>JAVHJL010000008.1:1200000-2400000 GCA_036971715.1 Arthrobotrys musiformis
TGTTATTTATGAAAGTGGTCTTGCACCCTGAAGTGCAATTTAGATGCAAGCAATGGACGCATGGGTTGTCTATACGATTCTGGAATTACGTAACCTATTCATTTCTAGGCGTGCTAAAACTGTAGGCTTCTATATTCTAACTGTAGATAAATCATGTACCCAAACTTGAAATGCTCAAATAATATTATTGCTAACATTACAACAACTGACTACTGTACTTTTTTTCGGATTTTATACCAGTTCTATACGGCATTTCTAGCTTTCTCGCTAGGGAATGTGAAGTCCTTCGTTAGACTGTCAGATACGCCTCCCCACATGAGGACGCCGACGTGAGGTTGTACGTTCCACGACAGCTTCAGTGTAGCATTCCTGTGGGCGTATTCACCGGTGATATCGTGGATGTTGTATTTGGCTTTTATGTTTTTGAGTTTGAGTTTTTTGGAAGGGGCGGCGGCGGGGATGATCTTATCCCAAATTACGGCCTCGTTTGCTGGCTGTATAATTTGATTATTGAATTTAGCCCAATTGTTTATTTGGTTTATAGAGGGGGGGAATGGGGGTTACTAACGTATCTATCACCACCGTAGGTTGCGGAAATCCAGACAAAGATCTGCTTTGTGTTCCAGTTGTAGAGGGATTCGAAGTCTGTTAAGTATCCTTTTTGTTAATATGGTACTTTTGGTCATGGGGGATGTGGTGTACGGGTGGATTGGGGACGTACCGGCGTCCAAGTCGAATTTTATATTTGCGTATTCGTTCTGTCTTGTTGAATAGTACCCGCCGGAACGTCGTTTGACGCTGTTATGTTTTACTATCGTTAGTTTTGAAGTACTTGAAGAGGCGGATTTGGTAGGTTGATTTGACGTACACAGCGATATCGTTGATTTTTATCGATGCCGTGGGGTTCATGGGGTAGGTGTAGGACGTCAGCGCGATTATGCTGGCCACTACGAAACTGACGGTGGTGAGGAAGCCGAAGACTTGTTGGAGGCGGACGAGACTGCGAGGGATCGGTTAGTTTGGGGGTCGATTGGGATTGGATTGCAGAATGGCGTGGTAACTTACGAGCTATGCATTTTGGCGGCCTTTGAGGGGGGTTTTGGAGGGTATATGGCGGTGGTGGGTGGTCGGTGATGTAGTCCGACTGTCGAGATGGGCTGGCTTGAGGCGAGTTGGTTTATCGTGAGCTTGTCGACTTGTCCTTTTGGGGAGCTGTTGCGTGTGCCACACAATTTCGGGTGTTGTGGCGTAGTCATACGCGATTGATGCTGGGGCGCCACAATGGGTTAGTATCCCTTGTGTTCACGACGCCTATGGACATTATGTTGCCGTTGTCTGTGAATTTGATTTCTAGTGAAATATATCCTCAATATAATAATAGGATCTCGTATGAGATATAGATTGGCTTTGCATTGGACAGCCTCATAACTTTCAAATCTTATATAAAGTGAAGTAGTAAACGAAATGCCGAATGTTCAAGAAATAAAAACTAGACGGGTATCGGATTTGGGGGGGTATCGAGATGCAATCGTTATCGTAGTATATATATACAAACAGACAGTAGTCCTCCGTGAAAAATTGACGCTCAATGACCACTCCCTATTTCTCGAGCTTGAAGGTCTCTGACCCTATGCATATACATCTTTTGGGGGGGGCGTGCCACAACAGGAAAAGGAAATAAAGAGATGGGATAATAGTAATAAGTAATAAGACATTTTACAAGAATAGGAAAAAGAAAAAGGTAGATAAACGCCAGAGTTGAGCATGATTTTTGATGTTCGTTTTTTGATGCATGGATGTGATGCTGGTTTTTCTGTGAACGGGATGAGCAAAAGGGGAGCATTTTTGCCGGGGTAACGATGTTTTCGCAGGATGAATCATTTGAAGTGAAGAGAAGAAGAAGAAGAAGCAGTTTGTTTTTTGTAGAAGGAAATTTCGAAATAGACATTAACAAAAGTTTTGCGAGAGAAACAGAAAAAAATGCTGCTTTTTATGCTATGATGTACAAATGCTTGTGATGACGCTGGAGGAGTGATGGAAATGACTAAGATGAGGGAAGAAGGAAAAAAGGCGGGGTGGTCGACGGAAAGGTAAAGGTGAGTTCTATAGATACTAGAACTGGAGGGCTGACATTGCCCTATCGATGCTATCCTCGGCCACCATGACAGTACCAGCTCGGGCGGTACTAAGGTACGACATTTCGACTGGATCGGATCGTTCCAAGAACCCTCCGGTATCTCCGCATAGTCTACCTGCGACACCACATACGATACCAGTCGATTCAACAGGTAAGTCTCGAAGATCCAGCACAATCGGGATTAAAATTTCGTGTTTATTCCCTAACAAAGTATCTTCGGGGCCAAAAAGGCGGAGCATGTGCCTTTCTAAGAGGAAAGATGGTGGTTCTGTATCCGTGAGGGTTACGGATAGGAAATCCGGTTTGTTGATCAGACATTGCACGAGTCCCAGGTGCATCGTTTCGTCGGATGTTAGACTGGTACTCCGGCGGCCTGCACAGAGGATAAGCTCGGAGTCCCGGCTAACTTGTGGGGTTATGTTGTGCTGCTTGAGCGAGTTAAATGTACGCTCTTGGAGTTCTGGGATGCTGATTGTTGGTGGAGGGGTGGGTGGTTGTGATTCACTTGGAGCACGATGGTGGGTGACATAGGCGTCTATATGCTTCTCAAAAGCGAATCCCCGCCGTTGGAGTGCCTTGGTTACGTTTGAACGATTACGGGCCGGCACGAGGATGTAATCCGAGAAGTATGTCGTGATAAAGAAAATCGATCTAGGAAATGGTTAGTATCTATCACTGAAGTCGACATAATCAATGTTATCAACTTACACCCCGGCCATTGCCAATGGGCTAGTTAACTCGAGAACTCTCTGGCCCGCGTCGAATCCTTCTCCGTCGACTTGAATGACTACATAGTCATCCTCGGATATCACAACAGTTTCCCTACGCTCAGGCTCCAGGGCGTCCAATAGAGGCTGAAATAATTCCTGGGCGGTGTCATGTGCACATACGACAGAGCACTCGACCGGTGTTATAGAAACATTGACGAATACTTGTCCAACATCTGAACTTCCGTTACTCGGCTGATACCCACTTTCTGTCATCGAATAATATCTATCCTCTTCGTCGACGGTCGGTAGCTGTCCATCGTCATCTTTCCTCGAATCTTGGAACGGCAGGACAAGTTTCAGGATCGGCTGCAAGAAATGTGGATACAATTCGCGTGGGATGTGAATAAGGCTGAGTCGACATTCCTGTGAGAACCGCACAGTAGTTCGTAAGCTATCCGCACTGTCGGTGACACTGGAGAAGATGGAATTGACGCTGCCGTTCATACGCTTTGCTCTCCATTCGACATCCGAAGATGTGGTGGATCCTGCGCCTGCGGAGACAGAGTTGAAAGAGGATGGAGATGCGGGTGGAGTGGTTTCATAGATCGTTCCGTGAACGGATCTTAACGAGAGCTTTCGTAGGGACATGGGAGGTCTACTCATTGGGATGGGTTGGGAGCCTCCATCGTTTGAGGAACCGGACATGCTGCCTCTATCGCTTCGTGAACTCCATTGGTATAATTCAGACAAGCGGCTTGGGGAAGAAGATGGCATGGTAGAATGGCAGGATATGGCAAACTTCTTTTCTCTTCTTTTCTTTTCTTTCAACAAAAATAGCAAAAAGAAAATAGGGAAATGGGGAAATGGAGGTGATCAAGGATATCGATATATGAGAGAGGACAATGGATATGAGGATCAATTGAGTAAGACTTGGAGCAAGTGGGGGCCAAGGGATCAAGTACTGTTTTCAGTCCGTGCAGGGGGGAAAGGGCCCAAGAAGGAATCCAAGAAAGGATCAAGGGAGGGTAATATATGTCAAGTATATATAGTATATGGGGGAGTGGAGTATGAGGGGAAGCAATCGGACAAATCAAAGCAGTGGCCTACTAACAAGGAACCGGATCGACATATTCAAACCAGGACGCCGATACCACGGGCTCGCGCGCTACCGCCTTTCCACGAAAGCAAGGGAGAGACCTCTAAGGAAGAAGAAAGATGTATGTTTTTTTAAGAAAAAAAAAACAAAAAAAACAATATGCGGTGTTTGCTGTTGGAGAAAGGGAATATCGATGGCGGGGAATTCAAGGGTCGAATAGTCGAGCGAAGAACGTGTTGACCTCGTTGGAAAGGACGTTCCCGTTCGCTAAGCTCAGGCAAAGAAAGCTAACCGCTTCTCAGCCCAGCTTTCCTTTCTCGCCCTTGACAGTTACGTCTAATTCTCAGAACTAGAACTAACAGGCCACCCCGTCGACGTACCCCGTTTATCTCACTATGATGCAGCGGAGGGACACCTTCTTTCTAAGATTCTTCGGATCTTCCCACTTAGTGAGACGACGGACAGAAAGCGACCAGTATAATCTCGGCGTTCTGGGAAACCCCGTCCGATAAAAAAGGTAAATCCGTTTACAAAAAGGTACTTGGCTTGGATTCGATAGTGCCTTCCCCACGAAATGCAATAAGTCAGCAAAAGATCAGCAGCAAAAAACGAGAAATGATATGTTTGTGCAGGAAAGGGAAAAAAAAAAACGGGGAAGAAGAAAAATCTGGGGAAAGGATGGGAAGGTATAATCAGAATCAGGAAGAATTACTTAATCGAATTTTGCAAGACTCGTTCCCTCGCGATTGGATCAAGACGGATGGGAGGGCAGGTCAAGGAGAAAAAAGAGACTGTGCTGTTTTTGGGGGTCTCTTATGATCAGCCAGTCTTGATCTGGGGAAAAGGTTGTCAGAAGATCATTGGCCTTTAGCGCTAAAACGAACGAGCGTCTGCTAATGGTCTTTCCTGATCCCTAGTCTCAACGAAGGCCATGGCCATGTGTCTGTGGGTATTCTGCTGCAGAAACATGATGCAGGCCAACCGGCTTCGATTGTCGAAGCAGCTCTTTGTAGCCTAGCCGGACTCGTGAGAGGGACAACGGGTCTTGGGGAACATGTTGGATGCAATGCAATGGACATCCCACACCCTTTCAGGTCCTGAACGTTGAAAAAGAGCACAACCATGTCCAGCTGTTCTCCGCCTTTTTCTCTTTGGGAAAGGTGGGGAAAAATCGAGGAAGCACTGGAATCTTGGATCGCACAAGGAGGAAAAAAAAAAAAGGGCTGTAGTCGTAACGAGGGCTGGACGGAAAAAATAAAAAAAATAAAAGAAAAAAAAAATATGGGGGTGTCTGTAAATTTACCAGCGGCGTGGTTGACAAAGTTACCTGGCGCAGCCCTTTTTTGTCCAGATGAGTACGTCTGTGCTTCAGGGCGTATGTTAGTCCACCCTGGGCATTCGTCTCGAAGGAAGCGAAGAAAGAGCGAAGAAATATGTCCCAAAATGTTGCAATATGCGATTTGCTAAAAATCGGAAGACTCGCGCAAGCAGAAAGAAGAGATATTTCTTCAAGACCATGGACCCGCTTCAATCAAACGGCCCTGAAACCCTGATATTTTGCAACAGACTTTCAAGTTTCTCTTGCGGATATGCACGAGATATGCAGGTCCTGTTGGTGTCACTTATTGCTCAGAAGTGCCAACCAACACGGGCGGCTCACGGCTCACCAACGTTGCTAGCAGAGCGAAGTGTGGAGAAAGACACCATGAAAAGAAGAAAAACAAGCGTGTTGAAAGGGCATGTGCCATGGATTAGGTTTGTGTCTGCATATTCAGTCGTATACGTACCAAGAGGTTCTCGCCGCACGTCCAAAGTAAAGGCCAGGCTGATGTATGTTGTGGATGTATGAGTTGATGGATGTCAGTCAATGCGAGTGCCAGGCTATTGATTGAAGAGCAGTCCAAGATATACTGAAAATTGTATGACTCTTCCGTTCGCAAGCGCTCCGAGCTCGCACACGTTGCGGAATTTGATAACATTTTATTCCTTTATCAAGACACTTTTTTTTTCTTTGCAGGCTAACTAAACTCTAGGGACTAACCTAAGCGATAACCTTGATAACAGGTCTTGATAAGCTTCTCGCGAACTAAAAAAATTTCCATCCGAAGAAAACCATCTAAACAACAGAAAGACGCTAAAGACACCTTGCCTTCCGTATTGATGAAGTGGGTTTCACGGGTAGCCATTCTGATCCAAGCTATTGCCAGTAGCCAAGTATCACGGTGAACGGGTATTCTCGCTTCAATTCGTGGGGGGTTCGAAGCAAACCTCGCCGGGTTGAGAAGCCCAAGCCAACAAGCACATTTGGATAACCATTTCATGCTTAAAACGAGATACCCCATTCATTTGCATCGTCGACGGATTTGGTACTCTTGCAATTATTCCTTATGGATAAATAAGATCCATGTGGGTAAGGTTGCGATTCGGATATTGCCCGGGATGCGCATTTAATGGCTTGCGAAACGAGGTGCTGCGAAGTGGGGGCCTTTGCATTTGCTGTGGGAATTCTCCACAACCGTACAGCTTCGATCACAAGGGGTGACTTACATGTCTTCGCACAGCCCTTTGGAATCGGATCCTCTTAAGTGCGCCTTTTTTCTCTTCCCAACAGCTAACTAGCTTTAATTCTGGCTGTGCCGGGATAAGCTTATAACCTTAGTTAGCATGTGTCTTAGATCGTGCGAGTTGAGTTATGTGATGTGACGAAATGACATTCACCAAAGGGAGATGTGGTGTCGACATATTCTGATGAGATCTCTTAGGGATTTTGTGTGATTATCACGATAGAGCAGGGTGCTGATTGCGACTTTTCTCACACCGTGCACCAGTTCGACTGGTACCTAAGATTTCCACCTTCCTGCTGTATCCTGGTTTCCTCCAAACTAAAGCCCACGCTAACGAGTTGGGGTGGCCATTGTCGATGTGTTTGGTCCAAAGCGGTACAGACTGACTTCGAGAAGTTCTTTCTTTTGTTTGCCGAACGCCGAATAGCTTAGCGCAAAACGTGTGGCTTTGAAACCCTTTTTTTTTTTTTTTCTTTGAGAGAATTTGATATCAATATTGGTACGAGATTCGATCGCGACGGGTGCTATCCCATGTTCCTATTGTGGACGTTGATACTTGGGAACGGCAACCTAACTTAGCCGTTGTAGACCTTCCCTTGAATACCCGCGAGTGTACGTGGGGGGTATACATTCCGTCTCCTTTTGGGCTTGTTTTTTTTTTTTGTTCCCCCTCCATGGCCAGTGTTGGGCTGTGCTTGAGATTCCCTCCCTTTGGTGACTTCGTATGCAGTGCGTAGGTGCAGTAGATGCAATAATGGCCTGGCCATAAAGGAAAAGGGTTGGGATGCTAAGATAATTCAAGAAGGTCATATGACCTCTAAGGTGGCATTGCGTATTTATCGGGAAGATTATTCCGATTGATAATGCAGATAAAGGACCTGTAAAGCTTGTTAGAAAGTCATTGACCAATTTTCCGAGACTACTTGATATCTGTCTACTTGGTTAGCTTGCTGCCAGCGCTAAAGCCCTAACGTCAACATGAACACCGCTAATGTGCATTCAGTTGACATATTTGAGGTTACACAGTCGAGTTGTTGGGCGAAATTCAACTGGTTCAAACTCGGGGTCTAACGAGTTCGGTTTGGACTCGTATGAATGGCCATTGCAACCGTATTCTCTGTGACAATTGGTTTTGTATTTTACTTTGGGCTCCGAAATCGCCCGACCAGCGTAGCGACCAACAGTAAATGTATGCACGTAGTTATGTGCTTTTCTGCACGTCCCAAGGTGAATTGCTATTGCGCAGCAGATGCACCAAGTCGGATATCAGTTTAGGGAGCGCCCTTACAGACAAATAGACTTATAACACGATTGACCCTATGAGGCGCCAGGGTCAATTGTCTTGAGGAAAAAAAAAAAATTACGCGCCCGATTTACAGACTTGGAAGGGATTGGGGATTCGGGATTGCTTCCTACTTCTGCGGAATTCTCCAGAAGAACAGAGGCAGTCTGGTTTTTTTTTCCCATGTCGGTTTTTAACTATGCCTAACGCACAGGCGCTTTCGGCTTTTTTTTTTTTTGAGGAGCTCATGTGTGAGTATCTCATGCATCTCGGTCGCACAACGCTATCTTGACGTCATGAAAATCGTGCAGTGTGTAGTAGGAATTCCTCGTTATTCAGTAGGTATATTGCCAGGGGTAGCATTTAAGAAGGGTATGGGGGTATCCTAGCCAAGGCTTTGGAATATCAGAATTGATTGACTGGTCGCACGAGGACCGAATTAATTTGGGTATGAACGTTGGATTTCCGTGAGGAGGGTGGGTTACACAAGAATGCGGAGAGCGCTGGGTCAAGGAGAGGGGAATCCTGGTGCAACCCTTGGTAGGGCAGTTGTTGGGATTGATATCTGGAGCTTCGAGGCTTTGGAATATAGATTTAAGGACAGGGATATTTGCTTCACGTGTAGTGCCGTTGATAGGGTGTATGAGTTAGATATGATCATAAGTACACAGAGCGGCGAAAGGCATATCGCGTGTATCATTGAATGTATTCGAGTATATTTTAATTTTAGAAGCATCGGCTTTTATCGAGTAAAGTACATTAGTATACATCATAACAAATAGATTGAAATGAGAAGACCTATCCGTTCAGTACTATGCCAGACCAGGTGGCCGCCATCCCGTCCATCCACCCCACGTG
Organism: Arthrobotrys musiformis; assembly: GCA_036971715.1. NCBI lineage: Eukaryota > Fungi > Ascomycota > Orbiliomycetes > Orbiliales > Orbiliaceae > Arthrobotrys > Arthrobotrys musiformis. Next base: position 1,208,648 of record JAVHJL010000008.1, read on the forward strand.
AGAGCCACCAAGTGCTGGGCAGCTCCGGCTATGCAGATGCATGAGGCTCCGGATCTCGCTTCGCCGTAAAAGGCAATTCGCCACAAAAGGTAAAGATGAAGGGATTTCCAAGATGCAACATGGTGTTTGTGTTGTCGCGAACCAATTTTGCAGGTCCGTCAAGAACTCCTGCCATCATGACGTTAGGATTACTCTTTTCGGTCGTCTACCAAATGAGAGAAGTCCATCGCTAGGGATGCTAGTATCGAGAAATGGAGGGCGAGTATAGGCTGCTTAGCTTCGGCGCATAGTTGCGGACCAAGTGGGTTTATAATCGATTGGATTGCGCACTTCAATAGACAACACTTGTCGCAGCGTTCCGTGTTCCCCTAGTAGGATATACGACTGTATGAATACCAGACGCGAAGGAAAAGCCTTACTGGCAGAATTTACACCAGAGGTGGTGCAGCTGGCGATTCTGAATGAGATTGGGCGCCCTGTTTCAGTAGAGATAGCCAGCTGCCTATTGCTACAAAGATCTTATAGCACGGGTTCAGCGTATCCTCGTCAGAAGACTGCCATAAGGATGGGTTGGTAGTGGCTTGATTGGCGAACTCGAGGGCCTGGAATCAGTATGCAAGCAGCAACCATACGAAGGTGTCCCATGGATGAATGGGCGAATGGGTGAATGAATGAAATGTGTTGAGATGGTGGGGAATATGGGGGGTTGTCAAGGAGAATGGGGAAGGGGAAGAGGGCCTGATGTGCAGCGGCATGTGTTGAAGACAGTCGACAGTTCCCACAATATTTTACTTGACAAGAAATTATTCAATATTCTGATAGTCAACCCATCAACAAACCTCCCATCCCCGTTTCCCTTGTCCATCCATCCAATACTCCCTTCCAATCCATCTTCGTCTTCCACTTGCACTTACTTTCCCATCGCAACAACCTCCTCCTTCGATACCTCCATCCAATCTCATCATCATCACCATCAGCAACCGATCAGCTTTCCTCCATCCGACAACCATTGACAGCTTCAAGGTAATTGACATCTTCTCATCATCATCAAGTTCCTCTCTGACAACCGTCTTGAGGCCTTCGTTCCTCTTCCCTTCTTCTTCTGCTTCTTCTTCTTCTTCATCTTCGATTCTAAAATCTCCGTTGTTGTAGCTTCTCGCAACCCATCTCAGTAACCTACAGAACTCTCACGCAAACACCGAAAATCAGACCTGGTAAGTGACTCGAGACACCTAACTACCTAGCTAGTTGCTTAGCTGCTCGGCTTCATCACCATTGTCCCTTCAAGTCATCTAACACCTCCCTGTTTCCTCGACCGTAATTCTCTGTGCATCTCGTCATCTCATCCTCCTCCTCTTCTCCCTTTCTCCCTGCTTCTCCGCTTCTTGTAAACCATCTTAGCTTCATCACGGTGCTGCTCATAGCATCTCCCAGAGTTGGTATCTTCTATCGTTGCGACTTCTTGTTGGTACGAGATCCCGAGCAAGTATCGCCAAGGTCTAGCTATCTTCACCAGACGTGAAGGCAGATTGAACCAACCCAATCAACCCAGTTTGAACAAAGTCTGCTCTCCCAAAGCCTCCTTCAACCTGTCTCTTCTCCTTCCATCAAATTCATCCCGAGTCTGCAATTATCACAAAATCACCTTTCCATTGGCAGTAAATACATTGGCTAACATATATCGGTAGACCTCATCAAGCCCTTTGCTCCTTTCTCCTCAAGATGCAACAACAACAACAACAAAACGAAGGGCTCCCACCCAGACCAATGGGAGGGAGACGATTCCCTGACCGTGAGCCGCACAACGAGCGACTCATGATTCATATCGCTGGCATTCCCCCAATGATGCCAGAAGATATTATCAAACAAACTGCCTCGCAGTTTGGTAAGTTACCTCCCTTCTGCTCCCATGCTTTTGGCAACTACCCGCTTCTAACCCTTCTTTGATTTAGGCCCTGTAAAGGATTTTTTCAAGGTCAACCGACACCATGAAAAAGCCTATGAATATGCTCCATGCTTCGGGTTCTTGACATTTGAACAAGAGGACTCCGTCGCCCGCGCTCTAGAAGCCGGATGGATGTTCGTCGGAGGCGACAGATTGTAAGTATAATTGCCATAATATATACCGAGCCCAAACGTAGCTAGCATCCTTGTTAACATTCCTCGCAGGAGTCTCAATGCCCGTCGCCCAAGGGAGCACCGTAACCAAGGGCCGACTCGCACCAGTGGCGATTTTCGCGCCAACAACCTCCCAAATGGCCCCGGTGCCCTTCCAGATCGTCCTCCATCGGGCCGTGGCCAGTCTCAGGCACCCATTCATGCTAGGAAGCAATCGAATGGCTCGCAGTTCGAGAACAAGGGCCCTTTCCCCGGACCCAATAGGGGGTCCCGCGCTTCCAGTTCTACCTGCACCATTTACGGACTCCCGGAAAGCTTCCAAGTCCAAGATTTGACTGAACGTGGTAACTCTTTCGGCCGTGTTATCAATGCTCATATTTTTGAGTACAAAGATCGTGACGGCCGCCGTTTTGGTACCATCAACTTTGACTCTTCTAACGTTGCCGAAGAGGTAAAAACACCCATTCATGGCCCTAATGTTCAACAATCGATACTGATCTATAAATCTAGTTCCATAATAAAGAAAACGGCCAGGTTTGGAATGGATGTGCCGTCAAGATTACTTTTGAGCCTTTCAATGTTGCTCGCCGCAACAATGCTCCCCCATTCCGCTCAGGGAACCAGGGGACTCAGAACTTCCATCGTCACGAGCAGCGCCCCTTCGAGGGCCCTAAACGCTTCCCTAATGGAAATAGGCGACCCCGGTATCCACCTAACAATGGCAATGGGCGTTTCAATCAGCGTGGGCCATTCCAACATCATGGCAATGGCTACCAACCCCAATTCCAGGGACAGAACCAGCAACATTACCCTGAGCAGCAATTCTATGATCAACAGATGATGGGCTATCCCCAGCAATACCAGCAACAATACCCACAGGCTATGGGCCACCCTCATCACCAAATCGCTGGCCAGGCTCAGTATGGTTCCGGGGTTGTCTCACCTCCGATGGCATATGGCCAGCAAATGCCTGTCCACGGTATCCAAGGACAGTACCCTCCACATCTTAACCAAGGAGGAGCGCATCCCATACACGGTGGTCAGATCCCATATCCTGGTGCTGCCGAGTATCCGCCTCGCTATGATCCTCATAGGAACGCCATTATTGGCGATTCACCAGGTAGTAAGCACAGTTCTGCTTCTAATGACACCACTCATCACACCGATATTCACGGGAGGCTCCTTAATATCGCACCCGAGCACTACCATCATGCCGGGTACCCATATGGAGGTCACATCTCCGAAAATGTCCATCCATTGAACATCCAGCATGCCCATCAACATCAACATGCTCAGGCCGTCGAAATTCCGGCCGAACCACCAACCTTGCCCGTGACTGTTCCCGAAACTAAGGACCCCGAGGACCCGTCTAACATTTTCATCAAAAACCTTGACGATGACATCATCTCGAAGCCGGAACATCTTGAGGAGTATTGTCGGAAGTTCGGCGAGGTGGTTTCCATTTGCTTGCCGACGTACTCTAACGGTCTCATCAAGGGCTTCGGGTTCGTCAAGTTCACTACGCCAGAGGCAGCTTTAAAAGCAAAGGAAGAGCTTAACTTACAAATAATGGGCCGTAAGCGTATATTTGTGTCCTTTGCCGAGACAAGTGATCTTCGCCACGAACGACTCGCAAAATTCTACGACCAAGGCACCCAAAGTGAGAAGTCTCCCCCAGACCCTCTAATACAGAGAACGAACGAAACGAACAAAACCCCAGAGAAGAAGTCTCAAGCCCCCGGAGAAGCGAAAGATATTTCTCCCGTCCCACAAACTGACGGCGATGCAACTATCGATACCCCAATTGAGAACCAAGCGGGCGAACGACTTAACATGGGGGTAGGTTTTGGATCTCAAAATGGAACGATTTTGCTAGTGCTAATGACGACATACGGCTAGAAATCCGAGACTACAAAGGAAGCTTCCACCCAACAAAAGATCGAAGAATCAAGGTCCAATCCTACCGTTGCTGCCGGAAAACCCGCCGGAGCCGAATCCCTCAAAGGGCCGTCTCAAGGTACTACTACTGGTTCGAACGAGCAGAATAACAAGATTGAGGTAAGACGCAACTTTCACCGGAATTCGAATTTTAATACAAGGATTGGGCATCTAATTCGAGAACTATAGGGCGTTAAGAATATTAATGAAAAGAAGGAAGCCAACGCCTCCGTAAACGCCACTGAGCTTCGAGAGTTGCTAGTAAGCAATTATACTCTTGTACCTAAAATCTTTACCCATGACTAACTACGGATTATAGGAGGCCGAACTAAACGGGACGGGAGGCAAGACCGTCAATCGAAGATTGACGCCAGAGGAAGCGATGAAGCGTGTATGTTTTTCTATTTACCTTAACTTGCAACTTATTCTGACTTTCTAAAGGATCCGGCTATTGTCTCTGTCGAGAGGCCAGGGAATGCCGCAATTTCAAACGATTCTCCAAACGCTCAAACCCCGTCTGACTTGGTTAATGAGACAAAGGTGAAGCTCCATAATTTAAAAAAGGTCGTTTAAAAAAATTAGAATGAAGAGCTAACATGATTCAATAGGAGGACCGGCTTAAGCTTGTTCTGAAAGGCCTCCAGACTAGCGACCTTAACGGCCTTGACTCCAACCATGCAATTCAAAAGGATCTCCAAGATCCTCACCAGTCCACAATCCCCGTGCGTCGACGATTGAGTGACAGTGAGAGAAAGGAAATCGGAGAGAGCATGTTTGAAGCCCTCACGGGCAATGCGAAGAAATCCACAGAAGAGAACCTTCAGAGCAAGGAAGGTTCTGCGCCTCAATTCCTTCGATCTGACACCCGGAATTCGAGTAGCTCCTCGGGATCCCGTGTTAGCCAGGAAGAGTTCTCCGAGGCTCTAAAGGAGAAATTTGGGCCAAAAATCCCTGCCACGATTCGAGCCACAGAAGTTATGGACGCGGTCGATAAGTACGTTGGGTCTCGCAATAGCACTCGCGAGCCGTCGCCGACCACAAAGAATGAGGAAGTCACCACTGAAGTCAAGAAGAATACCGAAGTTGAGGCGAGCAATATTGCTGCTCCTGCACCATCACGTAAGGTATCTATTCAAAATATCACGCCCTCTGACATGGCGGAGGGTAAATCGGAATCGGCAGAAGAACGAAAGGCCGATGAAGATAAGAACAAGACAATGGCAACTGTCCCAGAAGAAGCCCAGCAAATTATCGCAAAGGATGAGACGGAAGTAGCGACTGGCCCAGTGCAAGAGCAGTCTCTAACAACAGCTCCTGTTTCCACAGAAGCAGTGGACGTGATTCCAGACGTTGCTCCAACCGAGAATCCAGCTCCAATCCCTACAGAGGCACCAGCCCTCTCCACGTGCCCTCCCGGGGACATTCAAAACGCTCCAACTGGCACGAACCAGAACATCCCAGTTTTAGATGGTGATGATCAAAGTGCTTACTATAGTGAAACCGGGGCTAGCAGCCGCCGAAGTGGGCCTAGCACCCAGTCGAAGAATCCCTACGGCGGGTCTGCAAAGCAACCGCGCAGTCATGTTGGAAACCAGAACAATGGCGGAATGACCTCCCCTCATTCGAAATATCCCCGTGGTGCAGAACATCCCCAACCTTTCCCAGGATTCCACGGCCACCAGAACGAGCAGTACCACCCCCAGGTTGGCCCTAACTTTGGGCCCCACTCCCCATCAGGCCCGCACCCTCCCACAATGGTCTGTGATGGGCCCTGCCCCCAACCACAATGTCAGCCTGGGTTCACACCATTTGTCCCCATCCCTGACATGTCCCACATGTTCCAGGGCCATATCAACACACGCATGCAACAGATGGGACAGGCACCTTTTTACGACCCAGCTATGTACCATGGACAATACGGATACCCTCCCGATAACAACGGGTTCCCTCCCCAGTTCTTTGGCGGCTCACCAACTGGCATGTATCCACACCCACCTCAATGGGCGAACACCGGTAACAACGGCCCGAGCATGGGACCTCATCCGCAAGGGGGATTCATGTACCCACCTCACCAATATTCCCCACCCCAGGGCTATAATCATCAATCCACCTCGCCACCACGTATGGGCAACATGGACCAAATGCATCCCGGCCGCGGATTCCAAGAGTACGGCCAGCACCCGCAAATGCAGCAGCCCCAGTTTGGAGGCCAGATGTTCCCAGATCAAGGGATGCATGGTGGTCCACCCCAGTTCCCTGGGCAGGGTCAATACCGCCCACCACATGGCGGCGTTCCCTCTTTTTAGTTGAATTATTTGTTTTCTCCCTCCTTGGCTTACATGCACTTCAACCAAGGGGTGGAGAATCTTCAAGGTGGTAGTGATATCTGGAAACATCGCCATGAGAACAATTAATTCCTTCAAAAAGAACGAACACAAATTACGAATTTAAAAAACGGAAAGAAAAGAAGAAAAAAAGAATACGGCACTTTCGAGCTGTACTAGTGTTTCTGGTGCATATATCACTTTATTTCATATTCATCCGATGGCGTTCGCGCCAGCGGATTCTTCAGAGTACCGGTGCACAGCGGGGAGGGGGGTCGCGCGGAAGGGGTAACGGCGTCGTGGTTGGCGGTTTTATTAATTTTCCTTTTCTCTTTTTCTTTCATGAATAGGCATATGTGGCGTTGGCGATATGGAGGGAATGATAGAGGGGGCGTCGAAGGGCGGTTCTTTCGCTGACAGGATATGGACGCATGTGTAACACCATGTCTTGTCTGTGACTAAATTGTCTGTTTTCTTTTCATGTTGCATAGCGTGATGCATATTTCGGCGTTACAGAATGTGGGGCTTTCGGCGTGCCGTTTATTTTCCATATGCCTGTTATATCTTGCATGTATGTTCGAAGAGGGTAGCTGGGGTCGTATCCGAAGGGGGCGGGGGAACAATGCAAGATAATGTTATTTCCTTATTGACATGATGTTCCATGACATTAGGTGCGGTGGCTCGTAGGATAAGCCGGCTATATATTTGTAAACTTTGCAAGTATGGTGAGCTTGAGAAAAGATTGTCGACATCTAACTACGCATATATATCCAGAAACCTCGAACAACAAGGTATACACCTCGTACCGACCTATCTAGGTTATAGGCACCGGAGATTTCTCCTTGTATGCATAGTCATATGCTTTAGTCGACTCCACTGGCTCGTAGCCTCGAATCCACTGGTAGATTTGTTATGTTGGCAGGTGCATGTAACTGTATCAAACCGGTCGGAGTGTTCTCATTATAAATTCTGATTAGATCTGGGGGCCTCGCAGGACGAATTGTGTAGCTAATAAGATGCTAAAACGTGTTTATTTCATACTTATAGTGGTTTACGAGGCAACATACGCCCATGATAATTGATTATGCTTGATACTATTGTGCTTGGAATGAAAAATGAAAACATTGAGAATGAAAACAAGTCAAGAAGGCCCTCCCATGCACGATGAACTCCCGAGTTTCGCCAATTAAAGAAAAATTAAATATATGAAACCCCCGAAAGTGGTTAACTTTCGGGTCATTCGTGAAAAACCAAAGCACCCGCACCAATTTTGTTTAGAATGCTTTCTAGGGTGATATAGTGTAGTGTAATACCATGCTCTTATCATGATGTTCCTTCTGGATCTAATAACCCTCCTCCATCCATGATTTTGATTAACCATTTATAAGGAAAATAAACGAAGGTAGTCCAATGATTTAAACCGCTTGAGGTCCGCTGTGGTCCTGTACCGTTCCGTAACCTCTCACGCCGCCGGTATTGACTCTGTGGGAGTATACCCCCGGTGCATCTCTTTGCGGGATTACGCCTGCGATAGCGGCCTCTTTGCGTTCGTAGTAGACGTATATTATGTAGAATGCGTGGACATGGCCGGGGAGGTAGCCGAGGATTGTGAGGCAGATGTCTGGTGTTTTTTGTTAGTATTGTTTTTGAGATTTTAAAGGGTTATTCGATCCCTTCAGGAGAGGGGGGACTTACTGATGAGGAAATCGGCACCGCAGCCCGCGACAGCCCAGACGCCGATTGGAGGGACTGTTGGAGCGGTTTTGTTAGTATTGGAAATAGATATGTTAGGGGGGTTCTTTCGGCTATCTTACAGAGGATGGTGATGAGAATGAGAAAAACAGCGGATAGGACGCCCATTTTGTTCGATTTTTGACCTTTGATCTAGATTATAAAGTAGGATCTTAAGTTCTGTGAAGGCGCAATATGATATTTTATTTCGCGTGGTCTAATTATATTGATTATAATTTGAAGCTGTGGGGCGGTGCGGTTTACAGATCGATGGTGGTTCGTCGGGATAAAAAGAAGATAAGTTTAAAAGGCTGGTGACGACAGAAGATGTTTTATACTCGTTCGTAACCCAAACCGATTCCTGTGCGCGCGCAGAAAAGGCACAGGAATGCAAATTTGAATGAGTTCGATTATTTTTTTTACTTCTTCCGATTACGTGTTCCAAATACGAAGTCGAAAAGAAAGAAAAGAAAAGAAAGGAAAAAGGAATAAAAAATTTTATCGTCATATGGGCAAAACCGAACTTTTTTTTTTAAAAAAATATCCCGTCCGTTCCTTTGTTGCTTTCGGCGGGTGCCGCTGGCGTAGGAGCTGCAAACTGTGGGTCAGGCCTGGCCAGCTGACGTCACAAGATGGGCATTGCATGCGCATGGGACCAGGGTGGGACCGGGGGGTGGATCCCCAGGCATGTTAGCAAATCGGAATGACGGTGGCACGACGAGGGCGTGTATTGTGGCGGATATGTCGATGCTGTGGCACAGTTGGGTCGAAGTCCGCATTGACGTATATTATATACCTATCTCTGATACCTTCGAACTCCCAAAAGCCTTCCTTTCCTGTTATATCGACGCTGTTTATATCAATTTGTACTATTATATAGTACTATCCCAAACCGGGCCTGTTCAAACGGACTTTCTAATGGACGGCTTGAAATGCAACAATCTCAACGAATATTTCGATTGATCCCAGCTTAAGTTACGAACGTTAACAAAAAGGAGAGAAGTCCCACCACGCCTCTCCGGGACAGGTATCGATTCCAGTGATGATAAACAACAGCAGTCACCAAAAAGAGGAGGGAATAAGAAAGAAAAGCAACCAAAACCCCCAAACTAGACCATGGATAGGATCCCAGAATGCTTCACAGTCCCCAAAAACAAGAAACCTGTAAAGAAACGACAGCGATTATCATGTAACACCCAGTCTCCGAAATTAACCAGGCGTAACACCAATAAACAAGGACCAAAAAAAAAGTCAACGAATAACTGAACTAGCCCGATACTTCCAGCCTAAACCACCCATCAAGAGAAAGAAAGAAACAGAAAAAAAATCCATACCTTAAACCCACGAACGACCTCCCAAAGCTTCGCGGTTACGAACCCCAGCCGTTTCCATATCCAAAGATTCGTCTTCCAACCTGTCCTGGGCGGTTTCCCTATACAACGTATGCAACCAAACGATAACATGCGCCTCATGAAATAGGTTTTCATACATCCTCCTCATATCCTCCAAGTCTTCATCGACTTCCTTTTTATCTTCCTCGCCCCCCAAATCGAGGGGTCCATATCTCACACCCTCGTGTAAGTCCCTGATCATATCGATTCGCCCCGCCGGGGTTTTTCTAAGATATTTGATCCGATCTCTTTGCTGCTCCAAGAAACCGCACCAGGTAACATTCCCCCAAGATTGAATGCGCGGCTCTTTTGGATCCCATGGGAACAATCCACTGGCAGCGAAATTCTTGGCATCATCGCTGGCACGCTCCTGGTAAATCTCAGCCTGATATTCTCGGGCTTTTCCCACAATAAACTCGCTATGTCGTTTATTGAATCCGAGTTGGCGTGAACTCCAGATACGTCCTAGTGGATTCGGGGAGTAGGTCGGCGGATAATGCAGCTGCGAGGGTTTAGGTTTCTCCGGAATGAAACCGCATGTACGAGTAGTGAGACTTTCCTGGAGATAGAATAAATGGGACCCTGTGGGTTGCTTTCCTATAAAATATCGGTTCAATTCCACCTTGAGGTCGAGGGTGATGCATGAGCGACCGGATGGATCCTCTTGAATTTGGTAGTTGGGTGGAAGAATCCCCTTGAAACAAGAGTTTTCTTCGTCCCAATGGAACCACGCGGAGTCCCTCCCAACAGAAAACCGAGGTGTAGAGCGTGGCACGGGAGAAAATATAAAGTGGGGATGCCAAAAGCCCGTTCTCAAGATGCACTCAAGTCCCTCTGCACCATGTTTGATAGACCACTCCGTTTGAACCTGCGGCAGAGACAGCTGGAGTCTGTACTTTCCGGCGCTCATTCTCTTACAGGTTAGGAAATACCCAACGCCGTTTTGGGCGTCCGTTAGGTCGATCGTAGGCCTATACAACCAAGTCTTGGATCTGAGCTCATATTGGGTATCAATAAATTGAATTAGATCGATACCATGCGCGACCTTCAAATATTCAAAAATATCCTCAGTCCATTGCAGCGCTGTTTTCATCTCACTAATGAACGTGAGAGGGTGGATGCAAACTTCCATCCATCCGGAAACCGTCGACAGATCCGTTCCCAACTGGATTTCGTTGACGGCAGACAAAATATTATGGAGCGCTATGTAATAGGCGCTATGGAGGTCGCGAAGAATATTGATGTCGGTTTCGTAAACATTCCTCCACTGATGTTTAAACATGATTGGATTTTCGAAAACGGTGGCAGCGAACCACCTGTCTAAATCCCCGGTTGCAATCTGATCGAATTCGACACATCGTGGTTTGTAGACTTCGTGGGTCTGGACGATTTGGTGCCATTGGGGAGTTTTCTCAAAATTGATATTTCTGTAGCGACTTAAGGATTCACTATCCGTCAAAAACGGTATATCAATTTGAGTCTGTGGTTCGCTGTCAACATTTGGCGGAAGAGGGGGTATCTGTAGAGTTGAATCTTAGGATTTAGTATCACTACTGGGTTGGAAAGCCGCAATTTGAAGGGGAGGCTTACGACCATGTTTGGAGGCTCGGGATTAACTTTAGCCGTCACACTTCTGGGGGATGGAGTCTCTGAATCCACTAAAACTCTTAATATCGTTTTTCCAACCCCGCGAGTCACCTTTGTACTTACCAAGCTCTGTACTAACGGATTCCGCATCGATAGGGTTGTCAATATATTGCGGGATCCAAAACACTTTTCGGCCCTTGAGGTCGTTGTCTTTCCTTTGCTCTTCGGTTTTATTTTCTCTTTCCTCTTCCACGTTATCCTTCCTCCCCTCTTCCACGTTATCCTTCCTCTCCTCTTCCGCGTTATTCGTGTGTTCTAGAGACGAAGAATCACTCCAAGCTCCCTCATCTGAGAGCTCATTGTCTTTTCCCAGCTCTATTTTAGGAGGGGGGCTAGACGGAAAATTCGGGTTTTCAGTAGGTAGTATGGGGTTTCGCTGATTTTCGTCAAACCCCCCAGCCTCGAGTCTGGACAGAGGATTGGATGAAACAATTGGAAAGAACAATTGTCTAAGATGCTCTGCAGTTGCCCTCTGTAGGACTCCATCTGCTTCATGACGTGCGTTTTGGCTCTTTTGAAGATTACCGGCATTCATTGTGCCAAGCGGAGACCGTATTTGAGGCGGAGCTGTAGTGATGTTGAGATATAAGTTTGTCTGCCTAGCTCGTCTGTTGGGCAGAGATACTGCTGGCGGTTGTCTATTTACCAAACAAAGGGTGGGTGAGTAATTCAATGTACCACGGCAGTATACACAAACGTAGGATAAATGAAAACTATACGTACTGCGAGACCGGGACCCGGGTCCGGGGTGCGGAAGGGCTTTGGGACCTGGATCTAGATACTGCCAAGGACGATGGGGGCCTATATATAACTGGAGACCTGGTCTCGATGCCTCTTCGAGAACTGGTGGTCTGTGGGCCTTTGATGGGAGAACTAAGGGACTTTGTTCCTTTGCCATCTTGCTCCCGCAGAGACGGTGTTGAGATATTGGACTTGATTCGACTTGGTGCCTTTGCACTTCCGGCTCCGACGCCTCCAACTCTGGCAGACCCGGGTTTATTGTCTGCGCTAGAGATTCGGCCCCGGAGTTCCTCGCCGGATTTACTGTTTTTTGGGGTTTTCCCGGTCGACATTGCTTGGAGGTTCAGCCAGTGGCTGCTAATGGCTGCTTGCACTTGGGTAGCGAGTAGGTTAAGAAAGAACTCACGGGTCAAGGAGGATAGCAGATAAGGGAAAGAGATGTATCTTATTTATAGAGCATCGGTCATTTATTCTATTTTATATAGATTTATACATCGAAATATATGTTTGAGACTGTAGTGATTCTCTGGTAGCTCGGACGATCAGTGGTGGTTGAGATGTGTTGATCCTGTTGCATTCTCACCCACCAACAGAGGCACGACTTGATTTCCTGCTCCCCAGATCCGACCAAGCCAAGCAACCGCATCCTCATCCTCATCCTCACGACAACATTAGTCAAGTCCCAAACAGGCTGTGGCCACGACACTGCCAACCTCAACGACTACGACGACAACAACAAACAACACTAGTTCTACCGAAGTCGAGAGGGAGGAAACCACCTCCTCGAACCAAACATCCGACATGGCCGCCAGCCACGGAACCGCGATCGCGAAAGCGGCATTGTCCGCCTCTTTCCTACGCGCAGACCCCACTCCCGTTCCCGGCGACGAGATCGCGCGTTTTCACAGCCTCCTTCACAAATGCCTCACCATTTGCACGCCCGAGAATATCAAGGTACCGTTTCAAACGTGAACTCAGTCCTTCGTGGATGCAATCTTTCTCTTCTACTCCCGAATGGCCGTCAAAAACCCTCCTGCTTCCTCTTTCTGCTTCCTGGACGGCTCCAATATGGGACCCATTCAAAAAGAATTACAGAAAAAAAAAAGAGAAATCAATCTATATAAAATATGTTGGAAAGGCTGTTTACTTATATTGATGGATCTTTTTCTGGATACATATATGAATAGACCTGCAAGCACTGGCTTCTAGAACACTTGGTTCAGTCGAACCATAGAGTCACGGCATTTGGAAAATATCTGGTCGCCCTATCGTCCTCGTTGAAGTCGCAGTCCGCCGATGCAATAACACCTAGCAGCCGGAGACGGAGGCTACACATCTTGTATCTGCTGAATGATACCATTCACCACACAACATTCTACTCCAGTCCCGCGGTGCCCTTCGCAAGAGGTGTGGAACAGTTCATGAAGGATCTTTTCGGATTCGCCCAAGACCCGACGAGAAAGAAGCAGCAGGCAAGATTGGAAAATTTGTTATCGATATGGTCGACAAAGGGCTACTACTCCGAAGCTAGGATATCGGAGTGGAAGGATGCAATTGGCAAGTCATTCCTCGAATCGACAGAACCCCAAGAAGCAATTCCGGATAGCAAGGATGTCAAGCCAAAGGAACAACAGGTTTTACTACCCGCACTACACGGGGACCCGACTGCTCCATATCATGATCTTCCGGCGACGACCATGTTGCCGTTAATGCGCCCGAACTCGCCGACACCGATCAATACCCGCTCGGTAAAGCCGATCCCGATGAAGGCCGGCCCCCCGCCAAAGCAATTATCAGAAGCGGTGGATGTTTTCATCAAAAGTGTGGATCAGATGTGGTATGGTGGGGATATGAGAGTGCTTCCGGATGTGGATGAGCTAGGCGTGGATATCATCAAGCCGCTAGATATGCAGGATGAGGATTTCATGGACGACCCCGACAGTTTCAGAAACAAAGAGGAGGGGTATTACGGCTGGTCCCGGGGTTTTGCAATTCAGATGACGAAGAGGCAGAAGGGAGAGACAGGGAAACCCGAGGCAAGCTCAAGGGAGCGTGGGAGGGACCGAAGCTACAGCAGGAGTTTAAGCCAGAGCAGGAGCCGATCGAGAGGTAGAAGCAGCAGTGGGAGCAGAAGCAGGAGCCGAGACGGCCACAGCAGGAGCAGGAGCCGCAGCCGAGACAGGTATCACACACGGTCGAGGTCGTCAAGATCAAGGTCTAGGTCTAGATCCAGATCTAAGTCAAGGTCAAAATCCCGCTACCGGTCGTCAAGGAGGCGGAGACGCAGCTACTCCCGCTCATACAGTCGCTCCCGGAGCCGTTCCCGATCGCATACAAGGCGAAGACTAAACTCCTCCGGATCTTCTCAACCTTACTCGCCCAAACTTGAAGCCGCAGCCCCTGTGAAGGAGAAACCTCAACAACAACCTCCTCCCCCGCCACCTCCGCCCCCACCGCCCCCGCAGCAACAGATGCAGCAGCCGCAAATACCACAATTAATGAATGTTCCGCCACAGTTCCCATTCAATCAGCAATTTCCGGTCGCAATGCCCATGCCGCCGGAAATGGCACAATTCTTTCAGGCAGCAATTCCACCGCCACCTATGGGCGCTACCCCGCAACCCTGGGGTATGAACATGCAGCTTAATAAGATGCCAGCACCTGGTACTCAGAACGCCTTCAATCAATGGGGCGGCCAGGGGCAGGGGAACATGTACAACAACCAACCCCCGCCCCCGCCGCCACCACCAGGCGGGAATCATGGATACGGTAACCAACAATATGGTCGCGGAGGCTATCAGAACCGCGGGGGGTGGAACAACCGAGGCCGGGGGTGGTGAATTTGTAAATTCAAAACTCATTGTACATATTATACATGGATCACTTTTTTTGTTAGCGATTTTTGGTTCTGTCTGGGCGGGTTCTTTTTCCGGAAGCTACATAGTATTATCCGAGCTAAAATGCGCTAAGAAATGCCCCTCCATCTCAAAAACCCGCCCTTATCCATCCCGCCTTTGCGCCGCTAGATAGCTTCGATCCTACTTGCAATCTCCTTACCTAGATTTCTTTCTTAATTCGCATAGAATTAAAATATCAATAATATTCCCTCGTCTTCAACATGGTATCGTCATCGGACCCTCTTCGTGTGGGCTACGTCCCTGGTAAGCTTAAGCCGGATATCGGATCTCCTGACTCCCAAGCTTCAATACCATAAAAAGTACCTAGACGATAGTAATAAAAAACTAACACCATTTTGCCACAGAGCACTTCTCAACACCCCTACATCTCGCACAGATCCACTCCTACTATCAAGACCTCAATGTGACCTTCCACCCCTTCCCGTCGGGGACCGGGCATATGATCCAATCCCTCAGATCTCACGAAATCGACGTAGCGATCGGTCTAACGGAAGGATGGATCGCAGGGATCAAGGGATCCATGAAGGCAGATTGGTATAAAGTTATCGGACAATACGTCGACTCACCGCTCTGCTGGGCCATATCCGCCGGTGCGTCTAGAGAAACAACGGTAGAAGGCCTCAAAGACGGCGGAAAAGTCGGAATCAGCCGGATCGGAAGCGGGAGTTACATCATGAGTTTTGTCCTAGCCAGGCAGAAAGGATGGGTCCCACCGGCTGGGCAGAAGGATCCCTTCGAGTTTGTGGTTTTGGATAACTTCAAGAATTTGAGGGATGCGGTTAATACTGGGGCGGCGGATGTGTTCATGTGGGAGCATTTTACGTCGAAGAAGTTTTATGATTCTGGAGAGATCAAGCGAATTGGGGAGATTTATACCCCCTGGCCTTCTTGGTTGATTACCGCGCACCAGTCTTTGCTTGAAGCCAATGATCCGAGGCTGAGTGCCTTCTTGGACGGTGTGAATAAGGGGATCGCACATTTCAGGGAGAATGTTGAAGAGAGCACTGGGTGGATTACAAGTAATTTGGAATATAGTGACGAAGATGCGAGGGAATGGAGGAAGGGTGTGCAGTTTGTAGATGATGTGAGGAAGGTAGATTTGGGAATGGTGGAGAATGTGATTGAGATATTGAAAGAAGCAGGGGTGGTAGAGAGTGGGGAAAACGCCGACGGCGTGGTTGTGAATATTGAGAGTTGAACTTACCACCCACCGTAGAAAGGGTTAGACTTGTACGAATAGACTAGACGCTAGATTGAGGAGCATTATTGTGTCGTGGTATCAATTATGCCACTGCTTATACTCAGGTTATTAAAAAAAATAAACTAACGACGAGGCCCACCAGCGCCCCCAAACATCGACGCCATTTGTGACATCATCTTGTTCATATCCATACCCCCGGCACCGCCAGCGCCACCCAGTGCCCGCATCATAGATGCCATATCCATACCTCCGGGCCCTGGCGCGCCAGCTCCCATAGCCTGCATCCTCTTCTGCATTGCCGCGAGCTGTTGGGGATTCGGTGCTCCTCTTCCCATACCTCCCTGCTGCATCGCCTTCATGCCTCCCTTCATTTTCTTTGCCATCTGTGCCATCATTTTGTGCTGTGTTAGCACATCCTCCACTTCTCTTACTGATGTACCAGACCCGCGGGCGATTCTTGTCATCCGCTCGGGCTGTTGTACAAACACCTTGCCGTCCGAATCTAGCTCCTTTGTTGTCATGCTGTCCATGATATACATCATGCGCTTTAACTTCTGGCTTCCCTCCTCGTCTCCAACATCACCCATCAGGTTTGATAAACCGGGGATCATGCCAGCCATTTTAGAGAGCGGCCCCATTTTCATGATATTGGTTAATTGATCTCGAAGATCACGAACCGCTGTTTCATCATGATTAGCATGCTTTACTCGTTGTGAGAGTAAGTATAAAAATTAAAGGAACTTACTGAATAGACCCTCCGCAATATGCTTCATTGTATCCTTCTGGTCCAATTTTAATGACTGGACATGCTCCACCAACCCCTGCATATCACCCATACCAAGCAATTTCGAGATGTACCTCTGCGGCTCGAACCTTTCCATATCTAGTATATGTTCACCTGTACCAATGAATACAATTGGGGTTTTTGTTGCGGCAACGCTGTACCACAGTTAGCATTGATGATATTAGATCTTGGCGGTATTTTGATGAGCACTTACGCAGATATAGCACCACCACCTGCAGCATGACCGTCTGTTTTTGTAATAACAATGGCACCGAAATCTGCACTCTCCTTAAACGCTTTACTCTGTGCTTCCGCCTGCTGTCCAATACTCGCGTCCAGAACCATGATGGTTTGATCGGGCCTCACGGCCTCCTGTATCTGTACCATTTCGGCGAATAGTTCAGTTTCTTGGCGATGTCTTCCAGAAGTATCTACTATGATAATCTCGAATTTCTCCTTTTTGAACTTGTCGACGCCGTCCTTGGCTACTTTCACAGGATCTTTCTCTGTATACGATCCAAAATATGGCACTTTGGCCTTGGTCGCATTCTGCTTCAACTGATCAAACGCACCGGCTCTGAACGTGTCGGCACACACCAAGCAAGCCTTGAACCCCCGTGCATGATACCATCTCGCCAGCTTGGTACACGTTGTCGTCTTTCCGGAACCCTGTAACCCCACAAACATGATAACATTCGACTTGCCCTTCTTCGGCTTGTAAGGTTCTGAATGCGAGTCCACCAGTCGGCATAACTCGTCGAAGACCGCCTTTTGGATTATCCTCTTCTTGTTGACGCCCTGGCCGAGTTCTTTGAAGTTTACGGTTTGTCGGATGGATTTACGTAGATTGGCGACGAGCTTGACGTTGACATCGGCTTCGACGAGGGCGTTACCGATTTCCTTGATCATGCCATCGAAAGCCTGAGTTACGTATCAACGAATACAATTAGCATTGGCTTAGAAGGTGTGATATGATAGGTTGACGGGGCCTGCTGTACCTTCTCATCGACGACATTCGAGCGTGTGAGGTCCTGGACAGCGGAATTGATCCGCCGCCCCAAATCGGCGAGAACCATAGCGGGAGGGCGTCGTCTTCGTTAAGTCGGTATTAAAGTTCGTGGTTTATGTGGGGTCGAAGAGACGAGCTTGCGGTCGTATGCGTGGAAGAGTTGAGCTAGGATGGGATATGTAATGAGAGTGATCCTGACGAGGGTATTAGTGGCAAGCTGTCGCAGACTGAATGCCTTAGCACGAAGGCTTGGCGAAGACTGTTGCTCTGCCTGTACCTTGTTTCGAGGCAACGCAGAAAACCCAACATCTCAAAACGGCTCCAAGAGACTCGTTCCGAGACTACAATTGAATCTACCCGATAGCGAAGTATCATATTCGAAGATTGGGAATTTGTGCATTATAACGAGGATTTAGAGGGGCAAGCTACCGAAGGATAGGTATATATATTCGAGTTGAAAATGTGGGTTTGGTTGTCTACTACTTTCACTCGTCTATCGATAATCGGAATACAAATAACATTTACCTAGCCCAGTACCTGGTTGAAACTGTCCTTGATAACCCTGGAATTAGTAGCACAGGGCCCTTTTAAGCCTGAAATATTGGTCGGTTGGAGCCAGAGATCTTAGCTTTCGAGTGCCTAGGTTACGTTAGCTATCTGGACCTGGAACTCGAACAAACTGGGACCCGCGGCATGATGTATCAGAGTATAGAATTTGGAGGGCATACTATCTATTATAATAGGTTTTCTACGTACATCCCGCGGGTAGGCGTTTATTATATCACCGTGTTCAGGAGATTCCTCAGGATGTACATCTGACAAGTGCAAGTCCAATACGCAATGTGGATTGTATAGCGCTATATATCTTATACAACACTCTGACCTCCCACCTCGAAATCTAATCGTCGTTGCAGCACGACCATTTCTTTACCAAATTTTCTAATTTTTGGTTAGTTCGAACGGATGAATCTTAAGCTAGATCTGATAACCCAGGCTAGCGTAGCGTTCAAACTCTAAAACTAATGATAACCATGTGAAGTTATCATCAAAGAAAGTGACGGTGTTGCACTAGCCACACATGAGGCTCAGCTGTGCTACCCAGCCCGAATTTGAGAAAAATCTCAACCTCAAAAAATCAAACACCGCCACAACATCCTCATTGCGTCGAAAACCCACATACCCAACTTACATAGGCACATTACAATCCCGAAAATGCACAACTTATAGCCGGCTTCTCTGGAACTCGACATCCCCGATTGGTTAATTAAAGAGCGAACATCAGCCTGCAGGCGGTCTATTGGCCGCAAACCCCTTTCACAATGGCATCCTCGATATCAATATGCCGCGCCTGCCTCACAAGGCCCTCCACCACACTCATGGGCAGCACCCCACGTCTCCTTCGACCGACTTCCGATATTCAGCGACTGCTACTCCCTACAACATCGACCGTCCAATCTCTAATACTCACCTCTGCATTCTCGACAACCCCGGCCCTCCCAGCCGGCGGCGGCGCCGTCAACCGCGCCAAAATGAAGTCCTCGAAGCTAAAGCAGACCAAGAAGAAGAAGGCGAAAACCCACTTCAAAATCTGGAATCATGCCGAACTCCCCAAGTACGCCCTCACCGAGGCCATGCGCTACATCCGCGCCTTCGAGGTTGGAAACGATTTGCGACAGGCGAAGTACGACCTTGCGGTTAAGATTTATACGGTGAAGAACGGGCCTGCGGTGAAGAATAGG
Organism: Arthrobotrys musiformis; assembly: GCA_036971715.1. NCBI lineage: Eukaryota > Fungi > Ascomycota > Orbiliomycetes > Orbiliales > Orbiliaceae > Arthrobotrys > Arthrobotrys musiformis. The sequence goes on from JAVHJL010000008.1 coordinate 1,228,189, forward strand.
ATACAGCTGCCGAAGGCTGTGAATACCGATATCAGGATTTGTGTATTCGCGGATGGGAAGAAGGCTGAAGCTGCTAGAGAGGCCGGTGCGGTGGTTGTGGGAACGAAGGATGTCTGGGAACAGGTAGGTCTTTGCTCTATTTCGAATGAATTCATCTATCGGACTATCGGATACTGATTACGGCATAAATGATAAATTAGATCAAGGAAGGTGTCATCAACTTCGACCGTGTGATCTGTGCCAGCGATGTCTTCCAGGAGTTCCAAAAGACCGGTTTGGGTCGTGTGTTAGGTCCCAGAGGCCTCATGCCGTCCCCTCGTACGGGTACCGTAGTCACTAACCCCGCTGCCATCATTTCCGCCATGATTGGTGCATCCGAATATCGTGAACGTCAGGGTGTGGTTAGAATCGCAATTGGACAATTGGGTTTTACACCGGACGAATTGAGGGACAATATCAAGGTGTTTATGGATCAATTGGCAAAGGATTTGGCTAGGATCGAAGATTTTGATAAGAGAATCAATGAGGTCGTGCTGGGTAGTACACATAGCCCCTCGTTCAGCTTAAGCGGTGAGTTTGAGAATATTGGGCGAGAGGAGGACTTTGATATCACGCCGGAGGCGGTTGAAGGAGCTGAGGCAACAGAAGCTACGCCAGTGGCGGCAGTTGCGTAGAGACGTCGTCCTTTTTTTGTATCATTACATGCTATATAGTGTCTATATTGGGGTATCAGAGATTGTACATATTACAGAAAGAAGAAAAAAGAAATGGATGCCGCTTCCATCAGATATCGTGTCGAAGGCTCATAAAAAACAGAAAAACGAGTATAGTTGGTTCACTTCCTCCCCTTCAGCGTTTTGACAGCATCCCCCGTCCCTCCTACTTCACTCCAGAGCTTGAGAATCTCAACTAACCGGCCCTCAAGATCCTTCTTCTCATCTTCGCTTAATTCTTCATCTTTCAGTTCAGCTCTGCATTCCTTTAACGCTCTAGAGAGATCGTCTGAGAGCGTCTGCCTTGCCCGTTTCAGTCTTCCCCCTTGCGCTTTGACGAAGGGATGAGTAGGCGGGATCTTCGAAAGCACATGTTTAAGATATAAATATGACGTCACCAGCTTCTGTAGCCGTGGGAGGGAAGTAAGAGAGGAGTTTGAGGTTTCGTCAAGATCCAGAGTTAGGATGTGGTCATCGTGAGCTTCTTGTTGGCCCTTTAATAGCAGGAGAGATTCCAGCTGCGAGAGACGGGCGTCGAAGGTTAATAGATTTCGAGCGAGGGCCTATTATAACATCTGTCAGTCCAGCACAAAAAAAGCAAGGACAAATAGAATCAAGGGGGAAAGAATCTAGTCAGACCTTTTTTCTAGCAACCTCCTTCTTAACCGCCATATCTTTCTCCATCTCACCCGCAACCTTGACAATTTTCTCTTTAACACCCTCGATCTCTCTCGCGAACCCCATAACTCCAAGTTTTAAATCATTGACCCTCCCCTCGCCACCCCTCAGACTACTTCCCAACCCTACGAAATCCGCATAGTCGCGATTCACGAGCTCCACGAGCTCCCGTTCTAGATCATTCGACCGTGTTCGCAGCTCAGCGCGAAGGTCTTCGAGCGTTTGATGTCGGTGTAAGCTCGCGAGGTAGCTTGATGCGGAGAAGTCCGTGGTTGTGAAGGCGGATCGCGGAAGAGGCTGTGGGAACGGGAGGGATGAGAAGTCGTCTTCCGGGTCGGAGTCTGAGGTGGAAGTGGCGAGGAGGAGTGTGGGTCTTGAGCGCGCGGTCATGATGGCTGATGTGTGTGTCTGTCTATATGCACGGAAAGGGCAGAGCGACTGTCGCTGGAGCTGGTCGAGTTAGGAGTGGCCTTTAGCAACACCAAAACCACAACATCTGCTCGTCCACCGAGCTAACCTCACGTTGATATCCTAGCTTCATGTATATACAAGTGCTCATTTCAACAGGTGTATATTCGAGAGTGCATTGATCCGTTGACTTATGTTCACTGCTATTTGGGCAATATGCTCTATTAACTTCGTCATTTAATCAAGTATCTGCCATTGCAATTTTTAATCGTGCACATGCACTATCAGTTGAGATGACATTATATTATAAGACTTGTATTGATATCGATATACCACAGGCGATATATAATTCACAAGAGTTCTCGAAAGAGCTCGGAACCCGCCCCGCTTTACGAAACCAATATAACCTTGAGGTTGGGAAACTGTACATGTATGACAACGATAGCTTCGCGGAGCAATACTATGAAATAAGGCAGCTAGTGGGCCCACGTGGGCACAGCTGGGTTCGATTCTGTGCCATTGGCGATCGTGAAATTGGGATTTTGCAGTTAGTTAGTACTAGTATCCCTATAAAATTTGGCCTGGTCGGCATATTTCAGCGGCAAGTTAGGACTCCGTCAAAGCAAAACGAGGGTAACCTGAGATTCCGGGTAGCCTCCCTTGCGCCGGCCTTAACACTCCACCGAGTCGCAGGCCAAGGGGGGGTTATTGATCAATAAAATTATTATATTACCTAAAATCCGACTCATGTCGTGGCTGGGCCCGAGTCGAAAGCCTGGCCAAGGGTGTTCTTGTAATTGAGTTAAGCACCTTGTAAGGCAGCTGCGGGCAGGCTGCTAGTTGGCTAAAGGCCAGTCGGCTGCGTGAAGCACCGATAGGTCCACATTCTTTGACGCTATGAAGCAGAAATACCCGAGAAACATGGCTTTTGTCGGACCATGCTGCGCGGTAATTGTGGCATGCTGTCGGCCTTTGGGGTTATCTTGGAGCTCTCTCTGTCTCTTTCTCCCTTCGTAAATTGTCAGATTGTCGGTCAGCCCCCAGATACCAAGCTTGGTTTTGTATTTGCTAAAAGGATGGAGAAATAGGAAGGCCGCGAGAGGGTGGACATGTCTCGAAATTCAGCCTGTTTTTTTTCCCCTTCGTTTATGGTTTTTCATTCGTCTGGATTTGTTTGAATTTGTTTGAATGGACAGTAATTTGCTGGATGATGTGATCACCTGGCTGCTGGCGGCGGCTTCGGTTTGAGCTCCGGGAAGAATCTGGTTAGATCGATATAGCGAAAGCAAGATATTAAATTTTAAAGAGTAAAAATGGCCGTGTTCATGACGTTGTTAAGGACGAATATCATAGGCCAGGCACGCGCATGCATTGCATTTGGGCGCCGCACACAAAATGGATGGCATGAAAACGGTTTGTTTGGCGAGTTTATTCGAGATTCGGCGCCCGGCAGCTTCGGGTTGTTCCGTGCTGATAATTAGCCTTTGGCTCACAATATCAACGAGCTTTTAAGGTGTGTCGCCCGACTAATGGCTGGTGTCCTTCTTTACTAACTCGAACCACGGTACAACTGGATCTCAACTAACAGTTCATCTGATCTTTTGTTGTGGAAATTAATTGTTTTAAGGTTGACAGTTACCGCCTGGTAAAAAAGGCATGGTAGTTTTATAATGCCCGTGAGGATACGCGCGACATCTGATGAATATGAATATTTAGAAGTGGTTGGAAAGGCGGCCGCCCAATGGAGAATATTCAAGCGGTTTGGGGACAAGCGTATGATAACAAATTATTCTAGAATACAAAACCAACGTGTAAGGGAAAAACGAAACCCAAGAAACCGAGGCGCATGCAAGGGGACTGAAAACTGGCTAGGGATACACATGGCGATCTATTTGGTATTAAAGAGAAACAGACTATTGGAAAAAAGCAGAACGATATGCAGGCAAAAACAGAATTAGAAAACAACTGTATCTATACTAAACCGAATTCGCGAACCGCGGAAAAGATTTCCACCAGAGTATGCAAAAGCAAGGGAATAAGGATAACGAATCCGAAACGGAAAAAAAAAAAAGCCAAAGAAAAACCTCAGACGACCGAACTATGCAATTGCCCAATCTATCCCTATCGTGAAAATGCCGTACCAGAAAGTAAAAGAAATTAGAGCCCCGAAAAATAACACCTGATCATAATGGCCCGAAAAAGGGAGGATATCTTGTCATGAACGAAAAAAGTTTGCGGATTGATAATGTTCGGGGTCCGGGATCCAGTAGGAGTTCGTCGGGTGATGCGGCAGATATGCGTCCTACGGCGGGCCATAACGTAACCTTCGCATGGACAGCATAAATATTCCGTTCACCCTTCGAGATTCTTTGGTGGATCTGGCCCCGTGGTAGCAGTTGCAGTGGCATTGGACCCAGCGGCTGCATCTACCTCATCTGGTCGTGCCCACCAACGACCACCCATTGGGTCGGGCGTACCAAAGTCTGTAAGTAACCTGAGAAGTGAGCCGTAATTCTCTTATTATCGGGGGACGGGTTCTAGGGGAAGCAAAAGTTTCTCTCGAAAGATTTTGCCCCTCTTGGAATTCTTGAAGATGCATGCATTTTTATAACACTGTTGCTTCGCAAATACAAGATCGCGTAACAAGGCAGTAAAGCATAAAAAACGATTTCAAAACTTCAAAAACGACAAAAGGATGCTGCAAAATATCAATCAAGACAAAAAGACAAATATATTGTGTCTGTTCTTGCTTATGACCCCCCATGGAAGAACTGACTGTGTGGCATAAGGAAACTAACCTTGAAACTCAAAATTCTTTGCATCTCCAACCCAGTTTCTCAACTTCTGCTTAACAAAGTGATCAAAGTCCCACTCAGCATCCTCGAGGTACTGAGTTCCCTCTGTCCAAATATAAGTTCCCGCCATAAGAGTCTCCCCAGTCTCCCTTCCAGAGTGACTGGTATCCAAGTTCCTCTCATCAGCTATAAGAGAAACTTTAACTTGTCTCCTCTCATACTCGTGCCCCTCAAAGCTATCCAGACGATCAATATCCATTTTGGATAGACCCTCAACGACCGTCCCACGGACAGAATTGCCAGTTTGGGCAATCACGCCGGGGTAGTCTACGTTCTTGACGCGGTGACGGCAATGGTCGTGCAAGATTGCCGGGCGGATACGCAGACGGTCCCGCTGCCATGGATCTGGGTGCTGAGTGCCATAGATGACTCGGCTAAGAATTGGGAAAGCCATGAGGGTCCCTACTAGCTGTCAATCCAAAGCTTCTTAAATTTTATGTCTATGGGAGGGAAATAATTATTTACCATAGAAGAAGCAGGTGTAGGTTTCTTCCTCCATATTAGTCATAGCTGTGGCTTCGATTGTGTTGTAATTTGATTATGTTGAGGAGGGTTTTCTGGTTTCTATATCTCTCTCTACTCTATAGAGTTTATGAAGGCGGCGATAGTTATATGAAAGCAAAACCACTGAGTTAAAGTTGCGAAGCTGGCTGTATTATATATTGATCTAATGGTGTGGATGGGAGGTAGTGAGGATCTGGGATGGAAGGGAAAAAAGGGTGCGAGAAGCTAGCAGATTTATATTGCGGCCGTGGGTGGTCGGAGTCTGGCGAAGGCAAGGTCAGGTAAGGTAAGGCAAGGCAAGCACGACTCCCATACAACCACAACCACAACCACAGGGGATTTAACTTTTGATTTTGACTCAGGGCAGCACAGTTCCTTCCGCTCATTTCGCACCGGTCCCCCGGGCCAATCCTGATCAGAAACAGAGAAAGGAAAAGCTCCCACAAAAAAAAAAAAAAAAAGAAAGAAAAAGTAAAAGAAAGTCAACGGGAAGCTGGCTGGGTTCTGGAAAAACAAAAAGAACATCTCGGAGCTTTACTTTTTCGCTCGGGAAGAAAGGAAATTTGTGGGCCTATGATATCAATGGGTCCAGGTTCACGTCCAGGTCCGGGAGAATTGGATTGCTACTTACCATGGATGGCCTGGTCCACACTGGTCCCAACCAGACCTCTGATCCGGTGACCGGCCTTATCGTCGCAACTGTCGATTCGATTCGGCTTGCTTGTCCCCTCAGCTCCGCCCTGGCCTTGTGCTTATCGGCCCACTGGTTAGGTAACTCCATTGGCCGGCGAATCTCTTGATATCGTGCATACACGAATCCCCAAGTATGTATGTCCAATACATGCAGCCTACGTAAACCGGCATCGAAGAGACAATACGGTTTCAGATGGGCCCAACTGAAAGAAATGCTCCTGTCCAACGGTGTTATCCATGGGATCGCTTGCATACCTGCTTCGTACTTGTCCAAGCAGAGAACAGAGATACCATATTCGGCCGCACGTTTCGAAAAGCTTGTGTCAGACATGGCTAATCCATGTTTAGTCAACCTGTCCCTGTAGACGATACGCTGGTAAAACACCGCCTTCACATTAATCATCCATCGCATCGCATTCCTCGTTCTCGTCTTAGTACGGGCGTTCGACAAGCTAGCTGGTACTTGGCATCCAATCAAGCATCAGAAACGTCACCGAGAGCCAGGAACAGACCGGACGATGCACACGTTTTTACTCTTCCTGTGCTACGCCAATTTTTTTGCGCATGCTGCTTCATGCGTACACATGGTCATCTGGACGAGCTAACTCCCAGCTGTGCTTATTCGATTCGGGGGAATCCCCACATTTAGAAGCAACGTTATTTTCTCTGTTGTTGCTCCTTTCGACACAAAACCTCGGTTTTAAATTTTTAATAGTATTAGGACCCACCCGGACAAGCTATATTTGAGAACCGATCAGGGCTTTTCTTGCCACTCCAATCATGAAAACGCAGCCCTAAAACCGTTTATGATTACTCTGCCTAAGCGATCGTCCCAAACGCCTGGCTTTCACCAAGTTTTCTCTCTCTTTCGTGTAATAGCCGTTCGAGTGATGTTGGTGCACAAAGCCAGGCGAGATTGTTACAGGCGGGAGGATAGCCATGTCACGGACGGGTTGATAGGACCCGAACCGGAGAATGTACCGAATGGGAAAACATTTGACGGCTGTAGCCTGACCCATTGATAGGTGTAATGCGACTCATTTCGCATTAATTTTCGTGTTAAAGAACAGCATGCACCGGGTATCGCGTGCCTGGTCTTGCGGGATCGAACCCATGCTATCGATCTTTCTATATCAGAGCTCAGATATATGCCGCATCAACGAGCTAGCCAGAGCTTCAGCAGCTGCAGGCCTGAGTAAGACGGCAAACCGGCAGCAGAAAGAAGATTATCGGAAGGGGACAGATCGCATAAGCTCGAGCTTGTTTCCAGGCTGTACAAGGCACAATGGCAGCTCGCGCTCCGCATTGTCGAAACCGATTCATCATGACTAAGAATGGCTTCGATCGATGCTTATCTTGGGGTTCGTGAATAATCGCCAAGCGCAGCCTGGGTGATGCAGATGTCACAAGTTTGGCCCCATGCGGGAAATTGACATTGGCGAAGAGTATACATAGGTAGGAGACAATTACTAATTGCTGGAAACAAAGAGAGGAAAGGTTAAACGGTGGATGCTGAGTGGTTGCGGCTTCGCTCGGGAGAAGCTACAGGATCTCGGGATACTTGTTCGGAATGCGATGTCACCCCGTCGACTGCAAACCCAAACCACACGCGACCAAAAATAAACTGGCGAGAATGCTGCAAAGTTTCGAGACGCATTGAAGCATGGCTTAGGCTTAGTTAGGCTGACCCGTTCATTCCCTTTCGACAAAGAATCCGATGCCGAGAAACATAAGTACTATGTACTCACACTGTACGCAGTCAAGCCGACGGGAGCACTGGACGGGACCGGAAATGAAATTTTCAGCAGCTAAGTCAGTAACTGTAACTGATAGAACAGAGACACAGTTGCAGTCTGACAAGGATGACCGATGTTGCCGTTTGTTTGTGTGACCAACTGCTTGCGGCATCTGCGGCGAATCGCCCGATTTGGCAGCGGCCGAGGTTGCTGTGGAGACCTGCAACGCAGCGCTTTGTTGTGGGTCGTGGGGTCTGTCGCTCGGCTTCATATGTTGGTTACCAGCCCCGATTCGAGTATAGCGACGTCTTGTTGACTTCATTATCAACACAACAGCAATCTCATCCCATCTGGTCGGGTATATCTATCTATCTTTATCATCATCCCGGCCGGGACCCTCTTTGGTCTGCCCTTTCCCACACATACAATCCACCACGGACGACCATCTACGGACGGACATATACCGACACTTAGACATCGCATCGCATTGGCTCAATTGATGCTTCGTTAATGCGACAGCGGCGGCGACAATAACGAGATTACCACCATCGCCACCCGAATCGCCATATATCATTCGATAAGAGATACCCATTGGTCCCTCTACCCGACCCGAAAGAAAGAGTTCCTCCCTGGAATAGGCACTTATCCTTGTGGCCGACCTTCTTCATCCTTACCTTCGTCCGTTACGACTAGCATCATCTTGCTTCTTGGGTTTATGCTTCCGATATCGCTTCTGCAGGAATCCAAATCGACGATATAATGCCCGGGGTCCAGCCTCAAACACTGCCGACACAGTTTCCGTGCTGGGTCAAAGCTATCTATTCATGGGGCGGAGAGGTATGACGGAACTTTGCATTCATGCCCTGCTTACATTACTAATCATGCATCGCTAATCGTATCTTCCATGTATGCAGACAAAACGGGATCTGGGTTTCGTCGAGGGCGACCTCATCGAATGTCTCAATGCTGGCGACGGCGCATGGTGGATGGGGAGATTGAAGAGGGACCGTCGTCAGATTGGTCTCTTCCCGAGTAATTTTGTCGAGCTCGTCACAGAAAACCGCCCCGTCACACCTCTCGCATCGCCTGTCAAACAACAGCCACAATATGAGTATTCAAATCAAAGGCCAGGGTCGCAAGCTTCATATCATAGCAATGCCGATGCATACGGGAATAGAGGAGCTTCCCCCAACCCGTATCAACAGCAGAGAGGGGCCTCCCCAAATCCGTATCAACAGCAGAGAGGGGCCTCCCCAAATCCGTATCAACAGCAGAGAGGAGCTTCCCCAAATCCGTATCAACAGCAAAGAGGAGCTTCCCCAAATCCGTATCAACAGAATAGAGCCGTTTCACCAAATCCCTACCAGCACAATCGAGCTGCCTCCCCAAATCCATTCCAACAGCAGCAGCAGAACCGGGCAGCCTCGCCGAATCCATATGGCCAACAGCGAGCAGTCTCTCCAAATCCATATGCACAAAACCGCGCTGTCTCTCCTAACCCATATGCTCAGAACCGTGCCGTCCCTCCCAATCCATATGCCCGAAATCAGGTAGTCTCTCCGAACCCGTATGCACAAAATCGTGGAGCGTCTCCAAACCCGTACCAACAACATGGAGCCGTGTCACCAAGAGGCCCCAACAACCAATTTAGGGCCGTTTCTCCTAGGCCGTCTTCCGGTAACCGTGTACTTTCTCCGAACCCGTACCAACAAAATCACGGATACCAGCAAGCCGCCCGCCCGACGACTCCGAACACACAAATGCGCCAGCATAGGCCCGTGTCCCCCAACCCCCCAATATCCCGATCTGGGACTCCGAATCCTTATCAGGGTTCTATGGGCCAAGGCCCGCCCCATTCTCCATTCCATATGCCACAGAGAGCGATCTCGCCAGCGCCGCTTCGGGCCGTGTCACCGTCACCAGGAGGGCCTGTCACACCTTCTGGTTACAGTCAAGAGGCACCTCCTCCTCCGCCAGCTCACTCTAGTAACTACTACCAGAGGGCTGCATCGCCTGCCCCATCTTTCCACAAAATGAATGGGGCTAGATCACCAATTCCATCTCGAGGGCCAAGTCCACAGCCTTCGCCCAACCGGCTGGCGCATACACCAAGTCCACTTCGAAGTGCGATGGACGACGTCATGTCGAGTTTAGAGGAAATGAGTGTGGTTGACAGTGGGAAGAAGTCGCCGATTCCGTTTAGTCCAGATGATTATGATAACCTAAGCGGATCGTCTGCCACTGCAATTAGATCGCATACGTCTCAGGGATTCCAAGGTGATTCAGCAAGAGGATTTGGAACCTTTGATGGTATTGAAATTGGCGCAAACCCACAGCGTAATCATGGCATAGCAAACTTTGTAGAGCGAATGGAGGCTAGTCTGAGAGATCAAGGTTCTTCGTCGTATTATAGCTCAACCGATGAGACTTTTGATCAGATCAGGCAGCTCAAGCAACAACAGAATATGGGCCGCCCCAACTCCGTAATGTTGACCGGACGGCCCGGGGAATCACCAATCTCAGATATCAAAACGAATGTAGCTGCAAAGCGAAGATCCGTTTGGGATATTGATAGGCAGCCAAATTTGTCCCGACAAAGCACCTTGCAGTCAACTACCTCGTCTGCAGTGTTCTCCACAACAAGTAACTCGACGGCCGCTACTAGCGCCAGTATCATGAGTGGAATGAGCGCTGGAGGGTTTAGTGCGACAAGCGCAGGAAGCTTTATAAGACATAAGCACCGGGCCGCGATGGGAATACCAGAAAACAGCCCGCACCCGCTATCGCAGCAACTCGCACCGCAGCAACCAGGGCCATTCTCAGCGCTGTCACCAATGGAGTCACAAATGGTGACAAATAACGGGGTTGTTTTCCATTCTGCGAATGTGGTTCCTCAATCGGTGCCGAGGGCGCAGACATGGGGAAACAATGTGAACTCCGGAAACGGGCTTGGTGGGCTCTCCTCCGTAAATGCCAACCCGATAAAAAAGAAAGGGGGTTTCTTCAAGAAGATCCTAGCAACAGCGAAGGCATCGACCGCTACCGCTAGGTCGATGGCGGCTTCGCCGACACCGGAGTCAGACTCTGGATATGGAACTCTTGGGATGACTGGTATCGCGGGTGGAAATGTTTCTATAGCATCCCAATCACAGGATTGGGTTCAGGTGCGCAGAGACGTGGCCCGCTCGAATACCATATCTCACAACGAGAGAGTAGAAAGACAGGAAAAGCAAGAAATGATGGACCAGTTCACTCTGCGGCCGATGGATTTTATGGAAGAAGAGTGTGAAGGAGATGAGGCGTTAGATGGTGGCATCGTGGAGCTCCCTGCTGACTTTACAAGTGTAAATATGACACAAGTAGACAAAGCGGCTCGTTTCATTGGGTCTCTTCCTTCTGGTACTACACCTGCTATATTGGCCAACTCACATATATGTCGGCCCCATAGGTCAGATGTACAAAGGCTGAGAGCAATGTTTACGTGGGTGGCAGAGAAGCTATCCTGGGAGCGCCCGACGGGCCTTGGAAATGACTTGCCTGGCAATATTGACTACAATAAGGACTGTCGGCGGGTCATCCAAAGCCTCAAGGCGACAACAGAAGAAGTGGCCATAATTTTTATGCAAATGTGCCATTCGGTAGGAATCGGCTGTGAAATCATTAGAGGGTACCTCAAGGTTCCAGGGGAAACAGCGGAAACGGTTGATGCTGTCCCACACCCGAACCACTATTGGAACGCAGTCGTCATTGACAACGAGTGGAGGATCATCGATGCGTCCCTTGCTAGCCCCACTCATCCTAAGAGGGGGCTGTATAGCTCTGCTCCCCACAACATGTCAGATTCTCATTATTTCTTGATGAGGCCTTTACACGCGTGCTTCACGCATATTCCCTTGACACCACAACAACAGCACTTGGTACCACCAATGCCACATTCGGTCTTGATGGCTTTGCCTTGCGCTAGCGCCGGGTTCTTCAAGAACGGAATCCAGCTGATCAATTTCGATACTTCGCTCCTTCGGGTGGAGGACCTTGAAATTGTCCAGATAGACTTCCAGGTACCCATCGACGTGGAGTGTGTAGCTGAAGTGGAGGCCAAGGGATTTGCCGTTGATGCGGATGGCGATATCTTCGAGAGCGGCGATGTTGTGAAGAAGGGGGCACTGGCACAGGTTGCCTGGGAAGGCCCATTAGGTAACATCCAGAAGACGTACCGAGTAAAGGCAGTTCTGCCTGGCGACGAAGGACACGGGATCTTGAAGATTTACGCAGGACCCAGAGGATTGATGGTAAGTACCCGCACTTATTTGGGCCAAATATGGTCTGTAACATATTTACTAATGATCATTTTGTGATACTAGCATTCGATAAAAGACAATCCTCACCCGCTGGCTTTCTCGTTACCTATTTTCCATACAGGGTCAAATCCGACATACAATTTTGTGACCCGGCATCCGACCCCTCATGCCCAAAGGCACGACTTGTACATCGTCCAGCCGCAGAATCTGCGATTGGCATTTGACAATTCTTATATCTTCTCGGTCCGACAGCACTCATCTACAGTATTGACGAACTCGGAGATGGCGTCCTTCAAGGGAGCCAAACTGGCTATCCAGACACCTACCGGGAAGATAATGAAGATCGGGCGCAGGGCCGATAGTTTGGGCAGCGAGCACGGTCAAGTCTTTGAACAGTCAATCAAGGTTTCAGAGCGCGGACCTTGGAGGGGATTGATTCTAGCTGATAGAAGTGCTAGGTGGTGTGTTTTTGCGGAGTGGCATTGCGTGTGATGAATCTAATGCCTCAGCATATGATCATGACGGTACTAGATTAGATGAGCATGAGTTATATGTTTTGATGCATGATGGGTGGCGTTTGGGTTTTATTTGATGCTTTTTATGTTAGGGGAGGTCTTCGATTCATTTGTACACATTTTACTCTTATATTGCGTCCTCGATACCTAAGTCAGCGTGCTTCATTTTCATTTGATACACCCTGTTTCGATACTTTTCATACTTTTTTATTTCTGTTTTTTTTTGCTTTCCGTTTGAGCCACGCATTTCTACTTCCTGCAATGTCGCGATAATAGCGTGGACGCAGTTCTCGTACATCTGTCTACCAATATACGAATCTTACGGCCGATTTGAAGCGTTGTGATCGATATCGTACTTCATATATTCAGAGTGCCTGACAAGGTCGATGTACATTTAGCCTTATATATTTTGTAATTTATTGAGCTTTGGTATATATTCTTTTTTAAAAAAACACGAGATTATTATATACACATACAAAAAGCAGATATCGATCCCATCTCCCGGATGGATTTGTGTATTCCATCACCATTAAGATATTTTTTTTTCAGTGCCGCTACCAGTAAAATAAGAAAAAAAAATCCATAGTTCACCACCATTTTTTTGGTATATAAAGGGAAGGCAAAGGGAAGAAAAAAAATGAACCTTCCGATAACGATAAAAAAAAATGAAAAAAAGATCATATAAAGTATACAAACCCCCCAATACTCCTCTTTTTTTTTTATCTATCGTCAGCCGTTTTCTACCTCCATAGCTTACAATCCTGAACCACCGTCTACGCTTCCTTTCCTCGAGTCGTGGTTTTGGAACGACTCTAGCGCCTCGAGATACTCTAGCACTTGTTTAACGCTGGAGACTTCGACTCCGAGCCCGCTCGTGTTGAGTTTCTTCACGACGGTTCCAAGGTCGGCGTCCATGAAGCGTTTGTGGCGGGAAAGACCTGATCATCAGAGTTTAATAAATGAGCAGGGGGGATAATTGTCTTGTTTGAAAGAAGCTTACTTAGATATGCATCACTGCATGGGATGTATGTCCCCCGAGGCTCTACGGCGCTTACAGGGGGGGTATCTTTCATTTCTGTGTCTTGGTCTTCGCTGTTGCTTCTGGCGAGGGGGGATGATGTTCCGGGATTCTTTCCACATGCGGTACCGCCGCAGCATACGAAGCCGGGCTTATCGTCCGAGCGTGGTGTCGAGCTACCTTGCCTGCTCGGGGGGAATGATTTCTTCTTCGTCGCTAACGTCCTGCAGAATAGGGTACTCATCGGATCTGTCTGGCATTGTGCGCAGCTGCCGGGTTCGCCTGTGCATCCTGCTGGCTTTCCTGATGGGGAGGATGAGGATGTAGGGTCTGGGAGCGTTCTGCTGCTGTTGCTTAGTCGCATGAAGGCCTCTCTTGCGATGTTTTGTTGTCGGAGACGTTCTGTTTCCCGTTCCATTGATTTCATCTCTGCGCATACACAGGCCGTACCTTCGGAGCAGAAGCCGCATGATTCGTCTGGGTGGTTGGAGAGTGTGGATAGTGGAGCTGGGGAGGTGGCTACCGATGGTGTGGTGGTGCTTTCTCTTGTGTGGCCGCTATCTCTTAGACTGACGGAGTTGTTGGTGTTATTCCTTCGGCTGCTGCTGAACATATTCGTGAAATCGATTTCCATTTCGAGGTGTTGGGATTCCCTGCGGGAGAGGGGGACGGGGGAGAGGGTGGATACGGTGTCAAGATTGTTGCGGCATGAAGTCCCCCCGCAGCATTTTCGACCAAAGGCTTCTTCGAAACATGGGACGGCTTCGGATCGTGGGCTGGGTGCTGGGCTGGCGATTTGGCTGACTGCACAACCGGCGAATGCTTGGGCAAAACTCGGGGCCGTGGAGGTACTGCTGAAACTTCCATGGCTTGTGTGAGTCGGGGTCGATAGTCCGATCCGTTCGGCGTCGCGGCGTTGTAGAGCTTCTATATCACGGCGGAGTTCGGCGACGGTGGCGCGAAGGACGTTGTTCTCGACTGTGATCTTGGAGACCTGGTCCATGAGGACGCAGTCTTTGACATCATCTTTGTGCTTGATCTGTTCCTCGAGTTCTGTGAGACGGGCGGCACGGCGTTCGCGGAAGGCTCGTTGGGCTGCACGGTTCTGGGCTTTGCGTTTCTAGTAGGAGCTTGTATTAGGGCAAAGGTTGGTATATGGAAGTGAAGGGGGGAGCATACAGAGGGTGGAGTATCGGTGGCGGGTTTCCGGCCGGGCTGGGATCGAGGATGTATGTTAGTATGAGATCGAAGGGGGTAAGCATGGTGCGGGGAAGTCAAAGCACCTTTGGCCTGGGCGGGATGACCCAATCCTTCTGCGTCACTCCATTTGTACTCGTCGGTGAGAACTGTGGCTGTGACTCTTCCAACATGGCCTTGGGCGCAATCGCAATGGTCGTAGGTCGAGGGGCTAAGGATGGGGTCGGGGTGCCTCCAACGGATGGAGATGGGGAGAGGACTGTCAGACACTACCGCGTTAGTATCCTAGGACTGCAGATAGATGGTATATATTCCCGCGCATGCATAAGTTCCTGGATCACCTATTGCCATGAATTAAAACGACAAGGACATGACACCCGTCTGTCGAGAGTATGTTCATGTTGTGGCAAAGGATGCGGTCCGAACGACATGACATGACAGCAAAAGCGGCATTTTCGAGATTTCTCGGAAACAAGGGTGTGATTGTGCGTTGTCGGTGTTGGATTTTGTACCTTGACCCGAGGCTATGCCGCCCGCCATCTTTGCAGTGTCTGCATGCGCATTAAACCGCTGTTGCTAAAGGGCACTTCTGACGGGACGAAAAAGGTGGGATCGATTGGGTAGCTAGGATATATTCGAGTCCAGCCTCAGCTGCATCTCCAGAATTTCACACTCTTAGTTTCCTCATTCATGAAATTTTTGTTCATGCCTGGACCGGCGGCGAAAAAAAAAAAAACATACCTGTTCGTTCGGGCTGGCTGCAGGCAGGCTTGCTGGCGGAAAATATCCTCGCAGTCTGATTTGTAGGGCGGGAATAAAGTGGGAATGGGTGGGAAAGAGAGGGAAGAAAGATCTAATCTCTGGGTTCTGATCAATCTGATAAAAATCTTTCTCTTGGCACGCTTTGGTGGTCTGATAAAGCCGGGGCTCAGGATTTGTGATTGGTCCGATACCGGGCATCCTGCTTCTGGAAGGCCACTTGCTGTCTTTGGTATCGCACTGACATTTTTTTGCAAGCCTCAACTGGCTAATGTCCGCATGCACATGTCCAGTCGGTGTGTCGGCACGGAAGCATCCGAAGTGCGAAAAGTGCGAAATACCAAAATTTCAAGTCACAAGGAGGAATTAGTATTGCTAGCCTGCGCTGCGGGCTGTCAGGAACACTAGGAACTTGGATGCGACGACTGTCTAAGAAGTATATACAAGAAGCAAGGGGTATACTAGTAGTTAAGATAATTATAATTCAATGGCAGCGCAGTCCCGTATCAAGTTTTTGTCACCTCGCTTTTCCCAGCAGCCGCAGATCCCCGTTCTTTTTGTTGATCAAATATACCCTTATGTCCACATCGATGCCTTTCCACCATTCCCACAAACGATTGACGTATGCGACCTCCTCTGCACCGAACTCGGGATTAGGTCCTTCGTGCGGTATTGACACCATCTGTTGTTGCCCATCCGGCGCCCTCCTAGGACGCCACAGCTTCCAACTGGAGGTCATCGTGGAGAACCCGCATCGTTGGTGATCCTGACTCTTTATTTTTATATTCCTGAGCAAAATAACATCCCCGGGTTTGACGGTTTTCGGAAGCGCTGGTTCATATGGCCGAACTAAAATCACTGGCGCTGCCTTGCCATTACCACAGGAGGGATCAATGAGCCACACCTTAAGTTCGAAGAATTTCGGCTGCTTCTCGTACTGTGCGACCGCTCCTTCTCGGAGGTTCACAGCGAGGAGATCCACGGTCTTCTCCCATTCAATCTTCAAGAGTGTTTGTAGAGGGACAAATTCAGATAGTGATGTAATCACACCACCCGAAACTCCACAGGTGTTATTGTACTCTCTGAACCTCCTGATAGCATCGGGGTTTATGTCCAATTTCGGCTTCAGAATTGGCTTTTTCACCGGATCTTGGCTGCGTAACTTCTTTGCGACTTTGATCATTTCTTCAATGGCGGTTCTTGTGTCAGCTGCAGGTGTACGCAACTTATCCGGAACTGTGCTGGGCTCGACGGCGCTTTTATGGTGCATGTACTTCGGCCCTACCTGGGGTGTTAACCATGGGAGCACCCGCTTTTTCTTAGATTGGCTCGTAACGCTATCCTGGGCGCCCATCCATAGAGAAGACTTGCGATTTATGGGAGTTTCTATGAGCTCGGAGTTGTTATCTTTGAGAGCTGGCGTCTGGATATCGGCTTGCTTTGCTTGGTTTGGTGTGTGAGGTCGTGATGGAGATGAGGAGGGCGATTCAGGGACGTATGGCTCAGGTGATAGGGATGGTCGGACTGTGGATTTCGTACTAGGAGAAGGAGGGGGACGTGGATGTATATGGCTTGTAGGTCGGGCGATAGGTAAGGCGGGTGATTTTAAAGAGGCCACCTCGTGCGGACGCGGGGGCATGGACCCACGGAGCGCTGAGGTGCCTATGACGGTGAGAGATCTCCGGCCGTATGTCGAAGAAGGTGGAACTGCTACTTCAGCGCCAACTGTTCTGTGTGATGGTGAGATGTAAGAAATTGGACTACGACTGGGTATTGGGGATTCTCCCACTTTTGGCGACGGTTCTTCATCATCGGATACAAACGGGGACTCTCGCTCTTCTATATCAGGCGAAGGTGTCGGTTGATACCTATGTCCTATAGTTGCATTTGACAGTTGTAAGCCGGGGCTTCTTCACTATGATTTTATGGCGAAGCTCAACGGTAACGGATAAAGCGGTTGGGGGGCTCACTCATATCCTCTTCATCCTCGTCTCCATACCACTCCTGATTCCTATCTGCGCCCTCGTCTTCGCCCATGTGTGTGTCATCCAACTCTCCCTCCCGGGGGTACTCATCATCCTCAATATACTGATCGTCTTCGTCGCTCTCCGCCGCAAGTGCTTCTTTGTAGCGCCTTTGAAAACCTCTTTCGTCTCCTAAGTCCGCATGATCTTCATCCAACTCTCCCTCCTGCGGGTACTCATCGTCCTCTTCGTATTCTTCGTCTTCGTCTTCATCTTCGTCTTCATCTTCTTCGTCTTCTTCTTCCTCGTCCTCTTCGTCATATTCTCCATCCTCCTCCCCAACTTCCTCGTCGCTAGAATCCAAGATCTCAATAACCTCCGGCTGGGAGGCTTTGATGACGGGCTGATCAGCCTTGGTCGGACGATTTTCTGCTTTCCCAGGTTTTTCCAGTTGCCGCGGGCTTTCCGGGTCAGCGAGAGATGATGCATGCTCCACCACAGTAATCGTTTCTCGCGCCACCTCTACAGTTTCCCTGACGCTTTGATCATTTACCGTTTCTGAGTTTGGTCGTATTAGATCGGCTCCTTGAGAGCCATCCTCTTGTTTTATCTGGGTAGGTTCCTCCCGTTTTATTTGAGTTGGTCCCTCCAGTTGTTCAATAGCCGCCGAAGCCGTCTCCAATATGGTAGCAGGCGCTTCTTGTTCTTCATCTTCATTCTTAATTGGGGTATCTTGCGAGTCCGAGCCGGTAAAACTTTGTGAAAGTCTACTTGGGAAAAAAGAAACCGAGCCCCTTTCTAATGCAGAACTCGGGAAGGGAGAAGGAAGCGGAAGTGCCGGGGAGGCGGTCGGCTTTAACACTGGAGTAATAGGATCGAAGCGATCCGAAAATAGGGTTTGAAGACGGGGAACAGGATGTGATTGCGAAGTCGGTGGGGGCATCTCGCTGGCTACTGGGCGAGAGGCTTGTGAGGCATCAAGGGTGAAGCTACTCATTGGCTGGGATTCTACCTCAACTGGGTGCAGGCCCTCAGGTAATGGGGGTGTAAACGATTCTCTTGTCGTGAATGGAGGAGTCGCGGACTTCTGCGGGGGAAAGGGGGGAGTAGTAGATTGTTCTATTGGGAATGGAGGAGTGGTAGATCTTTCAGTGGGAAGTTCAGCAGGGACATGGCCCATCGAGTCGTCTTGCGGTGCTAAAGGCACCTGTCTCGAGAAAGTTTCTTGGCTCGTAAATTCAGCCAAAGAATCCCTAAATGCCACTTCTTCCTCGGGATGTGGCGAAACTCCTCGGGGTTCAGACTGCTGTCCGAATATGATTTGGAAAATCTCATCGTCCATATCAGCAGTCCTTCGCTTTGTCTCATGGTCCTCCGTGGTTTGCGGCGTCATTGGTTGTGTCGATGGCCCAGAGCCACCTTCAACTTGCGAGTCATCAGGCCGGACATAGAGCTTGGAGCCCCGGGGTTTGTCTCCCAACGCTGACCTTTGGGATTGGCTTTCAATAGATACGTCTCCAGCGTCATCTGGTCGAACATAAAGCCTTGGTGTTGAGGCAGAGTCTTTCCCACGGAAGCTCTCTCTAAAACTATTCTCATCAAAAAATTGATCCTCGGTTCTTTTCGCAAATTTAACCTCTTCTTCTTCTTCTTCTTTCGTATCCCCTGGGGAGTCTGATACATAGCGAAAGCTTTGGTGGGGCTCAAACAGCCTTGGCCTTTTTCTCATGCGATCCGCATCGATATCATCTTCCTCATCATCACTGCCGAGGGAGAACAGACGACGGCGCCCTTGCGCAAAAATGTTTATTGGAGTCTGGGAATCACCCGCAGTGCTATCTCGGAATGAAGTAGACCATGAATTCGCAGGCTGGGAATGTTTTGGAGGTGTTAGACCTCCTAGGTCTTCATCTTCGTCCTGCTCGAGTTGGGATTCGTTGATGATAGCTTCCGCAGCAGCTATTCTATCAAATATACCGGACCTATGGGCTTGGTCAAAGGTCTTGTCGACCTCGATCCTCAGCTCCTTGGCAGAGATATCCTTAAAAACCTATCACATATTATTAGAGGCGAAAATTAAATTATTGGAATCGAGATTTATTCTTACTCTAACCCGAAGCCTCTTCTCCCACTTTAATTGCCAAGGTACATCCCTTTCCTCGGGATCTGGAAGTTCTTCCCAAGTAGCACCTTCCAACGATATCTTCACGACGTTTCCAATAGCGAGTGTCTTCAGACTTTCGGCGGCATACCCGTGAAACGAAACTTTCAACTCCCCTCGATTCTCACGCTTCTGGTAGTCCGATTCCACTATAATCGCAGTAAGTTTAAGTGCAGAACTACTATACGGCCATAGAGAAGCAACGGTTGCTGTTATTTCGCTTTTAGGGCTAACTGATGGTTCTAGCGAGGCAAGAGATATAGGTTCGAGCTCGGCGAGGCCTGGGATAGTGTCCATCCTGTATATTTTGTCACCGGAGGTCTCGAAGACCTTCAACGGAAGTGGTTGTTGTTGATGTTGTTGGCATGAATAGTGGTTGCGGTTGGAGGTTTACCAAAGCTGCAGTGTAGTGTGTATAGGGCGCGTGGGTATCACAGGCTTGGGCAACGCGACTGTGCGACATCATACCCTTCCCATGACAACAACCTGCCCAAGTTCGGATACGATTTGTTAACCGCGCCCCAACGGGGCTATACTACATTAAAATTAGTACCTCGACAAGCGGTCTTCGAAACGAACGTTGCATGCGCATGCCTTCGCAGCATGTATACCGGAATCGACGTATCACTTCTATGTAGTTGTAATTATAGATCATACGGGAAGGTTTCCCGGATTATATGGTATGGCCCATTCTTATACATTGACGGTTATATAATATAGGTAATCAACCACGAAAATCGACATATTGAAGACTAATTCGGTTCTATTTCTTTGGCAGAAGTATGGATTTTAAACCAATATTATTAGTCGCCTAGACGAGGGACACTATTGGAGGGCGATTCAGTGCGCGTACATTTGAGAAGGTTCATGGCGGGGTATTTCCTCGTGGTATTATACCTACCCACGCTTGACTAAGTGTTGATATGGTGCGACGACAAAAGAAATCTATGAGATCGTTCCGACATGGGAGTATTTGCTTCTAGCAATTGGCTGGTCGTATGGCTTGCCTATGTCCTTTTACAAGTATCCGTTTGTATCAATGCCGAACAACTTAGAATCTACCCGTGGGACTGGGATTTCTATGTCCAACAAAATTCGCAAGCGTTCAAAAACATCCTCTCGGAAATTGGGGTGTTCAAACTCGCGAGGCAGGCTCATTGCGCTGTCGGCGGTCCAAACGACCCCGTAGTCCTTGACCCTGAAATCCCAATGTCCCTGTACTATTCCACTGGCATCCTAAAAATTGCGCTGGATGGATTCGAAAGAGCGATCGATAATGCGATCGTGGCAGCTAATGAAGGGTTGGATCCGACAATATTTATCCAGGATTTCGGATTTGGGGATATTGAAAGCGCTCTGGTTTCGGAGCGGAGGCTCAACAAGACCATTGAGGTTTACGAAAGTATGATAACAGCATTCCTAGAATCCGGGGCACTCATGGACGAATCCCCGAGCACCGGGCATCCCACAGCGTTTGAGAGCGATAATATCCGAGCTCTCGCTCAGCTAATCGAAGGAGCGACACTTCCCGGTGCTAATCTCGAGGACGACGTCAAAGTCGACCCCGATTCACGGCCGCTGTTTATTGATTATTGGAGGGCGGTCTTTGAGGAGGCAGATCGAAAGAGCTTTCTCGCGTTAGCCGGGTTGCCCTTGCGAAAAAATACTTCGATAAGGAGGGGTTTACAGAGTTGATTAAAGATCGGGTTGGCATGCCACAGGGTCCATCTTTTACTCTCACAGTTTCGGGCGTGTTAAGAAGAATCGGTGCGTTTTTTGGTTGCTGGAGAGCGGCATCACAGCGAGTGCTGGGAGCGTTAGAACAACTCGGAGAACTTCCAGAGCCCGTTTCGAACCGTCGTTGGATGGTAAAACTAGACGGAAAAGAAGTAATAGGCGCGGTTTGGCCGGAGGACGAAGATTCTGCAGAATAACACTGAAGAGTTTGAGTACTTGAGCATGAAGCGTGGTATAGCGGGGGGCACTAGTAGGCTGTGATATGGATATCCGAGTATCACCATAGGGCCGATGCTAGCATGCTCCCGCCGTCGCTAGAACCCTGTAACATTTGAGGCATGCATCTGAGGTGCATCGCAAAACGACCAATTGCGGTATGCATCTAGCGCATGGTTGTATCTTAACACGATAGAGTGCTTTGTCGTCTAGTAGAGGGATTCAGTACCGCAATCTCTATTCGGCAAGTGTAGCCCTAGTGGAGTCGTACAACTTATATATCTTCCCTCTGTCTGCTCAATTGAGACCTCAATCCATCCTAGAGTTTTATCAGATAAATATATAACATCTACAAATTCATCTATGCATATATTGGGTATTCGGCATGGTTTGTTGAGCCAGCTATGTTCGTGTGTTATTTACAAACATGAATTTAACTTAACCCCTCCTTTGAATTAGGCACCGGGCGACCTTACTAGCAAGCTTTGGGAGTCCCCGGAGTTCGTACTCTCCGGCCTCGATACAGCAGAATCACTCGTAGACCAACTAGCCCCAAGCGGTCATGATGGCATCCGATGCTGGAACCTCGATCGGCGCAGGTGTCCCGATTTCATGAGGACGACCGACAGCGAAAGCAAGTGGCCAATCCTAAACCATATTGCAGCGGTCTGCAAAACCTTCAAGATTTACGCCTGCAAAAACTCCGAATGTCTCAAGAACCTAGAGCATTTGAAAGAACAGAATGCCGTTCCAGAAAGCCAATGGAATCCGTTCCGAGAATGGGTGCTACAACTTATCTCGTGCCAGCGGTCCGAATTTGTGGCGAATGGAGACACACCAGGCTTTGGCAACCTTGCCAATATTATCAAGTCATTTTATTGGATTTTGGATAGCACGATGAGAGCTAATCTAATTCAGGTATTTACCCATATATTCTAATTTCATGCCTCATATTTATCTATAGTTGGAGATGTATGTGATAGCGGCGAGGAATCGAAGTCTGATTGAGGATATTATACATAAAAGATTACGGGTACCTACTTCACCAGTGACGATTTCAGCGAAGTTGACACCATCGACATCTTTCCAATCTGTGAAACGATTTACTGGGCTGTTATTGTCCAGATATCCTTTGGAGAAAATCCAGACTTCTTTGGGGAGGGATGGAGGAAAGAGATGATACCTGTCAAGATATCAGCGAAAGCAATCGCGGAAGCCACTAAAAAGGCATCTGGTCACATTTGTTTAAACCGACTATGGAATATCACTCTTGTCAGCGAGAGATCAGAGCAGGACATTCCTTCTCTCGTCAACCTAGCAATTGGAGAAAGATACGAACAGCTTAGGCACCCTGGCCACGAAAACTGCACCCCGGAACACTGTGATTTTACCTCACTTGACGCCACCAGAGTCACCCAGCTCCACCAATGCCCCCAAACGGACGCAGGCTGTAGGGCGAACAAAATTCATTTCGACCCAGCTCTTCTAAAAGATTCAATAGAATCGGGGGGTGGAACCGTTTGGTCTATCGATGCACCATTCCGGGTTCTCCGAGACACCAAGTATATAGCGATATCTCACGTTTGGGCAGATGGTACCGGTGTCGGAATAGAACCAGCCGGCCGAGTCAATGCTTGTCTGTTCGAATATTTCGCCAACATGGCAAGGGCTCTCGAGTGTCAAGGAATCTGGTGGGACACGATCTCGATCCCGACAGAGCCTAAGCTCCGGAGCAAAGCCATTAACGAGATGCACAATAATTACTCTCATGCTCAATATACCGTTCTCCATGACCGGTATTTAACCAATTTCGAGTGGGCAGATGACGGAACACCATGCCTCGCAATAATCTTTTCACCTTGGTTCACTCGGGGTTGGACGGCTCTCGAGTGTATTATGTCTCGGAAAATTAAGGTCGTATTTAAGAAACCTGGAGTTGATACATACGAACCAATCCTTAAAGATCTCGACGACGAAGTTCTAGCAAAAGATCCTAGCCAATGCTCCCGCGGCCATTGGATTGCATCCACGATTATTCGTCGTCTGCGTCAACCGAACATTAACATTTCTGACCAGGGAACATTCGAAGCGACGGGGGTCATTCAAAATGTCAGTGACCTTTTAGCGGTTTTACAACCTCGAAGTACTTCCTGGTCCCGAGATCGTATGATTATTGCCGGGTTGCTTGCTGGGGTTGAGGTTCATTATGGCGAGAGTGCGGAAGCTATTACCCAGAGGATCTGCCAAAAACTCAAATATATTAACCCCGTTAGTCTGGTGCACGAAAAAACGCCAATTGTAGAAACGGGGCCGTGGTCTTGGTGTCCAAAATTTCTTTACGACATGCCAGCGTCCCCACCCAGCGACTTCCATGGAAGAATCCACCAGGGTGTTATTCACAATGGCACGCTTAAACTCTCGAGCCACACGTGGTTTCGCAGGGTGACTAAAGAGGACGTCCTTCACCGTCGTATTATCCCGTGTTCAACCCACCCATCTATTTCGTTCAAAATCGAAACTGCGCTTACCCAAGAATGGCACAATTGCCTTGTTCTAGAGTTAACCCCTATGATTGGTTTGCTTGTAGCAACTATCGAGGAGAATGAGCCTGTTGCATCTGCGGCTGCCTACCTCGATGCCCAGAACGTAGGACAAGTTTTAGTATGCCGTTATATCGGCAGTGTCAGATTTCTTGAAGACAGATCACTCCATGAGAAGAACATTCTGGGGAGAAGCAATTACGGGGCCTTCATTATCGGATCACCGGATGATTTTCCCGAGGATAGAACCAGGAATAGTTTGTGGCCTCTCTCTCATTTACCTCAATCTCAACATATAATTCAGAACATCTTGAACTGGGATGAACAGGTTTGGATAGGTGACCACCCTAATGGTGAATTATTTGTTCCAAAGCGGATTAAAGAAAGAATATCCTTTGGGCATTTCCTCCAAGTCGCTATGCACGAGGTTGAGATACAGTACGACCCAGCCAACGAAGAGGTGAAGCCCGTTTTAGCAACGACACCTTGCTTTGTCATATCTGGTAAGGGGCTTATCGCGAGGGTCTCAAAGGCGTGGTCTCTTGAAACACCATTGTATAGCCTTGTTGGCGTAGGATCACGCTGGCCTCCTCCATCAATACCATCAACCGACAGAGTGGAGCGTCGTGGTAAAACTCTCCTACGGAGAGTCATTGAATTTCCGACACATTCGTTCACGCTGGAATTCGGGAACGATACGTTCACCTATTCGGCGATTAAGAAGGAGTATATTGAGCCATCTGATACTAATCCCTACCAAGGAATTTGGGCCTGTGAGAATTTACTTGCCTCGCTAGTTCTGAACGACTAGCACTTCCAAAGCAGCGGTAAAGTAGATATTAACAGCTTCTTTATTTTATAGGTATATCCCCAACCGGGGAATATGAGCTTCACCTATTTCACCAGCCCGAACCAGCTGAAATTATGGCAACAAAGCTCACACGGGCTTGGAGTGGGCCTCCCGCTGGCTCTCCAGTATTCCGAGCTGGAGATATAGAAAACCAATTATTACTTTATCCCAATCGCGAGATCGATTGTGACATCAGCTTAAAGCTCGAGGGTAAGCTGATCCAATTAGATGAATCAAGGGCTCCTGAAACGGCTATGCATTGTACTGCAATTGCTGACTCTCAATTTAGTTGATAGTTCTCCAAAGTGGACTTCCAGGTATTTTCACTTCGTGGATCACAATACCATTGATATGGTTCCAGATCCGGATTTAGATGAGGAGGATGAAGAGGAAAACGTACTTTGGAAATATCGTCGGGTTCCACACGCGGTGTTCTTTCCACCTGAAAATACGAGGTGCCGGACCCCGCCACCACGGCATTTCCTGCACTCGAGATATGATTAAGATTCGCGCAAGCAATTACATACCTGAGGGGCCTTGAGGGAATTTTTTTTTTTTTTCAAGATACTTTCTTTCACAATGGCATTAAGCGCCAAGTTTCGTGTATACCTGTCAATCTCCCCTTGACTTATATAACTTATCATATACGAAAATTTAATGCATTTAAATTGGAATCCTAGACTACTAATATTCGAATTCGTAACAACGGAGTACGATAGAAATAGGCTTTACTTAATGCACCCAAAAGAAGTTAAGCTTCCCATTGAGATAACTTCTTAGCTTAGACCCATAATTACCCGTTAGACCCCTTGTACCTGGCCAGGCCCGGTTTGCGTCGCCGAAGTATTATATAGCACGCCATGGATCGGATTTGTTGCAAATTATCTTAGCAACGCACCGAAGTACCGCCAGCGCCGGATATTCTGACCCTCAATCCACTCCCCTCATGTCAATAGTCAGGATGCTTCCTAAGATTAGGAAGGTAGCGGTTCTAGGAGGCGGGCCATCCGGGGTAGTAGCCGCCAAATGTCTTCTATCGGAAGGCTTAACCCCGGTGGTTTTCGAGCAGCGGCCTAGTTTCGGCGGGGTGTGGAATTACACCCCAGAGACGAAATCACGCCTGGATCATATTCCCCAGGAAGACCCGAATCTCGACGATGAACCGGTTCCGGATTCGCGGGGTTCCGGGAAACCTGTCTTCATGAGCCCGATTTACAACGAGTTGGAAACTAATATTCCCAAGAACCTCATGGTGTTTAATAAGACGCCGTTTAATGAGGAGTTGCAACTTTTCCCGGGACATGAGGATACGAAGCTTTACATCCAGGAATTCTCGAAAGGCCTCGAAAGGTATACGGAATTCAATCGAAGAGTTCTGAAACTTGTTCGGCAGGACGGATTAAAGTGGGAAGTCGAAACGCAGGATGTGATATCGACGAAAACTGAGAAGTCAGTGTTTGATGCAGTTGTTATTACGACAGGGCATTACAATGTCCCTTATATACCACCGATAAATGGTATCGAGGAATTTGAACGAGATCATCCTGGGGCAATATTGCATTCGAAATACTTTCGAGTTGCGGATGGATATACGGGAAAGGTACTAACCGAGTCCCCTACGACCTCCCCCATCGATGTATTGTCACAATGATCCTGACTATACTTTAGAAAGTCATTGTGGTGGGAAATTCCGCTAGCGGGATTGATATTGCAGCTCAGATTTCAGAAGTCTCGCAGGTCCCGCTCCTTCAATCTTGCAGGAGCAGAGGCGCATACAAGGATTTCCCTCTTTTGAACCCGGAAAAGATCAAAATTGTTCCAACAATCGAGAAGTTTGTGCCCGAGGACAGAACTGTCATATTTTCAGATGGAACCGTTGAGAAACATATTGATGTAATATTGTTTTGCACGTAAGTTCCCGCTTCTTATTTTTCGCAAAGAGTTCGACGCTCAAACCAACGAATTAAATTATGGGACTTTAGAGGATACCTTCATTCGCTCCCATTTTTAGAAGAGTCTACGAAGCCATCTGAGCAGATGGTAACAGATGGTTTCTATATTCATCGACTATATCAGCATCTATTCTACATTCCACGCCCAACACTATCAATCGTCGGGCTACCTACCAAGGTCATACCGTTCCCATTTGTGGAAACCCAGGCAGCCGCTGTTGCGGGCGTATATTCGGGACGCTTGGATCTACCTTCCGAAGAATCCATGGATGCTTGGGAGAAAGAGTTATTGCGACAGAGGCCTGGGGATAGGCATTTTCATTTTTTGAGTTTTCCGCAGGATGCCGATTATATGGACAGGTTGAATGAATGGAGCCAGGAGAAACCATCTGATACAAAGGCATTATACCAACCTACTCAGTGGGGAGAAAAAGAAAGATGGATTCGCCAGAATACCCCTAAAATAAAGGCAGCCTTCCTGGTCGCAAAGTCTGAAGGACGTATAGTCAAAACGATGGAAGAGCTGGGGTTTCATTTTGAAGGTGATGAGGATAAATAGACGACGACAGTTAGAGGATGCCTGCAGGACAAAGTGATTGGCGGCTTCTGGTTGGATATGCATATGCTGGATATATCGATATATATAGTACATATAAGCACTTAGGTAATAAATATAGAATATAAATAGGTGGTGTCTACTGGAGTATTGGTTAATTTTGTGTGGGTTCCGCTCGACGGAGCGCTCTGGCTAAGCAAGTTTACAACCTCTCAATCTCTGCACGCCATTGCATTCGAAGACACGCAGTCCCCATCGACAGGATCTAGAAGCTGAGTCGTGCATACGGAAAGGGAAACATTCCATACCATCGAAACAAATCCTCATCCAACTCTCTCATCAGCCTTCCCTCCTCCTCCTCCTCTATAAACTCTTCTCGGCCATCTGCCGCTGGTTCTCGCCACCAACTGCGTTGGGAACGAGGTTCTGTTGTTGTTTGGCGAGGCCAAATTTCCCCATCATCTGGGCAGCTGGTACGCAAGAAAGGCAGCAGAACTCCCCTTAATTTGGGACAGTCGATGGAGACGTAAATGTCCTAATCTATTGACAGGTAGCTCGAGCTCCCTCCGAAGATTACTTTTTCTTCTTCTTCTGGCCATCTCTGGGTAGCTTACGGCTTCGTCCTTTCGCTTTCGATCTTACCTCGCGTCTCTGGACGTCTTACCGGGAGAACACCCAGCGCCAGCCTGCATTGCATAGGGACAAACGTGCTGGACTCAGACGATGGCGCGTAAGACCTCTGTGCCCCAAAGTCAGGCCCCCTACCGACCTGGCCGGGTATCCACAGCCACCAACACAGAACATAACTTGAGGGATAAGTCGCCTGTTGGATATAAAAACGATTCTGACGCTGAAAAAGAATCACCACCCACCACTCAATCGAGTGAAGGTGACGGCATATGGTGGGAAGTAAAGCAAATAACAGCAGAACGGCGTCGGAAAGGGAAAAGAGAGTATCGTGTGGAATATGAGGGAATCAACTTGGAAACGGGCGAGCCATGGCCGCAAGAGTGGGTAAGTCCATACTTGCAAGCCTTCTTATAACCCTATCCGCTGTTACATAATGCTAATATACTCGAATAATAGAAGCCTTGGAATTGGGTCACCAATGCGCTCGTTGAAGATTGGGAAACCCGAAAGGCTAAAAACAAGAAGAGACGAAGGGCATCATCGAGTGCCAGCCCTGCCAGCCCTGTCCCCCAAGCCCAGGCTGAAGTTGGTGCCTGTAAATCTGTGAGGATATCGGATCAGGATATCAAGCGATATCGAAATGGCCAAAAAAGACGAAAAACTACCAAGGAAAATCCAATTGTGATATCCTCATCAGAGGGTGAGGAAGAAGCGGCGAGGCTGACCCCTGGAAACCAGTCTCCGGACCCAGTTCAGGAAGAGCAAGGAGAAGGTGATCTAGGCGTGGAAATCGAGGAAATCTCTGAAGATGATGCCGAGCCCCGTGTGACCAAGTCCCGTCACCGACAAATAGTGGAATCCAGCCAAAGTGGCGAGAATATCTCGCAGGTTTGTGCAAATGGCCAGGATTCGCAACCTCCGTCTGAGAAACTTGTCGCTGTTGAGATACTAGTCAGACACGATCTAGGTTCATCTCTATATTCTTCTTTCCATCAACCATCCTCTCCATCGAACGAAAGAGAAGATGATGAACCCCAAGTGCTTCCGAGCATACATAGTCTGGGAGAGGAACCTGGCGAGGACCTTGTCGAGGAGGGAGAGTCCCCCCCAGAGATAACGGTCTTTGGGCGTTCCGACAAGGTCCACATACAAGTAGCGCACACGCAGAGCTCTTTCAAGGGTAGAAGAGAGATACCAGACTCTCAATCGTCTGAGGCGACGTCGATACATCTGACCCCAGCTGATCAGCGACCAGTGCCCGAAACTCCTCTGCACGGTCAACCTACAGCTGCCCCTTCCAGTGTTGGTCAGTTTTTATCTGCTCGAGAGATTGACCCAACGAGGCCAGTTTCAGGCCCCTCGTCCCCCCAGCTAAATGTTGATGACGCCTTTGAGAGTATACCAGATTCTTCGAATCGGGTATTCTCTCAGGACGTCAGGGAGCTCACGGCTCGAAGCCAGAGTCAGAGCCAGAGTTCGAAGGATTCTCAAGCCTCGCGCGTTTCTCTACCATCGGCACAATTGAGCTTTGGGAAAATCGGAGTTACTCCATCCTTTCAAAGCTTTCCTGACAGTGGGGAAGTCAAGGCGATTTATGATGTCGAGCAGAAACCTGGGGGTGGGTCGAATCTTAGATCTGCTGGGGAACCACAGCCAGTTGTGCTGGCCGGGAAAAGTGTTGCGGATGAGGCTTCGTCCTTTACTCGCCCAGATCCACCTTCCCAGTCACAAACACCTTACACCAACCTTGAACCTTTAACTGCAACCAACATCCCACGCCGTACACAGCAAAGCGCTTCAACTACTGATAAAGATTCGTTTGTAACGCCTACTAGTTTCCCTGAAGGTAGTATTGATGATGCCTTGGAGCTAGCGACAGCTCCAGAACATCCATTTGAACCACTTGCATCTCACAGACATAATACCATCCGAATTCTACAGGAAGCTGTAGAATCGCGTCCTGAAGACATCGTGGATTCGGATTTAGAAACCCCCATACAACCAGCTCAGGTAAGTTCGCTTCTTTATATTCCTGAAAATATTGTAGCCTGCTGCTAAAGGTAGATGTTCATCGCGGCGCAGCTGGAGAACAGCCCGTCGCACGATCAGGGACAAGGTGAAGTTGCTGGACTTAGCAACCTACCACAACTTCGCAACCAAGAATCCAGCGAACTTTTGGCTGCTGGTCTTATTCCTGATCTATTGCACCCTTCTCCATCGGTGCTATCACCCAGAACACCAGTCCAAGAAGAAGACCCTCTTCAAGGCGGCCGTTCTGCTTCATCGACTCCTTGTGGCCCAATACCCGCGAGTGCTAGACCCACTCCTGTGACGGTATTGGGCTACTTACAATCGCAGAGATCTGTCCAGAAAGCCCTCGAGGGATCCGAGGATCTCTCTTCTGACGGCATCGTGAAAAGTGGCACAGCCCTCGATTACGCCGGCCGCGAGGACCCTCAAGGGAAAGAACTTTTATTGCCGTCGGGAACGGCTGTCTTAGACGAACAAAAGCAATCCAATACATCTTCGAACCGGGAAGCCATGTCAGCAGGTCCAGTATCACCGCTTCTCAGTGTGGTTGATATTGCCGTTGCGCCCGAGCATCGCCCGAGCCCTCAAAGACAGGTTGTATCAACAAGGTCGTCTAATCTGTTGCCACAGGCATCGCCCGAGCCTCTCAGTGACTCCAAGGAATCACCATCTGGCGCGGCATCGGGCAACAAAGTCGCTGACACTCGGGAGGAGACTCCCGTCACTGAGAGCCCGCCTATTATTGACGATGAGTATCTTGCAGCATCACAGGCTCTTCGTTTGCTCCGGGAATCACCGCGCTCAGCCCTGAATGAGGTTTTCCTAGCGATCCCACTCACAGAAAACCAACAAAGGATATACCAAGAAACCATCTTGGATAGGTATCGAGATGTTGAGGCTTTTTATGGCATCAAAAATACTCAAAGCCAGGGCGGAGATATCAACCTCGGAACAATCGAAAATATCGTCTACGACCTTGATCGAGTTTCTAACCATTGGGAGCTCTCTGAAGGTCGCAAGTATACTAGTCAAGATGAAGGCCCTAAACTTGTGAAATGGTTTCGCAAGCAGTCGTCTAAATTCGATTTCCTATTTCGACTTTTGAAGAAGCTGCGGGATCAGTCGTACTCAGTTGCGCTTGTTTTAGAGACCGGGCTGCTTATGGTACCACGAACCCCTCCGATTAATTGGTTAAGATTAGAGGCTAATTTATTACTAAGGACTACGCCGATATTTTCTTCAGATCTGCTGGTTACCAGTTCACTCGTTTCAGCGCAGAAAGTGGAGCGGAAGTTATTACTCCAACTCCGGAGACCCAAAAACTCCGTCTCTTCCTAGTACCATCTTCTGATATGGCTAAAGGCATTTCCATGGTAATGGCCTTTTCTTTGCTTCTCGATCTTATATGGCAGCTTCTAACTATCGTTCATCAGCCCTCTGCCAACCTAGTCATCGCTATGGACTCATCCCTAGATTCCTCCTGCCAGCACATCCATCAGCTTCGAAACACGGGGCCTTCACAGGCACCGATACTTCATTTAATCCCGATCAACACTATCGCGCATATACGTGAATATCTACCGGATTCTTCTAACGCTTCTACCCGTAGCGTTATCCGTGACTTTCTAAACCCAGTTCTATACGCAGCGATTCTTGTACGCGATCATGCAGGCATTCTCCCACGGAACATCCAGAGCCACCTCGACGCTCTTTCTGAGGCGGATGTCTTCTCTTGGCTCGAGGAATTGCGAGTCACAGAGAATAACTTCCTTCCACCTCTGCCTTTAAAATTCCAAAATACTCAGATAGAACCGCCAGTATCTCAGACTGCAGTCCTGAGCACTAGTCCCGCCAGGAAAAGAATACTCGTAGGTAGCCCCCGATTTTTGAATTTTCAGGTCTTCCCCCTAGTTCAGCGTACTAAACTGTTCATTTAATAGTCACAAAGCATTGCACCTAGTACTGCGGACGCCAAACATAAAAGGCAGAGGATTGATATGGAGCAAACTCTACCAGGGTGCAGCCAAGATACTCCAATGCTCGATTCCGACAGCGCCCCCGTGGAGCCAGGAAGTGTTCTTGGGGATCCCGTAACTGGGCTTGAAGCAAAAATTATCCCACCGTCTAATGCTTCAGATGCCACCACGCATGTGACAAGCACCATCCCCCCCGAGATAGTGAAGCCAGTGGAAGAACAATCAGCTACAGTTGGAACGCCCGATAGGAGTATGATAACGGCGGACCAAGGACCGGCCCCAGTAGCAAGCGAGGAGAAAACAAATGAGCCCATTTTAGAGGAAGAAACCGAGGAAGAGCTGCTAAACGGACTAGTAAGTGTTGTTACTCCCCCTTCACTCTCCCTCCCATAGCTAATACTCCTCAATCAACAAAAAGACTAGGGATGAAGCGATATCCCTCCTCCGTCAATACATGGAGGCTTTGTGGGAGAGCAAAGTCCGATTTGATGAGTTCGAAAGGGATGTCTCCAATCGTGAAGTTGATTATCAGGAACAACGTGATAAAGTCATTGGGTTGAATCAGACGATCCGGTGGCAGGCAAGCCAGATTCAAACTTTGATGGCACAGAAGGAAAAGGCACAGAAAACCGCAGACCAAGCGATTCGAGATCGGGATCAAGCCCGCGGCGAAGTACAGCGCTTCATCAAGGCATTGAAAGACACCGAACAAGGGGAATCCGAACGAATGAAAATTATTTCGCAGAACGCGGAGCTCAAAGAGCGTCTTAGCGAACTTGAGCGTAAACAGCAATCTGCCGCAAAGGATGCAGAATTTGTTCGAGAACAGTACCAAAAGGCTTCACAAGGGACCAGCGTCCTCATGGCGGAAAAGGGACAGCTAGAGGAACAAGTCGAGGTTCTCACACGCCGATCCGATGGTGTTAAAGTTCAACTTAAGGAGATGAATATGGACCGCGAGCGATCAAGGTACCAACGCCGAATTAGTGAGATGAACGCGAAGCTCGACAGGGCCCACAAGCAGATTGCCTCGCTAGAAGTTGAGAAAAAGCGAGTAGAGAGAACTCGGGGTGTCCAGACGAGGGCGTCAAGCATCCCCCCTCGAGGCGCACAATCCAGTCCCGTTCCCACTCGCCCTGGAAGTCCATCCACAACTACTCATCGCAGTCTGCGTAACAGCGAAAGCGCCTAGGGGGCTCGTCGTCGCAAATCAGCTGCTAAAGATAAGGAATGAGCGTCTGTTTTCTGTTTCTGGAAGGCATTTCTTTTTGTTTTAATTCACCAATTTCTCAACTCCTTTCGAAATTCTGTTTACTAGCACACCGAGCGTCGTCCTGGTATCATCCTTAACTTTTATTTCCTTCCTTTTTTGCTTATTTTTTCCTTTTTCATTTTCGGAGTTTAGAAGCTGGTGGCGCTTTGATTTTTTTCTTTTCTTTACTTTACTTTATGGTTAACTATGGGATTGTACTCCATGCTCCATTCCCGCCCTCTATTCAATTTACTTTACAATTATTAGTAACCCTTGCATTAATCGTCTTTACTTTTTTATGGTCTGGGAAATTGCATCGGCAGACCAGACTGCATATGTAGATATTATGGCCTGATAGATTGTATAGGCGGGGATGTTTACAAATGAAATACCTCGATGGCTAAGCCTTTGTAATCCCAAGATATATAGCACACGCACAGCCTGTGGCAGCCGTAGTCTACGACCATTTGAAGTACTCTCAACTTCTCAATTGATCAAGGAGAAATAATACGTATTCCCACTTCAAGGGTTTGTAAAAGCCATAGAAAATACTAGCACACTTGTAGAATTGGTTTTTTGCGTTATTGCTATGTCCATGTCCATTTCCCTTTTTTTTGGTCCCTTGCTATCAAGGATCGAAATTCCTAGGCAATATTGAAATTTGGTTTTCAATGAAACGAAGAAACAGGAATTTGGAATAAAACCGTGCGTAGCGGGTCTCTCGTGTACCATCCCTCGAACGGACGTATACCCGGATATGAAACGAAAGACGAGGTTAAAATAGGGTATATCATCAAAAGATAAATAAATAAAAAAAACGAAAAGACAAGGAAAAAGGCCTAAAATACGATACAGAGCTAAGTATACGTGAACAAAGGTTTAAGATTCGTAGAAGGTGTAAAGAAAGAAGAAGAAGAAGAAGAAGAAAACAAAAAGAAGAAGAAGAAGAAGAATAAGATCGTAGTTAGACACGGGGAGGAGTAGGGGGGAAGATTCAGAAGTAGAGAAGCTTCCCGCATAAATCGGGCCACGCGGGAAGCGTGCTGCACGTGGGCCATCATGCTGGAGATTTAAACGTTTTTTTAGAGTTGCGGTTGATCTCCATGTGTTCATGCGACCTAGGCCTAGGGTCTAGAGTGAAAGGAAACGCACCGCTAAGTCGTTAAAAGATTAATAGGAGACAAGGAGATAGGAAATTGGTTCGGTCGTAAGAATCATTAGAGGGGTGGGGGAAGATATGTGTGCAATCGAGACTTCGAAGAGTGAGGTTGAGTCGGGCAGGGGATTCGTAGTCAATCAATATGTGGATAAGATCATATTTCAAAAATTTGTACAAACAGTCAGGCGGGCGGGTGGGGGAGAACCTCATCTGAAGATTTGAGTAGAGGGTAAAGAGAATAAGCACTGCTATTGAAATAATAAAATGAAACTAGCTTCCATTACAGAAAGTTATAGTTATATTATTTCTAGACTACTATTGAAGTTTCAATTTAGCGCGGTGGCCCTCGGCTGGTGCGGGTAGTGATCCATTGATAATGTCCCCCGAGATTGTGCATCTTGTGCAAACCTCTCCATTTGCTTCATCGTATGATCGTAGAGTATCCTGGCATACTCTTGTCGGGAAGCTGAGGAACCTGGATCGTGGACATGTTGACCATGCAGATGCACCGAGTGGTCTGTGTAAGCTGGTGGTGATGTGGGTGTATGATACCCGTTTGTAGTATATTCTGCTGTGGATGAAGACGTGGTGGTTCTTGAGAAGGCCATCTTGGTAGATATTATCGTCGAAGTTTGAGTTTCTTCGACGTATGGAGTAGGAAGGGTTAGATGGATGGTTGGGACTTGAGGAAATATAAATTTGGAGGAATTTTTATTTTTCCTTTTAAATCGAAGTTTCTTGAGGTAGGTCCCTAGAATCATATGACTTATGAGGCGGAAGGATAAAGAAAAAGGAGAGGAGACGATGAAGTGATGTTGAGAGAAGGTTTATTGGGAATGATGATCTTGTGAATGCCGTTTAGGAAGAATGGATCGAGAAGTTGGAAAATGTCGATATTTGAATATGTACGCTAGGGAGAATTGAATATTGAGGGAATGGAAGTCGTCTGTTGATTTCTTATATCCACATCCGCTACCCTCTATAAAAAAAAAAGGATGAAAGCGAAATATGGGTGCGGGCAACCAGGCTAGAACAAGACGACGATTCGAGGGAAATATGATATCAGACACGGGCCACAAGGTTCCCAGTTGTTGAGAAAGGGAAAAGGGAAAAGAGGGTATCCAAAAGCAAAAGATCAGTTCGTCAGAGTGGAGGCGATTTTAAGCTCTTCTAAAACCTTAACTCTAGGAAGACTTATATTGGATTGTCACTGTGATCTTCAAGCCCAAACCTGGCCTTTTTTTTTTCTTTCCTCCCTCTTTTCTATTCCAACTTAACTTAGTCATTTCGGCATATTATCTTCGAAATAAAAGAAGAAAAAAGGGCGGGAAGAAGGGAACCTCCATTCGTTAGAAAACGGTAGGTCCCCTTCTTGCTTTCCATTCCCCGCACGGCCTAAGAGTTTCCAAGCTGGCCCACCGTTTGTTTGTTAGGCTATTACGTCTGAAGGAGACGGCTCATTTCGCCCGGGGTCTAGTTGTCGATCCTGCTTCTTTCTCGTGAAGATCAGAGGACAAGCCAATCTTTCAACGACGGGGTGGTTAATGTTTTGTTGTCGGCTCGTAAGACTTGCAGGGGGCGGCATGGGCAGGCCTGCCACCTTGATGTCGTCGAAGAAAAAGAAATAAAAAAGCGGCATCATGGTTAGACCGATGAGGCCATGATGACGGCGGGGTATTAGACCATCAAACTAGCCAGAAGTCGACGCCACAGTGGTTTTTTTTTAGGGGGATGGAGAATATTCAACATATCCTTTTGTGCTTTCTGGTTGCATTGCGGAGACCGTGTACGTGTATACATGTACACGCCTTGTTCCTGTTTCGTCTGTCATACAGAGCAAGGACAGGGTCCTAGCCGGAAGCCTGCATGGAGTAATAGTTTAGACACCGTGCTGTCATATTCATAACCTCCGATGATTCCCGATGATTATTGGTCATCCGTCAATGCTTTTGATGCCCAAAGCCTGTTGTCGTGATAATAATGTGCCACAGGCCCTATTTTCAGCAAAGCAAAAGGTGTCGATGCTAGATGGTGGAGAGCTTCAAGCTTTTTGGCCGCATTGTCG
The DNA here is from genome assembly GCA_036971715.1 of Arthrobotrys musiformis. Taxonomy (NCBI): domain Eukaryota; kingdom Fungi; phylum Ascomycota; class Orbiliomycetes; order Orbiliales; family Orbiliaceae; genus Arthrobotrys; species Arthrobotrys musiformis. The sequence goes on from JAVHJL010000008.1 coordinate 1,264,652, forward strand.
TCACTAAAATCCACACATCCTAGCTCACAATGCAGTAATCTGTGAGGTCAGCCTACCTATAATACTGAAGTCTTTTGGCGATAAGCAATTTCTTAGCTGTGAGGGTGGTGGTGGTGGAGAGAAAGGGTGGTTGCGGATTTTCGTCTTCGCATCTGGGTTCGACAGGTTCAAGGAATTCGGAAACGACGTTTCGCGAATAGTTGAGTCGTTCGACGGATCCAACATTGTTGCAAATGGGCGGGAGCTGCACTATTTGCCCCATATGCCGTCATACCCCCTACCTTGGCGGATTGAAGGAAAGGCGGCTCCCCGCTAGCGTCGTTGATTCCTTGGTTGGAGAGCCCCCCTGCCAGCCCTTTCGTCAGGATATGCATGAGGAGATTCAGGGTCCTGACCAGGATTCGGGACCTCGACATGTTCGAATCAAAGTATCTCGATGCTTAGGGATAGGTTCGCCTCTTGCCTTAAGCTTCGGATCTTGAGTGACATTCCTGTGTAGTCTTTCCCAGGTAAAACTTTCGAATCTAGACTTTGCGGAAAAGTGATAGGAAAAAGAAGAAACCATGGTTGTCGACCTTTCCATTTGATGATAGCCCAAAATCTACGAAACGATCATGGGCAAATCGCAATTTGTCTGATATATCCCATGGGCATTTTGGAATTCCCCATGTTTGGCAAAAAGGCGATATTCGATCCCTCCCCACGCCGAAGTCGGGGTAAAAGGGAAAAGCAGGATCTCCACCAGCCAGCCCTGTTAGGTTCACGAGATTCGATCCACAGGCGGGTCAACTTCCAAGTTTCTTATTCGTTTCATCAAGACCTTGTTTCCTGCACTCTTTTTGTGATCCGGAAATATATCTGTTGGCATATCCGGATGCATGTTACATACCAAGGCATTAGGATTAGACATGTGAGTCGTCAGGGTCACTTACCTCCAAAACGAACATCGACAGCTCCAGGCGGCAGCTACCTAGCTCGAGCTCGGTGCGGGGGCTTAAGCTAGCTCATGAGGCGTTATCTTCCATGCCGTATGACGTCTTTTCCGTTCGCGGGAGGAGCGTTTTGTGAGGTTGAGATTGCAACAGCCAACGCAACAAGCTTGCTTTTTCAAAACTTCGTTAGCCTCGATGGTAGCTGCTATTCCTATTCGACCACGGAAATCAGGGCTACTCGGGGAAATATCAGGTTTCCAATTATAATCAAGGGTCCTCGCGTGACGCTTTATTTTTACTTGAAAGCTTTTAGCTTTTATTGTGGGCTTTTAATTCTATTAGGTTTCTTCGCTATCGTGGTTGTTGGCGACAGTGCAATTGACCATGCCAGTGGTGCTTCACTAGCGCATTAACTTTCTACAGAACAATACATTTTAGATATATTTATTTCTTAAACTGAGGATTGGAGTATCTAATATATTGGCCGACCGATTTACTCTCGTATCAACTATTATAATCGTATATAGTCAATTGACCGAGGGCGTTTATTTTCCCCATGTCCGCGTAACCACCCACCAAATCCATCACATACAATAGCTTAGCCGCGCTTGCATAGAAATATTACATCGCCACCAGATGCACCAATTGCTGTCATACCTTGCCCCATATTCTCTTCTAGAAGATGATCGCATGTACTCATGTATGCACGAAATTATGCTTAATTACCTATACTGTGATACTACAAGGATCACATCATAGCGTCAGCGAATTCCCGCCCCCCTGGAGGCAAAACCCTCCCCACAGATCAGATCGCAGTATCACAAATCACAAAATCTTTTAATATGCTTCAACCCCGCCCGAAAGTTATACTGATAAACAATATATATATGTATCAACATCTGGTCTCGTACCTAGCCTTCCACAGGTGCCCACACTTGTGTGATCAATATCCGAAATGAGGGCAAGGAATTTACAGTCTTCTGCGATATAAGTACAAACCGCCACTCTTGTTTCGCTCAATCGCGGTATTTGCACTTCAATCTCAATCTCAATAATTCATATGAAAAAAGGGAATCGCAACGGCAATAGGCACAAATAAAACTTCCCCAACCCCCATCCTCTTCTCTTTTCAATTTGCCAAAACGAAAATCACCAATTAGCCCCCTAATTTCACCACCAAAAGGAAGCAAAAATCTAATCGGGGGAGGCAAAACCCAATCGCCACCACCCACCAGAATCGACAAACCACCGCTACCTCATACCCTCCCACAGGCCAGATCCCGAAAAAAAAAAAAAAAAGGATAAATTGTAAAAGCAAGAAAAACAGGCGTAGGGGAGAAAGAGATGAAAGCGTAATGGTATATATTCTATATAACTACCTCATGTAGTAAATATACAAGAACGCAGCGGGAGTTTATATTTTATACACACCGCTCCGTCATTGACGAAAAAAAAAAGAGGTTATGCTACGTGGAAAGGAAATCCCATAACCCACCTCCTAGAAACTAAACCGTGGGGCCAGGTGAAAACAGCACCATGATAATTGACCTTGGCCCCGTCATTTCCCATAACACCGCTAAAGAAAGAAAAAAAAACCATCGTAGAAGCAGAAAGCAACATGCATAATATAAAGGCTGATGCTGAAAGCAAAAAAGGAAACGAAAAGGAAAGTAAAGAAAACGCCAGGCTAAAGCAGGGGATATATGGTTAAAACAAAAACCGCCGATAACAGTCGAGGGCGTTAAAAGACACATTCTCGACTTCATAATAAAAAAAACAAAACCATGTAAAATAACATCAAAAAGATGTATTGCAAACCTCCGCCAGATTTCCGCTAAATGCAACAGAACGGCCGTTGGCGCACTATTTCAAGGTCGGGAAGCTTTCGGGGCTTTCGTCCGAGGACTGGTTCGCTTAGGCGAGGACTGGCTGTCGAGACAAATTGGGTCGTGTGCGGTACCCTTCCAATGGTTGTCTGTCTCCTTGTGCTTATGGGATTTGACTTCTTCCCTGTGATCTTGGGATGATGGTGTATCCCTTATCTGATCGCTTTGCAGCTCGTATGACTTGCCTTTGGTTATCCCACCATTATATCGGAGTTCACCGATACTTTCGTCTTCGGTGTCCTCGATATCGTCAACGATGGGTTTGGAAGGAGGGGCGTCGGGCATGATAGGGTCGACCGTCATAGCAGCAGTTCCTTCAGATTCAACACGATCCCTAAGACCGTTGCTGATCGATAGATAGTCAAAGGAATTAGCAGCGACCATCGCCGGAGTCTCTGCGCCAGGGGCCTGGGGTTCTGCGACGATCGGTGGTTGCCTTTCCTCAGCAGTTGGGTTAAAATTTCCCACCTGCTCGATCTCGTCTATCAAACTCAAATCAGGCATTGGGTGGTCGGGGGAGGCAAGCGGAACGAGACCGTTAGCAGCAATGAGAGGCACATCGGAGTTTGCGAGGGCGTTCGCCCTTTGGTGGAGATCGTCTTCCTGTGTTTCTGGGACCTCTTGGATGTATGGTACGTCGCTACTAAAGGGTATCTCAGGCGAGGGTACCCTGGGTTTAAGTCCTGGTGCAGCGATAGGGCGGGGCTGTTCATCGACAATCACCGGGCTATCTGATTTTGCTCTTTTAGAAGGGCGATCTATCTCCTCTTCTCGCGTGTCTGACTTCCTCTTCGCTGGGGAAGTCGGCCTTTTTACATCTTCCATTACTAATAGCTCCTGGGTTGCTCGAGCGGGTGTCGCCGGTCGATCAATTGTCACAGTATTGGTATCAGCCGGTTTAGCGATGGTATCAGCCCCCTCACGATTTGGACTTTTCTTGTAAGCAATCGGAGTATCATCGATCTCGGGAAATTCGTTGAACGGTTGCTCCTTGAGGCATTTCTCGAACTCTTCGTTGAGCTTCACGTACAACCGCCACATCTTCTCCCTCTTGCTCGCAACCTCCGATATGCTCCATAACTTCCTCGCTTCCTCCTCGCTTCCAAAATCCCTTTCATACAGCTTCTCTTTGATTTTAGCCGGCTCGCTCAGCCATTTTTCGATGTAATGGAGCATGAAGACCCCGCAGTCGGAAAAATTGTCCTGGCCCGGCAGTTTTCGTGGCATCAACCCTGTAAAGTCGTCCGGCTCCAGTGTGATCTGATTTTTATCTTTCACCTCAGATATCAAATAATTCTTCATGATCTTCAGGGTCGGGATATGTACTCCAGCCATTGAGTCGAGGATAACAATTGCGCACTGCTCCGGCCGGACCGGACGGTTCTTAGCCGCTGGTTTCTGCTTCTGTGGCGATGACTCTATTGCAATAAGCTCGTCCTCCACGGAAGCTCTCTTTTCCCGAGCTTTAGCAGCCGCCAGCGCACCGGGTAAGTTACAAATGACTACAACAAACCAGTGGTACTTCTCGTTGACAGGGATAAAAATGAGTTCCTTCTCCGCTAGATTTGCGTTCCTCGTCCATCTTCTCACTTTTTCGTAACTGAATGGGCCTGGTGGTGTCTTCGAGCTAAAGCCGGTATAGAAGTATGTGTTTGCAATGTGGACTTTAGATGCCAGTTCGGGCTTTTCATTCGCGAGCCGTGTTTTGACGATACTAAGTTGGAAGTTTATGATTTCGTCATTCAGAAATTCGTCGAAATCCAGTGTACGGAGACTTTTGATGTTAAGAGTGTCTGTATTCCCTGGGGAAAGGAAAGGAAATCTCAAGTCTTGATTCCACGACTGGGTTGGGAACGGTGGCGGCTTCGGCTTCGGTATTTCGACCACTTCTCTTTTATAGGTGACCCTGACGCTCTTGCGGATTGCTCTCTCGGATTCCGGCTGCTCAAGATCCACCAACTGCGCACTGCCGACTGGGGCTATTGGATTGGAGCGGGTCCTCGGCCGTTCTACTTCTCCCGGTTGTGACTTCGCCGCGACTTGGCGACGTATAATAGATTGTGGACTTTGCCATGGTGCTCCTGAGCTCGTCTCCGTTTGGGGGAGGTTTGTCTCACGGGGAGAGGCGTATTGACATTGCTTAGTCTCTTCCATACGCTTCTTCATATACAAGCTAAAAGAATGTTAGTGGGGTTTCAAAAAACTTCATAGCACAAGTCTACATACTGGTTTTTCGACTCTACCTTGACGCCTTGCTTCTCCAGCCATCGCGTGAACAGCACACAGTCGGGTTCCTGGCCGGGTGCTGCTGGATCAGGGAGAGAGCGGAATTCTATCAAGACGAATGGGAGGAGATCTAAGGACTCATTAGTCAATATACTTGGCGAAAGAATATAACAGGAATATTTTTCATACTGTGGGGTCGATTTTTCAATTTAAGGGAGACAAAGTTTCGAAACTCAGGGTTTTCATCGTCGAGACGCTAAAGATTGTTAGAACTGCTTTCTCCAAACCAAGACATGATTTTGCTGGACTTACCACAGCAAACGCTATGTTTTCGTATTCATGGCAGAGGTCGTTTTGAACCACCTTCCCAATAACGACTGAAAGCCCAGGATCCTCGAGTCGAAGTACTAGTGTACCTGTAGTCCCCTTGTCGCTATAACTAAGCTTGCCGCACCATATTGTCTTGAGACGAAGGAAATTTCCATCTTTCGACGGTTCAATCTTCGAGGGTCCGGGTTTACGGGTTTGACTTGGAGGAACAGGAATAGGCGACGAAGCCACCTGCCTGGTTTTCCTGAATGACGTTGGTTGGGGATCGGTAGCGCTAGAATTTGTCCACCGATCGCTAAAATCATCTTGCGCTCTTCGCTTCTTGTTAGTTCTCGTATCCCCGTATTTTTCAGCGTGCGAAGCCTCGCTGGCGGCCTGTCTCTCGGGTAGGAATCGAATCGGCGATAACGAGGCATGACCACGGTGTCCCCGCTTTGTTACAGATGAATACCCGTTGGTCGTCCCGTCGATATCGCACTCTACTAGATCGACGTCGGCGTCCTCTATAGGGTCACAAGATGGACTAGATCTCATGTTCCCTCCTCGGTTGGCGTAATGAAGTTGTGGTTGGCTTGGTTTGACTCGCTTTCTCGGCGGGAGGCCTTGTTGCTGGTAAGTCGCACCGCTTGATCCTCTTTGGACATTTAGGTTGTTCTGGGGCCGTACACCACCCGGCTATACAAAATTGTCAGCAACATGCCACACGAAGTACAGATGCCGTAGGGAGGATAAGTGACGTACAATTATCTTGTGTGCACCCCTTGGGTTCCTAGATTTAGATAGAATCAGCCCATGCTCTTAATATATCCCCCAGACGATTCGAGGAAGAAAGGAACCGCTGCATACCCTGTTCCATGGATCCCTCCGACTCCCGCCGCCCTCGCCGGCCGTCTAATCGGTGATGACGACGACTTCTTCCTTTCATCGCTCTGCCCAGCTGTTTCTCCCGCGAACGCTCTATCCCCGTCGAGAGGCATGCTGGCGGCTCCCCCAAAAATATTCTTGAACGGTTGGATTACTCCTTCGACGGTGTCGAAGAACTTGCTTGCGAGTGCTTCTATCATCTATTCGTTGTTGATACCAGAAGCTTTAACGTGTCGTAGAAGAGTTGCATTATAGTTGCGTCGACCGGTTCATTAAACGTCTCTTTCCTCCTTTTTTCGAATTGCAGCTTGTTTGAGAGTGGGATTTGAAGATATTCGAGGGTGGTTGTTTGTTGTTTGTTGTTTTTTTCTTAGTCGGATCTGAAGGTTCGATTTGGGAAGACGGAATTTGAAGGAAGGATGTCAAAGATAAGGAATCGAAGGGATAAGAGACGTTATATGGGGGTTTTCGAGGGATTGGTGAGCGTGCGAGGGTGTGTGACTGATATGTGTGTCCTGGTAATCAAAAAAAGAGACGTTGCTGGTTAACGCGCACTACACTTGAAAGTTTGCCAAACGGTTCGTTTGTTTGCGAACATGCGTCTCCGGGAGTCGATCCGACGAGGATATCGAAACAGGGTAGGATGTCTTGGGTTCTTGAGGGGCGGGTGGATGGGAATAGCTTCGAGTGGTGGCGGGGATTGTGGAGGTCGGTGCAGCTGGCGATGGTCAATATGTCGTATCGGGTTTGGTTGGAGGTTGATGTTGGTTAGGAGGGAACAGCAGGATCTGAGGTTGGAAATGAGATGGGTTGGCTGTTGGCGGATTTGGTTGGAGGTCCCAAGCACACAACGCAAATACCCACAATTACTAAGTCGACCTCAAACTTTGGGAGCCTCAATCAATTGACCCTGACTCGGACAGGATGTCTCTTGCTTAAGTAAAGCAGCTGGAAGAAGCGGCCAGTGGCCGGATAATATGATACAACATCAACATGTTAATAGGGATAATATGATATCAAATCAAATCACGACCAGGTTATACGGATTAGCCATGGTATATAAAACCCGCCAGTGCCGCCGGAGTATTGCGGTGTTAGGACCCATGTTGGCTGCATTGGCTGCATTGCATTCCCAAGTCCCCAAGTTTCGGTTATCAGCCCCTTGTTCGGTAGCCCTTATAGTTCACGCATATTATACCCATACACAAGTAAGTACTACTTACATTTGACACCTTGGGTTTGTTTTCTAATGTTTTCAAGGTCAGAGCAAGCATGCGCAACTGCAAAGACAAAATGATTGTTTCGGGGGAAGCACAGATCCAGGCTAACTACATAGGTAGCCTATCTCTATAAGTTTATCCAATAACGCGCAGCCGAATGGCTAAGGAAACATTTTTCTAACAATCCAAGCGAATGGCACCTCGGACGGGGAGCTCCGATCCAGCAAGATATGTATCAAGCTGGTATATACAGATAGATGTGTGTATCTCAACATTTAGTCAAATACCCAGCGGGTGGATCGCGAAGGGGGGGAATTAACGAACGTATAAAACTGCTAACTGTATTCCCGAAATCTAAACATGGTATTCGCGACAGTATACTATTTGCTCCTCCGGCCAAAGGATGATTGGTAGAGCTCCCCGAGTGCTCATACCCCGACCCAAAAGCACTGGTGGTTCGAGTTTTACATGCTCATAAATTCTTTAGCTAATATAATAGCATTTCCCTTTCAATATATATAGATAGATAGAGATTGCAATTAATATAGATATAATATAGCATTCACAACAGCTTCGAGCTGTGAATCGGCCCCTTTCGAAGTACACAAATTCCAAGCCATGCTCCTTCGAATACACACATACAGACAGATACATAGGTCCCTTCCCCAATAACTAATCCATATCCCCATAAAAGATAATATACTGTTCCTTAAATAGCCAAATCCCACAAAATCCACTCTCAAAAACCAGCACAAGGTAGACAAGCAGACACTGTTGCATTTTCCGCGTTGCGCCCAGGAACCCAAAAAGACCACCAAAGCCACAAACCCTGTCCGCCTTCCCAAACCCATCCCGTCCAATGAACCCGTTCGAGCAAGCTCCAAGCTCAACCACGACCTACACATCGACAACAACCACGACCTCCCCCTACCCCCCCCTCCGGTGCAATACCAATTGCCCCTGATCACAAACAATGGCCCGTCTACACACCTACCTCCTCGCCACCCTCATCTCCCTAATCTGCCTCACCCGCCCTTCCTCCGCAACAGCACTAACCTACAAACTCGCCGCGAACGAGGAACACTGCGTCTTCATCCACAATGACAAGAAGGGCGTCAAAGTCGCCTTCTACTTCGCTGTAACCCCCCCCTTTCCCTCCACTCCCAACTTCACGAATATAAAAAAGCTAAGAAGATTGAATAGGTCCAAGCCGGCGGCGCCTTCGACGTAGACTACACCGTCAAAGCACCAAACGACGTCATCGTCCTCGACGGCTCCAAAGAACGTCAAGGCGACTTCGTCTTCACCGCCAACGAGATCGGTGAATACTCCTTCTGCTTCTCAAACGACATGTCCACCTTTGCCGAAAAACTCGTCGACTACGAGATCGCTGTACTTCCCCCCATTCCATCCATCAACCACCAGAATATAAAATCTAACAAGAAACAGGTCGAACACGAACAACGCGCCGAACTCCCCACCCGCCCCGGAACCACCCCAGAACAAACCACCACCCTCGAAGAATCAATCTTCAAACTCTCCGGCCAACTCTCCACCATCTCCCGAAACCAAAAATACTTCCGCACCCGCGAAAACCGCAACTTCTCCACCGTCAAATCAACCGACACCAGAATCATGAACTTCTCCCTCATCGAGAGCTTGATGATGGTCACCATGAGCTGTCTGCAGGTTTTCATCGTTAGGTTCTTTTTCCAGGGTGCCAGGAAGGGTAATATTCCCCTATTATCATATAGAATGCTTATACGGTGGTTATCTAACATTCGTCCGTCTTCCAGGTTACGTTTGAATAAACACAATATCGCGAAGGGTCTTAGAGATCGCTCACTTTATATATCAAGTTGTCTTCTTTGTATCAACTAAAACATACCATAGTCACCATATACTCCTGGTAAACCAAAAAGCCACGTTTTCATTTAAATAGCGTTGATCATATAATCTACTTCACGTCCGGAATGTGTCTAACTGCCGCTACCCCTTCCAAAAAAACAAATTGAATAAAAAAGAAATGTAGAGAATCACTGTAAACCTCATTTCAAGACCGCCATTAGCATATATAAAAACGAGCAGCAAATAGCCAAATCGCTATACCAAGCTAAAATAATACTACAACAACCCCAAAAGATAAAAAAGAACGGCATCCAAAGTATCGTAGTCGCGCTGTTGGGTATATGTGTGTTCTAGCTCTATATCTAAGCAGCTATTATACCATTTGTTGATACAGAAGTCTTAGCTTGTGATTGTACACCGGCAGGCCCGTCTTTCTCTCTTCTTTACTTGCTCCCCCCTCCTCCTCTCGAGTCTGGTCCCAGATATATCTTTTTTTTTTCCTCTCAAAAAGCAAAAGAAAAAGGAAAAGGAAAAAATATTTCTTTGCCCCTTTCTTCAGTTATAAACAAAGTACACAAAAAAAGAGGAAAGAAGATAGGGAACGCTACCGCCATAAAAAGAAAAAGGAGATTTTGAGACGAAGAAAAAATATATAGTTTCCCATGCCGGCGTAGGAGGATATCGGGGGGAAAAAGGAGTCAAAAAAGAAGACAGAGGGAGGAAGGAGAAAGCAAGGTAAAGAGCCGCCCTCCAGACACACAAAAGGTAAAACAAGCTGAACAATTCTCTTTTCGCTATCTTTTGTTTTAAAAGGAACCCTGCAATGATACCCAAGGCAGATAACCGCAAAGAAGACAGATAAAAAGATGAAAACGACCGATTATAGGAACACCTCTCTTCAAACAAAAAATAACCACATTAGCGAATAAATATTGACTGCTCTTGCCTGCCAAATAATCCGCCTCGCGGTGCCTTGTCTGGATGGTCAAGGCCTAATAGGTCCTCGTTGACGTCGGAGATCTGGTCTGATAAAATGTCCTCTGCAGCAAAAGATAATTTTAGCGACAGTTCAGCGCGGTTGTGGGAACATCATGAACAGAAACGTACCATCGTTTAGATATGTCGGCTTGGAATAAGATGATCGTTTGACAACTGAAAATTTGATCTTCTCGAAATTCTTACCCTTGAGCCCCGTCCGCTTCTGCAGCCGTAGCTTGGTCTCGGAGAAGATTTCTCCCTACACAGAGGATGTTAGTAAACTGCCTATTCTGAGTAGGGGTAGATACTGGGGTTTGGATGTCATACCTCCTTGACGACAAACTTGAACGGTATACCGTGGGCCTTGCTAGGTTCCTTGGAGTAACTGAAACAATGAACCAGCTGCTCTGTGGCGGGGTCCGCAACAACTGCATCTTCTGGGGGAACTTCGCCATATAGTGTGATGAAGTCCTGTATCCCGACTACGCTATGATCGAGAGCCAGGTCTTTGTGGTGTTTGCTGCCATGCGCCTGCCAGAAGTGTACCTTCTCAAGGTCTTCCTCGGCTATGTTAACCTTCTGTGCTACACCTTCGAGAACATCAGAAACTACTCCATTCTTAGGGACTAAGATTTCCAATGGTTCCTAACGCCGGTTTATTAGTACGCTATAGATATAAAAAAAACAAGCCTTTCAATCTTACCTCTTTGGTGATGCCGTCCGAGACCCAGTTCAGTTTGACCAACTTCTTCGTTTCCAGCTCAGTCAGACTCATATCGAGAATCTCGTAGTACAATGCATCCTGCGAGACCTGTTGTATGTAGGTCGACTGCATAAGCTGTGCTAACGAGAGCGTATTATTGCCCCTCTTGATAATCGTCTTGGGCAGCCCGCTATGCACTGCCACTGTCGTGAACCGAAGATGGGTTGGCGGAACGTTGAGATGATCGGCAACCTTGCTCGCAAGCTAGAAGAAATTAAGGTCAGTCGGGGGATCCTTCAGCCTGGGGCTGTTGAGCCCTTGCATACCTGATCGTAGTTGATCCTCCTATTGACCTCTAGATCGAAGCTTCCTTTCTCAACAAGGCCGCGCTTAGGAAGTAAATGGAGGACGACTCGGTTCAAGAGGAAGTCGTAGAACTCCTTAGCATCTACGTAGCCTCCGACCGGCAGCTTATCCGCCAATCTGTTTTTGGTGTTAGCATTTGGCCAACCCCAGAACTCGTTGCCAGGTAGCTCCTTACTCTTTCTCGGGTAGGTGTTTCTGGAAACATATTATGTCACCGTCCTGGATTTCGGCTTGGGCAAACGTTTGCTTGGGCTTCATGGGTTCGATCATGGATGGTTTAATCTCCTCCCATAGCTTAATTTGGGTACTGGACGGCCACCCCATTTCGCCCTGAATGGCCCCGTAAAGCTCCGAAACTTTGTCGTTCTTCTTCATATAGACATGACCAACACCTTTAAGCGTCTGGGTTTCCGGATCAAAGTGTTTCAGGAACAGGATAGACTGAACATCAGAGTTGTACGTATAGTTATCAAGCCAGTTAACCTTGGAGGTGTCCGGACCAGAAGCTACTTCGCACCATAATCTAAAGTCCATTCCCTTCATTCCATATTTACCACCGGCCTCCTCCATAGCTATAGCAAATAATTAGCAAACAGCCTCGCGGTGATTTGGGATATACGGGCGTACTCATGTCCAAGTTAGCCAATGGGTGGTCAGGGCGGACTGTCTTGTTCTGCCTGTTGACCATCACCCATAATCTTAACTTGTCGGCTGGCTGCTTCAAGTCACTCGCAAGCGCAGTCACGAATGATCTGACCGTAGACGTCTTGAGGACTCGGTGATGCTTAGGAGCATTCGGTAGAGTTGTGGCTTGGTGCTCCCATGCCGCTAGGTCGAACCCTTGATGTGATTTGAACTGATCATTCGTAATAACCTTGGCGACCATGTACAGATGAGATTCCTCTCGCTCTTTCCGCCTCTGCTCGCGTGCCGCCTTCTCCTCGTCCAATCGTTTTTCTGGATTAAATTGTTAGTTTTATTTGCCACCTGGCTGAGTTTATAGAGAGCGCCTACGTAAGTGAGAAGGAGCCGGGAAGTCATCTGTGGGGAGAATATCGTCCATGCGAGTTTTCCGAATATACACCAACATGTAGGCACTCATTGACCGCTTAAGATTCATAGGCCTAGTGTATGGGTTTCGTAAGGGTCCCATAAGCTGGGACGCTGGGAACTCGCCACCAAAGTTATCGTCCAAAACTTCCTTTAGTGTCGCTGGCGTTACCCTGTCATCGTCGAATTTGAACCATTTGCCGCCAGCTTCCGGTTTGATAAACGCGTAGTAGTGGCCGGCGTTGAAATCCCCGCTGTGTACTAGGACACTACAATGGCATTAAATTTGTGTTTCCGGAAAAAATATAAAGGCAGGTAAAACGCCAACTTACCCATGTAGGACGTATTCGTATGGCTCAGATCTGTCGGCATCGGGCGAGAGGTACGGAGATGCGTCGAACTCTTCTGGGAATTCGTATAGATCGTTGACCTACTGCGAGTAAGCTATGCGCACGCACACCCAAACTAGAGCTGAACCCGGCTGTACCTTTGTGATGGCATCTCTCATAAAATCGTAGTCAAATCTCTTTAGATGGACGTGCAGGACGGGTGGGAAAGATTCGAATATGACACCTTTCTTGGCATCTTGCAGCCCATGGCCCTCGGCAAAGTATTTGTTCTCCCCTTCCAAAGTTTCGTAGGCAATGTAGTCTCGGAATGATTCGTCAAGGTTCTTCTTCCCGCGCACCGTCAACTGAATATCCCAGTACTCCTCTATCCTCGACGACTCGTACTCGACGTTAATGCATGAGATATAAGTCTTAGTTTTCCCAACAAACATCTTAGCAAGAGCGTTTTCCGCCTCCGAACCCTTCATCTTCTCCTCGAGTTTCTCCATGAGAACTCGGCACAGCTCTTGAACGTCCTGCTGTTCGAAGATATGTTTGGTTTCCCAGCCGAAAGACTTGGTCAACTCGTTTGTTCCAAGGGCGTCGGTGGAGGTTTCGAGGAGATAGAAGAGTCTCTGCAGTGTCAAGGCACTGTTGTCGGTCTTTTCATTCTCGGTTGGGATTTGATAGACAGACTATATAGATGGTGTTAGAAGCTCGAAGAAAGAGAGAAAGAACTGGGTTCGGAAGTAGCTACCTTTCGGAAGGCCTTTGTAAAGTAGAGTGACTGGATTAACGAGTTGAGGTAGCATGTTGCACCCTGATTCTTGAGTCCAACATAACCTGTCTCTTTCTTCGAATCATAGCTATATCTCATCTTAGCTCAGGTTCTTGAGGCCAAAAAAAAGAGGGGTTTCGCGAAGAAAAAAAAAGGAAATTCACGCGTACTTGACAAAATTATGCCAAAGGACGCCTGTCGGGTCCTTGACAATACGAACATATGCCGTGATATTCGCCTTGTCGTCTTCCACCATCGGTCGATCCTTGTCTGCATCCTTGGCACGTAGTTTTCGGAGTTCGTAGAATCGTGTGAAACCCCAATCAGCTTCGTCGATGTGGAATCGGTGGTGGGCATCTACAGAGGAAAGGTTAGTGGGCTTCGGCTTACGTAACCCAAGCTCTTGCGATGGTGGGGATACCTACGGTGTGGGAAGTATACGGTGGGATCGTTTGGATTCCACAGGACGAGAGCGAACTGAACGCATCGGTACCAATCCTCTGGAGGTTTTTCCTCGAATCCATGCTCCAAGTACAGGGAAGCATAATCCGCGTTATTACCGTGGGGGAAAAAGAGAATTCTCCTGCATCTGGCGTGTAAGCAACAATCAAGTAGGGAGGATAGACAAAAAAGAGACGAACCATGGGGTGTCGCCGACGGTGAAGGTGGGGCCGGTCAGACGTTTGGGCAGGGTGGACCAATTCTCGACCTCCCAAGTGAAGTGCCCTTCGGCGATGGTTTCATAGTCCGGGAATTTCGGTAGGTGCCTGTCGAGTATTTTTGCGACTAGAATAGAGAAAGGCAGAAAAAGAGAGGAATAAAGGTTAGGAGGTTTCTCATGATGGGGACGACGGCAAGCGGGGTAGACCGGACTTACAGTCGTCGGCACGTATTGGAGGTTCCTTCTCTTCAGGCTCCAGCTTGTCGGCATCTGCAGGGGCGTCTATGAGAGTAACATCCTTGTGATCCTTGTCGTCCAGTTCGGTATCCAACAGCATGTCGTGATCCTCAATCGGCTGGGAATCCGGGGATGGAATAGTTAGCAGGTGGTACCAGAGTGAGAAAAGAAAAAGATGGAGAGGTACGTGTTAGGGGAGGTACCTCATCCATGATGGCGGTGCGCGTGTGTAGAGGGATTTCGGTGGGGATAATGAGGTGGGCGGGTGGATAGAAGTGAAGCAGTTGTAGTAGGTGGGGGATGGGTGCTATCTATCTCTCAGAGGGTCTCTCTCTCTTTCTTTCCCTCTAAATTTTCGGGAGTCGGCAAGGCGAGAGAGAGGTCAGCGACAGGTCGGGAAGATGAGAACAAAGAGGAAGAAGAATAAAGGAGATGGAATAAAGTATATACGGAGATGATGATGATGATGGCCCACGCAGCAGCAGCGGGAGAGTGAGAGATGAAGAATAAGAGGAGGACGATGGATGATGATGGATGGTGATTGGGGAAAAGGTTGGATGTATCAATCAACTACTAGTGAGTACCTATGTGGTGTAGTGTAGTGTAGTACCGAAGCTCCCAGCTTTTGCCGGGGTAAGCTGGGCTGGCAGTCTGTTGATGGGAGTCACAGCCTGGTTGCTTGGTCAGGATGTCTCTGCCTGTCTTTCTGTCAAGCGTGTTGTGCCGTTACGTGGTTCGCACCCAGTCTCGAGGAAGAAGAATGATTGATAATGGTTATCAGATCAGATAGACACCAGGTGCCTTTTACAGCTGTCGATACAGCACGGCAGACACGAAGCTACTGTGTAGACAGGTATGATGATGTTATGGAAGAAGGAAGGCTCAGCTATGTATCATGATTTATACATTACTAAATCACTAATGGAGCAATAGAGACAGCTGGCTCTTTATTGATCTCTACTATGACTACTACCCGCACCATACATAGGATATCATGATATAGCTACACCGTACATAAAAGCAGTATCTTATATAGTATATGTAGCTGGTGGACAGCTCAGATGCCCGGCCCAGTTGGCGTTACATGGAAATAGAAACAGAAATAGAATCATGTTATCCCGGCCAGCTGCTCAAGCGAGGCCATCATACATATAAACTTACATATCCACCCCGCGCCAGGGGAAGGAATCGCAGGATCCACACTATCTTACGTACAACCATAAAGTGGCGGTAGCACAGAGCGTATGAGAGCGTGGTCTCGTGGGGCGGTCCCTTGCCTCGATATACACACACATACACACATACATACACACACCTCGTACACGACCTAAATAAGCCCGTAAGCTATAGTTATACCAGTAGGTAAGGAACTAGGTAAGTTAGGTAGCTTGTGCATGCTAGTTTAGTAGCCAGGCTAGAACGGTTCCCCAGGTTCTTCGATTGAAATAGCACCCGCCGATTTTAGGCCGACTTCCCAAGCGGACCGGCCTTCTCGCAGTTGGTATAAGACGGCAGCTACCCCACACTCCCACCTTCTTCTTTCTGCCCATCAGAAATGCCTCACAGGGACTCCCGTCAAAACATGGCTCTCCTTCCTCTCCATCGCCCGTTGTACACGTCGTGAGTCCTTTCTCCCTTCCTGTCCTTTTTTTTCTTTCGAGGTTTTCTGGCATGTGCTTTTACAGTACAATTCCAACGCGAACTAACGCTGTTCCGCTATTAGGTAAACCCAAGCGCCAAAAGCCACGAGCTGCTGCTTTTTACCAGACCATCCAAGAAGACCTCGAACAAATATAAAAATAAAATAAAAAATAAAAATAAAAAAGTAAAATAATCCAAACCAACCTACCGTCATCATCATTGTCATCATCGTCGTCCATGGAGGATAGGTTGTCTCGATGTCCAAAGCCGCTGCTTCCTCGCTGTCCCGGTTGACGAGGCTCCCCACCACCTCTCTCACCACCACATATTCCCTCCCACCTCTTCTCATCCGCTCGGCCTCAAAACCCCGTCTCATATCGACCCACCAACCATGGAGACCCTCATCCTCCCTCGAAGAACACGTCGCCCGCGAAGCACGTCCCATCTCCCTCCGCCAGCTCACCTTCTTCGGCCGTAACCTGACCCTCGAGCGTCTCCTCGACTCCGCAAACTATGTCAGAACCGAACTCCCCACCCGTCTGGCCCACCGGATCCGTGACATGCAACGGCTCCCCTACGTCGTCGTCACCAATCCCCACATCTCAAAGGTCTACGAGACATACTACGAATCCTTCGAACTGCTGAGGAAGACGTCCGAGGTCAAATCGTCCGAGGAAAACGATAAATTCTGCCAGCTTATCAAGGGTATGCTGAATAAGAACCTCTCCGTCATACCCGATCTGGCCGTTGGTGCTCTCGAGTGTCGTGATTTCGTGTCTGCTGCCGAACTGGACAACTTTTTGAAGACTATGCTTAAGAGTGTGAGTACCCTATAAATCCTTTCATGTTTATTATCTATCAAATATCGAGAAATTTGTATTGATTGTGATGGTCTGTAGAGAATATCCCGTCGCACCATCGCGGAACAGCACGTCGCGCTCACCGAAACCTTCAACTCCCCGTTCTTCTACCCCCACGGCGAGGGCAACGGCGTAGACCACACCAACGGCGTCGACTTTGTCGGAGAAGTCTTCCTCAAATGCAACGCCAGAGAGGTCGTCGAGAAATGCGGAAAGCTCTGTCAAGACCTCTCCCGACAGGCAAACGGTCCGGACTCGCCCGTTCCCGAGATAATAATCGAAGGACACCCGGAAGCCACATTCCCATACATCCCCAGCCATCTGGAATACATCATCGGCGAGCTTTTAAGGAATTCCATCCAGGCGACCCTTGAACGGCACGGCAGCGATCCCAAAACAAAATTACCCCCAATAAACGTTCTGATCTGCCAAACCCAGCAATTCGTAATCTTTAGGATCTCGGACCAGGGCGGTGGGATCCCTCAGGACATCTTCCCGCATATCTGGTCGTTCAGCAAGGGACCCCGTCGGCAGAAACAGCTCCAAAACATCTCTCTCGTCCCGACGATGTCTGCTACCCTCCAGGAGTTATTCCACACGGAAGCAGGAGAAGTTATCGATAAGAATGGAAAACGACGGAGGGGCACCTCTCTCGCACCGCTTTCCCATCGACCGCCGAATCTGAGACTGGGACTGGGGCTTCCCTTGAGCAGAGTATATGCTGAATACTGGGCCGGAAGCTTGAAATTGCACAGCCTGGCTTCCTACGGGGTTGATACGATATTACAGATCAACAAGCTTGGGAACAACCTGGAGAGACTGGTCGAGCGTCGGAACCTGGACGGGATATGACAATGATTGTGCTTTGGAAGAGACTCATTTTGTGTCTTCTTCTCCTTCTGCTTTCTAATTGATACGAAACTACGAATATTATTATTATCATTGGGGGCTGTCTGTTCATGAATGATGTTTAGCGCATGGGGTTTTCATTCAGCGGTTTTTTGTTTTCCTTTTGGATAGTTACATACATATTCTTCCTTTTGTTTCATCGATTGATGCTGTATTATTATACCGGAGAGTGTTTACTACCATCGTCTGGGAATAAATCATAACCATCTCGAGAAGTTCGATCTGTTGCAAATGTGACTCGTGTGACTGCAAGATTTTGTGTTGCCCGCCAAGCCCGCCTCTGTCTCGAAAATTAGACCTCCAGTTTCTCTTCCTCATCACCAGTCACCCATCCTCAAACCTCAACTCCAACCTCAACCTCCCATCACCACCACCATCACCACCATCGACCAACGACCCACGATGGCAACCCTGACGAAATCCCTCCTCTCCGCCCTCCCAGCACCCAAACAATCCTCCTCCACCTCCGATGCTGCTCCCAAAAAACCATCCGGTCCCAGGATCGTAGGCGCCAACAGCGCCGAATCACAGCTCGTCTTAAAGGTAACACCCCCTTCCCCCAAACCTTCCCATCCAAACGCTAATTTTACGCCCATAAAGCGTGCGGGCCCCCCGCCCTACGGCCAACGCGCAAAATGGCGCCCCAAATCCGTCGAAGACTACGGCGACGGCGGCGCCTTCCCCGAAATCCACATAGCCCAATACCCCCTCGAAATGGGCCGCAAACCCACCGCCACCAAATCCCGAAACAACGCCCTAACCCTCGAAGTCGACGAACAGGGACTCGTCAAATACGACGCGATCGCGAGGCAGGGTCACGGCGATAAACGGGTCGTTCACGCGTCTTTTAAGGATTTAATCCCGCTGAGACAACGTGCTGATGTCGGTGAGATCTCGCTGGAGAGACCGTCTGAGGAGGAAGTCGCCGAGCAGACGGAGAAAACGAGGGCTGCGCTGGCAAAACTCGTCGCCGGGGCCGTGGCCGCGCAGAAACCGAAGAATATAAAGGGCACCAATCGACCCGAGCCGACGTTCGTCAGGTACACCCCTGCGAATCAAATGGGAGAAACCGGGAAGAAGAATGACAGGATCATAAAAATCGTCGAGAAGCAGCAGGATCCCATGGAACCGCCGAAATTCAAGCACAAAAAGATCCCCAGGGGACCGCCTTCCCCGCCGCCACCGATCATGCATTCTCCGCCGAGGAAACTGACCGCGGCCGATCAAGAGGCTTGGACCATCCCGCCGCCGATTTCTAATTGGAAGAATCCGAAGGGTTATACGGTCCCTCTTGACAAACGATTGGCAGCGGACGGGAGAGGGTTGCAGGATGTTACCATCAACGATAAATTTGCGCAGTTTTCTGAAGCATTGTTTATTGCTGATAGACATGCTAGAGAGGAAGTTAAATTGCGTTCGACCATGCAGCAGAAGCTGGCGGAGAAGGAGAAGATGGCCAAGGAGGAGCAATTGAGAAAGTTGGCACAACAGGCGAGGGATGAGCATAGATCTGCCGCGAGGGGAAGGATCACAGACCGTTCGTCAAGATCACCGTCCGGTTCCGAACGCTCAGACAGCAGGAGTAGAAGCCGAACCCCCAGACGGAGAAGATCCAGCTCGAGAGGCTCGGACTCCGAGGAAGAACGAGCCATCAAAGAGCGAGAAGAAATGAGAAGGGAAAGACGCAAAGAGGCGGAGAGGGAGCTAAGAATGAAAAGAATGGGTACGGAACGTCGCGTGCAAATGCTGGCACGGGAGCAGGGTCGTGATATCGGCGAGAAGATGGCATTGGGATTAGTTTCGAAGCCCACGCAGTCAGCGGAATCGATGTTTGATGCCCGGTTGTTCAACCAGAGCAGCGGGTTGGGTATGGGAGCCGAATTCAACGAGGACCAACATTACGACAAACCGCTGTTCGCGGCAGCCGAGATCTCGAGAAGCATCTACCGACCCTCTGCGGGTCATCAAGATGACGACGAAGGCGATGGTGATATGGAACGGTTCTCGAAGGAGAAGAGATTCGACGTATTAGGCCGCGGGGTCTTCAAGGGATCGGCGGACCAGGAAGCTCGAGAAGGACCCGTGCAGTTCGAGAAGGATACCTCCTCGGGCGTGGACCCATTCAATGTAGATGCATTCTTGGCAGACGTCAAGGCCGGACAGCAGAAGAAACACGGCTTGGAGTTAACAGACAGACACAAGGATACAAAGAGGGCTCGCGTCGACTCCGACGACGAAGACTGAACAATTCTTCCTCTCTTTTTTTTTGTCTAGCTTTTACGTTTGTTGCTGGTGTAGCGGTTATCATCGTCGTTATGGGGTTTTGCTGGCGCATTGAATGCTTTTTTTTATTTTCTCTTTGTATTATATATAGTACTTTTGACCCCAAAATCACTGTAATGTACCAAATTGATGACCAGACCTCCACCATGACTCCCTCTAAAGTAGAAATTAGTACGTGCAAATAACCCATGACAGCGTGTTGGTGAAGCGATATAAAAGCAGCGCGCCCAGAAATCCATCTCTGCACACCAAACCTCCAACATCGCGCTTCGGACCTCAAATCCAAATGTCGACTTGCCCAAATCCTTGATTCCGGCCGCATACTCTTTAATGTAGCCATTCTAAATGGTCCTCTTTCCGAGCCACCCAGCGGCCACCATCTCCCGCCATGTTGGTATGTTCGCATCACTACGTACCTAGGTATATAATGAATGTACCATGACTAACAGCCCCAGGCCCCGTCCACTGCGTAACCTACAGCTCCGGCGCCGGTCAATACGTACGCCCCTCCCATATCCTATAGCTATATCACCTCCATCAAACCAACTAATACTAATAATACAAAAAAAGATCCTAACCGGCGGCCAAGACCGCAAAATCCACCTCTTCAACAGCACCACAACAGCCCACATCCAAACCTACGACTCCCACGGCTACGAAATCCTCTCCCTCTCCGTCTCCCCCGACAACTCCCGCTTCGCCTCCGTCGGCGGCGACAAATCCGCCTTCCTCTGGGACGTCTCCACCGCCAAAACCCTCCGTCGCTTCGCGGGCCACTACGCCCGTATCAACACCTGCGCGTTCAACCACGATGCTAGCGTTTTAGTCACGGGGAGTTTTGATAGGAGTGTTAGGTGCTGGGATGTTAAGAGTAGTTCCGTGAAACCGATCATGGTGTTCGAGGAGGCGGGGGATAGTATTACCTCGCTCACCGTGGGGGATGGGGAGGTTATTACCGCCTGTGTGGACGGGAAGCTGAGACGGTATGATCTACGCATGGGGAGGGTTTATGTTGATGTCATCGGCGGGAGTGCTATTACGAGTGTTACCGAGACGGGGGATGGGAATGCGGTGTTGGTTTCTGGGTTGGATGAAACGATCAGGTTGATGGATAAAGCCTCCGGCGGGTGTTTGATGAGTTACAGGGGCCATAGGAATAGGGAGTTTAGGGTTGGGAGCACGTTTGCGATGGTGGATAGTTATGTGGTTAGTGGGAGCGAGGATGGGACGGTTTGGGCGTGGGATATTTTGGAGGGGAAGTGTGTGTTCAGGGAGGTTGCGCATGCGGGGAAGGTTGTTGGGGCTGTTGCTGTGCATGACGGGAGGAGGGAGATGGTTACGGCCGGCGTTGATGGGACCGTGGTTATTTGGAGGACTGAATGATTTATATTCATTGGTAAATGCAAAATGGTATTCATGTGGGTAAGAGGTATATATAATAGTCACTTTTTAGTTTGCGGGGATGTATTTATATCTATCGTCATGTCAGCATATCTCCGAGGAAAGAATGATAGGGAAAGGGGGGAACATACGGATTCATAATCCCCTTCGGGTCGAAAGTATTCTTCACCCGCCTCATGATCTCTAGCGCCGTCGCATCGCGACTGTATTGCACGAAATCCCGTTTCGCAAACCCCAATCCGTGCTCGGCACTGATGCTCCCCTTCCTCTTCTCGATCCACTCGTAAACCCACGGTTCCAGCAGATTCTCCACCTTCTTATCATACCACCTCACCGGTACGTTCAAATGTAAATTCGAATCACCCATATGACCCCACCCGACGACTCCGATCACAGGCTTTGAGTCGTCCTCCGTGCCGCCCACCAATCCCGCTTCATCGAATAATTTTCTACAATCCTCGATTAGGGTGTAAAAGTCGTTGAGCGGGATCGAAACATCGTATTTATACGTCCCACCCCAATGCGCACACGCCTCCGGCAACCCCTCTCTCCACCTCCACAGCGTCTGCGCCTGCGTTTCATCCTGCGCTACCGTTCCGTCGGCCACGATCTCCTCGCCCATGACTTCTTCCAAAAACGCCTCGAGCTTGGCGGAATCGTGCTCGCCGTTCGAACCGCTGGTTTCGATTAATACATGGAACGGGTAGCGGTCGGAGAGCGGGTATGGTTTCCCCGTGGTTTTGTGGAAGAGATCTTGGGTTAGTCCGTCCATTAGTTCGAATGCGGATAAAATCTCGCCGAGGTCAGTTTTGGCCTTCGTGAACGCCCGTTTGACGTGGTCGAATGAGTTTAGGCCAAAGTAGGCGGTGTTGACGGCGTTGGATCTCCTAGGGCAGAGAATCGAGATGCCGGTGATGATTCCAACCGTCCCCTCCGATCCGATGAAGATTTGTTTAAGATCGAACCCCGTGTTATTTTTTCTTAACGTCTGTAAATCGTGGAGGATCGTGCCGTCGGGGAGGACGGCCTCGACGCCGAGTACGGTCCCGTGAAGACTTCCGTATCTTAAAAGCCGTAGACCACCGGCGTTCGTGGCGACGTTACCGCCTACGTGGCAGGAACCTTTGGCACCGAGGTCGAGTGGGAAGATGTGGTTCCGTTCGCGGAGGTAGGAGTCTGCGGATTCGAGGATCACGCCGGCGTCGCAGACGAGGACGCCTGAGACTTCGTCGAAGCTGCGGATGGAGTTCATTGCTGATAGGCTGATTACGATTTCGTCGAATACGGGGACCGAGCCACCTTTTTTTTTATCCTTTTAGTATACCCTTCATACTCTAATATTCATATTTTGTGATGGCTGAACATACCGACGAGCCCGGTGTTCCCACCCTGCGGCACAACGGCCAAATTCCGATCATTGCAATACTTCAGGATCTGGCTGACTTCCTCCGCCGACTTTGGTTTCAGGACCAGCTGCGATTGGCCGCGGTATTTGCGCACCCAGTCGGTATTGAAACCATCGAGTCCGGATGCATCGTCCTGGGCATCGATTATGGATGATTGCGAGCTTAATATAGATTTGAAGTGGTCGACGTCCTCGCGGGTCAACTGGGACGGGTAGAAATACTAGCGTCAGGATTTGCATTTTTTTTGGCATAGACTATATATAGTGGGTGGGTCTGACTGACTTTGGAGAATTTAGGGTCTCTTTGGACGTTTGGATAACTGTAGTGGTAAACATTTGGTTGTCAGATGAGCTGTATCGAATGATATTGTGGTTAATGTTGGACGCATACTTGTCCGCTGTGAACTTGACTTCCTTCGAGGCAGCGTAGCATCTCGCAGGCCGAGTGGAGAACGTTCGAGGGACCGGAGTATTCAAGTGTGACGTTCTACCCGATAGAAGTCTACCGGATGCTGTTCTCGAAGAACGGCAGGCGGCATTAGAGCGCACCAGCGTCCGCAGTGTCGCGCGACTGAGGGGCTGCATTTTTGTTCAATTGTTGCAGCTGTTGGATTTTGAGAACCGCCCTCAGAGGCCGTAGGATATCCTACGAGATATAAAATTTAAAACAGTGCAACGGAGAGAACTAGAATTCGAATTAACTGAAGAAGGATACAACGGCGTCGGTTAATATAATATAGTAATTGAACTTGATCCGATCTCGCAGGTCGGCTTCGGGAGGAGGAGTGGGGGCAGCCGACAAGCTAGTTATATTATACGTTACCCCAGCTCACTAACCATAAATTAGAGCTAACGTAATTGCAACCAATGCAAGGTACCTCAATTCGAATTCAACCGTGGAGCCTGCTTATATAATCATTAAATATATATAAACGCGCGTGTAATTAGACGCGGTCTCGGCGGACAAACACGTCGACAGCCAACACACCAACACATAAGCTACAGCTTGTGCTTGGCCCCGGTCCCACGACGCTCCTCATTCACCATTACGCAGCCCTCCTCCTCCAATTCCATCACATCCCATCGACCCCGTCCACCATAATACGGCCTTCTATATCTCCCCCATAGCTTCTGCAATTACCTTCTACTCCCCCTTCATCTCACCATGGCCGGTTCTTACGATCGTGCTCTTTCAGGTATGTTGCAACATCGAAAGCTCTCTCTTGCTCGAGCTTGGTACAGCTAGCTAACATCGAGCTTCAGTCTTCAGGTACTTCCATATAACCCCGTCGACCACCGTTACATATTATTCGCACAATTCTAAACATCAGTAATCTATAGTCCCGACGGCCACGTCTTCCAAGTCGAATATGCCCTCGAAGCCGTCAAAAGAGGTACGCCCATTACGCGTCACACCCCCACCATCCAAACCCTCTTCACGAAAAAAAACCACTAACATTCTCCCCTCCACAGGCACCTGCGCCGTCGGCGTAAAAGGCAAATCCATCGCCGTCCTCGGCTGCGAAAAGCGTTCCGCCGTAAAACTCCAAGACACCCGCATCACCCCTTCCAAAATCGGCCTGGTCGACCAACACGTCTGCCTCGCCTTCGCCGGTTTAAACGCCGACGCAAGGATCTTGATCGATAAAGCCCGCGTCGAGGCTCAATCCCACAGGTTGACCGTCGAGGACCCCGTCACTATCGAGTATATTACCAAATATGTTGCCGGTGTACAGCAGAAGTATACCCAGAGCGGGGGTGTTAGGCCGTTCGGGATCAGTACTTTGATTATTGGGTTCGATCCGAAGGATGAGACGCCTAGGTTATATCAGACCGAGCCGTCGGGTATCTATTCCGCCTGGTACGGCTGCACTTTCTTTTATCGATACATTGGAGGGAAATGCTAACGAGAGAACAGGAAAGCAAATGCCATCGGACGATCGAGCAAGACCGTACGAGAGTTCCTGGAAAGAAACTTCAAGGAGGATATGGACCGCGAAGAGACAATCAAACTCACCGTCAAGTCGCTACTGGAGGTTGTACAAACCGGTGCGAAGAACATCGAAATCGCAATCATGGCACCGGGCAAGAAAGTCGAGGTGAGTAACCCCACAATCACGTATCCTCACCGAGATACTAACCCAAGCAATAGTATTTAGAGGCCGAGAAGATAGAAAGCTACGTGAAGGAAATCGAAGCCGAAAAGGCCGCCGAACAAGCAAAGAAGAAGGGAGGACGGGGCGGCGCATCCGCATCTGCAGCCGGCACCAGCACACCAAGCGGAGGAGTAACGGGATCGTAGTTTATCTTTCCCCTTTTTCTTTCCTGGATGATAGAAGAAAAAGACTATTTGGTGAATCGATATCATGAGATAGACAGACCAGACCATCTATGAAGAATACCAAGGAAGTTTTTTTGCTCTCTCTTGGAATAAAGCGCACAAAACAGCCACAAGATGATGAAGAGAAACGCCTATATGAACCGCTCAAGAACTCTCATAGAAACTGTAAAAAGACAAAACCCCCAGATGCAGATTAAATGCCGTATGATCATCCCAATCTATCCGCCGTCTCAGCCACATCAAACAGCTCACTCTCGTCAAAATCCTTCAATCTATCATCCTTAATAAACCTACACCCCAAACCCCATTAGCCTCTCACCCCAAACCTCAAAAACAAAGGGGGGGGAGAACCCACCGATTATCCATCCTAACATCCTCACTCTCAACCCTCAACGCCGCCCGCGGAGTCTTCGCCTCCAATACATAATGATTATCGCAATGCGGACAATACTCATCCGCCTCCTCGAACTCCCTCGAGTCCTTCCTGAACGCCTTCTTGCATTTTTTACAGATCAGTGTTACCTCTGCTGCCTTCAGGAGCGGATGGGTCTCGGATTCGGCGTGGCAGTCCGGGCAGTCGAACCATTTTCGGCCTTTTTTTTATATTTCTTAATTAGAATATTGGTTGAGGTGGGGTGTGGAGGGGAGTATTACAGCAGGGCGAGCGGATGGAGACTTGAGCGTTTAGGATGTGTTTACTACGAGACGTTAGCTACCTTCATACAATATCGATAGAGGGGTATAACAAACCACATATTGAACAGCTATACTATCGCGACTAAGAACTCCAGTATTAGGTTTCTACAGCTGGTGGAAGGGGCGCTCGGAAAACTCAAGATTGCTGATGGTACCGAGGATCTAAGTCTAGAAATGCTGGGGTAAAATTGCTAAGCTATTCTGGAGTTTGGAAATTTATATCGAGGCGAGCTCTGTCAGTGGCGAAAGGAAGCTTTATATGGGTGTTTGATAAGCAACACTTTCTGTATCGGGGTGGGAATGTCGTTTGGCCAATCGGAATTGTTACACGAAAATTACCACATGGTCAACGCACTTATCTTTGGTTCGAGATGTATGATTTACGAGTCACGATGTTTGGAGAAATAGAAGGATATAATTGAAATCAAGCCATTGAATATTCGATAAGCATCATGCACTATTGTTCTCTCTTCCCCTTCGGAAAATACAAAACTCCGGTATCGCTATGCTATGGATTACATAAAAGAAAAAACGCGAGCAGAAAACAAATGAAGAAAAGGGAATCAGACTAGACTAGTACAACAGAAGAACAAGGAACAAGCAGATTCAAAATCGTAAATGGAAGCAAAAAGGCAAAAAGTCGAGATTGGAAAGATGTTATAAAATGGTGGAGAAGATGGTTGGGAGAAGATGGTAAAGAGGAGGGTTCTTAATGGAACCAGCGTCTGCGGATGTAGGAGTCTTCGGATCGCTTGATCTTGTTTCCGTTGTTTCCGTTGAAGTTCCCATCGCCGTTGTTTCCGTTGAAGTTTTCGTTTCCATTGTTATTGTTGAAGTTTCCATTGCCATTGCCGTTTCCATTGTTGAAGTTTCCGCCGTTTCCGCCATTGTTTCCATTGTTTCCATTGCCATTGTTGTTATTGAAGTTGCCACCGTTGTTTCCATTACCGTTTCCATTGCCATTTCCGTTGTTAAAGTTTCCGTTTCCATTGTTGTTTCCGTTACCATTGTTGAAGTTTCCGTTTCCATTTCCGTTGTTTCCATTGCCGTTGTTGAAGTTTCCATTCCCATTTCCATTGTTATTTCCATTGCCGTTGTTGAAGTTTCCACCGTTATTACCGTTGTTATTGTTATTGCCGTTTCCATTGCCGTTGTTGAAGTTTCCGCCGTTGTTGTTCCCGTTATTGTTATTCCCATTGCCGTTGTTGTTATTGCCATTGCCGTTGTTGTTATTGCCATTGCCGTTACCGTTGTTATTGCCATTATTATTTCCATTGCCGTTGTTATTACCGTTATTATTGTTATTGTTATTCCCATTACCGTTATTATTATTCCCCGTATTACCGCCCTGAGCGTTTTCAACAGGTTGGGTGGGGGTGGGAGGCGCAGGCTTAGCAGTGTTCTCCGGCGCACCGACAGTCTGCACGATCTGAACGGGTACACAGCCACCGAACGGTCCATTACCGGCGGCATTCTGACATCTAACCATACAGATATTCTTCACATCCCCAGCTTCACCGGTACAAGTCGTCCCGGCACCGAATCTGGCGAATAAAGCATTCGTAGAAGCCTCACGAGCGGGATTAACACCGCCCGCTCCGGCGACTTGCTGCGATACCTCCATCGCCACGAAGCTAGCGCCGGTACCGGTGGTATCGATCATACAGATGAATGGACCGGCGCCGTCGGCGTTGACTTGGTGGAGGGTGAAGCGGATTTCTCCGCCCTGACGGACTTGTGGGATTTTACCGGCTTGGGCCATGGCGAGGGTTAGTTCGGCGACTTTGTTCTCGCCGCCTTTGGGGGTGCGGCCGCAGCCTTTGGCGGCTTGGATGGTGGTTTGGCCGCCGAAGACTGTGCTGTCTTGTTGGAAGGGTTGGGCGCCGGTCCCTGTGCGTGGGATTGAGGGGTCCATTCCTAGGGCTGCGCCGATGGGGCCGCCTTCGTTGCCCACTGCTACGGTTATGACGGAGTGGGCTGTTATGGAGGGGATGAGGGAGGCGAGGAAGGTGGAGAGGAGGAGTTTGGAGTGCATTTTTGGGATATTATGTATATAAGATGGGGAAGTAAAAATAATTGGATTGCAGGGATAGAAAAAAAAGATCGTCAAGATCGTATAGAATGTAATAAAAAGACCACCGGGGCCGATAAAAAGAAATGAAAAAGGAAAAGGAAAAGGAAAGTGCTTGATGCTGTAGGCTGGAAAAGATCGAAGGCTTGCTTGATGATCGAGAATACAGACGGCCGGTTGTGCTGGTTATATACACCACTTACCCTTACAATAGCTTCATCATATACTACAATATATTAATCTATAATACCGATATAATATTACTCTAAAAATTAATTCCCTTTTGAAACAACATAGTTTACTACTATCCCGCCGTACGAGAGCCGTCCGCCGCCGCATTCGCAAGTCACAATCCTAGCCCCCAAGATTATAATTATCCTACCAAAAATAAAGAATTACACTAGTGATTTGTTTCTTGTATGAACTCGTCTGGTCTCTCTCCCAAACCCAGGTTTGAAACAAAAAAAGGTACACGTTGTATAAGCAGCCCAGCTGTCAGTGACAACAGAAGCCCCCATTTTACTATATAAAGCCTAGCCGTTTCTTTCGGATGATACCGAAACAGGAATTAAATCCTGCCCCTCCTTGGGTAATTTGCGATAAAACGTGCTAACCCGTTAAACGCATGGGATTACTACATTCGGAAGAACGATGCGGCTGTAGATATTTTTGCCTAGCTATTTTGTTAGGCGGTTTATTCATAAGCCTTGGATGTTGAGGGTATAAAAAATAAACTAGGGGAAGGGGTTGGAGGAGGGAAGAATTTGTTTCGTTTACTATAAACGTTTAGCTGGCTAGACTGGCTGGTCGGAATATATGCGCTGCGTGACTCCTGTTTACCTGGATCTGTTGATTTCTTGTTCGACGCCTTAGCTTAGCACCTGGGAGTAGGGACAATGCGGCATATGCAGGTTCGGCATGTCCGGTTGGCTTGTTATCAGAATCCCTCCGTCTGGAACCGGGCTTTTGAAGAAACCTCATACGTCTGAAGACATCTGGTTGCGAGGGGACTAAACTCGAAAAGAAGCGGCACAGCCTACTTCACATTCAGCTGCCGGTCTTCCGAGGGTCAAACAAATTCTTCTTGAAGCTGCGATACTAGCATTCGATATCGTCTTTACGATCTTTTTAGTTTGATAGGAAAGATCTTGGAGAACTTGTTTATGGATCAGGCACAACACGTTTCGACGGTCCCCCGGCTGCCAAAAATACCACACACCGCTAACGCTTCCTTGTGAATAACTTTTGGGGGAGGATAAACTTGCCCTTAACGCTGATCTAACCCATGTGAACCATGTTTTCACGGTGATACTATTCCGGTTTGTAAATATCTATCGAGGAATACAGACAGGTTATCGTGAAGTATGTATTGTTTCCGAGATTAAAAACATTCAGTTTATATTTTCGATCTTGAAAAATTTAAAGTGCTACCTCATGACGTATTTTCCCCTACGTACCTATGGATAGGCATCTTGTTCCAATAGATGATAATGGTAAGATCGCGATCGATCTGCCCTCGGAAGAGCATTGCCGGTGGCATGTTTGATATTAGATTTGACGCAGATCTGTGGTTCGTAATATCAACTCTGCTAATATATATACTAATAAAAACGAAATCCTACCCGGGGTGTCAGAGGTAGGCACACCCGAAGACCAAGATAGGTATGTATGTACAAGATATGGTACACCTTGATTCCGCCAAACATTCGAATGGATGATATGGTACACTAGCTGTGTTCGTGAAATCAAAACAAGAAAAAAGGGAAATGCAGAAGTATATATACATACATGCAAGCGACTTATATACACGCAACCACCCACCGACTTAATTCTACTCTCGCAGTCATTGGTGACCCTGATAGGGCATCACCGGAGTAAGTACTCGTACTCCGACATACCGTTCCCATCGGTTTGTACCGGCTTCTTAGGCCCCTTGGGTGGGGATTTCTTCCCCTTACCGCCACGGCGAGGGGGCTGGTACACCTTCTTCACCGCCTCTCTCTGCTCAGTAAACGTCGGCCTCTGCGTCAACATCCACCATCCATCCGCTGAAGTCCCAATCGGAACCTTAAACTTCTCCGGAACCGAATCCAAAGCCGCTATCGCATCATGACGGCTTCGAACCATCTCCATCTGCGTGGTTACGTAAGTTCTGGCCGTTAGATCGTTACGGCCGTAGTAGTTTATATGCATCATCCTTCTGGCCTCTAGGACCGCCCACATCCCGTCGCAGGCATCGAGCCAGTCTGCACCTGTATCTGTGTCGCCTTCTTGACGTTCTCGGTTCCGCATGGCTTCGAGGCCGTTAACTACGGCGCAGGTGAAGGCGTCGTTGGTGACGCGGGATAGATAGTCTAGTTTTTCTATCTCCTCGTGGGATGGTGGAATATCTAGATCTGCATTTATCGGGTTGGAAACGTACGGGATGTCGGCTACCGGGTCGTAGAGGACTACCCATAGTTGAGCATTATAGTGGAGAAGACCGGTTACTGGGGCTTGAGCACGCATGATTTCGCGGTTGTAGTAGTGGCATGAAAAGGTTTCTGCGATTAGTTGGGCCAGGAGGTTCCGGGGGTCGAGAGGTTCCGCGTGTGGCAGGCTGGGGATAGTGAGGAGGACCATTGTGGGGATACCCATGAAGCTAAGGATTGTTTGCTGCCTGGAGTAAGGTTGTCGATAGTTTGCATCTGTGATGATGGCTGTGGGTTTTAGGTATCCGTAGAACCTGAGGATGAAGTTGTTGAAGAACTCGGAGGGTGCTGGGTGGTAACCCTGGCAGCTTTTGACGTCGCCGTATATGGCTAGAAATTTGGAGTTTTCTTCTATTAGGCGGTAAAGGAACGGATTTTCCACGGCGGATTCCTGCGGTACGATGAGCGGGAAGGGCTCGTATGCCGTTTCAGCTCCAACCGGCAGGCGTGAGCGGAAAATGTTCTCGATGTCCTCGTACTTTATGGCTGGGAATTGGAACGGTAGCTTTGTTCGTCGTAGGCGTTCGTGGAGGCCAGCGACTTCCATGCCTTGTCTCATCAGCCTGAGGTTCTCTAGAGAGTAGTGGTATTCATTACGTCCATTCGACAAAGCTGAGAGTAATTGATTCGGGTCCCCTATCCGCCTGCCAAGGACAGTTTCAGGCTCGGGGGACGACGACCGGGCGTGTCTTTGGGTGGGTATGTAATTATCGTGATTTTCCCAGACCAGGTCCACTAAGGATGGATCTTGTGCGCTTTGTGAGAAGATGATTGACGTATTGAGGCCTCCACCTTCGGACGACCAAGCATTCACCTCCGCCTCTGACCGAGCTTCCTCTTTCTTTTTCCTGCGCTCCGCCCGGCGTATTTCAAGCCGGTCTAACCAGTCGGCAATGTGCTCGGAGGATATCCCTTTCGCTACGGTCTCTTGCTCTGTGTTCATTTCCGTATCCACCCTTAGGTCGTCCCACATCCCGGCTTTTGCGTTTCCTCTCATTTTGATATCCTCCTCCTCTGCTTCTAGAGTTTCCTCTTCATAGGCCTTTTCTTCTGATAGTTCCTCCACAGGGGAGTCATCTTGTTGTCGGGTGCCACGAGGTACTGCGCGTCGTCGGAATACATCGTCTTGGGGGTCTGGGAGATCCGAGGTTGTTTTGTCGCTACCAGTGTGCAGTCCTGCATCGAATGCTCTCTCGTAATGCCGGAACAGATCGTCGAGGCTGAGTTCATTGGTATCCTTTAATGGAACTTCGTCTGAGGAGGCCGCGCTGGTTATAGTCGGCAGTTTGGAGGGCTGTCCATTGGCGGGTGGATTGCTTCCAGATCGGTTTGGCAGTCCAAAGTCGAGAATCGATGTGATGGGGGCGATGTTGCTTGTACTATTGCTTTCGGTGGTTTCGTTGATAACGGGGTCCTCTGCTGTCGGTGTTTGAGCGGCCGCCTCTTCTGTAGTTTTCGGTTTCTTCTTCTTCTTTTTCTTCTTTTTTGTCTCGGTTGGTTTCTCCTCCTGCTCATTCTCTTTCGATTTCTTCTTTTCCTCCTTCTCTTTTAACTTTTTATCCTTCTCTGACGGCTTTTGGTTGTTGTCCTTCTCCTTCGCCTTTACCACGGGTGGCTTGAGCTCCACTTCATCAAAGCCAAACCCCTCCATCGCCTCGTCGATTGACAGAGACCAGTCCTCATCCTCAGGAGGGATTTCCTCAGGCTGGACCTGGGCGAGTTTTTGAGACACCTTATTTGGTGCTGATCTCGCATTTGAGGCCTTCCCGGGGAGCTTATTGGACGACGACCATTTCGTGGACTTGGGTCTAGGGGTTGGATAGCCTATATCTGGGCCATCTTTATTCCTATGTCCTCTCTCAGACCTGGGATTGGATCGGTCCGTCCGTTCGGAGCCGGGAGCTCCTTCACCTTGGGGAGGAACGGAGAGAGGGTCAGTGGTGGGTTGTGGTTGGGAGGATGTGGCGAACAGGCGGATGGAAGGCCTGAGTGGGAGCTTGCGGGTGAGAGCTCTGATACTCGAGGTGGCCATTGTTGGTGCCGGCTCTATCTAGGCCCGGTTGCTCGTAGCTACACTAGCTGGGGGGCGGTATATGATATGGAATATAAGAATGGAGTGCTACCGGTGACTGGACGACGGTGTTCGGATCGGCGACTCCATTATAATTTGATATATGTCGGCCCCTTGGGGTTGTATGAGTGGACCAAGTCACGAGCGCAATGAAGCGTGTGTGTACTTGATACCTAGGTACTTACTTACTAGGTAACTTTGGAGGGGAAGGGGGGTAGGAGGGGGCCCAATTTATAAGGATATCGATATCGATATCGATAGCTAGCTCTAGAGCTTGGGGTATATCATATGATATACCTTATACCGGTGCTGTGTGGTAGTTGGCGTGGGTTTGGAGAGCAATGTTGTGTTGACCGGCCAATTTACAACAGAAGAAGAAAAAAATATAAAATTCGAACCGGGGTACCTTTTTGGTCGCACGCGTGCCGGTTCACGAAGCCTGTCCACGAGCTAAAACTCAACTGGGCCTGGATCTGGATCTGGCCCGCGAGCCAAGTACCAGGGGATTGGGGGAGTAATTAAACGAGGCCGCGACAGTGGGAAGGCGCAGTCGGGTCTTGTCCGCGATATTCATTGAGTTGAGATTTCCAGCAACTGAACTGCGCCGAGGTCTGCTTTGCATCTTAAATTACAGGTAGCTCTCCACTGGAGATAGCTCTGTGGGTGTATCTGGCCTCGGCACCTGAGACACGAGTAGCATCCTCTGCAATATATCGGTACATACAATGAAGATAAAGATACTATTGTGCCGATGGAACCCGGACGGTGCTTCAGCCCCGACGGATACCGACTCTTTGTTACCAAGGTTCCCTCCCTCTTTGCATCGCTTGGTGTCGACATGTCTGAGAACGCCTTGAAGGCGACCGCGATACTTATGTAATACAATGTTTCCTGAAATAGAAACCCGCTGACTCAGTCAGTATATGTAAGTACATACATACAGTATATGGACTGGACAGATCTCCCTAGGTATCTGCTGGTCTATTAGGTATGTGGTGTATGTACAAGAAGTCAAGTGGAGGATTCCGACGTGCGGTGGATCGAATATATTAATCTTAGCCGGCCATACTATAGGGCGCCACCATTTACCGGCCCCGGGCACATGCATCATTTTGATAATTACTCGTCGTCATCTCCCTTGAACCCGATCCCATCTTCGAATAATCCCATATCCATTCCTTTGACCCCTTCGTTGTAACTATTTTATTATTGTCGACTTGGCTTAATAAGCAAGCAGGTAGCCGACGTGGGATTCCTGCCCTGATCAGCGTCATCAGAAGCACTGCTTGCCGCCTTCCTTCTTCCTTCGTCCTTCCTTCCTTCTTCTCCTTCTTCTCCTTTAAACAACTCAACAACTTGCACACGCACAAACACGCAAACATTCTTTTCCTCCATTTCTATCGCCATCTTATTGTCATCTCCGGCTTCCCATTCTCATATTTTGTCGTCTATACAATACGGGACAAGTAGTAATGCTAATACTCTAATACTCTTCAATCTCTTTCTTTCTATCCTTTTTGATATTAGCCTCGTCGCAGAAACAAGAATCGAATCAGCTGGTCTGTAACATACCTACATAGAGCACAGCACAGCATAGCATAGCATAAACCACAGCATAACCTCTCCTATCGACGCTCCACGCTTACTTTCAACCTTCAAACCTTCAAATCTCAAACCTCAAACTTCAACCCCGACAAACGTCATCTCTTCCAGAACTCCACACGCCCCCCTTGCTTAAACCTTACCCTCCTCGTACCTTAGTCAGGGTTTTGGCTTTAGCTACGACCTCTAGATCCGTTGATGGTAGAACCGACACTCCTTGATCCGTAGATGTTACTGTTTTATCCTTACCTCTCACCGACACCATGGACGATTCACCTCAGGTAAATTCTCCTCTCCTTCTCATCTTTAGGATCGAATCCTTCGTCGGGGCTGGTTGGTTGGTTGGTGGGTAAGATTGCTGACGGCTGACCGACCTTTTCCTTTGCAGAAGTCCGTATCAAGCTTGCGCTCCCGCTTCGAATCCATCACTGTGAACAGCCCGTCTACCTCCAGTCCCACCACTCCCCTGGCTCGCGATTCAGTTGCTTCCACTCCTGTCGTCGAAACTCCTTTACGTTCGAGATTCGATCAGCCCCAAGAAACCACAAGGACCGGTCGACCCTCTGTAGACATCCGTAGAGACTCCGAAAAGCCGGCTGTTCCCTCCAGGCCGGACACTACCCTCAAGGCACCCGTCCCAAGAGCTCGTCCCCTGTCAATTGCTGGTTTCAAAGCCCCCGTTCCACCGACCGTAACCGTTGAATCCCCGAGATCCCCACCAAAGCAACCCTTGACCCATGGCGCTCCAGGTGTGCCACCCGTTCCATCTCCCCGGGGTTCCAAAAACCCGTCTCCCTCTAGGACACCTCCTCCTCCTGTAGCACCCCGGCCGAAATCTTTAGCTGCGAAACCGGATGGGTACTTTACACAGGAAGCTGCAGGTCCAGAATTCAGTATATCACAAAAGAAGGCTCCGTTGAGTCAGACGATGCAAGCTCTGCGAGACTATCCGACACCTAGTGCTTTGAATGCTAGAAGGAACGGTTCAACCAGCGAACCTTTGGCCGCTCCAATTCCACCTCCAAGACCTGCCAGATCCCGAGAATCACTGCTGAGCCGGTCGAGCACCGAACCTGTTCAGGAAGCAAGACAGACTCCCGTGCCGCCGCCACCACCTCCTCCAGCTAGGTTATCGGTTAAAACAAATGGGACTCGAAGCAAGGCAACATCAGTCTGTAGTGAAGAGGATCGGTTGTCGCCCTTTAGCTCTCCTCCTAGTGATGACGAGGCAGCGGCAGACGTACCAATTCCGATTCCTACAAGCCGACTATCCAAGCAATTCGAAGGTTATTCGCCGTTCTCGAATCCACCGCCTGCACCGCCTGCCGAAAAACGGGCGAAACCACCTCCTCCACCGCCGCCTCCGGTGACAAGGCCGACAGCCCCGAAGCCTTCATTTGCACCCCCGCAGCCATCGCCAAGAGATATACAACGAGCTTCTACTATTCAGGAGAGATCTCGGTCAGAGGATGTTGGACCCACAGAATTCAGGCCTTCGCTCCCACCCCGCCCGTCTATGGATGCCGGAAGGCCCCCAGCCAACCGAGGACGTAGCACGTCTCCACCAAAGCCATCGCTGATCGCTTCTCCAAATGTCGACCCCAACGAGCTTCTCAAGATGCCACCACCTCCGAAACGGATACAGTCGAACCTCAAGGCCTCTAGCCCAGCTCGAGCATCGACCAGCCATATCCATAGTCACTCAATGGATGTTAGCTCTCTGCATCATCCTTCATCTCTGGCATCTACTCGAAGCGCATCAATCAGCTCGACCACGACTGCCATGACAACCAGGACTGCCACGACGACGTATACTAGAGATGACGACGATGATTCAGACCCCGGTGCCCCGTCCTCCGACAACAACGAGTATCCTGACTCAACCGGTGCCAATCGACGGCGACCCGTCTTCAAGACAGGTCCATCCCAAATATTCTGCAAAAATGAGGTAAAGCTTTTCGATGTCTGCGGGCAATACGTCTGCACAACTTCCCACGTCACCACCGTCTGGAATCTCCGAACTGGCGAACAAATCATGGCTCTCAACCACGGCGAAACCTCTCGAATTACGGCAATTGCCTTCAAGCCCTCGGCCGATATCAACCAGGAAGGATCGGTTCTCTGGCTAGGTAATCAATTTGGAGAGCTGATGGAGATCGACATTCGAACCCATCGACTCGTGGAATCCCGTTCCAGCGCCCATACGAAACGTGAAATTGTAAAGATCCACCGACATGGTTACGAGCTGTGGAGTTTGGACGACAGTGGAAAATTGCAGGTCTGGCCGCCAGACCCCGCAACGGGGGAGCCTAATCTGAGGGGTTCGCCGAGAACCTTTAGGGTTAAATCCGGACACAGCTATTCTTTGGTCGCCGGATCGCAGTTATGGCTTGCAACTGGACGAGATGTTATGGTATACCAGCCGAGTGCTGACCCCGGAGTTGGCTTCCATCTGGTAGATAGGCCGATTGTCCCATCGAAACAAGTTGGAGAAATTACCTCGGGAGCATTGGTAAACTCGGAGCCGGACCTGGTGTTCTTCGGGCACAGTGACGGGAAAGTATCGATATACTCCAAGGAGGCGTTGACTTGCTTGGAGGTGGTCAGCGTGAGCCTCTACAAGATCAATACGATGTCCGGAGTTGGCGACCACCTATGGGCTGGGTACCAAACGGGGATGATATATGTTTACGATGTGAGCTCGAGGCCTTGGAAAGTTATCAAGGACTGGAAGGCACACGAGAAGCCGGTGACGGAATTAATCGCGGACCGAAGCAGCATCTGGAAGATCGATCGACTACAAGTCGCATCGCTGAGCTCGGAGATGGTTATCAGAGTGTGGGATGGTATGATGGAGGATGATTGGTTAGGTAAGTTTCTAATTAGGATTTCGGAGGTTTCAGATCGTTTGCTGATATCTGTGGGGGTTTGCAGAGGACGAGATGCAGAGGCGCGACATAGAATTCTGCGACTTTAGGCAGCTGAATGCACTGATATGTACATGGAACGCCGGTGCTTCCAAGCCGTACGATCTTAGAAGTTATCGCGATGACGACAAGTTTATTGCGAATGT
Source organism: Arthrobotrys musiformis (assembly GCA_036971715.1). Classification (NCBI taxonomy): domain Eukaryota; kingdom Fungi; phylum Ascomycota; class Orbiliomycetes; order Orbiliales; family Orbiliaceae; genus Arthrobotrys; species Arthrobotrys musiformis. The sequence goes on from JAVHJL010000008.1 coordinate 1,301,884, forward strand.
TCTGGCCTCGTGCGAAAGCGATCCTGATATTATTGTCTTTGGCTTCCAGGAGCTTGTCGACCTCGAGAACAAGAAGCTCACTGCCAGTATGTACAGCATCCAATGGGTATCATGATTAACGGCTAATTATTTTTTGTTTTTAGAATCTCTCTTCAAGGGCAAGAAGTCCGAGAAGCATCTGAACGCTGGTGTTCAGGAGCATATGAGCCGGCAATACCGGGTCTGGCAAGAATACCTGGCTGATTGCATTGAGAAATTTATGCAGGGTCAAGTCAAATACCAATTGTTGCATTCTGCAAACATGGTCGGTCTGTTCACTTGCATCTTCGTGAAAGCGGAGGAACGCCCAAACATCCGAAACTTCGGAGCCTGTACTGTCAAGACCGGCCTTGGAGGTATTCACGGTAACAAGGGAGCCCTCGTGACCCGCTTCTTCCTCGACGATAGTTCGCTCTGCTTTATCAATTGCCATCTTGCTGCCGGCCAGTCTGGAACTCGGAGTCGTAACAATGACATCGCGGATATCCTCGAAGCGAACAATCTTTCTGTGGAAACTGATCCTGGTATCCGGGCCTACTCCTTTGTTGGCGGCGGTGACGGTAGCCGCATCCTCGACCATGAGATTTGTGTTCTAAACGGCGATCTAAATTACCGTATTGACCACCAACATCGCGACAGCGTCATCAATACCATTAAAAACAACGAGTACGAAAAACTCCTCGAACGGGACCAGCTCCTCATGGAGAGAAAGCGAAATCCTGGGTTCCGCCTGAGATCTTTCAATGAAGCTCCTATTACTTTCGCGCCGACGTACAAATACGATGTGGGAACCGACACCTTTGATAGCTCTGAGAAAAAACGGATGCCCAGTTGGTGCGATCGTATCCTTTATAGAGGATTGGGCAGGATCAGGCAGATCGATTATAGGAGACATGAGGTGCATACTTCGGACCATAGGCCAGTGAGCGCTGTGTTCCAGGTGAGGGTCAAGACGGTGAATAAGAAGAAGAGGGAAGAGGTTATGAGGAGTGTGGAGCAGAGATATGTGGAGGTGAAACTAGCACATGTTTATGAGGCTAAGTGAGTATTGTCTTGTTGTACTATGCGTCGAGGGTTTTTTACTAATCGGACTCTAGGCTGGATTACTTGATTAATGTCTGCGGGTATCCGGAGGCGATGGCAAGGAAGAGTTTGGAGGCAGAGGCCCAAGGGCATGGGGAAGTTTCCGCGCGATAAACTCCATCGATGCCGACGAGGGCATCTTTTTCTATCAACCGGAGAAATATGGAAGGGTCGGGCATATAGTAACCCTTTCCATCTTTTCTCTTTTTAATACTCACGGGGTATATTTGTTTTCTTTGAGTTTTATTGTCTTTTTTCTTACTATCCAACCGAAAAAAAAATCATGAAAGGACGGGGAGTGGGTTAATTCATAATGGCGTCTGGATGGGGAGTTTTTTTTTTTTTTTGTTTCTTGGTGATCTAATACTGCGCTGGTAGTTTTACCACCCATTACTATATTTCTTTTTTCCCTTGTACAGGGCATGTGGAATTACTAGATCTTCCTTTTTTTGCCCGGTTTCCTTTGGGGGAGGTTTTGTATGCATTTTTGATACTCTTGGTTGTCCTAATGGGGTTTGAAGGACGGCGTTTTTAATGTTGCTTCGATAGAGCATTTTCTTTTTAAGTTTTATAAAAGGCATACGGCGGGTCTCTTGAGGGGATTGTCTGCGCATATATACACACTTTTCTTTGTTGCTGGGGGGTTATAGAGTGTAGAAGTGGTAGAGTTAGGTCGTTTTGGGATATATTTTTTTTGTTTCTTGGATGGAGTTTAGCTGTGGGGGGGTTCTCGTATACCAGGGGAGGGGGGTTGTATGATTCGGGTAGATGGTTTGATGGTATGACCATCGATATCGCCCACCTTTTAATTTCCGTTGTGGAAGGCTATCCAGGTTTCATCGTCTATATTATCCATCCTGTCCGTGAAATTAAAAACCCAGTGGTTCGACGAACACGCTCCCGGCGTACCAGCGCAGCAGCAGTCGCGAAAAATGTCACAAGCGGTGGAAGTCTTAGCCAACTGAAGGTTACGATTGAAAAAGCATGTATTCATCTTCACGAACTCCAGGCGCGGCCAGATGCCCTCCTGCAGTTTTCGTTTTAGGTACTGGATCGTTGAGGAGTTCGAGAAGCCGAAGTTTGAGGACTCGTAGTCTTGGTAGGTTGCTATGCTGCCCGTCCAGGAGATTTCTGCGCGTTTGAGGGTTGGGTGGTTTGGGATTATATCGACCCAGCTGTGGGGGTTTCCCGGATCCGGGAGGTCTGGATCGGCGCCGAGGAAGATTTTGGGGATGGTGAGGGTTAGGGAGGTTAGAGATGGGAAGGAGACGGGCAGGATGTAGGAGAGGTTGTCTGTGGAGGGGGCGAAGGTTAGATTGAGGGACTTGACGGTTTCGAGATGCCAGTATTGGAGTGCGGGGTTTAGACTGCCGATGTGGTTATTTATCTCGATTGTGTCTTCGACGGTGAAGTCTTGGATCGTGAGCGTGGTTAGGGCATTACAATCTACTAAGGGTAGGAGGAATAAAGGATCCCAACTGTCGCCGCTTTTGAAATCTAAAGTGAAGGTTTTCAAGTCCCTCGGGAGGCGGGGGATCCCGCGTTCATCGGTGGGGGTTTTCATGAGTTCTATGAATTCCCAGATGGCCTCCTCGGCCCCGAATTTGAAGCAGAGGGATGTCAGGTTATCGTAAAATGGCAACCCCCCCAGCAGTCGGAGGATTGTGGCGTATATAGACCGTTCGATGGGGGCGGTGGCCGCGATACCGATCGATAACTCTGTGAGATTTGTGAAGCGGGCGAGTGAGCGGGGGAGGGGGGTTATCTCGCTGACATCGGATCCCCGTATCGTTGCAGACCTAATTATCCCATTTAAATTAAATTTATATTCTTTTTTTTCTTTTTTTTTCTCAACTTTTTGGAAATGATGGATGAAAAACTGACCGAATGCACCCCCTCGCACCCGCCAACCATCCGTTATCATCAAACGGGGCCCAAAGTTCCTCCGGGTCGTCGAAACGATAAAACCTCGTGATCCCACGGAAGCGCAGGGGGAAGATGAGGATGTAACACCTCTTCGAACACTTTGCGAAGTTCTCTTGTGCTTGTTTGTTACCATCCAGGAAGCCTAGGATCGAAAGACATATTTCGGTGGGAAGGGAGAAGAAGGGGGGGAATTGCGCGGGGTGTTGTTCTTGTTGCATTTTCCCTTTTTGGACGGTATATGTGCGACTGGGGTTTGGACTTTGAGGTTGGTTCGTGAGGGGGTTGATGGTGATTTAGCTCGGGGTTAGCGGCGCTGTGTATGCTAGCTATGGGGGAAGGGGATAACTGTTATGTATAAGGTTCTATGCACATGTATATAACGGAGTTGAAGATTATCGAGGAAAAGCTTAGTAAATTGAGTGCATGAGCGCTCGAGCTTGACTGGAGCTGGAATGACCATGGATCATGGACATGCAATGGCGGATCCTAGCTTAGTGCCAGGCGCCTAAATAGCGAGCATGCGCATGGGAACTCGGTTCCTTTTCTGGTAGCTCGCAATTGAGACACCTAAGCTATAGCACGCCTACAACAAGAAATCAAATGGGAGGCAGCTAGTTGTGGCAGATAATAACGGTAGGAATAGCGATAATTAAGAATTCAATTATATGACCATTTTCTACTTCATAATCTATGTATAAAAGGTATGCTATATATAGCTATAAAGGCCTGAACTTCGATCGAGGGGCATCAGGCAAGCTAGCTCTGGAATTTGAAAGCTGCCTGAGTAGCCCAGCCGTTGTGTCAACGATCTATCTAACTGACGAGGCATATATATGCAAGAGGGCACTTTAAGGCAAAAAAAGAAGATTTCTTTTGCATTGGCATCTCTTAGCAGGCACCTCCTCGAGGTATGTTTCGTCTTTATCCATAGTGAGTCAGTATGCATCCAACGCTCGCGCTGTAGGGACAAATCTTGGCGTATGCATCCCGCCATGTTGCATTTTGGATTCCAGGCAACATTTGCCCGCGAGTCGAGTATATATATATAATACCGAACGATATCTATGCTATGCTAGGCTTGTTATGATCATATAATATATAAATACAGTGAGCCCAGACTAGTACAGAGAGTAGAGTCTAGGTGCCCTTCTCTACGGAAAATTTTTTTTTTTTCATATATACCAGTACCTTGTCTGATTATCACCATAGCCCTCGGCCCTCACGAGCTCACTAACGACTCGCACCGTCTATATACCACGGTATTCGCAGAAAGAAAGAAAGCAAGAAAGAAGAATTCTAGAAAAGAAAATGCAAGGAGATCCGCAGAAGCAGCAACTTGCCCCGGGACAATTTCCGTTCTTCTCTCTCCCTGCGGAGCTACGCCTTTTGATACTATCGTTCCTAAAGCAAGATGTAGTACTTCCACAGACCAGGGCGCGGGAAATGGTGCGATTATCATCGGAAGATTGGTTAAATTTTGCGAAATGCTCGAGGAGATGTTATTACTTTATATTCCCGTTGCAGTTTCGTGACCGCGAGGTGGTTTTGGGTGCTAGAGATTACAATAATGATAGATGGGGTAAGGTGTGGCCGGAGCCTTGGACGGTCCCGCGGGTTTGGAAGGTTTTTGGCGATTGGGGGTTTTTGGCGCCGGTTAGAGAGTGTATTCGGTATGTACTGTCTAGAATGTAGGTCCCAATTGTGGGTAAGAAGACGTTAACATGGATGTAAATTACGTTAGATCGGTAACAATATATGTAAAGGAGATTGGCGACATCATCCGTCGACCTTGGTTGTTATCGCGGTTCACAAATCTAACGAAGTTAACTATCAGGATTGGCGCCCCTATTTGTCTGGATTGGAACCTATACGTCGCTATATTACAGTTGCTTGAGGTTTCGATGCAGCCGGTGTATGATAACTTGGTGCACCTTTCTCTCTCGGTTGGAACTAATGACTGGGCCCCGAAAAGGTTATTCTATGGGTTGGAGATAGGGTCTCTCGGCTTAGATAGGGTGTTCAAGGGGCGTGAGATCGAGATAATGTGGCAGTATCTTGAAGAGAGTGAGAGGAAGTTCTTAGGACCGCCCATTGACAAAGAAGAGTTTACAGAGTTGATGGCAACTGGAAGAATCCGCTTGCCGAAGGGCCTGAAAACCTTTGAGCTACACACTATGATGGAGTTTTGGCATCCCGGACTCCTGCTGCCTTTGGTGGATTGCCCGAGTGTGACCACCGTTTGCCTTCGAGATGTCTCTATATCTAGAATGGGCTGGCCCCATCGCTTGCCTGCGACCAGTGATCACATCAATACTCGACCGGCACCACCTAAACTACGTTTGGAAAATATAACATCCCTCCGTCTGGACTTCCTGGCAGAAGAGTGGTACCAGAACTGGTACTCCCCGGATATCCTATCGGTCTACTTCCCAAACCTAGATTCCTTAAATTTAAACTTAACAATCGATAGCACCTTCCCCAGCTTCTTTTTTAAGGATTCATCCCTCGCTACAACCCCAGGTTACTTCATTTCCCACAAGGAAGAATGGTTTCATGGAATCCCCGATACGCCTTGTCTCAAACGCATGGAAATAGAATGGATCTACCCCGACCACGAACCCCCTGACCCCGAATACCCCGGAGACCTGCCAGAACACCTTGACCCAACTTTCGGGTTTTCATCTGAATGGACGGCCGATGTCGTCGAATACTTGGAACAACGCTTGAGAAGAGGCGTATGGCCACATTTGGAGGTTATCAAAATTATTGCACCGCTCAGGACGTGGGGGGACTCGTGTGAAGCTGAATGTAAGATTTCGTGGGTTGGTGGTGAAGGTGAAGGTGAAGGGCCGCGGCGCTACGTTTTGGAGTGCACGGAGGATTTGAAGATGGATTTTGCACGTACGGCGTCATGAAGGAGGCTCGGTGGTTACGTATCATCTTTTTCAGGTGGGTCTGAAGTCTAAGGGTTAACCGTCGAGGAGAAAAGCAGCGACACGGTATCGAGGAAATATTGGTAGTATGGGTATTTTTCGCATATCCAAACTTTCTTTTCTCTTGATACAGTATTTTGATCTATCACAAACCAAAAATTTGCGAAAAAAAAAGGTGTATATATATGGTCCGGGTTTCTTGGAGGACAGTTCGTAGAACTGTTTGTATTTGGGTTTTCTTTTAATGCTTACAGGATTAATATGTCCGTGGTGGATTTTTGAATCTGGTCTCTCGCTTTTTGTGTTTTTTTGGCTCTTGTACCCCTATCCTCTGGAATTTATATTTTGTATTCCCTTTCGAGTTCAATCCTCAATCTTCCACGGGCATACATACATATATATATACGTCCTACACCGCCGCAATATTGGCTTCTATAACCAGGAAGGGCAGCCAAGGCTATATTATACGTAGACCTGGCGAGCAATAGACATTGATAGCCCATTACTCGATATAGCCAGTATCTTAAGATACGGCTTGTACAGTCTATAACTTATATAGCTTATTGCGACGGAGCCCCCAAAATGCAACAAAATCCAAGCGAACAACAACTACGACTCCCGCCATTCCTCTCCCTCCCCACGGAGATATGCAGTTCCATATTATCATATTTGCAAGGGGATAAGGATAAATTGAATTTCGCAAAATGTTCGAAAGAATGTTATTATCTTGTGTTTAATCTCAGGATTCGGAGGGTGAGGGTGGATCAGTATCAACCGAAGGAGTGCTTCGAAGTGTTCGATGCAGGCGGGTGGTTGGCGCCCGTTAGACGGTGTATTCGGTATGTAATCACGCCAATTCAATAGGTTTGTTATAGAGAGACAGGTCTTCAAAAATTTCTAATGCCAGATATATGGTATTTTGTTTCACGTTTATTTCAGGTCAGCGTTAGTAGAAGCCAGTGATATCACCGATATCACCACTTTGCTCCTCTCACTAGCTCGGTTCAGCGGGGTTACCGACCTAACGATATCCATTGAAAACACGGCCTTTTTCGAACGGGGTTTGTATTTAGTCATTTTCGCGCTTCTGAAGAATTTATTACCGTTTTATGGTAGTATTACGTCTTTGAGCCTCGCTTTTGAGGGCGGTTCTGTTGCCGCTGGGGTTGAAGCGTGGACTGGGTGGGACTATTTACACACACCCTCCTCTTCATTCGGGTCATTGTCAGCAATGAGATATAGGCAAAGCGATCACAGGCTATCCAAACTACCCGAACGGGTACAGACCTTTTTATGGAATTCGAGGGGGTATATCTCAGACGGGGAGTTTGAAAGAAGATTGCGGTTGATGGGAACCGACAGAGGTGGTCTAAATTTCTCCGAGGGCGTAAGATCATTCGGAATTCACACCAAGGCCCAGTTTTGGACCCCCTCATTTATTCTATTCCCCGCGAGGAGTCGCCCGGGGTTGTTGAATACCATCCACTTGAGGAATATTCAAACGAATACACTGCTCATACCCCAAAGCGATGGATCCGGAAACGGCTGCTTCGAAACTATAAAGTCGCTTTATATAGACGACCTAACCGCGGTTAAATATTTAACCTGCATTCCGGCGGCTCATTTCACGCACTTGGAATTTCTAAAAATCATGATACTCGCCAGTCCACACCTTCACAGAGCCTCGTCTACATACGTAGCATACATCCCGCATATTCCGACGCTGAAGGTCGTATGTACATCTTGGGCCCACCACTTGTATGGTTATGATGAAGATTTCTTGAGTTCTGTAACTAGGGACCTAAAATGTCGGTTGAAACAGGGGTTGTTTGGCTGTTTGGGGAAGTTTATAGTACAGGGATCGTGGCTTGGGAGGAAGGGGGCTTCGCAGGACGGGGAGGTGGTATGTAGGATTTTAAGGACTAGGAGGGATGGAGAAGGGGGTGGGGTAGAGCAATGTGGGAGTGGCACCTCTTGGAAGCTTCGATTTCGTTGGGAGGGGGATATCGATGATGGTGTATTTGAGGAGCCTTCTACTGACGACAGCGAGGACGACGATGAATTCCGTGAAGTGGAGGAAGAGGAAGGAGAGGATAAGCAGAGAGAAGATGAGGAAGAGGGAAGAATGATGTGAACATTAGTTCTGTTGAATGATGCATCAAATCGATATCTATAAGTTTATACACGAAGCTTTAAATTTATAAAGATTTACGAAATGTGTGACAGCTGATACGATACACTTCAGTTCTTGTGGCTCGCATTCATATTTTTTTATCAATATGATAGTGCTAGCTAGCTAGCTAGTCCACCCCTCTGATCTTTCTTGATCAACTAGCTGAATTCAACTCACACATATTATCTACACCTAGCACGTGTATTGCCTGGCGTTTACCAACGGACTAGCACTAATTTTGATACGCACAATATCTATTTAGAGAGCTCAGCGTCGGCTCTCAATATTATTATCCTCGCGAGTAGCAGCTTCGTTAGCAGGGGCATGCGCAAAATCAATGTGAACCAAACATTTCGAGAACATTTCTTCTTGCAGATCTTAGCATCTCGTGGTTCGCACGTCGGAAAACCCAACCCTCTCTGATCGTCCAGGCATGATGCACATCATTTGAGGTTCGATATATGGGCGATAGAGTATCTACAGGTCCGATCTGAGAAGGATAAAGCTAGTTCTTGAATATCAAATGTAGAATTTTTTTTAAATTTTTTTTTTCCTTTTCATAGACGTAAATATATATTGCCCCTTGTCTCGTTCCCGGATTTTTTTTCATAAAGTAAGAAGCACATTACTCCTACTATAGTAGCTTTCGAAATAAACATACAACAACGGTCATTATACATACATACTTGCCTAAGCATACACATATACCATCATGAAGACAATAGAACGGCCACGGGTTCGGGATTCGAATTACCAAGATAAAAATTCCGCTTTAACTCAACGTTCAGGACTACGAGCCTACTCTTCACGGTTTATACAAGGTATCAAAAACCTCATTAGATGCAAATCCGCGATTACAGTGTCCCCACAACAGGGAAAAGACAATAAATCGACAAAAGGAATAAGGGAAGAGACTCCATTCCCGTTCCTATCCCTCCCCGGAGAGTTGTGCAGCTTAGTATTATCATTTCTTTCTCCCTCCAAGGAATCTGGTTTCAAACATGCAGCCAGGAAAGTCGATCTACGGAATTTTGCAATGTGCTCGAAAGAGTGTTACGCCCTTACCTTCTCGCAACGGTTTCGCGGTGTAATAGTTTCTGAGGAATATCGACAACCGAGAGATGTTTTCAAACTTTTTGATGGTACTGGTTTTCTCGCTTCTGTTAGACGGTCTATTCGGTATGGAACCCTTCGTATCTCTTTCCCTCTCTCCCTCTCCTCCTTTTTTCTTCTTTCCTCTGGGTCTAAGACAACCTAATATATAAATATTTATCTCTAGGGCTGCAACTATATCGGTCAAGAGGGTTACCAGGATACATTGTTTGACCGCGCACCTGGATCGGTTTCCGAATCTCACCGAGTTGACGGTGGATATTCTTTACGTGAGCGGTTCCGAACAGTGCACATACCTTGCGGTTTTTTGGGCACTGGAAAAGTTTCTCGGACGCAGGACGTATGATAATTTGAGAACTATCAATCTGAAGTTCGCAGGCCTGTGGCCCGAAATATTGCTCGAGGATTTACCCTCGGTTACGGATGAGGGCTTAATTGAGTCGGTAGAGGCTGGTGATATACGGTTCCCCAGAGGGTTACGATCGTTCGGTATTGACGTGCACACGTCACCAGAATACGAGGGTCAATTATTCTTACTTCCAGCCAAAGGTTCTAAGCAGTTGGATACTCTTCGAATGAACCAGATTGCCTTCGATAAAGGTTTGACCCGACTGGCCTCGTACGACCCGGAACTTTCCTGTCTCGAGAACATCAAATCCCTCTCTATCGAATTGGAGTCGGAATCCGTTGATAACTTTCTCTCGGGTAGCGGGGCGGTGTTATTGGTGTACTTCTCGAACTTGGAGTTTCTCTCGATTAACGCCGTCTGGAGCATAGAAAATGTCCTTCTCGCTTTGGATATTCCTGATTATCTATCTTTGAAAGATGTCGATATTTTGTCGGCACTTACTGATACTATTGCAGGCCCTTGTGCTACTTTAGCTGATGACTTAGATCAGCGGCTGAGACAAGGGTATTTACCGTCTTTGAGGAAGTTCAGGTTCCATGGTGATATACGCGACTTTGCTTGGGTCAAGGTCGCTCGAGCGGATATTGCGTGCACGGTTCAGAGTTCGGGAGTCGGTGGCAAGAGGGTGATTGAATGGAACACCCGGTGAGATGGTGATTAAAATCATACATGATGTTTATGCTCGAGGTTCGGGGCAACCTAAGGGAGTTATACTAGTACACTTAAGGATTTGTTTTATTAGTGTTATTTGGGTTGATATTCTTCGATACGGGAAGTGCAAGAGATAGATCTCCTCTGCTAAGTGTTCTATAAACGATATATTTCCAGTTTACAATGATATCCCAGAAGAGTTTGTAATGTATATCATATCTTCGCCAGATGGATCTCTCCTAACACCACCGCCCGGATCAACTGATTCGCGATCGCGGTCTTCGGCGGCAACCTCAATGCACCCTCTTTATACCCCGCCGGAGTACCCTCATAAAGTCCACTGGTAAACCCCAACGCCTCCTTAACTTCATCAAATTCAAACCACTTCGCCCCTTCTAATTCAGGGTCGTTGCCTAGGTAAATTTCTTCTTTCCCGGGGAGAGCTTCACCGATGGCTCCGATCATGAGACTTGCGGGGAAGGGCCAGGGTTGCGAGGAGTGGATTACGACGCGGCCGACGGTGACGCCGGATTCTTCCCATACTTCGCGGCGGACGGCCTCTTCGATTGATTCACCGGGTTCGAGGAAGCCGGCGAGGGTTGAGTGCCAGCTTTTTTTTGTTTTTTACAGTTAGATTTGGATTTGAAGAAGGGTTGGGCTGGGAACTTACTATTTTGGCCATTTCTTCTGCCTGCCCAGTAGAATTTTGGTACCATCGGAGCTGATGACGGCCATAATCACCGTCGGATCCGTTCGTGGGAACTACCAATACCACATATCAGCATAAAACTCACAACAACATAAAATGATTGTCTCGTAAACCAGACTGCCGAATTAAATGCCATAAAATGGTAAGAAAGGGGGGGAATACATTAATATTATGCACACCCTCCCGACTAGGACACTTCCTCGTCTCCGCCCCGCCATCTTTAGGCGGACAAGCCCTCTTCGTCCCCGCATTAACACTCAAAGTCTTCTGCCCACATCCCGCACAAAACGGCGCGGTAACATTCCAATTCGTCAACGTCCTGGCAGAGGCGTAAATAGCCGCATGTTCGTTCCCAAGGTTTAAATCCTTCCTTGCGGTTTTGAATTCGTGGGTTGGATAGTTTGATTTCAGGGCGGAGAGGAGGGTTGTTGCGGTTGGGGAGTAGGTTGTGTGCGGGTAGGGTGTTATATCGAGGGAGAAGTATGCTTGGCCGGAGTATCTGCCGTCCGGGGTTTGGGTTTTGTGTTCGTCGGCGGCGGATTCGTCGATGCCGAGGAAGATTAGGACGGGGTGGTCGACGGTGCTGGTGAAGGTTTCCAGGGCTTCTTGTTCGGTTTTGGAGTAGGGGTTTGAGATTAGTTCGGAGATGTCGGGGTAGGAGACGAAGGCGAGGGTTTTGGGGGTGGATGCCAGCGGGTCGAGGTTGTTGAGGAGGAGGAAACGGGTGGATGGGTGCTGGAGGGCTGTGGAGAGGTAAGAGTGGTTTGTGCGCAGGAAGGCGAGGCGGTTGAGGGGTGAGCCTGAGTAGTAATTCTATTTTTTATATTCATTTTATATTAATTTCTATCGATATCGCATTGAAGCCGGAGATAATCTCGAGATATCTCCATTGTCGTAGCAAAGTGAGTTGAGGGTGTGGTATTTTGACACTCACCTCAACGCCTTCGCCAAACTTCCTGGTCAGGAACCCTTCGTCGGCCATTTCTATCTCCACTTGCTAGCTATTGATAAAATAAAAATAATAAAAAAGGAAAAAATCGAAGGCGATATGGACAGTTAATTACGTACTCGAAACGATAAAAAAGAAAAGAAGAAGGAAGAGGAAGAAAGAAGGGGGACGACGGCAGGGTTTATAGCTTAAGTACTTAAAGCTTGAGCATGAGCTCAGATTCGAACGCAATGGGATCTTTAACGTGCAGCTAACCGGCCGAACCGCGGCTCGAGACGATGCCATCTCTGCGCCTGCTTATAAACCACCCGTTTTTCTATCGCCACTTCCAATATACCCTGCAACCACCACTATCACCAACATCAACATCAACATCACAATAAACCCAACCATGAGATAGCACGGCCAATCCAGCCGCAGAGCTCATCTGCCTCATCATAATAATATCGATTAAAAAAATGGCATCTTTCCTCACAAAACGGCTCCTCAGCCGTCGCCTCCCATTGTACACTATAATAACCCGCCAAAACCTGCATACAACCCCTCCACGACCCCTCCAAGTCCACAATCCACAAACCGACTCCTCCGGGAACCCTCTCACAATCTCAATAACCCCCGCAGCATCAACCCGTCTCTCCCAAATCCTCAGCAAGGAACCGTCACCGTCCACATCCGCCCTCAGGGTCCTGGTCGAGTCCGGCGGGTGCCATGGATTTCAATACACCATGTCCCTCACCGATGCCATTGATCCCGAGGAAGATACGATATTTGAAGAGGAAACGACGGGGGCGAAGGTGGTGATGGATCTGCCGAGTTTGGAACTGTTGAATGGGAGCAAAGTCGACTATGAGAGTGCACTGATCGGGAGTCAGTTTAAGATTGTGGATAATCCGGCCGCGACGAGTAGTTGTGGCTGCGGGACGAGTTTTGATGTGAAGTTCTGACCAAAAAAACTTATATCTCTCGTATTTGATTCGGGAAAAGGGAGGGGTTGGGATAGATATCCCCCTTGAGAGATTTGGGCATAAAGGCGGTACCGAAATATACGATTATACATCCACGAAAGAGCCTTTGCTATCACAAGTGGCAGTAATCCTGGTGGTAGCAAGATACACGGCTATCGACTGCCGTTTGGCTATTAGAAGCTATAGAAATAGCACCATACTGCATCAAAACCCGATGTACATACACACATACACTTCACATCCTAGAAATAGGCATCAAGCAAGGAAGAAAAGTTTTTAGGGAAATCTCCACCAGCATAGCAGTTATAATAATCATTATCAATTATCCAATTCATCTTCAAGAATCAAGTACACGCACACTCCCAATCAAATTTGTAAAAAACGCCCTTTAAATGCAAAATGGCCTTGTCAAGAAGAAAGACAAAAGAAACCCAAACTCAAGTGTATAGTTTATAACCCCAGGATATCCTTCCATAGTCCATCGGTCTTAACAAAATCATGGTGTATGATTGTTACTAGCCACAGTTTATCCTTTAGCTCTCCTAGTAGCTTCGATGTCGCCGAGGATAGAGGGTATATCCTCTGCCATTCACTCCAGATGTCAAACGCCTCGTCCTGTACCAATTTGTTAGATTTTGAATGCTGTAATTCAGAGAAGGTGAAGGGACTTACTCTCCACGCACGAAACGAAACTTCTTCAATTATCGTTGGTGTGACGATTTCCTTACCAGGGAATGCACCCCAGGTAACAGCGTTCAACGATGAATCCGAAGCCATGTTGGTCTCAAATTCGCCCTGTTCCCCATGTATAAATGAGTTTCCCTTCCCTCGTCACCTCGCATTGGTCAAAGAAGGGACTTACCGCTTTGTTGCCCGCATAAAATGACACATCCTCTTTCCCCTCAGCCTCCAACTTCTTTTTCAGCTCCTTCCACTCGTCGTCCAGGATGAAGAACTCGACGAAGGCCTTTTGGAACACAAATCCGTTCTTCGGACCCCATCCGAACGTCGGATGGTCGCTTCGAGCACTGTTCACCGCCGGCTGACTGGCGACCGTCCACCAACCCTTGGCATTCATCTTGACCAACTCCTCTGTAATCAAGAACGACTCCGGGTTCAAGCTATCCTCGCTCCACGGCATAGCTTCCAATTCACCCTTCGCGTTCTTGACGAACAAGTCCGAAATATCCTTCGTAGATGTCGGCTTCCCCCATAACCTGAGCGCCTCGGTCGGAGTACGATGCAGGGAAACGCCGTAACCGTCTATTTCGCCGAATGCTAGAAAATACGGTCTAAATATCAGCAACGTATGAAGGTCGTAGAATTGGGGTAAATGAAAGTTTTGATCCACTAACCGGGTGATCTTGCATCCCCCCAGCGACCGTTGGGGAAGTCATCCCATGTGGCCTCGCGGCCGAGTGCACCTTCACCTTCTGAGATTGCGAGATTGCCTTCTTGGCTACCTGGGTCGAGAATCTTGGGGACACCGGCTTCTCCTGCTTCGGCTTGGAGTTCGCTTCTGGCCGAGGAGACGGTGTCGACGATGACACGGTTGTGCGGATCCGAGATTATGGAACTCGTCCTACGGTTCCTCCTTGGGATGGCGGCACCACCGCCATTTACCGTCAACAGTCCGGGTCCTTCGTCGTCCTCATCTTCCACCACAGCAACTTCATTCGAGGTCGGTATTTCGGGAATCAAACTACACCTCTCCACGATGAAAGCCACAGCCTTCTCCAAGTTTAGTGTATAAAAGTGGAAACCTCGCGGTAACCCCCCACTGGTCTCAGTAGAATCCCTGATTTTACTGATCATTTCCGTGACGATCTGTATGCCATGTTCCTTCACCATCTCGTCGTCGGCTTTGACGGATTCGATCCTGGTTGTTATTCCAGTGGGGACCTTCACGCTACACAGTTTTGTCGTCCGTTTGAAGATTTGGTAGGATTGTACTGGCATCAAACCCGGTATTATTGGAATATCCTTGAACACACCGCTCTCATCGTTTCTTAGTACCTTCTCGAAGGAGAGGTATGCCTCAACGTCGTAGAAGAATTGTGTCATGATAAAATCTGCCCCGGCGGCCGTCTTTTCTCGAAGGTATGGTAAATCCCTGGCGGTATCTTGTGCAACAGGGTATGCACTTTCCGCATATCCCTCGGGATAAGCAGCTACACCGATTGAAAAGTACTCCCCGTATTGTTTCCGAATGTATTTCACCAAATCGACGGCGTAGACGAATTCGTCCTGGGCTCCGTTGCCGTTACGGACTTGGTCGGTGGCATCGAGGTATTCGTGTTGTCGCGGTTCGTCGCCACGGAGGGCGAGGATGTTACGGATGCCCATGAGCTTTGCGTTTTCGAGGGCGTCATCTAGGACGGATCTCGACATGTTTGTGCAGGTGAGGTGGATGATTGTGGTGAGGCCGAGGGATTGGCAGAGGGAGGCGAGTTCGAGGGATTTGGTAGCTGTAGAGCCGCCGGCGCCCCAGGTGACGTTTACGAAGAGGGGACGGAGGCCCTTGGCCATACGGTCCAGGCGGGCATGGAGGTTTTGCAGGCCCTGATTTACATTTTTTTTTGTTTAGTAGAGTCCTTTTGTGGTATTAGTGGTAAAGTATGATGATAGGACATACCGCTGGAGTCTTCGGAGGGAAGAACTCGAGGGAGAAGTAGGTGGCATCTTTGGGAAGAGCCTTGATTTTGTCTGTGATCTTCTCCTGCATTGTTGTCTGATTGGTGTTTGGAGAGATCAAGGGATTTTGGTGTCTTTTTGGGGAGGGTTTGGAGGGGGTTTGGAGAAGGAGGAGGGGTGTGTGTTTGATATGTTGGAGTTTGGGGAAAGGCCGACAGACGACGGCCCAAGCTGGCAGCTGCAGCGCTAATATAAATACAACAGCGCTATAGCCAGAACGACCTAGATAATAGATAGTGCACCTCGACGGCACCGCCTACGGAAAAGATAATGGCTTATTTCGGCGACCAAAGCAATTACTCAAGTTCCAAGGGAGTTCCAAGGAAGTTCAGGTATCTTGAGTCGGGGACAATGGATCAGGATTGCTGCAGGGTTCTGAACATTAACATAACATTGGGTCCGATAACCAAGGTAGAAACGTAACGTAATGCCGACGAGATCTGTGGGGTTCAATGCAGTTGGAAGTAGCTACTTTTTAGTTCTCCATTCATGTGATATCCTGCAGCTGCAAGGCCAACGATTTTTTTTTTTTTTAAAGGAAAGAGTATTGAGGGGTATCGACTTCTAGAAGAGTCTGGTCGATTGGACAGGAAGCATGAAAACTGCAGGTTGGATTGGCCGGCGATGACGAATTTATAACAGCTGGGAACGCCGGTACCGGGAGGGTCTTTGACCGTTCATAGTGGGGTGCACCCTTCCCTCTCTTTTCTTTTCTTTTTCTTTAATATTCTTCCCTGAGGACCAAGCGATTGGAAACAAAGTAGAATGAATTGCCTTGTGCTCGTATACATAAGGTAAGTATGTACATGTAATGCGTATGTAGATGTATCTATACGAGGTATGTGTGTACATGTACCTGTACAGTAATATCGGATATCAACGATCTGACATCGATCAAAACGAAGCCCTGGAAAGATAAGATAACCCAATTAGCCAAATTCCTCATGATCAATGCGGGACCCGTGTTCCAGGCATCGATTCATGTGTATTGCATTAGGTAAGGTTGGTTGGGAGTGCTAGTGAGTAGAACTTTGATTGGATCAGATATTTTAGCCCTGTCGACGTCAGGCTCAACCACGCGTCTTCTTGACACAAAAAGACCAGGCTGAATCGGTTTACCATAACGAATAGCGGTTTTTCATCAGGTGTATTCACTTGCTCTCTGTAGGGTTGTAGGAATGGTGGGGATCCCGGGAGGGTGGAAGAATGGGCGAGCTCACCTTCTAATTTATATGTATATAAAAATCTTTTCGTAGGCGATGTCTTGTTATAACCGCGACTGGCTCCATACAACAAGTACTTGCAACCACGCGAACGAAAAGAGAGACGGCAATCACCAGTCTGTGTAGTATACGTATGATATATAGAGTGTATAGGATATTATACAATTGGATAGATAACAATCTCATATGATCACAGGATATGTGATATGAGGTTGGAAAAGATGTCCCATCGCTTCAGGTCGTCACCAGCTTCATGGCGTCTGCAGACAAAATGTCGCGACACTCGTAGCAACGGTTTTAAGGAGGGTTTCTACATTTTTAATTCATCTCGACACCAAGATATTTTTAAAATAACATCGGAATCGCCAGTCGAGTGGGGGTGAAAAGTCCGGGCAGGCGATGATTTGAGTAGTTTGGGTGTCTTGAAGTTGTAAAAGAGAAGAAGAGAACCAAGATGGAAGCGAAAGGTTTTTTAATTTATACCCCGGCCGTACATACTAACACCTCTACTTACCTCCAGACATTCTCTTATCAAATTACCATGCATAACTACCGACTTGGTTAGTTAATTGGGTATAGTATATAGGCACCTTCTGCAAGTGGAACTACCAATATTTTATTCCCGTTTTTATATTTATATTCAAACAGACAATAGCGAACAGGTCCGAGATTGTAGATTAGCGATCGATGGGAAGTCGAAGAGGTGCCGAAGGCCGCAACACCAACGGCAACACATTCGTCCTTGTGTTCTGTTCTGTTCTTTCTGCTGTTCGGTTCTTCTTTTCCTTCTCTTCCACTTCCACTTCCACTTCCACTTTCACCTCCAATTCTTCCCCATTCAATCAATCAATCCATTCGACCATCATCAACATCATCACCACCCATCAAAACGACTTCACCACCACTGCCACCGCCACACAATCAACATTGACATCGAACTTACACTACTATTGATCCTATTAGAATCCCTCCGAATCGCATTCACTCCCGCTCTCCCTCCTGCTGCTTCCTACTATTCTGCCACTGTACCATATATCACTATCCAATCCCGCTTCTCTGCTGGTCTCCCTCGATCTTTGTCGCTATAAAAAAAAAGACCCCGTGGGAAAGGGCACCCACCCCGCAAAATAACCAACCCTCCATCCCCTTACATTCCCATCAGATCACATTCTTAAGGCCTCTTGCATCGTCTATCTACCCGTCCGTCCATCGGTATCGCCTTTCACCGGAGCTCCCCTGGTCCCTTCTCCCCTCCCATCTGTCTGGGTAGGTCCTTCCTGCACCACTTGACGCTCGCTGCATGCACAGTGCCTGCCGACTGTCGCCTACCACCGCCATCACAACAATCACCATCACCATCACGCCGGCAGCTTCTATCCTTCGCTTTTCCATCTCTTTTTAGAATCTCTCAACCGACCAGGGCTCCCATCTTCATCCTGCCTCACCGACCCTTCTGAAAAACACAAGAAAGAAAAAATCGCCTTGAACCGTCGTTTCATCTAACGGATCTAGCCATCTACACACCTACACTCACCAACTCCCCGCTATCATCGAAAAACCGATATACATCAATAAAATCCCACGGACCTCCCCTTTTCTCCCATCTCCCTCTACCTCCAAAGCGATTCATAGATCGAGCGTGCTGTTCTTTTTCTTTCGTTCTTCCTTGTTTTCTCGCCTCCGTAAAACCCTTCTCCCTCCGAAATATACCCGAACTTCCCTTTGATACGTCGATTTGCATACCTTTTTTGGCCTGTCCCATTGTGGATCTTCACCCCGGATATCCGATCTTGAAAGAAACCACTTGTCTCCAGCGGCCTCGCAAACTGGAACTGAGACCGGTTCACGATTTTTGCTACGAGTTTCCTTGGATACAGAATTAATTTCTTCCCACTGCCCTTTTTTATCTGCTCTATTACTCTTACTATTATTTATTTCTTTCTTGTTCTCAAGCATCCATCAGGGGTTTGTCTGGGTTTTTGTCTGTTTTCGCACTCGCCTACTGTTGAAAAAAAAGCTCGATATTTTATTCCTTACTAATCCAAGCCAATGAGTTCTACACTATGGAACCGTCGACCAACGTAAGTTACCATATGCACCATGCTCCAAACAAAACAAACAAAACCCCCCAACAAGAAAAATGAAAAAGGCTAACTTATCATCGTCTCAAAGCCCTGGAAAGCTCTCTCTACCACTGTCTAATACCGAAAGTAGCGGCGAAAACAATGGTCCTCAGTCTGCCCGAACGTTTGGTACAGGGAGGGGGAGAGGAGGGGCCGCCAGCAGGGATGGCAATGCCCGGTTCGACCCACTCAGTGCCGTGGCCCCATTGAGCGCTGGCGGCTCCTTCAACAACCTCGCCTCCCCGAAGAGTGCTTTCGGCTTGGGCTCCGGAGCTTTCGCATCCTTTGGTGCTTCCGTGAAAACTCCCACCAAACCACCTGCTGGTGATCCAATTGCTGCGGCCGGTGCCGCGAAGGAAATCCAGGGACCCACCCCCACAGCTCCCACGGCCGTGACTCCTGGTTTCAACGGCCCCACATTTGCATCCGCTGCCGCCTCTGCAACCCAGAAGAAGGCTCCCGTCGAAATCACGAGGTCACCCTTGCGCCACACCTGGGTCGTCTGGTATCGAGCTCCTGGGACCAAATTCCAAGACTACGAAAAGTCGACCCAGAAGATCGCAGCCTTTTCCACTGTCGAGGAGTTTTGGATGATCTATTCTCATCTTCGTAAGCCTCGAAGCCTCCCGCACGTTTCCGACTACCACCTGTTCAAACAAGGTATCAGACCTGTCTGGGAGGACAATGAGAACCGCAAGGGTGGCAAGTGGATCATTCGCCTTAAGAAGGGTGTGAGCACTCGCTACTGGGAAGATCTCGTTTTGGCCATCATTGGGGATCAATTTGGTGATGTCGGTGACGACGTCTGCGGTGCCGTTCTTAGCATCCGCAACGCGGAGGACGTTCTGAGTGTTTGGACCAGAACTGATACCGCCGTCACCCTCAAGATCCGGTATTTATCTCCAAAATTAGTTTTACCCTTCATAACATAACGTTGCTAATTTAATATACAGTGAAACTATCAAGCGTGTCCTTAACTACCCCCCCGAAACGGTCATCTTGTTCAAGACTCATGACGAATCAATTGCCAACGAGCGTAACCAAACCCAAACCCAAGGACAGAATCAAAATCAAAACCACGGCCAAACCCAACGACATCAAGGCCAATACAACAAGCAGGATCGCCAACAAAACAAACAGCACTATAACAACCATCATTACAATAACAATAATAACACCAACCAACAGCAGAGCCAGCAAACGGAAAAGCGTGATTAGAGATCCGCTTCTTCTTCTCTTCAGACCACTTGTCGCCCATGAGCAGGCCTGATTCCGGCTCTTTTTTTTAATTATTTCTTGACGTCACGCCCTTGTCACGAATCTCCTTTTGAATGCCCTCTACGTTAGAATCCAGATCAAGTTTTTCTACGGTAGAAGAACCAAATCACCGATCACTCGACAGTTTCCACCCTTAAGCTTCCTGCCTTTTCTTCTTCTTCTTTTCTCTTGTCTATATCCATTGCTCGCCGTCTTTTTCTTCCGTTTTTGAAGCGATTTCCCCCGGATTATTTTATCCTTTTTTATGACCGTTTTTTTCCTCTTCCTCTATTTCCGACTCAATATCCCCGGGTTTATACCTTTTCGAG
The DNA here is from genome assembly GCA_036971715.1 of Arthrobotrys musiformis. Taxonomy (NCBI): domain Eukaryota; kingdom Fungi; phylum Ascomycota; class Orbiliomycetes; order Orbiliales; family Orbiliaceae; genus Arthrobotrys; species Arthrobotrys musiformis. The sequence continues at coordinate 1,322,460 of JAVHJL010000008.1, forward strand.
ACGCACCGCTGCGCTCTCTCTTCTCTTTTATCTTTTGTGTACTATAGTCGTTCGAACTTCATACAAAAATCGGAGTTACTGATCTTTGTTAGTTTCCTTTCGTTCTTCCCAAACCCTTTTTTCCTTACAGATTTTTATGATTCGCGTTCCTTTTTACGCTATCTCTTCCTAACGCGGTGTTTGCTTTGCTCGCAAGTCGGTTGAGAAGAGGGGAGTATTCCTTCTTGAAAGAGAAGGGTCATTGAATTCGGTGCTTAAAGGCCGGGAGGAAGCTCCCAGTTTCTGCATTGATTCTTTTTGATGAAAAACTCTTTTTCTAGGGGGTGGCTTCGCTAAAAGAGAGGAACTTCTCTTCAAGAATAGAAGTTTTAAACAATGGGGAACAGGAGACAAGGAGGGCTGTTGTTTTTCTTAATTGTCGGCTCATTCCAACTTTCTACGGGCGTACTGTATTCAAAGTTCAACGGATCGTACGTTTTACGTTTTTTTTGACTGGAGGGCTCGAGGAAATGCAATGACGGGTGGTTGGTTGTATTTAATATTAAAAACCAAGGCCAAAACAAAGAGGAAATTGGGGGGTCTGGTATTTACTATACATCGGATACCCTATAAGCCTCGATATACCTATATACTTTGGATGTGCCTACCATTTACAATTGGGGTATGAGTCCCGTAATCTTGAATTCTAGTAATTGATGCATGTGGACGTGTCTACTCGATACTGCCGACCTCGCCGTTCCCTTCCTTCACCCTCCTCAACGCCTCCAACACCCCCTTCCACACCTCCTCGGCCACTTCTTCCACCGTTCCACCGGCGTTAACGACCCACCAGTCGTCTTTGTCATTACTATCCTCACCCCTCAGATCCTCGAAAAGCCCTCTAACCTTCTCCTGCAACTCCCTCTTCTCATACCTCTCATCGCCAAACCCCGCCCTCTTCTCCGCATCCTCCTGGGTGATATTTAAAAAGATGATGATATCAGGCTTCGGAAGACCGATATCGGGTGATTTACACCATGGGATCGAGAGGGGTTGTTTGGGGTCTTTGATTGGGGTTGGGGGTTTTGCGGCGGAGAAGACGATGCCGGAGTAGATGTACCTGTCGAGGAGGATAGTGGTGCCCGAGAGGAGGGTGGAGAGGAGGGAGTCGCGGGCTTCCCAGCGGTTTGCGGAGAAGAGGAGGTGGATTGATTGGTCGTCTAGAGGGGTTGAGGAGGTGAGGTAGGTATTTATTAGGGTGCCGGTGGGGGTTGTTCTGTCTTTTTTTTATGGGAGGTTATTAGGTATTATTGGGCCTTTTTAAGTATATAGCTGGGGGGATTTATGAGATTATGATAGTGGCGGGCGTACCAGGGAACTTTTGGAGTTTGGCGGGGATGCCTGAGGAGAGGAGACGGTTGAGGAGGAGGTCGCATTGGGTTGATTTCCCGGCGCGGTCGAGGCCTTCGATTGCTATCAGCGCCCCGCGGGGGGTGTGCGGGGTTGTCATTCTTTCCCCTTCCCTTCTCGTATTTTATAGGAGGGGTCGGCGATTATTTATAAGTCAAGTATTTCGAGATAGTGTGGAGTTGCCAGTGCCACAGCTGGTTGGAAGTGAGAACGTCTATAGACGGTTGTGATCATGTGATTTGGCGTTTTCTTTGGAATTTAGCGTTTGTGAGACATTAAAATGCAACAAAGTGCAGGGGTTTTGAGTTTTAGAATTTGTATAAAAATGTAAATTGAGGATGTTGGGGATTATGTGACAAAGTGGCTTCTCGACTTGCTTCCCTTCACATCTCTCGTCCGCAGGGGGACGCCACCGTCTGGCTCCATGTCTGTCCAATATCCACCACTGTCGCTGTCCTCGAAACGTGGGTATCCGCAGTAGCAATCGCTGTCGCACCAGTGCTCATGCTCATAATCGTACTCGGGTTCACCCTCGGGCTCGCTCTCTTCATCCTTCCAGATCCTACTTTCAGCATACTCCCGACCGGCCTTTTGAGCTTCGAACGTCTTAAGATTCTCCTCTGCGTCCTCCTCTGCGTCTGCTTCCAGGAAGGGTAGATAGGCGTCCGGTGCGCGGTGATACCCAAACCCGTGACCCATAGTCATCAGGCTTGCGACGCCTATACTCGTGGGGTTCATAACCAGTTTTGGGTTATTACCCATGAAGACTTTTGATATACGCTCCCTTAGGGCTCTGGTATCCCATCCAGTTCTAATTACCGTGCAGGCGAATGATTCGAGGGAGCTGGTGAGGTTTGCGAGGGTGCAGTAGTCTTCTATGCTTATGTCGCAACTTGTGAGTTTTAGATGTTTGATCGATGATTTATTCCTTCCGATGGTTTCGGAGGGGTTTGGGAGGGGTTTATACTCCCCGCCGGGTTTGGAGGGGTCGAATGCTGCTGCGGAGTTGAATTCTGCGGATTCGAGGTTTGGGAGGAGCAGGAGGATGGTGGGGATGTGCTCTGCCGGCCAGCCGGGGAGTTTTCTCCGTCTGGGATCCCGGGGACCGTGGCGGAGGTGCTTTATGTTCTGAAATACTGGGAGGGATATGTTTTTTGGGGCTAGGGTGGTGTAGAACCATAGGATGTCCCGGCGGTAGATGGACCCCCATCTACTATCGAAGTAGCGTTTTTTATTGCCTTTTATATTCTTGGCTTTGAAGTTTTTGCTGATGGTTGTTCTGTCGCATGCGTTGAATATGCGGACGGCGCTGTCGGGGGTGGAGGAGTTGCCGCGTATCACGGAGGGGGAGATGTGCCCCAGATCGAGGGATTCCAGATTCGGCGTAAGGCAGAGCAGCAGCGGGAGGAGGGCTTCGGAGTTATACCCGTCTTCTATTACTGAGTACAATTCTTCGTCTAGATTGTATTTTTTGCAGATGTTCTTGATTTGTACCAGTTGGTGGGATTTCCAGAGCCATTGTTTCGGCCAGGAAACGGATGGTTTGTGGGGGCTTCGACGGTGCCATGTTAGTATTATCCTGTGTATGCGGTGGCCGACTGAGGGGTTTGAGAGGATGCAGGAGATTAGGTTCCACGATGGGTTGGAGCGGTGGTCTACGTGGAATGTGTATTTGGTTTTACGTTTGAAGGGGGAAGTGGTGGTGGCGATGGTGTAGAAGAGGCGGCAGGTGAGGGCGCAGTCGTTTATATCGCCGTGGGAGAGGGTTTGGTCGGTGAGGATTTGGGTGAGGAGTTCGGTGGGGAGGGTTGTTAGCGATGCCATGGCCATTTGGATTCTTTTGGTACTTGAGGTCTATGGAGATGTCGAGATCATGCCTTCCAATGGGTTTCTTGGGGGTTTTATATACTATCTTGAGGTTACAGATATCGATATCAAAGGATGCCTGATACAAGTATCGTGACTCCCTTCGTCGGATGTCGGCTGCCTGAATTCGGTGCCCGAAATGCTGACTCATCGCCAAAGCCCAATGTTACACGAACCTCAAAGTTGCAACAGCCAACGCAGTTCCATTTCCAGTATCCGTATCTTTAGTACCGCATTTACCTGCATACATGATACACCTGGCGCAAATGGGAAATACGGTGGACTAAGGGCGGATGGGTCAACTTCTAAAAGGATATGTGCTAATATTATGCGTCAAAGCTAGCTAAGTTAAAATTACAATTATAAGACATGATCAACCTAAACTTTCGACTATTCGCCAATTGACCAACCAGTGTCTACTGCTCATTTCTTGGTTCCTCCTCGCCATCATAAGTATCGGCCGGCAATTCATTAGGACCCCACTCCTCACCTTCCGAAAGACCATAAAACCAATCGACCTTGCTGTTAGTGATCGCCTCGGTGTCCCTAAATAGCGCTTCGTGTTCATCCCTATCGAACGAGAAACTATCAAAGAACGGTCTAAAACTCCTGGTAACCGCGATTTTATCCCTAGCCAACGTATCCTTGCTGCCTTGTTGGAAATAGTCGGTTATGAGCCCGAGCTTCTGCGACGGGGGCATGTCCCAGATTGAAAAATTCTCGTCCGATAGAAGGCACACCACGCTTTCCAGATGACCGCCCGTCAGGCCTACGACGGTTATGAAGTCGTGTTTGTAGAACCTGTAGTGGTAGATTTCCAGCCGTTTGAGTTTGTGCTTGGGTTTCGGGGAGTTGGAGATCGGGGTGCCCATTAGTGCGTTGATATGGGTTAGCTTGAGGGTTTCCAACTTTGGGAGCTGGAGCATCGTGGAGATGTTTGTGTTCGGCCAGGTGTTCAAGTGTTGTGGTCGGAACTCCAGGGAGCCGCAGTTCGAACCACCGTGTGCGAATTCTTTGATATTTGAGAGGCCTGGTGGCCATGCTTTTGGTGTGAAGGTCGAGTAGATGAATGGGGTGCTGGTGATGGGTTCTATCACCCGGCCGTTGTGTTCGTATGGTGCCGCTCCGCTTTCGAACCACTCTTTAATCTCCGCTTCCATGTCGCTGACAACAGGCGGGGATGCCGTGAACGAGTGCGTCTCCGGCGGCTGGTAATCCGGTCCCATGCAATGGGTGTAAATCCGGTTCGCATCAAAGATCGTATGGCCGTATTGATCAGAAATCATATCGTGACCCACGTCTCCGACATCCAACGCCTCCAGGTTCGTAGTAAAGCAAAGTAACAACGGCAGGAGCGCCTCGGAGTTCAAACCGTGTTTGATGGCAGTGTACACCGCCTTATCCAACTTGTGTTTCTCACATATTTTGGAGATTTGGGATAATTCGTCGTCTGTCCAGGACCATTTTAGCGTCCAGGTGGTTTTGTCAAGACGTTGTCGACGGAACCATTCGAGTTTGAGGCTTTTGATCCTTTCCCCGGTTTGTGGGTTGAGGAGGATACATCTGATCAGTCTCCACCCCGCGTGGGAGGTATGGTCTACTTTGAAGACGTAATCGATCTTGAAGTCGGCTAGATCTGTGATGTCGCGGATTTTACGACATGTTTGGGCGCAGCGGGCGAGATCGGTCGGGGTTAGACCGTCATCTTTGAAGATCTGGAGCAGGATCTCGGTTGGGAAAGAGGTTATGGATTTCATGGTGTGTGTGTGTGTGTGTGTGGTTTTTTACCTTTCGGGTTGGTTTCGGCTCGGGTTTCGCTTGCGGGGATGTACAGAAGCTGGGTCGCCACGCTTTTATATCTTTCGCTCGCTAGCGAGAGATAACGGCGGGAACTAGTTCGAGACGAGGGAACTCGGAGCTGGAGAGGAGTGCACCCCCCAGACTAGACTAGAGTGCACTGGTCTTGCGGGAGTGCACTTTAGGCCTCTCAGAGCTCATCTGGTCTAGGCCCGGTTTGTCCTGTCAGCCTGGTGCTGATAGTCAATATAAAGACGCATTGCAAGTAAAACTGGGCTGCATTCCACTCTAGTGGTCTGGGTACGAGACAAGCTGCATGTAAAAAGCTCGTTTTTGCCGTCTTCTCATGCAGCTGCAGGTTAGAAGATCTATCTAGATGACCATCGAAATGAAAGGAAAACCGAACAAGCGCCCAGGAACTAGGATGCGATGGACTTAGGGGCAAGCAAGGCCGGGGTCCGGGATTTTACATATGTACATTCACGATAACAAAATGTGAAAAATGATGTAAGCAGATCATATAATATAGAACAGATATAAATGTTAGGTACCGCTACATGCGTAGCTCTCCCAGGCCAAGACTAAACGGCAACTGCCGTCACTTAGCGAAGCATGCAGCTGTGGCTTCTCCGGGTTCGAGGCTGAGTGTTTTATAGGTATAATTACTGTTTCATTGGTTCACCAAGGCTGCACGAACAGAATGTGAAAAAATATGGGCCGCTCCTAATTATTTTTCGTAAATTTCAGGGTCATCTCATCATAATATTTGAATCGTTTGAGTCAGAAACATCTGGAGTTCTGTAATCCGTCTGCTGTCAATCGCTTTCTTCATCCTCCCTCTCATCATCCTCATCTTCGTCTTCGTCTTCGTCTTCGTCATCCTCCGCCTCCTCATCTTCATCCTCATCTTCATCCTCATCTTCGTTACTACGGGCATAATCGCATCTAAACATATAGAGTTTCGGGTCATCATCTGGCCCAAAGTCCTCCGTTTCTGACGGCCGGGGATCGAGAACATTCGTTACTCGGTCCTTATCTAGTGTCCCCTTGTTGCTTTTCAGGAATAAATCAGTAATTGCGACTTCTTGAGAAAGACACTGAGCGTGATTGAGGTCCGTTAGACTCCCAGTAAATTTAGCAAAAGCGTCGTAGTCGTCATCGTTGAAAGCACAGCGGATGAGCTCGAGACTTTTGACTGATGATTTTTTGTCGGCGGGGAAACTGGGCTCCTTAGGGGGATCTTGCAATTGAGACCAAAGTCTGGGTCCTCTGCGAGGGCAGTCTTGAAGGGCGACGCTCTCCAGCTGGGGAAGTAGCATGATTTTGGAGAGGTATGCACCAGGCCAGTGTCTATCATCCAAACAACCTTCATGATAGAAGTTTTTGAGGTTGGACAGGCCCGGTAGTGGTTTTTTTCTACCAAGGATCGAATATAACCATGAGACGCCGAGATCCACTGAGCCCCAGCAGCAATCAAAGTACGGCCATCCGTCATCATACTTGTCCCTCGGTTCCCATCTGCTCAGACGGCCTTCGCCATATTCGTGTATCCGAATACCCTCACGAGCTGTAGGGCTAGGGTACATCATGGACAGGACCGTCTTGCCGTAGTTGAAAGATACCAAGTTTCTAGCGAAACATAACAGAAATGGAATCAACGATTCCGAGTTCCAGCCGTCGCAGATATGTTCCGACACCTCTGGTATCTCCCATCTCTTGCAGACTTTTAATTCTGTCTTTTTCTTGTTGGCTCCACTTCCATTGGCGTGCCCAGGTCTTGGGTTTGCGGGGTCTTCGTCGATGCCAGGTGACGTTGATGCTTTGGAATCGGCGACCGACTCTTGGGTGACGTATGAGATGTTTGATAAGCTTCCAGGTTGATTGGGAAGGGTGGTCTACCCTGAAGTTGTAGTTGACCTTGCATCGCGACGCTATGTCGTTGAATAACCTGCAAGTTTGTGCGCAGGTGACAAGGTCGGCATTGGTGATTTCCCTGTCGGAGAGTATCTGGACAAGGATTTCGGTGGGAAGAGAGTATATAAATGACATTGCCAATGATGGAGGGATTTGTGCGTCTTCGAGTAATTGCAATTGAGACGGCGGCTTGAACTATTTAATTCATTTTTTCGCGGTTCACGAAATATAGAAGTGACGCCAACGTGTGGTTTAGGCTGGAGGGGAAACCCCAATTGATTGACAAGAGTCATATAGATTGCTCATATACCTGTGTCCGAGAAACGACGGAAATGCATGGAACAACTTCTTGTACAAACCTGTGCTGTCGTTAGCCTCGAGACTGTTGTCATATGCTTTCTGGTGGCTGATGCATCTGCATGGCTGTGAGTTGATAGGGTTAGTTGGTAGCTGGAGTGTTAGTTGGGATCCTGATTGAAGATTAGTTTGATCGAATCGGAATCGAAGCCAAAATGCTGGGCTGACGTTACGTTCCCCCGTTGAAAAAGGTACGTCGGGTCACAGCTGCACAAAGTCCCGTGTGCGTGTGCAACCAACGGGAGGTTTATCGCCGAGCCCCTCGTTATCGCCGAGTCTCAACACAGATTTCGAGGTTGGAATTTTGATATTTCTTTCGATTTCTTTTTCTCCATTCCTCAATTACTTTCCCCGGCTTTTCTATTCGCTCGTTACCCTTTCGTCATCATCTTCACCTTATTCCCTTTCGCGGTTGGGATTCAGTGATACAGAGCGGGCAAGCTATTGGAGGAAGGGATTTTGATTTTCTTTTTTTTAAATAAAAGAAATATGCCTCCGCCTCGTGGCTTTTCGATATTCCGCAATCTACGGTCCCACTTCCACACCGAGAGTAGCATACCGCTCCCGCGATGTCCACCGCTACGGCCGACACCTACAAGAACACCGGTCCGTTCCGGCACATATAACAGGACCTTCACCACAGCTCGCACCCTTCGTCCCAGATTACCGCTCCCGTCTTCGATAAATCTCAGACAATTTACCACCACCTCCCAGCTGTTCCACGGACACCTTACCCCTCCGAAAGCCGGCGAGGAGCTTAAGGTTACTTTCGTAACGAAGGAAGGGAATGAATTTACGTTCGAGGTCGCGGAGGGGGATAATCTGTTGGATATAGGCCAGGCACACGATTTAGAGATGGAGGGAGCGTGCGGAGGTAGTTGTGCTTGTAGCACTTGTCATGTTATTGTGGATGATCAGGAGATGTATGATCTTCTGGAGGAGCCGGATGATGATGAGAATGATATGTTGGATTTGGCGTTTGGATTGACGGAGACGTGAGTTTTGATTTCAGCTACTGATTCCGGTTTTTTTTCAATATTTGTGTAGGGTTTTTGGGGTGATTACTAATTGGGGTGAGGTGATAGGTCGAGGTTGGGGTGTCAGGTGAAGATGAAGAAGGAGATTGACGGGTTGAAGGTCAAATTGCCGTCTATGACGAGGAATCTACAAGCGAGCGATTTCAAATAATGGCATCTACGTATGAATGAAGACATTGAATTGGGGCTATCGGTTGGCGGACAGGTGTGATGGCCATGGTCGGGGGATGACCAACTGTATAATATTATATTTCCAAGGTAGAGTGCATATATATTCATGTGGTCTACCGAGCCAGGAGTTATCATCGGGGTATAGTTATAAAAGGCATTTTCATCGCAAACCCTCTTTCGGGTAATGTATATAGGATTCATATCCATCTTCACTCGGGCTATCGCTTTGTATAGAGGGTAAAATCTAACTCGGTGTTGGATTATATTCATTTGTCCTTCGATTTAGAGATCATATCTAAGAAGCTTTCTTTCGAGATTTCGGTTACTGTAGGATTTGGATTAGTATATCGTATATAGCAATCTTCTGCAAGGGACTAGGCATACCGTTCTTGTTCTTTGTATCAATACCAAGTGTTCCTTTAAGCTTGCCATCTTTCCTCGCCTCTTCTCCCTTCACCTGTGCTGCCCTGACTGCGTTAAACAGTTTGATGACACCTCTTTGCGCAATTTTCCTCAGCGCCTTTTCCTTCTCTAGCACATTTTTAACCTCCTCTCCTGTAGCATCATCTTTCGGGATGATGTCCTTTACTCTTCCTTTCTCCAAGGCTTCACGCTTCTGCTGCGATATAAGTCGCTTCGCTTTCGCCTCGAGCTTTTGGTCTGAGATTTCGTGGGCCGTCTTCTTGGAGCGGATAAGGATGGGGTCTTTACGGGCCTGGGTCGTCAAATGGGAAGAGAGAATTTTGGACATGGAGGTTGCAAAGGTTGTCGGATCGTTTCGTTTGCGCTTTTTAGATTCGACGAGTTCGGCGGGGAACTCGTCGGTTTCTCCGTTGCCGCCGCCTTCATCGTCCGAGAGGTCGTATGAAGAGGAATCCGACTGGTCGTTTGTATCGGAGACGTCGCCATCGTTGTCATTCGAGAAGTCGGAGTCTTCATCACCGGATTCTTCGTTGTTAGAGATTTCCTCTTCATCGTCTTCATCATCTGATGCGGTATCTTTGGTAGATGCCTGCGCTGGCTGTCGGTCTTTCTTTGTGGGTTTTGGTTTTGTGATGGGAGTTTTTAAGCTTGATTTTAGAGGGATTGACTTTGTCAATTTTGCGCCGGAGGCAGCGGCGCCCTCGACTTTCCGCTTCTTGGTTGGTGGTACCGACATATTTTTTGTGGATGGTTGTGGATTCGACCTGGGAATGTTGGATTTCGCAACGGATGTCTGAAATTTTTTTGAGGTTTTCGCTTGAAGGTTTTCTGTTTGGCGTCGCCCGCCAGGAGGAAAAACGCCAAGACGCGAAGGCCTGCAAAATTGCAACCCAGCGAAGGGAAGTTTGGTTGGGTTTTTTCTCTTGTCCCTCTTTTTTACCTGTGTTCTGTATAAACCCCAGGATTAACTATCGGCTTGCACGGCAGAAGCGGATCGAATCTAGTTTGGATGATGAAGGCTGGTGGATCTGGATTCCTTTTTCTCTGGCGCGGAGGAGGAACCTGTGGGGGGTTTTTACTGAGGGATGGGATGGTTGTGGAAGACTTCACCGCAGGACCGGCCCTGCATCGCATCGGAGGTCGGAGGCTCCAACGAAATGCCTGCCCCCCCATCGAATCGCGACCCGGCTAATCTAGGACCCTTTTAACGCTTCATCAAACTACCGGAATGGCAAGATGGCCATTTGTACCAATGGACCCGGAATATTGTTCAAGGGATGATGCTCTGGACCGAGCTGCGGAGGACATATGCACGCCCACGCAAGACTTCCGAGTTACACCACTGAGGCGGCTGGAAATGCAGACGCTCTCGTCCAGGTCACCACGGAAGGCCCGGCAGACTTGGTTTCCGTGCTTCGTTCACTAGGAGCATACGAATGCCATCCCGATGGCGTAAAATTCGACCATTTTTGGTATTCCATTGTGGATGGATGCTGTCTGTGGGAGGTCTATGGCACTCTTGTGAACAACCCTATGGATTACGGCCGCTGAATACAGGGCCACACTCGTTCATATGGACGCATGAAGCGGTGTACTGCACCGACTTTTTAGTCCCGTGCGGACAGTTCAAAGAATACTTCCTCCATCTTGAATTGCTTTCGGATCAACATCATCCCTGGTCGTTCTAAACGGTTGGGGAACCGATGCTTTCATTGGACCTGGAGTTTGACGTACACCCAGACCATCTAATCCCGCAAAACACGTGTCCTTGGTGTTTTTCGGCCCTGCGGTGGATAGCTGTATATCTTGTTATTTCAATTCGGCGTCCTGTAGATAGTAGCCATAGTCGTGATACGTGCCGTAAACCTCGTCCTTCCGTCTGGTGGGATATATATGTGTCCCGCTATGGCGGAAGGACTCGGCGGCTGCAGGCCGAACCTCTCGGTTCGGCGAGCAGTACCCGGGGACCACGAAGCACCTGCGCTTTTGGCTGGAAATGGAGGCGATTGAGATAACGCATCTCTCGCCATAGCTACATGTACCAGCCTCGGATGCTTCGAACTGCAAGGTGGATTATCCAAGTCGGAGGAGAAGGCCTCAGCCCGGAGCAGGACAACATTGAACACCGGCCCGCGACCACCCCGGAGACCAAACGAAGCCGCCTATCGAACCCCGAAACTGGAAACCGGGACTGGAACAGGGGTGGTGATGGGCCCCGGGGACCAAGCCCGAAAAGGAGTCTTGCGAATCAAACCGGTCAAACAAAATTCTGGAATTCGAATTTCTCTGGCCAGAAAACCCGCGACTTCAACATCGACACTCTCGACCATCCGACTTGGATTCGGATCTTTGCACCCTCAGAACTCAAGCCTGGGTCTGGAACATCGATTATATTCCTCCACTGCATCGGAGGATCCACCGTCAACGATACCGACTAGGATAGCGAGAGACTACCCTTTTTCGCGCGAGGGAAGGCTTTTGGTCGCGGTCGTTTGATCGATCAATCAGTCGGCCTTGGGGCATCAGTCCAGTCAGTTTTCGATCTGGTACGACGGGCATTCCCCCCACCCCGTTCAAGGTACCGTATGCTCGGATAGCATACGGACGGAGCACAGTAGCAAGACCCATCGGTGTAACTGACAGTTATTTTTCTGGCTTGGGTGTGTATTTAGGATCTTATATCCAACCTTTCCACCATCATCGGCCAGGCCTTCCATCATCGCCACTACCGACTGTGTCTTGGTGTGAGGTAGGATCGTCTTTTAATATAAACAAAAACAATCGGTCGCCATTCCTCGTATCATTTTGGTATATTGTTCTTCAAGGACTCTGGCTTTGGGTTTCGCCTTCACGAATCTCCGTTTCGGCCTGACGATGCCATCGTCGACATCGCTGGTGTTGTGTAGACGGAATTCTGGGCCTTAGTGACGTTTGTCGTCGTCGTGAAGGAATATTAGGACCCTCGCCGTTGGACTGTATCACCGACACTAAACGACATCAGCATCACGGTTTATTACTTGGACGGCTTGTTTAGGGGCGATACTCCTCCACGCAGGACCTCACTGACGACTGACTCGAAGTTGACCGGATACTTGCGGAGTGGAGGGTTCGTTGTATCGCGAGGAGGTTGAAGCAGGCTGTTTAGAGCTGCGGGCGAAGACGAGAGAGAAGGCTGTGGCTTTTTATATTGGCTGTCAATCGACGAAGCTTTTTTATCGTCTGCTTTTCAAGGACTTTTCTTCTTCAACAACTCTTCCTCTTCTGTTCTCTTCTTCTTCTCACCAACCAACCTCACCTCTCTCATCACCACCTCCCATCACCAACCTCACCTCATCGCATTGCATCAGCTCTCGACCATCCAACCACTCCACCATCATCGTCATCGTCATCATCTATCGTCTATTATCAGCATCAGCATCATTCATCAGATACGGAGGAGCCTTCGATCTGGTTGTTTATTCTGTTCTTCTCTGTTGATACTCCTGGCTCTCTTTCTTCTCAGCGTGCTGGAATTAGCCGTTGCTGCAGGTCCATCCCACAACTCACAAAACCTACCCCCACAGACGGCCTTTTTTTCTCTCCTCCTTCTCTTCTTCTACAATTGACCTACTCGGCCGTCATTATTGCATCTTCGCCTCTCTAGGGAATCTCTTCTATCCTTCATACCACCATTATCCTAACTACTTCCACCCTTCATCCTCCATCCTGTCTTCTATCAGATATCAATCGCCATAGTTCCTGTATCAAAGTTCTCCACCTCTTGATACACACCCTGGCCGAGTCCAACGAACTCCTCGACTATCTTCTCTATCCTTTGATACGTTCACCATGACGAAAAATAAAGGTTCTCATGATTCTTACCGTCCCGGGGCGGGCAAGCCTCCCAATTCCACTGATGAGAGACCCGAGCGCTCGAAACCCCGAAACCGAAGCAGATCTCCCAGTCGAGAGCGGAGACGCTCCCCTCCTCGTCACCCAGCTTCCCGAAAACGGAAAGGAGCCGTTGATACATACATCCCTGGAGACACTTCACGAGATGATCGTGACCGAGGCCGGGATCGTCGAGATCGTAGTCGAGATCGCAGACGTTCAGCTTCTCCACGTCGCCGATCAGCTTCTCCCCGGCGTCCGAGCCGAGAGAGACCAGATCCCACTGGCAAGACTGACCTACGCGGCAAATCGCCTAAGAGGATCAGAAGCCCTTCCCCTAGCAGAGCCGCCAAGAGATCCCGACGTGAAGGACGTTCAAGGTCACCAAGACGCCATTCTCCTGATCTTCGAGGACCGAGTCATCGACACAGATCGAAAAGATCCAGATCCAGATCAAGACATCGTTCACCGGGAGATATCCGTCGCACACGCAAAGACTCGCCGGAAAGAAGAGGCAAACGGGACCTCAGCGACCTAAGAAATCGGGATTCTGATCGCCGCCGCCGTTCTCGCTCCCGTGATAATGATCTCGACCCTCGAAACTCTCGACACCGATCACCCGATCGATTCTCAAAACTGCACCCTAGGGACCGTGCATCACCTCCCCGCCGTAGCCGCTCTCCGCCTTATAAGAGCAAGGGTGAGAAAAGACCACGCCGACGCCGTTCCCCAAGACGCCGTGACTACTCGCCGAACTCGATTGGTAGTGCCTCTCCAGCTCGGCGACGAGGTTCCACACAGTCATCAGACGACGTTATGTCATCCCTTGCTAAAAGACCATCGGTTTCCGAACACTCTAATCGTAATTCCGCCCCTAAGGCCCCTAATAACGACCACTCCGAGCCTAGCACCTCGAGGCCTGAAATTGCCTCCGAGATTGGGTTTGTTCCCCGTGCCAGGACTCGCTCATTATCTCCCTATTCCAAGCGACGACACCTCGCTGAGAAACCATCAACCCGGGACCCACGAGCAAGGGAAGGCCCAAAGCAAGGTCGCCCGCCCTTTAACAAAGGCTCTCGTGAGAAAGATGTCGACCGTCGCGGCCCGCCACCTACCGGTCCTGGTTCAATTACGAATGCACGTGGTCGCAGACGTAAGCAGCGTCGTGCTGCCGACTCTTACGTATCGGACGACCCCCGGTTCATACGCTCGAATTCCCCCAGATCGATGATGACAGGCCCTAACGCTATCCCGACGGGGCCTAGACTTCAAGAAGAGTTTGAATCAGCATCTAGCGCAGGATCACCGGAGCGGGAGCCCGGGTCCCAACAACATACTCCAGACCCTTACCAGAACATCGGCAACGAAATATCTAATGATGATGTGACTGTAACGGATCAAAAGCCTCCAAGTCCCAAGGAACCCGAGGAATACCCTCCACCTCCACCCTCCCCTCCACCACCTCCACCACCTACGGATCCTCGAGCAGAACGAGATGCCGCTTTGATGCCTCCGCCTAATGCTCCACGAGGCCCTCGAAGCGAACAGTCGATACTTGAACTACCGAAGCCTGCCCCCATTGACGCCTCGAAGGGTAAAGTCCGCTTCAGTATGGGAAGTGCAAGTGGGAAAGGGAAGATGCCCACCGGGCCCCGTAATCAGGAATTCGGGATCTCCCGTCGTCTCGGCACATCTTCCAATTCAGTACCAGTCGCACAAAGGAAGGGAACCGCCACTTCTACCCCATCACGGCAAGAAGCCGCCCCTGCGAAAATTCCTGTTAAGCCAGCTCCTCCTGTCCCACGTGTTATTATTTCAAGGAAAACACCCTTTGAGCGAATCGGCTTAGTCGGTGAGGGGACATATGGACAAGTTTTCAAGGCCCGAAATTGGATGAGTAAGGAGTTGGTCGCTCTTAAGAGAGTCCGCATGACCTCGGAGAAGGATGGGGTAAGTTTTTCTGTTGTAGCGCATCGATCTCGATATATTTGACTAACAGATTGCTTTGTAGTTCCCCATTACTGCCGCTAGAGAAATCAAGATTCTTCAACGGCTCAGCAAAGGTGCGGATAATGATAAAATTATCCACTTGCTTGATAATATGGTCGAGTCTAGTAAGTCAAGACGCTGAATCTTACCGATTTGCTTAGTATGCTAACGTAATTTAGATGGTTTTTACATGATCTTTGAATATATGGACCATGACCTTACTGGAATTTTAAACCATCCTACCTTCCGCCTTTCCTACGCCAATGTCAAAGATCTCGCACACCAGTTTTTCAGCGGGCTTGCTCATATTCATCGCGCTGGCATCCTGCACCGAGACATCAAGAGCTCCAACATTCTAGTGAATGCAGAGGGACAGCTTAAGATTGCAGATTTCGGTCTTGCCAGACAGTACGATAAGATGTCCGAGAGATTGAATATTGAGCAGCATTTTACAAACCGCATTATTACACTGTGGTACCGTCCCGTAGAGATCTTGTTAGGCGAGACGGAGTATACAACCGGCCCTGATGTTTGGAGTGGCGGTTGCGTGTTTATGGAACTTTTCACCAGAAAAGCGATTTTCACTGGCTCGAATGAGATTACACAGCTCGACTACATTTGGAGCATTCTGGGCACTCCAAACCCATCTGTTTGGCCGGACTGGAAGAGAACGGCATGGTATTCCATGCTGAGGCCGGAGCAGAAGTACGAGGCGTGTTTCGAGAAGAGGTTCGGGAGGTGTGTGATTACCTGCTATCCAACTACTACTCATAGCCCTACTAACTTGGTTTCTTAGCATTGTCCCCGCTGATGCCCTTGCGCTGGCTCAGCGCATTTTCACGTACGATCCGAAGAAGCGGCCAAAGGCCGAGGACGTACTACAGGATCCATACTTCACGGCCAACGAGCCGAAAATGGAGAGGACGACGGCGTAAGTAGCACTTCGAAAACGTAAGCCCCGTTTAGCCATTTGGACAACAGCTGACTTTATTCTCAAATATAGCCTCAAACACATCGAGGGCGAGTGGCACGAGTTGGAGAGTAAGAAGAACAGGAAGAAGGAGAGGGAGAGGCAGCAGACGGCGGCGAAGGCGAAGGCGCAACCCTAGGCGGGTGCGCCTGGCGGGGGGTGTGGAGCGGTCGATAACGAACTAGTAGGCCGGGGTGCCACAGCGGTGGCCCCCGAAGAAAATGATAGCAAACCAATAGATTCGTTAATGGCCACCTCATCCAAAAAGCCGTACGTCCCGGGTCCGATCCCTCTGGAGGAGAGGACGATCCCCGATTTTCGGGGTGGCCTACTAGGCCAACAAAATTTCAAGCAGTTCCCGTTCAACAAGCTCCTACACAAGGACTTTGTAAAGTCCTACGACGCCCACATACGGGCAACCCTGGACCCTCCTGCCGAACAACTAAACGCGGAGGAGAAGTTGGAGGTATGGATCACCAGGGCCAACGACAAGTACAGGGAGTTGAGGGGGAAGTGGAGGGGGAAGTTGGAGGACCCCCAGAACAAGGCGGTGATGTGGGGGTCCTCCCTGAACAGTTTCAGGTGGATTGGAATGTACCACCATAGCCTTCGGGCTATAGAATATCGACAAAGGAAGGAGGTGGAGGTGAGGGCCGTCGACCAGACAATCTTCGACGATCCCCTCGTCCTGGACCGGCTGTCGAGCATGAAGGTCGACTCCATGTGGAAAAGCCACACTGAGTGGCCGCTCCACATGGGGCCCGACGGCAACTTCGTGCTCGATGAAACAGCTCGGACCAGGATCGAGGGGACGTACGAAGTATTGTTGGTCGACGAGCCGCTGAAGGAGAAGATATGGGAGGAGGTGGGGGGTGGGTCCCCGGGACCGGTCCGGGGCCCACAAAAGCGGACACGAGAACCCGGTGACGAGGGGGGTAACCTTCCTCCGACCCGGAGATGCGTTCGCTAACCCTCCCCTCTTTCCTGGGTAGTTTACCGGTTCTTTTTGTTTTATTTTTTTTCGTGTTTATTTTTTTTTTTAATTTTTATATATAGAGTGTGTGGGGGGGCGAGCATTGCATACGGCGTTCATTGTTGGGGGGGTGAGGGGGTTTATGAATGAAGTAATGTTTCTGGTCATGATTCCGCGTGCACATTGTCCTCCCGTAAACCGTAGGAGGCTTTCGCCTCGCTCCCATTCTTGCGTAGAACTACTATCACACCATTGAGGCTTCATGTGCCCGTAAATACTTTTGAATTATCTCCAGATTACAACCCATCTATAGATACAGAAATCTTACACCAAAAATGTATGTCTACTCCGTGCTTATAACTCTATCTTACACGCCCTTGACGGGGTAATTCGGCCTGAGGCTGGTTTTATATACCCAAGTAGGGTTGGGTTAGTCGTCGCTATCGCTGAATCCTTCCCAGCCGGCACCTCCTGCCGGTGACTCTCCGTTCATTGGGGTATCGCCATCGTCACTGCCTTCGCTGTCTAGATCTTCGGAGGCCATTAGTAGTTTAGGTTTTGTTTTCCCTGGCTGCTCTCTTGTCGTTTTGGGGGCGGATAGAAGGTAGTCGAGGGTGTATATATTCTCGTCGGCCCTGTAAGGTGTATTAGTATTGGATTTGGTATTAAATGCGCACCAAAGGGAGCGGGGGAGAGAGAAACTCACAATCTCGCCAATTCGGTTTGTATCGCTACGACACACTTCTGTACCATCCTCAGTTCGCTGCCGTATTTCCCCTGCTGGGCCCTCAGTACCCGTCCGTGTATTCCCAGCACTGCTTCGAACCACAGTAGGTGGAATTCCAAATGTGGGCTTTCTTCCGAGATCTTGGCTATAAACCCGAGCAGTCGTGATAAGTATACCACTGGTAACTCCTTGACTACTAGCTTTATATCTGCCGCCGGAATGCCTTCGTATACTTGGTGGATCAAGTACTTTTCGTTAAGCCTGAACGCCATGACGAGGGCTTTTAGGTAGTCCTTCCGTCTCAAGGTCCCCAGGATCGTAGTTGGTGTGATATCGATCTCCAAATCGAAGGGGTCGAAGGTGTAGTGATTATCCAACGAGTAGATGACTAACCCCTCCGTGCTTGCAGCTGCGAATCCCCTGCCCGTCGGGGAGAAGGATACGGAGGTGACTCTTATCTGTGGTCTGACCTTTCTTACGGACGCATCACCCCTCGATGCACCTGGGAGGGATCTATCGATTCTATCTTCCAAGTCTGAGGCTTCGCCTTGGTCATCGATCAGATCGATCGGTCCGGCTTCTGTCATGTTTTTGGAATTTAACATCTCTTGGGTTCCGTCGATGGATAGGTTTATCGAGACGCTGAATTTCTTGAGTAGGGAGCCGGTATCGACGTCGTATAGAACTATATACTTGCTATTCCCGCCGGCAAGAACACAAGTTCCATCGGCGCTGTAGCATACGGTACTAAAATTCTTCCCGCCGGGACTACTAGCTGCAGTCCTGCGGTCGCCGATCCTGCGACCACCGGAGACATCGCGTTTGCCGTCCACGTGGCTAACTTGTACGGCGTCATCTACAGACCAAAAACTAAGTTCACCGTCGAGACTGCAGGCGGCTATTTGCTTGCCGTCGGGACGGAAGGCGACGGCTAGGACGTCGGAATGGAGGTTTAGTGGTTCGGAAAGCTGCGTGCGGCCGAAAATGCTCCAGATGCGGATTGTGTGGTCCCAACTGCCGCTGACGAGTGTGTTTCCGTCTGCTGCGAATGCGAGGGAGGATACAGGACCTTCGTGGCCGGAGAGGGAGTCCAGAAGTTGGCCTGTTTGGACGGACCAGAGGTGGATATCGAAGGAGTCTAATGAGCCGGCGCAGACGACTTCACCGCTAGGGTCAATTGCTAGCGATGAGAACTGGAGGCGCGAAGGGGCTGTGAAGGTTCGGAAGTTACGGTAACGGATTAAATCCCATGCACGGATCGAGCCGTCCAGTGACGCTGTGAATAGTACATTCCCACGTTTTGCGAATGCGCAGGCGGTTACACCGGATGTGTGTTCGGTGAATGTGACGACGCAGAAGCCGGATACTGTGTCCCAGACTTTTATTTTACCATCGTCAGCAGTGGTGATTATGTGCTGCCCTGAGGGAGTATATAGAAGGGAGTTTATGGAGTCGTAGTGGCCCTGTTGCTTTAGGATATAGGATTCGGACTGCCACTCCCAGACGAGGAGTTGACCGAGCTTAGAGGCGGCAAAGGCGAGCCAGTCGCCTGTGGGGTTTATGGTGACATGGTCGATTTCCTTTTGGGAGATGGACAGGGTGTGGATGAGGTTGAATTCCGGCATTTCGTAGAGACTGAAGAGACCGGTCGAGAAGCCGACAATCAGGAGGTTTGAAGGAGCGTGATAGGTAGCGCATTTGACTGAAGCAGAACCTTGCATGAAGAAGTGCTTCTTTACTATCCGCCATCGTTCCTGGGAGGGGTCTTGCGGAGCCTCTTCGGGGTCGTCCTCCAGTTCCATTTCGTCCTTCTTGGGGCCGGTGTATTTCCATGTGAAGACGGCGCCGTCCTTGCTGACAGAGTAGATTGTCTCTTGGTCGGCAGAGAAGTATGTGCCTATGACGGACTCCTTGTGGCCACCTAGTGTCGTGGGGACAAAGCCTTCCGTGGGGTTCAAAGACCATATCCTCGACGTCAGATCCTTCGACGCCGTTAAGAAAAACCTAGAATCCGACGACCACGTAATACTATTCGCTGGTTCAAAATGTCCGGTGTACACTCTATGCCTAACGAACGGTGCAAACTCCCGGTCCTCGGAAAATTCTGGCGTCTTCCATACTTCGATGTTTCTCCCCGCCGCGACGGCGAAATGCCTCCCATCAGGCGCGAATTGAAGGTCGTGGACTTTGGATTTAAAGTTGAAGTTGTAAAGGGCAGTTCGACGAGTGAAGTTTGTAAGGATAGCGCGACCATCTTCGTCGACTGAGAGGAGGAGGGTGGCCTGTGGGGAGAGAGCTATACGGGCGACATTCTTGCGGTGGGCGAAAGGGAAGGTGTAGGATTTGTTACTATCAATTGTCGGTATCCCAAGTCAGAACAAGCTCAATCGAAGACTTTACATAGCTAGGATATAAGGCATACTTTGCAAGATCGAAGCAGGTTACTCGATTTCCGACGGGCGATAGCAGGGAAGTACCATCTGGAGTGAAGACGAGGTTGCCTTTGCAGTAGACTGTGCCTAGCAGGTTTGAAAACTTTATAGCTCGCCCTCGAGGTTAGTATCGGTGGTACAATCCATCGCATTGAAATAGAATAGTCTAAACGTCAAGATGGCTTACGTTAAAGTCGGTCTTCATGGTGTATTATATCTCCACCATCCCGGGATTCGATTGGAACTGGGGCGTCGGACTGGGGTGAAGATGAAGTTGAAGGTTTTAGTTTGGAGCCGCAACCTTAAAAAGTTTTGGACTTTTTGCGACAGCCGAAAGAGTTCTCGTCTCGATGACCAAAAACGACCACAACGTCAACGCAAATAGCACAATATACATATCCTCCACAGAGGAAGTCATCTCTGTATACTAGAAGGATTCATACATGAAATAACCCCTGGAAATACAGGAAGCGGGTTTTAATGTATGCTTGATTTACACTAACTGGTACATTCGATTCTAAAATACGGAAAATACTCTGGCGGTTACTAGAAAGTTACAAAATATTCCCATTCAACATCGTCCCTAGCTCTCCTGTACGTATTCTCGCACCCGTCGATATGATATCCATCTGATTTATTATAACATGGATCTATGGATATAAGTCAGTTACAAATCATGGCATATCAACCTCTAAATCTAGTCTTGCTTTGGAAGCCATACCGACCGACTCGGTAGGCCTCGTGTAAGGGGCGCAAAGAGCCCAATGCCCTTCGACCCAATCCGTCCCTCTTGACTGTCTCCGGAGGAGTTCCATCCTCGGGAACCTCATCATCTCCCTTTCCGGGGGCAGAAAAGAATCTCCCTTTCAGCTCAACCCACAAGAACACCCCAATCCCAACAAGTGCACCGGTCACCACAGCCCTGGCAGGGAGCATCCCGAGGGCTTGAAGGCATGCAAAAAAGCTGCCGGCGACGACGTTGCCGATAGATGCCTGCCACACTGCCGCGAAAGTCCCCGCGATAGGACCAAGCAGCCCGAATCCTGCTATTTGGAGTAATATGGGAATTGTAATTATTCCGCCGGTGACAATGAGGATGAACTTCAGGAGAGCCCAGTTCTCAGAGCAGAGTTTGTAGATTTGGTCTAAAATATTTCTATAGTTTTAGGAATGATGGCATTAGCACATATTCAGCGATAATTCACTTCATAAGACCCATACTTTAGAGTAGATTTCCAGTCGAAAGACGGTTCATCAGGTTGCTGAGGTTGGGGTATCGATATGAGTTTGAGAAACTCTTTACCGTATATCGCGTTATGGAGAACCTTGAGATAGTCGACACCTGGGATGGAAATCTCGGGGAACGATAGTACTGGTGACATGGCTTTTTGATAAAAGTGCACTGATAGGAAAATATAGACTATTAAAGTACTCCGGTCCGTACTACAATCGGTCTATTGTAATGATTAGGCCGAATTACAACTGCGGGGTTTGCTTGGATTTATAGTCGAGGGAAAAGACGCCTGAATCTAGTAAAATTTACCAGCCTTGCTCACTGCATGTTTTTCTGGCCACGTCAATTTGCCTAAGCTACCCCAACCCTCACAATTGCTTTAAGTCCTTCGTTAGGCACGGAATCGAAGGTGTTTCTCATTGGGTGTGGAAAGTACGAGGCGAATTGTTTCTGTTCGCGCTCTATTCATAGCCGTGCCACATGCGGGACCTCCTGCGCCGCCGCATTGCATGAATTCTAAGCCAACATTCGGCTATGGAGTATTGATCGAAGCCCCACAATTAAATAAACCCTAAAACCTGGTCGAGTTATAGCTGTGGAATAATAGAAGGCAATATACGGACGTCCAAAAAACAAGTTAAAGGTGATGGCGGGGTGGCTATCGCGATATCGCGCATGAGGGTTTATGGTTGCAGGATTTTGGTACACATGCCGAGCAAATGCGCCGCACACATATCCCCATGATGGATATGAAAGCATGTGCCAAAAGGCCTTGAACAAATGGCTTGAGTATGGGTAATAGTTTCAGAAGTCAACAGCCAATGTTGCCTTGCTTTAGATTCGAATTCGTAGAAGATCTCAATGGGGGTTATTTGTCTAGAACCGGCGCGTTAGCATCTATATTAATTTCCATAGATACATCTTGATATTGCCCGGTTGCCGTCCGCCTCCATCCTGGATTCTGGGTTGGGGGTGGCTTGGTTATAAAGATAGGACCGAAGTCTTGAACTTGAGACTCCTATTTTTCAACCATTTGCATTTCGTGTACTGCAAGCCAAGGGTCCCGATGCTGTCTCTGACCACTTTATTGGCTATAGTTACCAGGTACTGGATTAACTACTATGACATTTGTCCGTGTAGAAATGGAAGTCCTTGTCGTATATGATATCATACGAATAAATGGCCCGTCAGCGAAGGAAGTTAAAGTTGACATGGCGTTTAAACGTTTACTAGATATAAACCGCGCTTACCGGCAATGTATTCAAAATCGCTCGTGGTCCAAAACGAGCACATATGCATATGCGCATGATGATGCCGCTGGAAGAGATCACCAGATACCAACCGGAGTCGTTTTCCCCCAGTAACTGACTGCCCTTTTGATATGTAGAATATCACCGCAAGCCCCCCAAAGCAATGTCCGATGCCCTCAGATTGGATAATACAATAGAGACTAGACTGGAATAAGAGGAAGAGGGATTCATCTGATGCTATTGGCCAGGCAGCCTTAACTCGTCTGAGCTTTGTTAGCGAGAGTCGTCCCTGGGAATTTGGTCGTTAGTTAATTAGGCGAGGTCGTTGAAGCAGCAGAGTTAAAGTGCCTTCCCCTTTCCACACACAATTTGGCACCAACACCAATCCACCTTCTCCTGAAACGATCCTGCCCCAGTTTACCCTCTCGACCTTCCCATCACCACCTCCTCGCCAGCCTCTATCGCGTCGGAACCATATCATCAGCGACCCCGAGCTTATCATAATCGCCTTTTTCGAGGATTATAGTATCACTCTCCTTTAGCTTAACTTCACATCACAATGGCTCCTGCTACATCGGAATCCGCGAACCTCATCGGTATCGCTAACGTGAGTAGCTCCTTTTTTCGGCTTCAGAACGCGTTAAATGGAAACCACGATCGCTAACATGCCTTTTCGTAGTTGCCAAACCAAAGGTACGCGCCGTGATTGATAGTTTGGGTTGTATGGCGGCAGGTTGGAGAGCAATTGATTAACTTGGGGTAACTCTCTGCAGGCACAAGATCGTGGCCAAGCGCGGAGCTGCTTTCACGATTATGGTACGTTTTCTTCGTCCCGCTTTATATTCCAAAGATTCGTTACTGATAGACGGCTGTTTCAGGTTGCTGGTGAATCCGGATTAGGTTCGTCCGAAGCTTCAGGAATGCACAACTCTAGGATATCGCAAGCTTATCAATGAACCCTCGAACAGGCAAGACTACATTCATCAACACATTGTTCTCGACTACAATCAAGAACTATGCCGACCATAAGAAGAGACACACCAAGCAGGTAGGGGATCGATCACATGTGCATTCCTTCTGGAACGTTGGTTTAACAATGTGTCAAAAATAGGTCGATAAGACTGTTGAGATCGAAATCACCAAGGCCGAGCTCGAGGAGAAGTTCTTCAAAGGTTTGTAAATCACGCCAATTAAATATATCGATGAAATACAATCTAATAGGCCGATAGTTCGCCTTACTGTCATCGACACCCCTGGATTCGGAGACTATGTTAACAACCGCGACTCCTGGATGCCAATCATCGAGTTCTTGGATGACCAACATGAATCGTACATGTTGCAGGAGCAGCAGCCTCGCAGAACCGACAAAATCGATCTCCGTGTTCACGCCTGTCTGTACTTCATCCGCCCAACAGGCCACACCCTGAAGCCATTGGATATTGAGGTTATGAAGAGACTATGCACTCGTGTCAACTTGATCCCAGTTGTCGCCAAGGCCGATACCCTGTCGCCTGCCGACCTCCAGCGATTCAAGGAGAGAATCCGCGCCGTCATTGAAGCACAAGGTATCAAGATCTACCAGCCACCAGTGGAGGAAGACGATGAAGCCGCCGCCCAGCACGCTCGCAGCTTGATGGTATGTCTCATTCGATAGATGGACGGGGTAGTCTTTCAGGCGCTAACATCAAACCATAGGCTGCTATGCCATTCGCCGTCATCGGCAGTGAGAAGGATGTGAAGACCCCCGATGGCCGTGTTGTCAAGGGCCGACAGTACAGCTGGGGTGTCGCCGAAGTCGAGAATGAAGACCATTGCGACTTCAAGAAGCTCCGAAGCATCCTGATCCGAACTCACATGTTGGATCTTATCCACACTACTGAGGAGCAACACTACGAGGTTTACCGTGCCCAGCAAATGGAGACCCGCAAGTTCGGCGAGAGCAAGCCCAGAAAACTTGACAACCCCAAGTTCAAGGAAGAAGAAGAGGCTCTTAGGAAGCGTTTCACCGAGCAGGTCAAGATTGAAGAACAGAGATTCAGACAATGGGAGCAGAAGTTGATCTCCGAGCGCGATCGCCTCAACAAGGACTTAGAAGCCACACATGCTGCGTATGTTCCCATCCTAAATCCTCGAAAAAAAAAATTTATACTAACCTACCGCGCCTACAAATAGCATCAAATCTTTGGAGATGGAACTCGAGCAGATGCAAGGCTCCGCCGCTCGCACCGGCAGAAGAAATTAAGAATGCTAGCGTGCTCTGGCAAAGTTTTGGTTTTGAAGCAATTTCCCGGAGAAGAATATTTGACGTTGATGGCTGCTTATTCCTATTGAAATTACATATTTAATTCTACCCACCACGACCCCCCAACATGAACAACCTCACCCGCACCCGCTTTCTCGTCTCTTATACCTCTGACCCGCTTTTTTCTGGATTCCTGTGTGCCTTTTTTTGTACACAGGCGTTCTATATTTCTTCCTATATTCTTTGTACTCAACGTTGTTTCCTTCGCTCTATTTTCTTTTAGCGTCGATACAAGTATTTTAATCAAACTATTGAACTCCAAAAAAAAAAAATGAAAATACTGTGCGTCGATAATCATTGATATTATATAACCTCAAACTCAAAACAGAAGCATGAGAAATCGCCGTCTAATCTACACCCATCTATAGATGTGCTACCTATGGAGTAATCTACAAAATAAGCCCTGTGATCATTGCTAGAGCCGTAAACCCGAGTGACCACGCGCTGACTTCAAAGCCAGTAACCGCCATTGATCCAGCTGCACACGTCATGCTAGTATTGAGAGAAGGATTGATATCGCTCGCCGCGTAGCTGCCATCGGCTGTCGTGCGATTCGAGTAGAAGCTATGCAATCCCTGCGATACTGTCCCGACCCCGCAAACTACCAACATCGTTCCACTCTCGAACGGTCCATCGGTACACTCCTCCGCAGTCCCGTTGACACAGGTATATTGTGGGTAATACCTAATCCATCCCCTATCACCACGTGCAGTGCAAAACTTTCGGTAAAACCCTGCCTCTTCATCCGCAAGTTTAACATCCCCGCATGTGCTATACCGCGGTGACTCTGCGTTACCCTTTCCGTTGGCATCTGCAGCCTTTTTAACGACGTTGAAGAAGGCCTCGAGGTCTTTTTCGTTGGAGGTTGTGGGTTGCATGTTGAAACGGGCGGTGGCTATTATGCTGCCTGAAGCTTCCAGGCTGCAAAGACTGGCGTTTCCGGAACATGGGTTTTGGCTGGCGTAGTTGCTGTTGCAGTTTATAAAGTCTGAAACTTGGGATACGGGACCGTCTTCGAGGAATCCGTAGCCGGGCGTGTCTAGGGATCTTATGGCGGTCCAGCGGTTGGTGGTGGTGAATCGGTTGCAGCCGCCGAGGACTGAGGGGAGGAAGAAAATGGGTAGGAGAAGAAGGTGCATGTTTTTGCCAATTAATAATTGACCTTTTTTCATGATTGTGACGTTGGTGGTGATACAGACAGGTAGCTGACTTGTATCGCGGAATAGGGAATGGTATATTATGTGTGAGTTGAATCTGTTGTATTTTTGATTAGATGTAAGAGGGTGAGAGCTGATGGTATCGATATATTCGGAAATCAAATTCCAAATAGAAATATCTTCTGGTTAAGTACTTGTAGAGCCTCAGCCAAGGCCCTGGTGGAGCCTATATCTAGATATACTCTTCTTTGTGTCGTCGGAGCATCGGTGATACCATGAATTGACTGCGGCTCTTTCTCTAGGGTGCACCTGCATGGGTACCTAGGTGCATGGCCTGGTATACATACACCCTTGGCGCCATTGTTGAGACCAATACAATGCGCTGTCGATAGTTATGCGCCCAGCCGTAAGTTCGGTAGATATGACATGGAGGATCAATAAGACAATTATAAAACTCGTATAGACCCTTGCTGCGTTTTTGGGCCATATATTAGCCGGATGCATATAAAAACTTAAATCGACTGAGGTGGTCTAGGCTTCTATACAGCCTTGTTGATGTGCCTACGAGCCTCGAGGGCCTGATATGACGGCCACCTGGCAAGGTGGATTGGCATCGATTCCATTGGATGAACATCCTAGAGAGTGTAATATTGTCACGCTATCTAGGGTCTTCTCCAACAGGCTCGACATATACATGCACCCCATTAATATTACACAGACGTCGAGCCCCATGATCACTTTGAGTAGCACAAGAAGGCGGGACCACCGAATATGGTCTGACGAATGTTCTTCGATTACAAATATTACTACTATACATAGCTTTGGATATATACAAAAACACTAAGCAAAAAAAAACGCCACGCTTATATTTCTCTCGTAACCAGAATCTTATAATGTGATCCTTAACACTTTAACCGTACTCTGAGCCCTACGGGGTCACCGCAGCCATAATAGCTATCAATATCAAAACCGGACGATCTTGGCATGGAAAACTCTATATATGTGTGAATGTGCCCAATCTTTTTTTTTTCTTTTTCATTTTTGTTGGTGGAGCTGGAGATACTAAGATACCCGACTTCAACGACTTCAATGTTGTTGATTGGTTCGGTAGCCCGGGTATAGGCCCGAATTCTCCGATGCATCACGTGTTATATTTGAATCTGTAGAAACGCGGGGAATACATAGTTCAGGCGTTTACACCCGTTTTGTAGTTGTTGTCGTTATTATCTTGGTGGATGTCTTCGGCGTCGTCGTGGTCTTCTTTGAGGTTGTGGTGGTTTTCTTGGAGCTTGTGGTCGTGGGCTTTTTGGTACTTGTGGTAGTTTTCTTCGAGGTTGTGGTGGTTTTCTTCGTAGTGGTTGTGGGCTTCTTTGAAGTTGTTGTGGTTTTCTTTGAGCTTGTAGTGGTTTTCTTAGAGGTCGTTGTAGTCTTCTTCGACGTTGTGCTAGTCTTCTTGGAAGTCGTAGTAGTCTTTTTCGAAGTTGTAGTAGTCTTCTTCGAAGTTGTAGTCGTCTTTTTCGGAGTAGTGGTAGTTGTCTTTGAAGTTGTCTTCGAACTAGTTTTTGGTGTTGTCGTGGTTGTTTTTGTACTTGTCTTTGTGCTTGTCTTTGGGGTCGTGGTTGTAGACTTTGTGCTTGTTTTCGTGGTCGTGGTAGTGGATCTCGTGGTTGTGGTTGTGGATTTCGTGGTCGTTACAGTTGTACTTGATTTGGAGGTGGTGGAGACGCTACTACTCTTGCTTGTTACTCCACTGGTCGTACTCGAAGTAGAAGTTTTGGTCGTGGTAGTGGAGGAGGATGAGGAAGAAGAAGAGCTGGATGTGGTATCATCATTACCAAGTGAGTTATAGACAGCAACATAATCGATGATCATGGCGCTTTCGATGCCACCGATTGTATCATCAGTTGGAGTCCAGAAATTGGCAAGAGCATTGGGCAGAGCTCCTCCGATTGCAACGTCGAGGAGGATGAAAATTGGTTGATGGGTCAAGTTTCCCCATGTCTAGAAATGAGATGAGCTTCGAAGCTGATAATAAAACGCAAAGAGGATACTAACATATTCGTCTCCTACTCTGGAACCCAATACTCTGAATGTTTCGACACCATCCCTCTGCCAGCTGATGAACTCACTTTGCCACGTGCTACCAGTGCGGTCAATGATCAAACTGTAAGTATGGAATTCCCCCTTCGTAAACGATGAGGTAGACCCTATGCCGTTGGGTTCGTTGCATACGCCGCCGGGGTATACACCGCAATGAATAGTATTAAACGCAGTGCCCTGTGCGTTCACAGCTTCCATGATATCCAACTCTCCGGTATACGGCCACCCGCTATAACCGTTATTCCTAAAGGCCGCACCCATAGTCCAGAACGCCGGCCAGATACCCCATTGGGAGGAATTAGGCGTATCCGGCAGCTTTATATTCGCCTCGATAAGAAGCTTCCTACCGGGTACGCATCGGTAGGTTCCCACGGACTCCATACGGGCTGACGT
This sequence comes from Arthrobotrys musiformis, assembly GCA_036971715.1. Taxonomy (NCBI): domain Eukaryota; kingdom Fungi; phylum Ascomycota; class Orbiliomycetes; order Orbiliales; family Orbiliaceae; genus Arthrobotrys; species Arthrobotrys musiformis. Next base: position 1,350,811 of record JAVHJL010000008.1, read on the forward strand.
CCACCCGCTCGAGCCTTTGATGGGGACAATGTTCAAGTTCCCGTCCCCGTCGAGGTAGGAGTTACTTGTGGATTTTACATATGTTTGGATTTCACCGGTGCCCCAGTTAGCGGGTCCTCCTGGATAGGCGGTACCGAGATCCCACAGCCAGTTTGAACTGGATGGTAGGGTGTTTGCGGTACCCGTGAAGTCGTCCGAAAACGTCAATGACCAGCCATCGTAGGAAGGCACTGAGCGCTTATTCAGTGCGCTCGTGCGACGGATATGTGCATGACGGTGGTGGTGCGACGAATGAGCAGGGGCCGCATAAAAGGCGAGCAGGGAATAGACGAAAAACGCGTTGTTTAAAAAGGAGCGTGTCATTTTGAGAGCGCAAAAAGGGGCCAAGTTTTTAAATGAATGTGTTGTTTCTCTCTCTCTCGATTTCGAAGCTGGAACGAAGATCGAAATTACAAAAAGAACTTCAAAAGGAACGGGAAAGATGGGCATCAAAGCTCGAAAGGGGGGGCCTTTTGTAAAATACAAATATTTCCCCTTCACCACAATTTTTCCGATTGCTTACGCGTTGACTCAATCCTTTTTTCACCATTGCGGCCGAGAGCCTTTTTTTTTTCTCCTATCGTGGGATTAATTGCCAGCGAAATCCATCCAATCTTAAATCTGCAGGGCGCAAGGCTGGTGGATTTAATCTAGAACCGTACGAATGTGGCATAGTTCTACCGCATTTCGTATCCCTTGGGCCCTGTTACCTGTCTAACGGGGGCTGCCGGTTGATAGTAGATTACGTTCAAAGACTGGTGGTACTTGAAATTTGTACCGAGGAAGTACTTGGTTATATATAGCGGCGGCTAGTTATCGAAGCTGTGACGATGATACACATAGGTACCTAGGTACCGTATGCCCATGCGTACCTTTCTCGAACGTTGTTTGAATATCCTTTTTAAAAGACAATATTGTCTCTAAGCTACCCGGCTCCTGGTTCTATCCCTTTCAGTGAATTTACCTTTTCGCTGGAGGTAACGGTGGACGTAACCAATTCTTTCAGGTCTAAATGGCAGGTTTGGCTTCTTTACTGGTCCGCCTGATACGATATCGATAATGTAGCTCTAGATGTCTAGCACTCGGATAGATATGCCATATGATGATATTATTCAAGAACTTATAACTATCCGGGTCGATGGTAAACACCCCAAAATTAAGAGCTAATAGGTAACGCCGCGAGAACGATATAGTATTGCATGTATTGTACGTATACATTTATGTACAGGATTGTAGACTAACGAGTGTAAGAGGTCTCAAAGCTAGGGGTATTCAAGGAATTTGCTCTAACATTTCCAGTTTCACAAGCTCCGATCTAATTGCGCCCTCCGTCACCAAATCCGGGTCAGAGGTGGCTTCTCCGAGGCAGACTATTCGGATTGGAAACAAGCAATTCTTTTTTGAATTATAGGTTATACTCCGGAATCCAATATCTCGGTGCAACACACCAAGATCGTGGATGCTGAGTAGTGCTGTTCGCGCGAGCTCTTCGGTACCTGGGTACCATTCGTCCTTGATGCTCTCGCCACAATATTCAAGGACTTCAACTCCGAATCCGCCCCCGGCGTCTGTGCCGTAGGCGTATAGGGATGGGATGTATGCCCCTTGCAGAGGCGACAAGCGATGATACCTACGTCTTATTAGCAAAGAGTTCGGGAAGGGCTCACAAGTAGAAGGGGGAAGAGTCGACAATGGGGAAAGTACTGCTTAGGAGGTAACTAACATCATGATTTCACTTGAATATTGATGAGCAGCGGTAGGTTTCTGCAAGTCGTATATTTTCACCACCACTGGCACTTCATTATCAGGATCAGTCTTCGTGACAAAGATAGTCCCGCGCGAGATGTATTTAGAACTGGAGCTACTGCCTTCGATGACATCTCCCAGGCGTATACTGATTTTCCTAGCATCTAAACCCTCGTTTCCAACCAGTCCTGGGATAGGCGCAAACTGTCGTCCATCTTTTCCAAACCGGATTATCCGGGCGCTTTCCGGCCAGGTCGGATCTATCGAAATATGCATGGACCCTTCTTTGAGGATTAAACATGCAATGTAGGCAAATGCGGAGAGCGGAGATCTGAGTAATTCTCCGTTAAGATCTATTTCCGGAGAGCACTCCAGAACACCCTCTGGGTAGCGATCGTCCCAAACTCTTCGCAGCACTCTCGTTGACTCTATCGTTGTTAGAATACCATATTTCAAGAAATTTATACTCATGTAACCGTATAGTTGGTGAACCGACTTTAGGTAGGGATCTAGGATATCCTCTCTATTTTTGTTAACTTGTTGGACAAAATCAATCCCCTTAAGAGGAAGCGTCCACGGCGTCTTTTGCTCGATTAATAACCGCGAGCTAGCTCCAGCGATCCCGGGTCCCCGTTCTGCGAACGTGAGCACGCGGCGGTCATGGCCACCGGTTTCGGCGGCTGGCTTGCAGCTGCGGAATAATGGTTTCGAACAACGGCCGTGTATTGATTCGATTATTTGCACGCACGGCTCTTCAAGTACACGCATAGCCCAGTCTCTGATTCTTGATTCGTCGGAAAGACCTACTCCACTCTCGAGAGCCCTTTGCCAATGGAGGTCGTTATGAATCAGTGTGTCAAACTAGGGAATCAAGTTTCGTTGACTAAATTAGGCGAGGTTCTATGACGGTGGTTTCGCATGTATATATTAAGATGAACTTACCTTTTCATCCAGATGTGGCCTGAATAATCCGTCAACATCAGCGAAAAAGTTTGGCCAGGGTCTGAATTCCGGTAGATATCTAGGATCTGCCGCGCTAGCCCGGCGCCCAGAAGATCTGAACTCGGGTGAGCCCCAAGCTTGCCCTTTTATAGCGCATTTTTGGAGGAAATCTCTTAAAGTAATCCCTTCTGATGCATGTGCTTGGCTAGATATTGCTCTCGATACGAAAGCACTAGCGGTGGGCTTGGGAGAGGTCCGTCTTAGGACAGCTAACCGGCGTAGGCGATTCATTTTGTAGCCTGGTTCGATGCATCGCTGATGTTACCAACGCTGCTTGTATATCCCACAATTGCCCCTTCCTCCTTATGTTGTTATGGGGTGCTAGTAAACTCCCTTGCCACGTATCTGTAGAAGAACTTTTGACACATCCGGAAATGAGGAGATCCATTCTGTGGTTGACGTTGGGAGCTTGTAGATTTTGAGTTTTTGAAGCTCGCATATGAGCACGTGCTCACCAGAGGCAAATCCGGTGATTGGGAAGGGGTTGGTGGGGGAACCCGGGGCTGTAGAATCGGCTCCTGATGAATAAACTACGCATGAATCACCATGTTCGGTAATACAAGAAAGAAAGAAGAAAATGAGGAGAGAAGGCTATGATGCTGACGAAGTCGAGGAGAGTTCCCTTGAGACCTTGTGTTGCACCAACACGATTTTGTAGAATATACGAGGCTGTATTATGGCCTCGAGAGTCGACCACCGTGATCCCGTGAGGCCACTCGAGATAGCTGCACTACTACACGTTTTAGTCAACGGTTCTGATACATGGACCCATGTAGGTTACAAGAGTGTACGATGACAATGTGCTTAACCAGTTTAAGCTAATATTATTCGCTTGCTATCCAACATGTCAGCATACCCGACTCCTGGAATTCGAATGGAGACCTATTGAGGGGTAGGTCGATATATAACCGTGTTGTTTTTGTGGCATTTCCAACAGCCCCCAAACCCGCTCTTCATCGACCGTTTCGATTGTAATTCAATCGACGCCCAACAGATTTATAAATTCACGTAATTGAGGTTGTCGGTATAGACGCTGTTTGTTCCTGAATACCCGCCCACGAGAATGTTCTCCATCTTTCTTAGACTCAACAAACACCATATTCGAATTTTGCGATCAACGCGCTATTAACTTCTCGAGCACGATATCGTACGATGTTGGTCATCTATAGACGCATAGACGCATAGACATAGACATATACCATAGCTCTCGAGCTTACTACGAAATAACTACAACTTTAACTCTCATACTATCGTGAGCAATGCTAGTTATCGTGAAATATAATATGTAGCTTCATAGTATAGTCGACTATTGGGAGGGAAGGAATTCTCATTCGCTCTCATCGTGATATTGGTGCTAGAGAAATAGGTATAAATAGAGGTGCCCCCCGAGTCCCTCTTCCATAATACAGGTTTCTCTACCCCCATAGCCCAGGATCAATCCTGCACCCCCCAGACTAGGGTTAATCTTACACCTCCATTATAAAACCCCATGGCTCAGTTCAATTGCTCACAGTCGTAGCTCCCACGCAGCTGCACAGCGTTAATAGCATTTTCTCGCTGCCCGTTAATAGGCTAGAGACCCTCGAGAACGAGACATATCGTCCCCGTAGATTCCTATATCTCAGTATTCTCGGATAACCTAGCTGCTCGGGAGAACGCCGGATAGCAGGTATGGCGTCCAGGAGGTATATGCCCATGCAATTTGACCTCACCATATACGGGGTCAAGCAATCACCCGGTAGTCGACATACTCGACCGCAACTATGCTGCGTTAAGAACAATGACTCCGTTCTACTTAAGAATCCCCTCAAGCAAGTTTTTGCAAACCACATCGCGCCACAATTGGGGGAGATGCCGGCCGGGTTGTATAACATACGCACTAAGTGTCTTATTGAAGTCAACTACTGCACCCGCCTGTCTCCGGGACAGGTTCCGGGGAAACGCCGGAAGCGTGGGACGGAAGACATCATTTATGGGCTACCGGATGTCGATCGAGATCTCTTCCTGGCGCAAATTCTGGAGTCTCATTCGGGAGGCCAGACGAAGGATCTTTGGCAGGTGGTTTATTTCCGGCCCAAAGCAACATTTTGGTATCGCGCCAAGGCGCCTTTCCGTTTGATAGGGACGGCGTTGTATGCCTATCTGAAGCGGAATCCGGTCATTTATATAGAGGATTTGGCGGAAGGGTACTATTTAACCACCTGGAGATCTCGGGTGAAGCACGCATTGATCAAAAGCTTAAAGGGAGGTGAAAAATTCGTTCAGTTTTTGGAAGGGGGGCCTCGCGAGGAGAAGAAGGAGGAGGGGAAAGGGAAAGAGAAGGCGAAGGAGGAGGATGAGGAGGATGAGGATGAGGAGCCGGTGAAAAAAAGAGCCACACTACTGGACCTGAACAAATTTGACTGGGATTGGCTCTGCCCGGAGCAGCGAGAGTGGCTGAAACCATCCTTTCCGGATGGTAGATCACCGATATTGACGCCTCTCGATCTAAACTTCGGTGCTGAACCAAACAGTGGAACGTCAACGCCTGTCGAGATGTATATCGGCACCAGGCCGAGTTGGAGATCAATGACGTCTGTCGAGCCAAATATCGGTCCTGAAATGCGGTCTGGATACGAGGCCGGTTCTGAATCGAGTAGTGGGTCGCCATCGCCTGTCAATTCATATGTCGGTCCCCAATGCTCTCGTGTCCAAACGCCACAGGCCAATACCGGATTCGAACAGGAGAGCGAGGCAGGGCCATCTTCGAGGCCTTCTGTCTCATACACAGACTACACGGTGCCCGAATTCAGTATCGATATGGTACCCCAACTATGCGATGAGATCTTGCGAAGATTGGAAATGAGGGAGCATACTCACATTGAAATGCCCATGGTCCCAGAGGATTCGGCCGTGAGTTTTAACTGGGCGCAAGGTGGGAAAAGAGCGGGGGGGAAAGAGGACGAAGCATAGGGTTGAGTCTGGGTTGTTATGATATATTCCCAAAGGTATATCGACGACATCCTTGTGCGCCTAACCGTGTATCGACTCGGGCGAATAATAAGCCCTGGCGTTCGGCCTCACAACTTCATTTATGAAAATATATATATCCTCTTAAGATCTTCCGCACCAATTTTGTGGGTTTCCTTTGGATCCAGGGTTTCTAAGGACATCAAGTTTGCGAGTTTAAAGTTTTATTTTTTCTTATTTTTTTATTTTTTATTTTTTATTTATTTTTATTATTGGGGATGTAGTGTTAAGTTTAACAGTTTCAACGTTTCTGCGACTAGAATATCGTTATTGAGCAAGTTAACTTCATGCTTATTTGTCGAATGATTGGATTCTCTACCGGTTCGGGGGCTACAGACTGGGACTTTTGGTATTATAAATCGTTCGGTGGCTATCGCGGATACGGAATTTTATTTTTGCCAACTTCTTGTAGCATTATAACATAGCTTCTCTCGTTGATTCAAGAAAAAATACAACATTAGTGCACCCTCTTCAAGCTTTCAAGAAATTTAGTGCGGGACTTGGTACAATCGGTCCGGACATGTGGGTATCGAAAATGTTTATGCCATGAACAATTAATCCCGCCATTTTTTCGGAATGTCGTGATGAAACGAAGCTTAACCGATCAAGGTCTAGAACAATGCGGAGGACAGAGACATTCAGCTACCGATGGTCTGATCGTTTCTTACGTAGCTAAGTACCTAAGCTACCGTGGAGCATCTTTGATGCCGCGGGTTTTAGACAAAGAGCTCCATCTAGCATTAGTTTGCATGCTTGGAAGGATCGAATCGACGGCTACGATTTGTCAAGGAGCGGACGGGAAAAGCCTTTTTAGCTTGGAAGATGGTACCAAGCTCGAGCGCTCCACTCCGGATAAGGGTTTGACGACGGGAGGAAAAAAAGCTGGGTTGATCCATCCCGGCCAGATTCAGCCAGTCGCTTATCGTGATCTTGCCCGTCTGACCAATGGTTTGAGAAGCTGAGAGCCAGGGGGGGGAATTGTTCTTTCCCAACCGAATCTCGAAGCGGTAGGCCGAGGTCTGTGTGCAAGTTCACCAGATTTCGAGCTTTTACACATCATCGCGTTCATGTATGTAGTTATACTTACATCACAGGAGGTTTCCGCCCCTCTATTTCTTATGTAAATCACAAAACTGATATGTCTCGTTCGGCACAATCCGAGAATACTGCCAAATATGTGCATATGCACATACGTTTGCCAGGTTATAAATATCAAGGCTGCGCGGACGTTAATTACGTTAAACACGAGGCAGACTGACGGTGGCCCACGAAAATGGCTTTCAAGGAAGTCAAAGAAAGAGCACTGTCCCTTGCTTCGTGTGTAAAAAAAATTGCATTGAAGGTCCCTATCTGCAAGGACCGCAAATCCAAGAAGTTTGTGTTAACTTATGAATTGGATGCCTATATATCCCTTCCCTTCCTTTTTACACTACTCGCGCGTACACGGTCCATGCATATGGCCACCCCACGGACGGAAACCGGATGCTGGAAACCCTCTTCTTTTAGCCAATTGCGCCCCACTTGTGGAATTCCTCATGTTACCACGAGGTTCCCTGTTGTGCAGGTTGTCCCAACGCCACCTGGATTCTTCTGTGATAGCTTCTTTCCCACCCCAAAGTCGTCGATGTCATTCGATCACCCGGGAACCAATGCAATAGCCAAGGAAAAGGTAGGCGAGAAAAAAAAAAATCGAAGGAAAGCACGCACACAATGAGCTCGAGCGGTGGAGCACCTGTTTCCCCTTCTTGCAGCTGTGACCTGATCGTGTTTACCATCCTTAGAACGGTGTAGCTTGCATCTGCGGCTTTCCAGCCCTTGCTTCGGGGCCTGGCTTTGATTTGATGAACGATGTTTCCCTCCTCGCTAGGGTGGCTTTCCACCCCTTGCAAGTAACATGCATAACCCGATCGCGTCCGAATGCATGCAATCTTCAGACTTTTTCTTTTTTGTTCTCTTCTCGCTACTTTCGCAAAAAAAATATCAAGTATCAGGACCAATCGCAATTGTTGTTGAGGTGTGACAAGGGCTTGCAAGGAGGAGGAGAAAGAGAAAAACAGGATCAAGCTCAAGCAAGACAGTGGAAATGCAAGTGACCTGGCGCGCAGCGGGGTCGGTTTCCGGCCCCTTCAGCCAGACGGGACGAAAGGATATAAAGCCCCATCGTCACCGGCAGGTGTGAATGATTCGTTTTTTTCCTCAGTATCCCGCATCAAGCCCTTTTGAAGTTTTTCCATCATTACCATTGTCCTAGCCTCAAGCTTTTTTTTGTTTCGCGCCCGCTGATTCTCGATTATATTCACCATTGACTAATCGAAACCTTGTGGAATTTGGGTTTCCTTCTTGAGCAATTGTCTCAATCCGTCGATTGTCGCTGTGTAACCTTCAACCTGCAGCACAACACAAGAACTCTTCCGCTGCAGACGGTATAGCTTCTTGCCTGGTGCCTGGCTACGCACGAGACCACTTCGATAGATCTAGCCGCACTCGTCTGGGACGATATATTGAGGACCCTCTTATCGAGTACTCTGAACGATTGGACTTGGTTTCCCTTATTCATCAAGTCTACCGAAGCAACTTCTGTCTTCATTTTTTCAAATACCCACATACACATTCACCGTATCATATCCATATAACGATATCTCTATAAACCCCCAAAAATGGCCACCAGCACAACCTACGAAGTCTCCTCCCCAACAACCGAGTCGCCCATGACCTACGAAAAGAAACTAGAACCCACAGTCCTGGAAACACAACCCACCTTCCCACCATCCGAAGAGAAAGGCGAAGAAAGCGGCGTCGGTTGTTGCGCGTGTCACGGTTGTTGGAAGTGGGCTCTTACGTATTTATTCTGCCAATGCGCCTGCATCGGGTTTTGCGTCGATCTAGCGACGGAGTGGGATTGGGATTGCGATTGTCTTAATTGCTGCAGTTAGTTGGTCTTTAGGCTTTTAGCGGGGGGGTTTTATGGTGTATGATTGAGGTAGCTTTCTTTTTTTTAATTCTTTCCTTTATTTATATTTTGCGTTTTTTGTTATATTTTAGAGAAGGGGCGTTTTTTGTGTCGATTTTGGTATGATATGTGTATATAAGACCGTCGAATCCAGCCAGTCGGTGCTCCTTGGTGTCAGTCGGTCAACTGATTCGGTTAGCCCCACGAGGCAAACCCAGGGTGACCTTGAACCTTGAACCCATCCAAGGAACCCGGATCGTGATTAATTCCGTGCGTAACCTCAAAAACCCTCTTTAAATACTATAACTTCCCTCAAAATAAGAATATCACTATATCCAAGTAACCTTCCTCTTAAATAAAAATATAGAAATCAAAAAAAAAAAAAAAAACCTGTTGGCAATAAAGTTAAAAGAATAATGCCGTCGAAGCCAAACATCAACCTCTCAACCCTCCCCTACGATCTAATCTACGATATATGCACCTACCTCTCCAACGACGATATCCACTCCCTCCGCCTCGTCTCGAAAAGCACATCATCCAATATCCCGCCATCGCGACTGGAAGAACTCACCTCTCAACGCACCATCTTCCGGCACCCGCGCGAAGTTGCCAGATTAAACCGTCTGGCATCACTTCCGATAGAGAAAAGAGCAAAGATCAGGCATGTTATTCTAGACCTCGCGGATCCATACGTTGTTCCCATTTCAAGCCATGAGTTTGATGGGTTGGTGGTGGGGTATGATGATGCTGTGAGGGAGAGGTTGGTGGAGTTTTATAAGGGGTATAGGAGTAGGAAGCCCTTGGGGGTTGGGGGAAGGTATGTTAGGGGGGTTAAAAGGCTTGCGGAGGGGTTTTTTAGGAGTGCGGGTGTGATTGGGGGGAATACTTCTGATGAAGCTGGGAGGGAGGAGGTGGATCCAGCTGCAACTGGTGGTCTGTCGTTCACGGCGCGCTCGGAGATATATTCGATGTTTACCGAGAGCTTCACCTCAAACGTCGACTCCTCGCAACTCTTAAAATTCAGAAAGGCGAGGGAGAAACAAGACGGTGGATTCGATTTTTTCAAAGTCCTCATCGCGGCGTTCGAGATGCTCCCCAACCTCAGCATCATAAGTTTCAAAAACAGATCCCGGAAGGAACAGAATAGAGACTACGTATCGACAGTTTGGAAAGCGTTCAACCCGTCGCTGGCGAAGTTTGTGAAGGAAAATCCGGGGTTGGAGGGGTTACCGTGGCACGAATGGTTTCAGAATTGTCCTGATAATTCTTATGGGTTTACGCTTGCTCATGCTTATCCCGGTGTATTATTCTGCGCTGCGCATGCGAAGCGGCAAATATCAGAGGTCCGTATGGACGGGTTCGGTTGGAACAGAGGCGTCGATTCCGTACCGCTCTGGAAGTTCGGACGGTGGTATCAAGCTGCTGGTGGGCTATCCTTCCGTCCCTGCGTTCCAAGAGAACCCCACGATACGGCGGACATGGACGCCTTCAGATACACTTACAAAAACCTCACCCGTCTGGAAATATGCGTCGCCCTCGACTGGACAGCGGAATATACCCACGAAAAGGAGGTATCCGAACTTTTCATGACGGTCATAAGAAACGCCCAAGTCCTCGTTATAACCAGATTATTGGACGTCCGCACCGAGGCTTGCAAACCTAGTTTTGTATTCCCGCAGATGGCAGTCCTGCCGAACTTACGGACTCTGGAGCTCACGAAAGCGGGTGTTACGATGAAGGCCCTGGCTGAGTTTTTAATGGCGAATAAAAAGTCGCTGAAGGAGGTGTCGTGTGTTCTCACCGTACGCCACGTGGTGAAGAGAGAGCACATGATCAGCTTCTTGATGAAAGTGAGGGAGCAAATGGACCTTAAGATCTTTACGATGGATTTCTTGACCAATAAGCTGCCAGCGAAGGAGTGTCATCTTGCTGTTGATATTAGGGGGGGTTGGAGGGATGACACTGCTAGACACGGTAAATATAAGGTTGGGACGAAGTGCGAGCGAGGGAGGTTCTGGTGGTGGTATTCCGCTCGAGATCGAGAACTATTGCCCCGGTCGAGCTGGGAAACGAAGACTTCTTGGGAGGATTTCGTCGAAGGAGTAGAGGAGGTAACAACGGGATATGCCTGTCGTGAACATTGGAATGGCGGTATCAAAGATCACGATTAGGTCGAATACCGTATGGTTAACTCACGGACTTGCAAGTTGATATAGTAACTTTGCATGGTCTCGTTCCCAGCCTCACCCAGCTTTGCACCATATAGCTTCCACGAAAGGGCGGTAATAGAAAGGAATCAGCGCCTGTATTTAAGCTCTCACTTAGCTCGATAATAATGTAATCATAATATGCTTCGACTTTTACGTAGACATAAAATATATTAAACTAAAAAAAGCACCCAGTATCTCACCCCCGCAAGGAAACCCAAAATTAACCACACCTTTTACAGTTCATCCTTCGGCTTATCCGCATCGCGGCCAACTTGCTCAAGGTAAACAGTCCAATCATTCACCAACTTCAACTTGGTATTCTTGATAACAAGAACATCTGCATGATCTCCGTCCAAAGCGGCAGTATAGCTCAAACCAGCCTCCCACTCCTTGATCTTTCCGTCATCTTCCTCCACAAGTACCGCCTTCGCCTTTGATTTGCCCTTTGCTAACACGCTAGTATCGAGAGACCTGCTCGCGCCTATGATCACAATTTTTTCAATCTGTAGCGCCTTCGAGTCTTTCCTGTATGCTGCTCCAGCGGCGCGGTCCTTGTGGATATCCCTGGACGAAAGGGTTTTCAGGGAGCCGTTGTACAGGAATTGGCGGTTGATGTAGGCTCCTTGTTTGTAGTCGAAGCTCTCACCGTCGTCGTGGTAGAGGAAGCCCATGGCGTGACCCTATATCATAAATCATCAGTGCCTCATCCCCGATGGAACAGAGTTTTAGGTTTGAAATGTTAACTTACCCTCTTATTCAGCACCAAGACCAAAGTGAATGGATCATGCTTCATCAATCCACTGGATCTCCTATGTCTGTCCCTTCGTGGGATGATATGTCCACCCCTCATCAAGATAGGAATCTTCTCCAACGGCGCGCTGACCTCGTGTCGTCCCTTACCCTGATAAACCTTATAGTTCCAGTAATCGTAGAAAAGCTCATCATCGCCGAGGTAAAAGTCGACTTTGTCGACACCCTCGTGGACGACAGGTTTGATGAGCAAACCGGTATCACCGATATAAGTTTGATCATCGATCGCGAAACCTTCTTCATCATCGGGGTGGACTACGAAGTTTGGTCTGATGATTGGCATACCGTCCTTGGAGGCGCGGTGGAAGGCGGTATACCATGCTGGAAGGAGGGTGTAGCGTAGACGGATGGCATCACGGATGATACTGGTGTATGGATCACCGGCAACGTATGGTTCTCGTCGCTTAGAGTCGATGTGGGCGTGTGCACGGAAGAATGGATACCAGATACCAGATTGATACCAGCGGGTCAAAAGTTCGTTCGATGGGTTACCGAAGAACCCACCAACATCGGCGCCGGAGAAGGGGAAGCCGGCGATACCCTGAGATAGTAACATGGGCAGTGCGGCCTGTAGATGTTCCCACTTGGCTTCGTTGTCACCGGTCCACATGGCACCGATACGCTGAGCGCCAGCGAAGAATGCGCGGGTGAGGACGAAGCTTCGTTGGGTCTTGCCTTTGCCGATATCACGAGCTTCGAGAGCTTGGTGGGTGGCGTTCATGAAAGTCATGCCGTAGATATTGTGAAGATCTCGGTGTTCCCAGTTTCCGAAGTGAAGGTTGTCCTTTGGCATAGTAGTTTCGGGACCGTTGAAGACGGAAGGCTCGTTCATGTCGTTCCAGAAGAAGGTGTTCTTCGCGGTGCCCTTGAACTTGTCCAACTTGAAAAGGGACTTCCACCATTCGATCGCAGCCGGGTTGAAGGAATCGATCCAGTGGGAGGACCCTGGCCAGCACCAACCCTCATAGATGTCACCGGATTTATCCCGAACGGCAAGTTCTTTCGATTTGAGTTCGCCAACAACGCTGTAATCTTCTGTATTCTTGATGTGGGGATCGTTGATCAGGACGACCTTTCTCTCGTTCCTATCGATGTTCTTCATCATTTCTTCAGGGTGTTTGAATGCTAGCTTGTCGAAGAGGAAGTAGCGCTTGCTGTCGGAGTACTCGATATCCAACCAAATAACATCGTATGGAATGTCGTGCTTGTCCAGTTTCCTATCCACATCCTTCACATCGTCTTCGGATACGTAGTTCCATCTGCACTGATGGTACGCGATCGCAAAAGTCGGCGGCATTTTGGTGAAACCGGTGAGTTCGCCGTAGGTCTTGTAGAGAGTAGCAGGATTAGGTCCTAAGAACACCCAAACGTCCAATTGGCCAGACTCGGAAACCCAGTGTGTCTTTGTATCCGTCTTCGTTTTCTTTTCCTTGACCACATCAACCCATGTTTCTGCTGCGTTTAACCAGAGGACACCAACGCTGGACCCCTTCCTGTGTGCCTGCATGAATGGAATAGATCCATACAAGGTCATGGGGCTATCCACAATATACTCGAACACATCGGCGTTGAACAGCCTGTAGGGCTCGTTGTATGCTCCTTCGCCTCCTCTGGTCGTCTTGAGCGAAAGTGAAGTCGCATGGCTAGGAATTCCAAAAACGTGATCGTAACCCGGGAACGAAATATCCATCCCTACAGCCTCTGGGCCTCTGGGCTTCGTATCGGTGTTTCCACCAAAAGTCTCATCCCATCCACCGTCGAGGTCTTCTGGGCTCTTCTCCTTCCCTTCTTCGGGCTCTGGGGGTTGTGCCCTCCAATGCTCAACATTCATCAATCCGCGGTCATTGAGGACCACGTGTGTCTCCCCGTCCCTTTCGAACTTGATGTTGAAGGGGTAAACGGTAACAATGGCTTTATATTTCGACTCCGGTCCGAAGGTCAAAGTTACCTGACCCTTCCGATTGTCGTAAACCACTTTATCATCCCTGACATCCCAGTCGGGGATCAATGCCCACCTCTCGGCTTCATTGTAACGCTCCTTACGAGCTTTACTTTCCCCGCGTAGGACGATATCACCCTTCGTACGCTTGAGCTCATCAATGGTAACCCTCACGGCACCGTTTTTCTGGAAATTGATGTTGAGCGGCAACACAACCTTTTCGGATTGTCCTGGGACGGTTTTGAGGATATCGGCGGAGAGGACACCGTTTTGGAGGAGGAGGGTATCCTCTTTTATTTCGTAGGGGGATACCCAATTGGACTCCGGGGCGAGAGCATGGTCTGCGAAAGCCCTGTTCCGACGGCAGAAGCCGGATTGGGAACAGGTCTTGAAGTTCTCGTGTTTAACCGTTGCGGCGGGGGCGATGAAGTCCAGGAGAAGCAGAAGGATCGTAAGACCTCCCGCTGTTGATTTTGGTGAGGAAATGGCGGAGACTCGCATCTGGAGATGGGGGCGTTTGGTTGTTGAGCACAACCAAGGAAAGCTACGGCTCGAAGGTCAATTGGGTCGGTATTTATTCTTCGCAAGGGCAAAGAAATCGGGAGCCTTGTTGCAAAAAGTGCACCCTTCTGCTTCGAAGGATTCGAAGTCTGATCCCGTCTCGTTATGCCGTTATGTTGTGGGGAGGGATTCGAAGGATGTGGTGGGATACTGTGCACTGGAAAGGCCAACTAGACGTGAAGTCAACACGAACCGCTTTCTCCAGCTTTCGGCCTTCTACGTAACCTTAACCTGCGTTTCCCCACGTTAGGTTTTTTAGGCTTGAGGCGGGACTCGAGGCTGGAAACGAGGGGCCCCGAGTAAGCTGCCGAACATGCAGCCTTCGAAGCTAGGCCGCTTGTGGGGGGATATAGAACCATCGAAGGTCGAGCTCTGATTGCTAAGCTTCCAGAGCGGTCCAGTTCCGGTCCGGCAGGGCATACTTTGGAAGTCGGGTCGCATCATGTCGTCGCAGGTTACAATCATTGATATCGGTATCACCAGTTTCTTATATTCGTTCCCACGTCGTTATAATATAATATAATATAACTTCAAACATGACGTCGCTGGCAAAAGTCAAGCACGTCGTCCTCGTGCGTCCTCCTCCACCACCCACCGCTACACCCATCTGCACCTCCATCTACATCCACATCTACACCACATCTACATCTCAAAAAAAAGTCACAAAAAAGAAACTAACCAGAAATTATGTAATTCAAACCCACAGATCCTGTCCGGCAAAGGCGGAGTCGGCAAATCCTCAGTAACCACTCAACTAGCCCTCTCCCTCGCCACCCTCGGTCACAATGTCGGTGTTCTGGACATCGACCTCACGGGACCAAACATCCCCCGCATGTTCGGTATCGAATCGTCTACCGTCCTCTCCGCGCCCGGAGGATGGATTCCCGTGACCGTAGACGGTGGTGAGACGTTGAAAAACAGCGGTGGGAGTATACGATGCATGAGTTTGGGGTTTCTGCTGAGAGATCGAGGCGATTCGGTCGTTTGGCGGGGTCCGAAGAAGACGGCTATGGTTAGGCAGTTTTTGACCGATGTGCTGTGGGGGGAGATGGATTATCTGTTGGTCGATACACCGCCTGGTACGATACGATACACCTTTCTCTTGGTAGACAAACTTACAATCATGGGAAGGCTGGCTTATTTTTTTAATTTTTTTTTTTTTTAAAGGAACTTCGGATGAACATATATCCCTCGCAGAACAGCTTCGATCTCTAACTATCGTAGACGGCGCCGTCATCGTCACAACCCCACAGGCAGTAGCAACAGCAGACGTCAGGAAGGAAGTAAACTTTTGTAAGAAAGTCGGGATCGATATTCTAGGCGTGGTCGAGAACATGAGCGGATTCGTGTGTCCGCATTGTGCAGTAAGTACCTTCTTTTTTTTTTTTTGTTGGACCGGAATCAGGGTAGACACATCTTCACATTCTTCCGTCCGTCACTAAACGAAAATGTACTAGGAATGCACAAACGTGTTTTCATCCGGCGGAGGAAAAGTCCTAGCACAGCAGTTCCAGATCGATTTCTTCGGTGCCGTACCGATCGATCCCACTTTCGTAATGATGATCGAGGAGGAAACTAAGGACGAGGAAGGGAAGAAGGTATCGCTGCTCGATAAGTACCAGAAGAATGCGCTATCTCCGATATTTAAGGATATAGCTAGCAAAGTAGTCGCGAAGACAATTCCGACGTCAGGGGATAAGTAAAAAAATGGAGCTATAGCTATTTAGTCGTCGTACATATTTGGGCTCGGGCCTCTAGTTCTGTGGTAGCAGATATCGATAATTCCGTTGAGATGCAAAAGTAGGTATGTGAAGTCCAAAAAAGTGTATATGCATTTACTAGACTACAATCTATATATACAGCCAAATCTAAGCTAGCTAAGTTCTGAGTTGGAAAAATGAATCGCAAATCAATTGTGTTGTAAGAACTGAATAAAAATTAAGTGGTATCTTCAAGGTTTTGTTTTTGAGAAATGAAGTCGAATGAAGTGGTAATAAAACTGACTGCTATGATGCTGTCATATGGAAAACCGAAGATAAAAAAACGAAAATAAAAAGTTCTGAAAAGGCATCGTAATGGGGTTTTCATAAGATGGTACCGCCAGCCCAATTAGCTTTTGAAGTGTCGAGCAGAGAAAAAAAAGGCTGAGGAAATTGCTGAAATCAGATCGCAAAAGAACGAATTTGAAGAAAGAAAAAATGGCAGAAAACAATCGTCGGCGGACGCAGGAGCGAAAAAAAAGTGTCGGTTGTCGGTCATAATATAGTACACGTCTTCGTTATATCTCGGGTATCAATGTTGTTTCTTTGACTTGGTGTTCTCCGTGGTGACTGGGTGTCTGGCATTCTCCAAATCGTAGTATGAGCCCTGCATGGGTGGTGGTGGTCCGAGTCCCTTTTCAATCTGTGTCAAAACCGCGGTGGCGGTCCTCTTTAGGTTCCCCAGCGGAGCAGAAATCATTCCCCAGGTCGCCTGCTGAGTGTCGGCTAGTGACTGGATCAATTCTGCTGGGCTCTTTTCAGGTAATGGCTCGCTGTTGATAAATTTGCGATGAGGAGAAGACGAACGGGAGCGGGAGCTAGGAAGACTGTTAGTCTTACTTTCTTTTGGAAACGGTAAGCAAAATCAAGCAGGGCAATGCAATGTTAGATTCTTACCTGGTGCTGGTGCGTGGGGAGCTAAATGCACCGGGGGACATGATGTCGCTGCCCATTTCGGAGACAATGGTGCTGGAAGACCATCTAACGGACTCCGGCTTAACATGGCCTTTCTTGTAGGTTGTTGGAAGGGCAGGGTGCTTGAAGAAGTCGATTTCCTCGACTTCCTTGCTCTTGGAGCTAAGCGGGCCATCAGGGTCCATCTCTGACCAGAAATCGTCTCCAATGTCAACCAGCTTGGTCGCCTTTGCGCCGGACTTCGACTTCTTTGAAGCCTTGGGCTTCGATGTAATCGCCGAGCCCGGAACCGGTGTAATTTTAAGGCTGGCCTTGCTATTCTTCTTCTTCAGGGGAGTGGTGGTAGTTGGAGTAGCAGACTCCTTCGGTTTCTGAGCTCCATTGCCAGGCATTTCCTCGCCAACAGTAGCCTGTCGAAGGTCTTCAATAAACGTCCAAAGACCTTCTTTGAAATCTTCCGCCATCTGCTTGCCAGTTGCAATGAGGGCCTCCTGGTGGCCGACCCTCTTTCCTGATCTCGGCTCATAGATCGACTTCTCGTATCCACTTTCGTAGAGCATAGAATTCGATGAGGTCTCCTTCACCGTATTCGCCCTCCTTGGGAGAGTAGGCTTCAACGGCTCATCAACATCCGCCGGCTGTGGGAATGAATGTGCCTGCTGTCCATTCGGCGCCAACAACGATAACGTTCTTTGATGTTTAGTATTATCATTGAACGTTGTCGTCCGTTTTCCGGACCTCACAGCACCGATAGACTTCCTACGGGCGTGTTTCTTGGTCTCATCCGCGAGTTCGAGATTTCTAATCTGCTCAACCGTGGCAGACTCGGATCTCTTGCGGGTGGCCTCGTGGAGAGCCCATTTCCGCTTGAGTTTTTCAAGCTCAGCGTCCGCTCGGAGTAATTCTTCCTTGAGTTCCAGGACCCGGCGTTCTTGGCCTGCCAGAACAGTCAAGAACCCGATGGGATCACTGGCCGGCTCGACTTGGTCGGAAACTACTTGAGCGGCTGTTGCAGATTCGGAAACGGTTGGGGTGTGTTGAATCGGACTTCGGAGCTGGCTGAAGTGTGTTGAAGGGTAATACGATGGCGTGACATTGACGGGAAAACTCATTGAAGATCTCTTTGAATGACGGGGGGACATGATAGGACTGCTGGAACCAGAAACCGAAGGATGGAAGTCGACGGATTTACGATACTGGCTTGTCTTCACCCGCAAAGGAATCTTTTCGGGTGTCAATACGGGCAGGGCTGGAGTATTTGGTTTTTCCTCTGTTTGAATGTCGTCCAGAAGCGAGTTCAGCTCGTGGCTCTGAGGCGTGGTAAGAGGCGTATCTTCCAGAGATACGAGGTCGGGAGTGGTCGACATGGCTGCCAGCTATATAAAAATGTAATAATAGTACAAGATGCTCAAAAAAGGGCCCGTTTTATTTCTTTTTGCAAGAATCAATCACGGTAAACTAGCGCATATGGAGCAACAATGGGAACGAGTGTGTGTTATATGTATGTAAGTGAGAGCGTGATAGTGACGAAGCGGACTTGCGTAAGTGAGAGAACAAAAAAAAAGGAAATTCGTGATGGGCGTTCAGGGCAAGAATAATAAGAAGAGGTCTAATTCGACGATGCTGGCGAGCAGTTGGCGAGATGGTTCTTTATCAAGGAAAGGGGAGTAAGAGAAGAGAAGAGAGCGAGCGAGCGAAGAAAAGGAGGCCTTTAACCATCCACATCCACATCCACAATCCATGCATGCATGCAAACTGTAACTACCTCTTTGCTTGCAGTAGTATGCCAATAAGTACCGCCGTCAGCCCGTACAGGAGTAAGTATCGAAAGCTGGGCCTGCTGCAGGTTAGCACAATAAAGGGATGGGCTGCCACCGATTTTTACCAGGCGAGCATGACCCCCCGGCTCCCTGAAATAAACCAACCAATATAACCTTCGTATGTGGTCGGGACGTCAAACCCACCAGCTTCGACGGGGCGAGACGAGGAGAGATTGGCAGGAGGACCATACGATAACAAGGGTGTTCGCATGTCGCACAGCCCTTTCCGCCTGTCTTGTTCATGAGGTCGTGGCCATTGCCATGGGCGGTGACATGGCCTGGCCCCAACAGTTCCCAATTATGAACACCACCCCCACAATGTGACAAGAAGTGCTGCTCATTGCATGGTGTTTTTTCCCTTTGAGATGGTGCTTTTCATGTCCCCCTTAGTATTTTTGGGCTTCATCGACCGGAAATTGCGATCGATCCATCGACGCGTTTTTCGTCGGTGGACGCTCAGAACGGGACTCCGTAATTACCAGGCTGCAGGAGCTGCAGCGTGCTTCCACGCCACCGACACATTTTAGCTAGAGCTTCTTTTTTAGAACTTGCTAGCCAGCGAATTCGAACGAAGAAACAGAAGAAAAAAAAATCTTTTCGTTTCGTGCATAGGGAGGAGCCATGCTAAGTTTGGTATCGATCTTTTGCTGGCGTAGATGAAACGTGAACGGGCCAATCAGAGAGCAGTTCGAGGGACGAGGTTGCCAGGAAGCTTACGCATGCGGTATTCTCTGACGAAGGAAACCGACTAACTGCAGCTTTTTTTCGAGCTCTCGCACACCTGCATTCTAAGTTCTCAGTTCGGAATTCAGAATTCAGAATTCTTTCCGGGGAAGGTAGTCAGTGTTCTCCGTTGGCCGTGGACCTATCTTCGGTACCCATCGAATGAATAGTCCCGTAAATATGAATGTTTGGGGTTTGTTTGTTGGCTTCCCTAGCGCAGGGGCCAATACTCGAAATGCAACTAATTCAGTGCCTAAGAAGTACACCTCATTGATATTGGTGTTATAGAGTAGTATCATGTCGAGATGCTGTTAGTGACAGTATATATGATTCTATGACAAAGAGTTAGATAACTGCAACAATTGATGTTCACATTATTGATACTTACCCACCTCGAGACTAATAATTACCTACTACTGAGGTAGATATGGCTCAAGGGTACCGTGATAGCTGTCACTTGATGTCCCCCCCCTCCCCTCGTGCATTGCAGCCTGTCGGTGATGCCCTGCACATTGAATTCGAGCTCCAATGCGGTCCGAAGCTAACCTTGTAAGCTGCATCTAATTTGCTCGATGCATCTGATAGTACAAAATGTGTTGCGCTGTTTTTAGCTCCACCAGAAAAAATCAATTGGGAAGGAAACCCCACCAGTTCTTCGGAGAATAGAGACTAAATTTACCCCTCCATCCACCAGACTTTTTCTCTCCCTTTTCTTCCATTCTATTCTCCACAGATCTTCCAATTGAATACCAGATTTTTTAATTTCGTACTCGACGAACCAGAAGAATAATTCAAAATGACTACCGAGAGAACGTAAGTTTATTATATCCCTATCCTTTTGTTTTTGTGTCATGGTAGATACTAATGTTTGTGGGTTCAGCTTCATTGCCATCAAGCCAGATGGTGTCCAGGTCAGCCACTATAACCCCGCCCATTGAATTGATACCGGAGCGAACAAAGAGGGGACGCGATTTCTGACAATTACATAACGAATAGCGTGGCTTGATCGGTCCTATCATCTCCCGTTTCGAGCAGCGTGGGTATGTTATACAATTCCTTCATTTATTCGTCCCCGTCAATTAGAAGTAGTGGTGCTAATACAGTGGGGGTCTGTAGATTCAAGCTTATTGCCATCAAGATCGTTACTCCAGGAAAGGAGCATCTTGAGAAGCACTGTACGTTTCCTTCTATGCCGTGCTATGCGGTGGGTTGTGTCTAATCGTGTCAATGGATTGTAGACGCCGACTTGGCTGGCAAGCCATTCTTCCCTGGGTATGTCTTCCCCTCACCTACAATCAACAGACGTTCATTTTTTGCTAATTTTTCTTTTTTATGATAGTTTGATTGACTGTAAGGATCCGGTTCTATCTGTCATCTTTGCTAGGAGGAGGGATAACTAATTGCTTGTGACAGACATGAACTCTGGCCCAATCTGCGCCATGATCTGGGAAGGCCGTGAGGTCGTCAAGACCGGTCGTAGTAAGTTTCTCCTCATAACTTCTCCACCTTTGAGAACCGGTCATTAATAGCGTCTATAGTCCTCCTCGGTGCCACCAACCCACTCGCCTCTGCCCCAGGTACCATCCGTGGTGACTTCGCCATCGTACGTTTTGCCCCCCCTTCCAACCCCCTCAAACCTACTCGATGATGTGGTGAACTAACAGGTATACAGGACGTCGGCCGCAACGTCTGCCACGGCTCCGACGCTGTCGAGAGCGCTGAGAAGGAAATCGCTCTCTGGTTTCAGGAATCTGAGATTGTCTCCTACAAGGCCTCTCAATTCGACTGGATCTACGAGAAGGCTTAGATTACCTCATATGCCTTGGGTTCCATGGCGGGATGAATTGTAGACTATAACCTTCTTCTTTTTTCTTTATTGAAAGAGGGCTCTTATATATTATATAGGGGTGGGGATGCAATTTGACTGGCTTAGATGGATGAAGACATCTGGATAGACAATTGAATAAAAAAAAGTTTTCTCATGAAGAATTGTGATGTTGATTGTGATGCTGTAGTTTGTAGTTAGCTGTAAATCTAAGACTAGTAAATTCTAATGAGAACAAGAAACCTGTGGGAGCAGCTTAAAGAGATGAGTTAAAAGGGAAGCTACTTTTAGCTGCAACCTTCAAAAATCAATTCCAAAAGAGCCTCATCCATCCAAACTTAAGCTTAACATAATTTTCAACCCATCGGCATAACAACCAAGCTACCCCCACTACACCACACCAATCTAGCCCCACCACCTCCATACCCCGTCGCCTAGTCCGGCACACCACAAATCCACGCCAATGAATACATTCCGCGTCCTCAAAACCGCCGTAACAGATGTAGCGGCCACAACGACGCACCAGCCCGGTGCGACGACAACGGCTGCTGCAGCGCGCACGGGAGTCCTAAACCTCTCCAAGGGCTTCACGCTACACACGCCCAACTTCCTCGCTCCGACCTCCCGGGGCGTGGTACCCCATTTATCGCCCGATAATCTGGAGAGGAACACCGGCGTCGAGGGGGTTTTCGTGGCGCTTGAAGATTGTATATTCCCCCATTATTCCTACTGCTACTCTAAACATCAAAAATAAAATTGTGAACTAATATGGAAGTATAGTTATAGAAAAAGCCCCCCAGCGGGTACCACCGCTATACACCTACCCCTCCCCGCTCAGAACCTTCATCTCCCTCCCCGCCTCCAAATTCCTCGTCCTCTCACCCCGACGCTCACCGGCGATAACCTGTCCCAAAGCCAACTCCGACGCCAATCTTTCGATATTGACATCAGTCGGGTTTAGAGACTTACCCATAAAGGATTATGTATCTGCCGTAATGAGGTTAGAGCCCGACATCGTGCTTTCGATAGCTGATGTGGCGAATACGGTTGCTCCTCCGGGGAAGAATAGGGTGCAGAAGATGCTCGGTAGGACGGAGATGTGGCTTGATGAGGTTTTGAAGGTTGCGGGGGGGACAGGGGTAGCGGTTTTTGCGCCCGTGTTACCGGTTGAGAAGGAGAGGCAGAGGATGTATTTGAGTCATTTGGTG
Source organism: Arthrobotrys musiformis (assembly GCA_036971715.1). Classification (NCBI taxonomy): domain Eukaryota; kingdom Fungi; phylum Ascomycota; class Orbiliomycetes; order Orbiliales; family Orbiliaceae; genus Arthrobotrys; species Arthrobotrys musiformis. The sequence goes on from JAVHJL010000008.1 coordinate 1,373,328, forward strand.
GAGAATGTGGAGAAGTTGAGCGGGTTGGTGTTTACGAATGTTGAAGGGGTTGATGTGGTGCCTGTGGAGTTGGAGGGGTTGGTGAAGTTGGGGAGTGATGTTAGCGTTGGGCCGCATCAGGTGCTTGAGATGGTTGGGAAGGGGGTGGATTTGTTTAATGTTAGTTTTGTGGGGGGGATGACTGATGCTGGTATTGCTTTGCATTTTACTTTCGGGGGTGATGGTGAAGGGGAGGAGGGGTTGGAGATGGCGACGGATATGTGGGATGTTAGGTTTGCGACGGATTTGTCGCCGCTTGAGGAAGGGTGTGAGTGTTATACTTGTCGGGTACATCATAAGGCGTATATTCGGCATTGTCTGGAGGCGAAGGAGATGACGGCGTGGGTTTTGCTGCAGATACATAATTTGAAGGTTGTGGAGAGGTTTTTCGGGGATGTGAGGAGGAGTATTGAGGAAGGGTGGTGGGAGGAGGGGAGGAAGAGGTTTGAGGGAAGGTATAAGAGGGAGATGCCTGTTGGGACGGGGTCGGGGCCTAGGTATGGTGTTCCTATTGGAAGTTGATTTTGCGATATGAGATTTGCTAATGTATTACGTCGATTACAGGCTAAGGGGGTATCAGTACAAGTCGGTTGGAGGTGAGGGGAGACTGAACGAGCCGGCGTATAGGTCGTTGGATTCAGATGATGAGGGCGGTTTGTAGAACACCAAGACGGGGGTCTAATAGAATACTATACCAATATAGAGGTCTTTGATTCTAGATATAATCGAGGCCATGGAATCATAATCTCATGAAGTCATTGAGCTACAATACTTATCCTTCAGTATTTAGAGCTTATTCGCAATATCCCGTAGTACCGGCGCCACCTGCTTCCGGCTCAAATCCAAGGACGCCTGCGTCCAAGCCTTCATCCCTTCGATCTCAGCATTTACCGTCACCTCATCCTCCTCCTTCGGCCACCTCTCCAATCTAAACTTCTCATTCGCACTATCTTCGAAACTTTGTGCAAAACCCCTTGTCCTCTCGTTCGCACCCCATATCAATAAATCTCGTCTGAAACCTTTGCTATTGTCTGTCGTCATAACAATCGCGATATCCAACCCTCTGTCTTTGGCGTATGTCTCTAATTCCCCCGCGAATGCTTCGATCCCGCCTGCCTTCTGAACAACCCATGATAACGACCTATTTATCGCACTAACACCAAGTACCACCCCGTTTTTCTCTTTCCACTGTTTATAATCCTTCCGGAGTAAACCGTCGATGCTCAAACCGGTAATATCCCCCTTCGCAGCCTGTATCTCCTCATAAAACTTATTTGAATCAAACCCTTCCCCAACCCGTTCGAGTAGTTCGGTGACTTGAACGATATCCACCGGGGTGACTTTTGATTGTGCCTTTAGATTTGCGGTATCGATTAGTATTGGTGCTAATGCTAGTCGTGCGATTTCGGAGTGGATTGAGTCTGGGAGGTTCTGCCAGTGGGTTGGGTAGTGTGTTCGGAAGTGGTTTGTGATTAGGGAGGCGCAGGAGCCGGAGGTGGTTATTGTGCGTGGGGATACGCCGGTGTAGAGGTTTTCATCATGGTGGTGGTCGATGATTGCTGATATTGATTTTGAAAATGTGGGTGCGAGGGGGGGTTGCAGGACGTTGTGGTCTACTAGTGTTATTGAGGTTTTCTGGGGGTTTAGGTTGGCGGGGAGGTCGGAGAGGGTGGGGATGTCGGAGAGGGAGAAGGAGAGGTGGGAGGCTAGTTTTGCATGTTCGGGGCGGAGGGAGACTTCGTTACGGGGGATGGAGAGGAGGGGGATGGTGGGTTCTTTTAAGCGGGAGAAGAAGTTGGAGATTTCTTTGTCGGGGGGATTTGGATCTTGGAATTTTGGGGTTTCGGGTGAATTGGTTATGGTATGGAGGTAGGCGTATATGATCGAAGAGGCGAAGGAGTCGAGGTCTGTTTTATGGTGATGTTAGTAGGGTATCTGGGATAGTGTAGTAGTGGGTATGGCGCTCGAACCTGCGGATTCATTGCCCACGACGAGATGGACGGGCTTATTTGCACCGGCTGTTAGATTGAATGCGTGTTTTGCTCCGAGGAGGAACTGCTGGAGTGATGTGAAGGTTTCCATCTTGCGAACACGAACTTTCATGGTGCGCGTGGTCGGGGAGGAAGGTTGAAGGGGGGGTGTCGAGGTTGAAGTCGACTTGACGTCAAATGTGTGATATCATGAAGACTACGTTGCGTTGTCGTTGGCCGATTACATAATCAAACATGGATGTCTATTCTCTTGGCGTGGTTTGGCCTAAGTCATGTTTTCAGGCTTCATTGGACCCAACCCACGGGTATAAAATTTAAACAGGATGCTGGAGTGAGAAAGAAAAAAGAAAACTACCGCTGAGGTACTTGGTACTGGAAGTGCAGATGTATCGTCTACAATCGTTACATTTTGGTAATAAAAATTGAAGTTTGGAAAGCGGTCGTGAAGGTAGCCGCTGAGGCTGATATGGACATGCATTCTGGGACAAAAGTACAGTATATTCGAGGCTGTGGATTGGCGGTACCAGCGCACAAGCCATGAGAAAAGTGCCTCCCGAGGGCAGAAACCAGGGGTTTGAATGGGATGATATGATATGCAGCATGCAATGTTCGTCAGTTTGTGCTGGGAATGAATGCAGTAGCCAGGCACATGATGGACGGGGATGGAGAGAGTAATGCGACCTCATAAAATATTACACTCTCGAAAGGCCATAATTTCTGCGATTTATTACCATTCTTCCCCTGGGGTTCGATCAATCTTAGTCGGGTGATGGAACTCGACGGAGGCTATTTAATTTTTTTGACGACTCGAATATTGGTTAGTGGGCGGTTGAATTAGAGGTTCGGAGCGGGTTTATATTCAGCTGTGGAGAAAAATTTGCCGCCGGCGCCACAATGCATGGTGGTCGCTGGACTGGGGCTCCCACCCGAGGACATCCATCCATCCATCTCACTTGGAATCGAAATCGAGATCTTGTTTGAGTTCACCCGGCTTTTGCCCGCCCATGTATACATATATCGATATACATACATAAGTACTTACTTCTTGTATGTTATATCAGTCCATATATATGTAATATATGACTCGAGCTATGGATGGAGGGAGTGGGCTTAAACTTTTTTTTTTCTCGCGTCGCGGAAAGCCCTCTCAAACGTAGTCCGGCTGACTGCATTCGATATAAAAAATGCCTCGGGTCACCCCGCAATAGATATCGCCGCCGCTGTCGTACTACACGCGAGCGAAACCAAGAGCCAGACCGGAAAGTACGATTATGATCTGATACGGTGGCAGGGAAGGTGTGTGTGTGGTTTGTTCTGTCCTAGGCATTGTAGAGGTTTAGCTCCCCACTACTACCGAGTGTATGCAGCTAGTTTTAGACACCGTTCCAGGGTTGATGGTCCGAGTTGGTTAAGTTTTTTTTTTTTTCCCTTCTATCGATGCAATGCCCAGTCCATTTTCGGGTGCAAATTCGCGGACCGGCTTCTGATGGAAACGTGAGACCGTAATGTGATTTTTTTTTTTTTTTTTCTTCTCCCCTTCTCTCCTGTGCTTCTTCCGTGGTCTAGTGTCAGTAGAACAGAAGGAGAAGCGGAGGGGAAAGGTGTCTTTTTTAGTTTAAAGCCGGCCTTCTGGAACATGCATGTAAGTAGGTATGTGGATGCATGCAGATAGGTTAAGGTACCAATATTGATATCAGACCGTCGAAAACAGGAAAGAATGCCTCGTTTACTTGCCTCTTTACTTACTGACCTGCATACCGAAGCAGCAAAGTAATTGAATCTGATTGACTGCTTGACCGGTTGCCCGACTGATTGATCCATTGATTAATCGATTGAGTAAGTGGGTGGGCATGTGCGTGGGTGCGTGCGTGGATGTCCATAATGCAGATGTGGGTGTGTGGAGGTCTGTCGTGCCGTAACAATAGTAGCCAGACCCATATATTAGGGATTCTCTGTGGGGAGAGCTAACTGGATCACTCGCTCGTACCTGTGAGAAATAGTAGTTAGTGGTAGTAGAGGAAGAAGAAGGGATAGTTCGTATTATATCTTTCCTTTCCACATCCATCAACCATCCCATCCGACCATCTCATATACAACCAACTCTCCTGAAGCTGATCCGAATCATCACCATCACCATCACCACCAACCCAGCTATCGTTTTGGACAAAAAACTGACTGATTAGGTAAGTTAGTGTGTTAACTATCTATTTTCCTTATAATCCGGGGACGTACCTTTTTTTATATATCATGTATTATATAAATAAACCGGTGGACTGGAATCAGATCGTGGGCTGATTCTGCTGTGGGTGCTGCCTGCTGCTGTGTGCTGTGTGCTGTAACCAACATGTAACATTTCCTTCCATCCATTTCATCCCTCCATCCGCCATCCCATCCCAGCCAAACCTACCCTGCCCAGCCTGCCTTTCGCACTTCCTCTCTTCACCACCACAACCACAACCACAACCGCTCCATCAATCGGTCAATCGGTATCACCAGCTAACCAGCCCATCGCCTCCAGCTCGCTACTCACATAGCATCAGGATATCCTTTCTTCCACCAATCCTCGCTCGCCCCTCCATCTCGGTTTATCGCTCCATCTGGTCATCCTATCGCTGGTCCGGTCCTCCATTCGTTCCACCCCCTCGATCACTTTTTTTCCCCCAATCAATCAATCAATGTCTCTGGCTCCGAGTCGCCAAACTTGACCAAAGGGAAAACGAGACAAAAAGTACTCGAGCATACGGCACGGAAACCCACCCCCCGGACAACCCTTCGCCCTTTGCTTAACCGTCTCGTCTCCACGATTGGACCGACAAAACGAACGAAAGGCAATCCACCATGGCGGGTGCCTCGAGTAACGGTCCTATTGCCGCTCAAGGCACCCCAAAATCAGCAACCAATGGCTCCTCTTCCCGAAAATCTCCCACACAAGGGCAATCGAGCAGTACCCCGACGACTCGAATGAAAGGTGGAGGAGGCGGAATGGCGACTACCATGATTCCTCCAAGTCAAGGGGTCCCGCTCAGCACCAGGAGAGCAGCAGGACTCGACATGAGCTCCGTCGAACATCGCCAAATCCCGTCCGTAAAGGAACAGCCGAAGAAAAACCGACCTCACGGAATAACCGAAGCGCCTACCTATCATCCGACTGAGGAGGAGTTCAAGGATCCGTTCAAATACATCCAGAGCATCGCTGAAGAGGGCCGGAAATATGGCATCATCAAAATCATCCCTCCGGACACGTGGAATCCGCCCTTCTGCATCGATACAGAGGTACGGCTTCTCTAGGCACTTACTCCGAGCTTTTGAAGATTGGGTGGTTTTTAACATCTTTCACAGCGATTTCATTTCAAGACCCGAAGACAGGAACTCAACAGCGTTGAAGGAGGTACGAACAGCTCTACCGGCACCCCGAGATCCCATTTCTTTCCTAAATATACTTTATACTAACTGCTACGCCACCAACAGGAACTCGAGCCAACCTCAACTATCTCGACCAACTCAATAAGTTCCACTCACAACACGGCATGACCCTTAATCGGTATCCAAGTGTAGATAAGCGACCGCTAGACCTCTATAGATTAAAGAAGGCTGTCGATATTCGAGGAGGTTTCGACAAAGTTTGCAAGGGTAAAAAATGGGCCGAAATTGGGCGCGACTTGGGTTACAGCGGCAAGATAATGTCTTCGCTCTCGACATCGCTCAAAAACTCATACCAGAAATATCTCCATCCGTATGAGGAATATGTCAAGACCGCTAAGCCTGGCGTACAACAACAATTGGAAGCCGAGTACGGTGGACCTCTAACCCCTTCTCCCGCTGGTAGTCCCGCAGGGAAGATGGTAAAGAACTTGATGAAATCACCGGGAGGCATCCAAGAATCGCCACTGTCACGCTCTGCATTCGCCCTCAATTCCTCCGGGATGCGAGAGAAGCCGGTTGACTCGGATAATGACTCCCCGATGCCGGATGCGGGGCCCGTGGATGCTAGCGAAACTAGTACTCCTGGCCCTGCTGGTGGCTTCACTCCTGTAAACATGGGTGGTGGGTTTACCGCGGTCAATGGCAACGCCTTTACAGCTGTAAATTCGATCAAAAAGGAGAACGAACCGACGCCAGCTCCGAATGAGACCCCGCGGCCTTCTAGCAGAGGGTCAAAGCGTCATCATAGCGAGAATAGCGACAGTCCTTCGAAAGATCCTAGTGGCGCTGATGGAGAAAAAGAGTCCGGAGAACGCCGTAGCAAGAGATTGAAGAAGGCGCCTACCGTCGCTGGATCAAATATGATTTTTCATAGGCCAGCAACACCGAGGCCTGATCGTCCAAACAAGACAAAACCGGGCGAAGTAAGTCAACGGGTGAAATCTCTTTAAAAATAACTTGCTAACAAAAGTGCTACAGAAATGTGAGAAATGTGGACGAGGCGATGATGCAACGTCGCTTCTGCTCTGTGATGGATGTGATCATGGATACCACACTTACTGCCTGGACCCACCGGTCAAAACAATACCAGAGAGAGACTGGTATTGTAATCGTTGCCTTGTTGGTACTGGGGAGTTTGGATTTGAAGATGGCCCTGTCTACTCTCTTAAGCAGTTTCAGGAAAAGGCGAATAACTTCAAAGAAAACTACTTTGGCTCCAAAACGACCTACGATCCGATTTCTAATACAAAACGCCAAGTCTGCGAAGAGGATGTCGAGCAGGAGTTTTGGCGTCTCGTCGAAAGTTTGCATGAGACTGTCGAAGTAGAGTATGGCGCGGACATCCACTCCACAACTCACGGTAGTGGCTTCCCGGTCATTGAAAAGGACCCGCTAAATAAATACTCCCACGACCCTTGGAATCTCAACATATTGCCGCTACATAGCGAATCTTTATTCCGACACATCAAGTCGGATGTTTCCGGAATGACAGTACCATGGCTATACGTTGGCATGTGCTTCTCAACATTCTGCTGGCATAACGAAGATCACTACACCTACTCTGCGAATTATCAACACTTCGGGGCAACAAAGACGTGGTATGGGATCCCGTGCTCGGACGCTCTAAAGTTCGAAAATGCGATGAGAGAGGCGGTCCCAGAGCTATTCGAACAGCAGCCTGATTTGCTGTTCCAGCTTGTAACCTTGCTTACTCCGACGGCATTGACAAAAGCGGGGGTCAAGGTATACGCTATCGACCAGCGCGCTGGTCAATTCGTTATCACATTCCCTCAAGCCTACCATGCCGGGTTTAATCACGGGGTAAGTCCCACTCCACGTTTGCGCGTGACGAGGTGCTAATGCTTTTTTTTTAGTTCAATTTTAACGAGGCTGTCAATTTTGCGCCACCCGACTGGGAGCCTTATGGCCGGGCTGGTGTCGAGCGTTATCATGAATTCAGGAAGCAACCGGTGTTTTCTCACGAAGAACTTTTACTAACAGCTGCCGCCAGAGACACCTCAATTAAAACAGCTCTTTGGTGAGTTCCTCCCCTTAAACGGAGTGGGAAACCATATATAATCTAATATATCTGGATTTAGGTTGGCACCTGCCTTGGAAAAAATCCGAGACGCCGAACTGGAGAGTCGCAGTAACTTGCGTGAGCTCGTTCCTGGCATTACCGAGCAATTAGTTGAGGGTGACCTTGTGGAAGAACAGTACCAATGCATAGTCTGCAAGTCGTACTGTTATCTATCCCAGGTCATCTGCGATTGCACGACGAATGTCGGATGCATCGAACACCACCAAGATATCTGCGACTGCGCCTCGGACAAACACATCCTCCGCCTCAAGCACAACGACGAGACGTTGAAGGAGTTAGTGGACAAGGTCAGAGATAAAGCAAACATGCCGAAGGCATGGACGGCAAAGTTGCAAAAGTTCATGTTAGAATCCCCAAGACCTGCTTTGAAAACCTTGCGATCTCTTCTAGCTGAAGGGGAGAAGATTCCAGCGACCATTCCTGAGCTACCTGCCCTTAAGTCTTTCGTTGAAAGAGCAAATGAGTGGGTTGAGGAAGCTACCAATTACATTTCACGAAAGCAGCAGAATCGTAGAAAGAATGAGAAAGTCTGGAGAAAAGGCAATGCGAAGGCTGCAGAGCTAGAAGAGCGCGATAAAGAGCTCAGAAAGGTTGATAACATTGTGCGACTATTACAGGAGGCCGACCAGCTATCCTTCGAGGCTCCTGAGATCGAACAGCTCCGCGAACGAGCTGAAGCAATCAGCGACTTCCAAGCCAAAGCACGGTATGCACTTGCGGACGCGCAGCCGAACAGTGGCATGACCGTCGAACAATACGAAGAGCTAGCGGAGGCTGGGAGGTCTTTTAACGTGGATTTGGTGGAAACCGAACAACTTGACAAACTCATTCAGCAGTGTCGTTGGATAAAGGAAATTCGAGATATGAAGTACACGGGAAAGGTGGTGACGTTGAAAGAGTGCCAGGCTTTGATTGATCAGGGATACGAACTTGGGATGAAGAATGGAGATGGGGAGCTCCTTGGCTGGTTGGAGGCTGAGCGTAATGCTGGTCAGCTTTGGTCTAGTAAAGCGAGAGATGTTATGTCTCAGGAGCCGATCCATTACGCCCAACTCGACTCTCTATCAAGAATGGCCCAGCTTCATCCTTACGAACAGGAAATCCTGGACCAAGTCGACCAAATACTTAATAAGCAACGCGAGGCTCAGCGTCAGGTCCAGAACTTGGTCGAGAAGGCAAAGTCGGTACGATTTCACCAACGCCCCCATTACAAGGATGCTCGAGATGTAATGGATTCTCTCACTGCTGGTCAAGTCAAACCCGCTGGAACGATTGATCTCGAAAAGGAGTTGAAACGACATGAGGACTGGATGCGACGCGGGAAGAAGCTTTTTGGCAAGGCAAACGCACCTCTTCATATTCTTCTTAGTCACATGTTATATGTTGAAGGACGGAACAATGCCTGCTTCGCACTCGAAGATCGCCCTCGTACGCCCGTCGAGCCTTCCTCCCGAGAGCAAAGTCCGGACCCGAATTCTACTGCCCCGTCATTTGGTGTTGAATCTTCGAAAGCGGGACGCCTACGCGAAATATTCTGCATCTGCCGCCAGCCTGAGGCCGGCATGATGATTGAGTGCGAGATTTGCCATGAGTGGTATCACGGAAAATGCCTGAAGATCGCACGCGGGAAAGTCAAGGAGGAGGATAAGTACACTTGTCCGATCTGCGACCATCGGGTTAAGATTCCGAGGGACGCAGCGCGACCTAAGCTTGAAGACCTCCAGGCGTGGGAGTCAGAAATAATGGAGTTGCCTTTCCAGCCTGAAGAGCAGGAATGTCTATCCCGGATAATATCCGTTTCTCAAAAATTCAGAGATCACCTCCATCCATTCTGCCAAAACGCCTTTGGGTTGACGAGCGCGGAGGTTCCAACGATGAGGTTTTATCTACGGAAGATTGAAGGTGCAGAGGTTCTGTTAGCTCAAGAGCATAATTTCTTGAGAGCTGAGCTGCATCGATGGATGCCGATTGCGCCTGATCCGCCACCAATCCTGTCAGCTTCACTGTCCACTCGTAAACCGAGACCTACTAAACAACAAAAGCTTATGATGTCACTCGGAATAGAAAACCCGGAAGAGCTCCCTGTTCAACTGCGCACCAAGGCTCACCAGTTCAAGAAGGCTAAGGATATAACCCAAAAGACACCAACACACATCAAACCCGCGCCTCGCCTTGGATCCCCGGGATCCTCCACCTCTCCTTCTACCATCCACCATCCTCAATTCGATTATGGCAGCAGCGGGTACGATATGGACCAGGAATCACCCCCGTTTCGCCCTGGACTACACGATGGAATGGAACCAGTACCTAGTCTCCGAGGCCGTGGCCTCGACAACCTTCTTTTCAACTCTCCGCCCCCGGTCTCCTTCCTCCCCGGGAGACTCCACCAAGAAGCTGAACACATCCCGTCCACTGCGAATCAGATACAGGAAATGAGCACGATGTTCGAATTCGATGCCGCATCTGCGAATCAGGAGCCTAGCGATGTCCTTATGAAGGATATTTCTGGGGCTATGGCGCAATCTGATGAGGCGGAACGGGTAGCTCTGGCACAACAAGCCGCGAATGAAGCCTTAACTTTGCAGCAATTCTCGACACTACATGATGATGACCGAGACACCGAACTCGGCCCCGGACCCGCTTCTGGTAGTGTTGCCGGAGAGGCTAAACAGTAGTTCCGTTACAAGGAGCCGCCGGTCCGCCGCCGACGTATGGGAGCTAGAGCATCATAAATGGTTGTTGGCTTCGCTTAGTTACACCTCTCGCGTTATTTTCACCATTGTTGCAAAGCCAATTCTCTATATCCATGGGTTTCCTGCTTCGCTTTGCATATTTTCTCTTTCCTAATCCGATTTAATGTATCTATCACGAGCTTTTCTTTCTTTTCTGTTTCCTGGATTCCGGTATGGCGTCAATCTGAGGATTTGTGCCTTCTAGTTTTTTTTCTCTTTCTTTTCCTTTCTTTCCTTTCTTGTTAACTCTTCGATATCCTTCCTGGATCCATATGTTTCTTTATGGGACATAATTTCATGATACCATTAATTGGGTGTTTCAGTTCCTTTACTGTATTACCTAAACTATTTTTACATAAGGAAAATAAGGGCATGGTTTATCGGCTGCAACTTTTTTTGTCTTTTTTTCGTTTCCATAACTAATATCCCTTCTTAAACTCTCCACTTTGGTCTTCTTCTTTCTTCTTCTTCTAGTTGATTCTGATACCAAAACATGCGGTTTTCCCTCCTTTTCCTTTCTCCTTTATGTTTTAATTTAATACGGTCTTCTCCATTATCCAAGGGTGGCTTCGCGATTATTCATAAAAAAAATCACACACACATCGGGATTTCGAAAAAAAGTTATGTCTCTTTTTTCTTTTTACTTCTCCGAAAGGGGGTTTCTGGGGTCGAAGATCGCGAGTAAGACTTTTTTTTTCTTTTACTTTATTGTTAATTTTTTTATTACTTTCAACGGGGGCGGCGGTGTGGTGTTTATAAGTTGTTTTTAGTTTTATAGAGGGTGATTTCAATGGGGTAATTGATATTATCTTTTCTAATCATTGGTTTTATATCGTTCACTCCTTGTGCGATCTGGGTACGAGACCGGTTTTATACATTTATGTGAGAAATTATCATTTTGTGGGTTTGGATCCTTAGGGATTGACTTGTCTCGTAAAGTAGAGCTGGCCGAAGTGGTGTAGACGGCTAGTTCTGGGGCGTATATTTGGAAAATAATTACTCAGGCCAAGGACGAGAGCTGTGATAGAGCGGCATGATGAGGGTGGAAGGGAGGAAGGGCGGAGGGTCCCGTAATATATACATATACTTAGGTACCTATCTAGAGGAGGGATTACTCGTCGTCTACCTCGTTGGTCTGGCGCGGATCCCTGGCGCCCGAGCGCGGGCGTATTTCCCTGTTGTAATTCTCGACGGGATCAAAATCAGATCCTCGACGGAGTCCGTTTCTTGGGAAATCTTCGGAAACGTGATACAGAGGTCGGGGGTGCATGATCTCAATTCTCTCCTTCGGCGCCCTGGATTCCTCTTCCTTCGCGCCGGCGGCTATCAAGAGGTCGGCTATTTCGTCGAGTCCATACTTCTTCGCGAGATCTAGAACGGTCTCCCCGTAGATCGTCGTAGCGTTCAAGTTGGATTCCTTGCTGAGCAGAAATTTTGCTATTTCTTGCTGGTTTCTGGATACTGCGTAAGCTAGCGGGGTTAGGCCTTCCGATGATTCTGCAATTTGGAGGGGATTGTCTGCCAATATTAATAGTTGGGGGGCCTTGGCTTCACGTCGGAGGGTCTTGCCACGATCTATAATTTTTTGTACCAGGTCTAAGTCACCTATCATGACGGCACACATCAAAGGACTTCTCATCTTGCCATCCGTGACGAATGGACTTGCACGTTTGGTGATGAACAGATCTACAATGTCCATTTTTCGTTGAAGGATTGCTAGAGTGAAAGGAGCGAACCTCGTATGCGTTCCGGAAGGTAGTCCCTGGAAATCTAGATCATGTCCTAGCTTGAAAAGTGTCCCGATCACATCTACGCCTCTATTTTTGAGAAAGACTGCTTCAAGCATGGCGGTAGAACCTTTGTGCTTTATATCGTAAAAGCTCGCACCAAGCTGCACAAGCGTTTCCAAAGTCGAGACTTGTGCGAGATCTATGGCCCATGCTAACGGCGTGTGGTTGTTATAGTCCCGAGCTTCGATATTCTGGCCATGGGACTTGACCAAAGACTCTATAAGCCAATTCAACCCAAAGTATACCGCGAGATGTATTCCTTTGATTGGAGTCGAGACTTCATAGTTGGGAGGATGCTCTCTCTCTACCTTCAAGACTTGATTGATGGATGCCACGAGATTATCGTCCAGTAGAAGACTCAAGACGCCTTCGTCGGTGTAACCCTCGATCTTCATCGTCTCGCTTGGTTCCGCTATAAAACGGCCCCATTCCATCGCCGCGCGGCGGAAGTAAGGAAACACCGCCAGTCTCAAATCGTAGAGGTACTTATTTTGACACGGACCAGCTCGGAACTCGGCGTTTGATAGGTATTTAACCATACGCTCTGCAAAGGGCGGCCAACCACCGGGATACCAGAAAAATGGCCGGCCGCTGAAATATTCGTGGAACGTCTTGTGGAACAGCCTGACGATATCCTTCGACTCGTCGTATTCTAATAGTCCCTGGCAGTGAAAAAGAAGGTGTTCGACCGATACCAGCTCAGACTCATCCGCGTTCAGTCCCGGGTACATATGAGCGTAAAGTGCATACTGGAGCTCCGAGAACGAGAAGGGTTTCTCGGCGAGGCGCACCAACGTAATTGCCTTGAAAGCATATTTTTCAGCATCCTCAGCGATGCTAGACCTGACGCGGTCGTAGAACTTGCCGTAAAACATGATGCATTTTACTCGCTCCAGGTCTTCTCGCGTTTCTAGTTCGACTTCCGTCGTAAGCTCGACAAATAAACTTGCTATCTCAAACCTGTTTCCAACTGTTAGCCTGGCGCCTCGCCGTCCAAAACGAATTTACTTACAGGCCAAGTGCGATAGCCTCAATTTCATCAACGTATTTATCCCGTACGTTTGGATCCCGGGAGAGTATTCCAGGTAATTTCGAAAACTTATCGCTTAAAAATTGCCTGATAGTTCTCTTAAAATAAAAATCGGTATCTTGGGCATTGATGATGTGGGTGGCGTCTATGTCGTCTGCCCGGGCGGTCCCCTCCCTTGCGGCACATAGAAGGTTTATGCCATACGATTTCCAAACTGACAATCCCAGTGTATCTCTTTCAGAAGGTGAAAGATTCTCAAGGCCATCAATAAAAATAAATTGCTTGCGAGCATGAGCCGAACTTAGGCTGTCGAGAGTTGACAAAGTTGATGCTATAGAGAGCTTTTCGAGTACGTTCTCCTGCACAGCTTTAAAATTGCTTTTGAAAGATGAGTGCTGGTTCCGTATACAGTGCATAACTTCGTGGGCGGTCCATCTTCCATCTTTACCCTGGGGAGGATTTTCTCCCAAATATATCAAGACAACGTCAGCGGATCCACCGTACTGTTCCCGAAATGAATCATAAGTCCAGGACATGACGTTTGTTTTGCCTGCACCTGGGGGACCTGTGAATAGAAGAGCTGAGCCAGGAGTATTCTCCCATTCTTTGAATTGCCGCAATCCCGTAAACCATGACGGAATGTATGGGCCGACATCGCGATCCTGTCTGCATTTGCGGTGTATCGATCCAAAGTCCCCGTCGAGGGGTAGTACTCCAGGGCCTTGGACCGATTTAAGTGTATTATCAGCGTTTTGCTCCAATGGTTCCGTATTTTGTGGCTCTTCCGGTGTAGGTTCGGGATCCGATGGTGTTGAAACTGCCTGGTCGATTGCAGCTGTATCTCCGCCCTGATCGCTGGCTTTCAACGCTTCGGACTGAGGTAAAATCGTGTTCTTGATGGCATCTTCGACCGCCTCAATCGTACCCTCCTTTCGCGCTGTTTGAGACGAATCATATTGGGACCCCAGGGGCTTAACTGGCACAGATTGAAAATATGCTACCCAGTCTTCCCCTTCTTCGTACTCTCCAAGATTCCAGCCGTCTTCGGTATAATGTTTGTAAATGTGCCTTAATTTTGAATCCAATACCGATTCCGCTTCGGGGGTGTTCTGAAGTCGGTATTTTTCGAGCGGTGTCATGGCATGTCCGAGTATAGGCTCGCGTACTATTGCCTCTACTTCGGTATCATTCGGAAGGTTCTGAGATTCTTCGCACCCCCGGAACCCACAACTCCAAGAAAGAGGCTGTGGATGTGACCAACCCCGTGACGCAGACTCAGAGGACAATCTATCTGGAACAACTAAATGTTCCTTGATGTGTTTAGTCCAATCATCGAAACCATCGGCTAGATATAAGCAGAATAGATCTACGAATATACATCCGAGTGTCATTCCTGGCGACGAGATTTTAATCGGAGGGGTGCCATGTCGTGTAATGTGTCCATCGTTCCCGGCCTCTGTCGTGCCAATGACCGACGGTTCTATATATGGTTTAGCATAAAGGTTAGTCACGTATGACTATCTCAATGAGAAAAAGATAACTATAAACGGAAGCTGAAGGGCTTATTACCCGCGGAGTCATAAACCTCGCTAAAGCCGATAAAGCTGGAGTAGCTGTCGCTGTCAGAGGCATCCGTTAGGGTTTCATTGAAATCAAAATCCTCTGCAATCTAAGCGTTAGAAATAGCTAGGTTGGGAATAAACTAGGAGAAACAAACTGAAGGGCGTACCAAGGCGTAGATTTCGAATGAACTCTTTGGCGTATGATGCGGCCGCGCCTGCTGCGACTTTCTTCCACCTCGCATCCTTATGTTTATCTGTATAGCTGCTGATACCCCTGATAGCAACGAGGCTCTCAAATTTCATATGTTGTCCCAGGAGCCCTTCATTAACCACGCAGCAGAGATCAGTGAAACCAGCATCTAGGCCTGCTTTGGTAAGCTTTCCCTGGCTGGGAAGGTCTTCGACGGCCTTCCACCCACTAGCGATACCGCTGTGCCGAATCCTTGACTGAGGGGGGCCGTATCTGTGTCTAATCTTCAGAGTATCAGAGGAACCGGCACACCCCTCACATGTTTGGTTTTCTTCACTAATACCCGATCCGTATCCCTCATGAGGGGAATCCGAGCCGAAATGTATATCTATTAGGTTCGAGTAGTGCTCGTATCGGTATTTGTTTCCCGGATCATGATCAGCTTTGTTAGCTAGCGAAGCCGCTGGTATAAATTCATTAAGACCGTCTAGTCTGGGTCTGGCTTGAGACAAGTCGAGCCTTTCAATATAATCCCAGATTGACTTATTGCGAGTCTGCTCGGGGAGGCCCTGTTCAAGACGAAAGTTCGGCGCCTGCCGGTTGTCGTATGCCGTGCGGTTGGGAGTGCTGAACACGTAGTTGAAGATTTTACTTCTATCGCAAACTACAACGTCTGCGAGGTAGACTTCTGGTGCGAAGCCGGAGGCCGTACCTACGTGCAAAAAGATATGCAGAGAGCGGAATAATTTCATTACCTCTTCGGCAAGGCAATCTTGAGTACTGCGATAGTGATAAGACTCCGACAACCAGGCTACCACAACTATCTGGTACCCTACGCGGCCTAACCGGTATTCGAATTTACTGGCCGAGCCTCCGGAGGCCGCCGGGACGAGGTGTACTCTATCAAGCATGGCCTCCGCTACCTCCGCATCCATTCTACTCGAGCAAAGCCATGCTACCCTATAGCGGCTGCGTTGCTTTGGTCCATAGAATTCCGACTCCTCCAACGCATCCTCTATGATCTCGTCAGTGTTTTCGCCAGCTGGGCCGACAGGTGGGTCATCATGAGGGACTTCCGCTGCCTCATCTAGCTCCCAGTCGAGGACAGATAAGCCTGTGGGCCCAGAAAAATCTTTCGCGAGGGTTTTTAATGAAGATTCTGATATTCTGTGGTCTTCGTCGATACTAGAATTATCATCGTCTAGCTCTGCCAGCCCTTCAAAATCCCGCTCCTCCGCCGAGAGAGATGAGGGTGTGTTTTGTGAGTCGCTGTTCCTGGAGTCGATGTCGAAGTACTCGTCCTCGGCGTCGCTCTCAGATGGTAAAGGTAATGAATTTAACGAAAAGTCGTGAATGCAATGAGCGATATGCTCCAGTGTATCTTCGTCTTCATCCGGGCCGGTGCACAACGGGCAATCGACAACTTTAACCGGTTTTGAAGATAAAGATGCAGTGACGAACATTGGGATCTCGTCGCTTTCAACTGAGTCTTTGTGAAAGGTTTCAAGGTGTTCGACTAATTCATCTTCATTGGAGAATTCTGTTGTTTCGCCGAATTGCTCACACGCAGCACAGGCCCATAGCTGACCATGTTCCATTTTTATATGTTGTTCCCAGTCTTTCCGAGTCAAGTAAAGTTGTAGGGGCTGTTGGCAATCCTCGAAAACACAAGTATATGGTAGGATATCGCTTGCAAGGTGCTTCCTATTTGACGAATTAGACTACTCACCATATAAAACGGAATAGAGGAGTTTATTACATACTTCCACTGGCTGCGCTCCGTAAAAGCGATAGGGAGCGACTGCAGACAACATGGGCATTTAAAAACCGATTGATACCGGGGTACATTTGGTGGCCGGGGATATGCGATCCTCGAGCTGATTTTGGATATTACGGTAGCCGCATTCCGCATCGCAGATTTATCAGGGACGGTAATGTTCCCTTCAATAGCGGACGCCGCAGTCGTGGCCGTGGGTGCTATCACAGATACTGCCCGAGGAACTTCATCCTGTGGGGCTATAATAGTAATTTGTGGAGCTTTCTCGACTTCCGGGATGTCGAAAGAAACAGCTGGTTTTATATTCGCTTGGGCTTCGGCTTCCGAGGGCAGAGCTGGAATTTCCGGTAGTGCCTCCTTCATAACAGTATCGGCGCGTGCGAGCTTCTTTGAATGAAGCTTTGCGTAAGAGAATCGATGCCATCGCCGTAGGTTTGCTTCTACCAATCTCGATTGTATTTGGGTTAATGCCCCTTCTTCTTTGAGACCTCTAGGGTGAACGATAAGCTCCAGAAATCCTTTTAACTCTTGGACTTGAGGATTTTCTAGACTAAAGCTTCTGTCCGCCCGCTTGAGACGTGAATTTGAACCCGCTTTGCGGATCGCAACCGTAAGTCTTATGATTTGATCCAGGGTGACCTCAACATCTCTTTGAGCTTCGATTTCCTCGGAGGACAACTCGGCAAGAGAGGGTTCATCTATCCCATCCCCGCTTGAGGCTGAATTATTTTGGTCGGAATTTATATCCTGTTCCTTCTTTGCGGACTCATCAGGCGATGGAAGAATAAGATCTTTCGACTTTGCTAGAAATAGGACAGGATTTATAAATTTAGTGGACCACGGAAAACAACTAAAGAAAGGCTTTCAAATAGCTTTTGAATACATACCTAAATCCTTACAATTCTCTACAAACAATTTCAAAAGGTCCAAGAGATTTACTATCGTGTTTTGTATTTCCGGCTTCGGGGAGAGTCTTTGATCAAGGGAGAGTTTCCCTTTTGCAGAGACGCCAGCTCCGGCCGCCCAGAGGTCGAAGTCCACTAATCGATTCTCCGCCCACCCGCCTTCTTTTAAGCGTTGGATAGTTAAACACGTGGATAAGGATTTCCGACATGCGTTCGTCGCTGCGCGAATAGGCTGGGTTTTGAACATTGGAACGAGGGCGTCGTGCGGCCAATACAACTTGTTCGCAGGGCCTGCTCTGATGCCAGGTCCAAAATCAGGGAATGTAAATTCCCGGGTGTTTTGACGAGCTAAACTCGGTTCATACTAAATTACATGAGACCGACGGTGAATGAAGTCGAAAGGATACGTACTGCCCCTCGGTGGGGGTAAATAGACGCTGCTGTAAAGCGCAAGGGTTGGTGGACAAGGCTGTGAGTTCCTCTCGCATGCAGAACACTGCATGAAGCCCCGCACGGCCATGGTCGAGGATCCAGAAGCTTCCTGGTTTGGACAATTCATCTTCAACTTCAGCTTCGGCATGCTTTCGCTGCTTCCTCCCAGCCGGCCGGCCAATATTTCTCGGTGCCGTGACTCGATGCCTTTGGTGTGATATTCACGACGAGGTTTAAAGTACGCGCCTGTGATTAAACTTATTAGTTAGGGGCAAGCAGGCTGGGCGCCTGTTCGGATCGGCCCACAATGCTGACAGGGGACTTCACACCGCTTGAACTCGCCCAAGAGGCCTTCCAGACAATCAGCGAAGTCGCGATCAAGCTGGCCGCCGAAACGAAGAACAGTAAATTTGGGAAGCTCGGGACCCTTCTTTTTATTGTTACCCTCAACGATGTCACAACACTATCCAGCCGCCAAGCGACTGTGTTCGAAACCAAGATCGAAGCCTCTCTCGATATACTCGAAAAGGCATGCATGGTCAGTAAATCGGCCTTCGTACGCGGCTTAAGAAATGCTAGAATACTAAAAATGGGATTTTGAATCAGTGGCCTAAAGGTGGTGGAACAAAAGGCCATCCAACGCTACATGGAATTGCAATCGCCAAACGGAAAGGTCTTACGAGGGCTCTCAAAAATTCGAGCGCCGATGTTCGTCTTGGCCTCAAGGAGTTTTCCTTGAGAACTCACGAGCTCGAGGCTCTGTTGACAGTTTTAGAGCAAACTCAGACAATAAAAGACCTGACCCTAGAAGACATGGGCCTGGACTCTTCGCCGGATAGCAAGAAGGACAACGTCCCCGGCTACCCCCCGCATGTGAATGGGGCATTATACGATACACTCGATATGCATACTTCTTGCGGGTGTCCCCTTCAACATTTAAAGTCTCCAAGACTGAGGTTAGATTCTATCGAAGAACATGAAGGAGCACAGATCCCATTTGAAGTCCTGTTCCCTGCGTCTCCTGCCCAAAACCGTAGCACCCCAAATTGCGAAATATGGCACGAAACGATGTTGATGGTGTCAAGCAAAGGGCCGCAGAGGAAAAAGGGACCGAAGTCCAAAAGGCCACCACCAAAGATTGAAGGCACAGAGTTGCTACTCGGAGAATTTTGCCGGCATCTCAAGGCAAAAATGGGCTACTGCATTCGCTTCACTCTCGTCTTCGAAAGTGCAGACCCAATATTAAGAACGTGCGATTCGTATAGCGGCCTGAATAGGAACGTCAAGCTCGTCCAGAGTCTTTCCCTTACGAATGTTTTATACAAGATCGGGAACAAGATGACGACAAGGGAAAGGTTTTATTTAGCGTATATCCTTGCTAAATCAGTATGGCAGTACTACGGCTCGGATTGGATGAGACAACCTTGGACCCACAATGATATCCAGTTCTTGGAAGAGCAAAAATCCACAGACAAGTCGAAAATAGCTTCTTACAATCCATACTACCACCCAAAGTTTAGTGACGAGAATAAGGAGACGCCAGAATATCTCCCTGATGGAGTTCTACTTCATCGTTATCCAAACATCCTGGCCCTTGCGATCCTACTCATCGAAATCATTCAGGGCCGACCTTACGATGAACAAAATCAACAACCCTATGGGTTTGCAAAAATGAAAGAGTACTACAAGTACGCATGGAATCTGACGCTTGGTGCAACTTTGGACTGCAATGTCATATATAAAGAGGTGATCAAAAAGTGCCTGGACAGAAAGCTTTTCAAGGAAGCACCATTCGACGAAGACAAGCCGAAAGAAGGAATCGATATCCGTCGAGACATTATTTATCGGGAAATTGTTTATCCATTGAAGCATCTCTTGAAACTTTCTAGTCCCTCAGATGGGGAAGATCCAATTCTTCAAGTCGTCGATGATGATCCCGCATGCACCGAAATCAAGGCGCAGGCGAATCAAAGCCGCTGCAATCCTACATACGAAATTGACTCGAGCCACCACCCGAGCCGTCATTCCAGCCGTCATTCGAGCCGTCGTTCTTCTATCGACTACTCAGCTGCCCGTGTCGAAATCAGCCCACCACCAAGGCACAGTATTGAAACATCTTTAGCAGATGATGCACTTAGCGAATGCGCCTGGCCAATTATACCCCCCGAAACACGTTCTCACACGCCAGATTCCTTCTCAGACACCAGATCACGAAATTCATGTTCTGTCGAAAGACCTGAAAGTCGTGACGACTTCGAGATTGCGATCATATGTGCTGTTCAGCCAGAATACGATGCAGTCGCTCTCGTCATCGACCAATCCTGGGACGAGGCCGGGTACGAATATGGAAGGGCGCCAGAAGACCGGAATACCTATAAAACCGGAAGGATCGGTAGATATAACGTGGTCTTAGCACTCCTACCGGGAATGGGAAAAGCAAACGCCGCGAACGCTGCCTCCGATTTCAGATCAAGTTTTCGCGGGATTGAGATCGCTTTAATCGTTGGCATCTGTGGTGGCGTACCATTTAACAAGGACGAGGAAATAATTCTTGGGGATGTTATAATCAGCGGATCCATCGTCCAATACGACTTCGGAAGAAGATATACAAATAAATTCCAACGAAAAAGCGACTTTGGCGAGTCACTCGGAAGGGCTAGCCCCAATGTCCGTAGTTTACTAGCAGCTTTGAGTACGGATGACGGGTCGGAATGGTTAGAAAGGAGGACCCTGCACCATCTAGAAGAGCTCCAAGGGAGGGCTCGGGGGCGCCGGAGGCTCAAAGGCAAATACGATTATCCAGGGGCAGACAAAGATAAACTTTTCGAATCTTCGTACCGACATAAGCACCATGCCTCTTTCAACTGCGATACTTGCGACCATTGTCATGTAGATGCGGATGACACTTGTCACACGGCTATGACGGGCGCTGCATGCAGTGAGCTTCTTTGCGATGAGAAATACCTCGTGCATCGGATGAGGCTTGAGGAGAAGCTCAAACACACAGTACTAGCTAGTGAAATACAGCAGCCATATGTGCATATTGGGACTGTAGGATCTGGCGACACCGTTATGCGATCCAGCCAAGAGCGCGACAGAATAGCAAAGGAAGACAACATCATTGCCTTTGAAATGGAGGGCGCAGGTGTATGGGACAATTTATCCTGCATCATTATCAAGGGGGTATGTGACTACTGCGACAGTCATAAGAACAAGAATTGGCAAGATTTCGCCTCCGCTACCGCTGCGTCAGCAATGAAAGCGCTACTAGAAAGATATGGTCGGAGGGATAGGTCTCCACGCCCGCTGGACAGGCGCGCCTATGGACGTTGAAGTATCTGTAAAGATTGGAGGTATGGTGTAATGGTAAAGCCTATCTTTTCCTATAGCTACCGTTTGTATATATAAGCGAAACTGAATTCATGCCAAAAACGGTATTAACAACAGCCTGACTTGTTCTTTCAGTTTAGTAACTGAAATATGCCCCGACCCGCCGACCTCTAGTACCCCACTGCACCCGAACGCACTCGGATGCCACTGACAATCATTTTCTGGCCGATCTTCCTTTCAATATCTGAAAAATTATTTGGATTAACATTATATACATTAACCGGCCCGTATTATCCCACCCAAGTATAATCATACCAACAACTTAGAATAGGTTGACACCGTCTTTGACTCCGTTGACAATCCCAAAAGTTAGACCTGTCCGTTTACCAATCTTGCAGACCTTTTGGTCTACCACATGGTTTCCAATGTTAATTGACGCGAGGTGCGGATTTGATAGTAGGTTCCACAATGAACCAACCCCTTAGTATCCTAGCGGGGAGAGGAGCTTACCCTATCGACACCTTGCCGGTTTCCATTTACTCTGAATATGCCCCAATTCAGGAAGTTTACGGTCATTCCATCGATCAAGCATCCGGAACTTGCAAAGAGGGTTCTAGAATTAAGGTAGATGATCTCGTTTGAAGTGCAACAAGTAGCCTTACAGTATAACTATCTCCTAAAAGTGCATTCTCGCTAGTGTTCCTCTGATTATAGATGAAATCCATCTAGAACGCATCTAACCTGCGAGATAAGTGCTGCTTGAGGTGTCGGCACAGACAGCTATTGGCTTCGGTGGCTGGGGTTGATGATTGTAGGAGATGTTGAGGCCTCAATCTTGCGGGAGAAGCTGAAATATCCGTGCTTATATATTTCCTCTTTTTTGCCGAGTAACGCCCTCCGGATCAGATCTCCAGGGTGGCCATAGATCTGTCCATGATTTATGCGTAATATCCCGATAGTTGTGGGTCTGATGTCAAAAGCTCTCGTAAGAAGTTTGTGGAAGCAGATACGGTAAACAGAGATCTACCAATATTAAGCCACGGTGCGGGCTCGCAAGTCACATAAAACAAGCCTAATAAAAAAATGAACCCCCCCCCAAAAAAAAAAAAACGAGCTCCAAAAAAACGCCTCACGGATGACACCCCAGAGAATCCCCGAGAAAGACGCCCGTTGCACTGGTCGGACTCGAACCGACAATCTCGTATTTACCATTAAGCCACAGTACTAGGCATCTTTCTCCTTCGTCTCTTGGATAGATTCCTTGATGTACCAAACCAGGAGCTGTAGATAAAATCGAAATATCAGCTTAAGTTTGAGGTCAAATTGGTTATATAGTCTCTTACCCCTAAGCCACTAGCATAGATAGCCCCCATTCCAATACTCAAGATAAAGTTTAGTACTTATTGCCGCCATTGCCTATTCAAAATTCACGTTTAGTAGCTACTATGCCCTTAGATATTTGGTTATTTTGGAGTATTGTCACCTTATTAAGCCCGATGGCTGCTTTATCAAGCTTGATGACTGTCCTATCAAGCTCGGTGATTATTTTATCAAGCTTGATGGCTGTTTTATCAAGCTTGATGACTGTTTTATCAAGCTCGATGTTACCATTGGTTGGTAGGGACTAAGCAAAAATCAGTAAATTTATAAAAAGCAAGGTAAAGGCCTGTAGGGTTAACCAAATCCTAGGAACTTACTGGTGGAGTGGTGATAAGCCGGGAAAGGCCTGCCGGAGAGCGGGATGGGAGATGGCGGATAAGAAGAGGGCGAGAAAGCAGGGGACGGGAGAGGAGGGGGCGGGGGCGGACGACACGAGCGACATTCATGGTGATGATGATTATGGATGGGATGAAGGAGCGAGTAACTTTTTACTTCGGAGGGCCAAATATTAATATGCTTATTTTTCGCACACATTGTGTGAGGGTCGCCTAATTTCTCGAAGCTTAAGCTCGCAAGTAACTTTCCCTCAATGCTAATCGTCACACCCGCCTTTAATCCGACACAAAAACCTATATCTCAGTAGTCAATATGGACATTAAATCAGAAACGCAAGAAAGCGATACAGATTATAGGGTTAGAAATGGCACGGAGGGTTATCGAAAATCAACGAAAGATAAGAGCTCAAGCTCAAGCGGCTTTGGAAAACAAGAGATATAACTTTAGACAATCTACAATAAACCGAAGGC
Organism: Arthrobotrys musiformis; assembly: GCA_036971715.1. Taxonomy (NCBI): domain Eukaryota; kingdom Fungi; phylum Ascomycota; class Orbiliomycetes; order Orbiliales; family Orbiliaceae; genus Arthrobotrys; species Arthrobotrys musiformis. Next base: position 1,396,816 of record JAVHJL010000008.1, read on the forward strand.
CCCAAACCCATCACTTTCCGGCCAACCCCCTCCGCGATTATTTCTATATACTAAAATCTTCTAGGCCCCAGATTTACTATGCAATTTATGGAGCAAAGATTACTGGGCTGATAACTAGTCGGCACGTGGCTTTGTTAGACCCCGAACGTCTATGCATCTATGACCCTGATCTCCAAAGCTTCACCAAGCTCTAATAGAACTAATGTATGTCCAAGATATGCTATTCCTTTGCTATGTTAGTTGTGTGACCATATGACAAGAGAAAACAACACAATATTGATTACAATGGATAGTTAGGGGATTCGGAACCTCGGGTGCACTATGCCAAATTCGACTGGTTAGCTAGCCAATGACCGGGATCACGGAGCTCGCCTCATGCAGCAGGGTGTCATACTATTCCAACATCTCGGTCGAGTAAGCTGCTTGCATGTGCGTTGAGTTACACCGACGCTAATTTAATTAATGGTTTACTCAGCTTACCAAGCCGTTCAAACCGTCAAGATGTCGTTATAATTTCGTAAAGCTTTCTCCGAATCTCCTGGGAAAAATTCAACTTTCGACTTTTCGTACCTACGATAGGCACCACCGTCAGCACCAGGCGTAGATAGGGCTTTCTAACCCAAAATTGCCTGTGTCCGCATCAAATGACGAGGCGTCTTCAATGCGGAGCAGGCGGCTTCACGAAAATGCAACGGGTTACAGACTTCGATTGCAGGACTCACGACGATATTTCCATAATGCTAATAGCTTCAGTCGAGACTCGGCGTGCGCATGTGTATATAAGAGCAATTTGATACCCCTAGAAGCGAATTTCACTTTCATCATCAAAGCTTCCAAATCATCTATATAATAATCTACTTACCTATATAACCTCTACCAAACCTCTTTTTATATAAAGAACATAAAACGGCCTCAAAGCTGCCTTAATCAAAGACCTTGATAACCTGAGACAAGAAGATCACTATGTCCAGCCTTCCATCATCCATCCGTACCCTCTCCCAACCCGACCCAACCAAGGCCGAGGTCATACTCACCACCGTTCCACTCCCCACCATTACCCCAGATTCCAACGAACATCTAATCCGCGTCTACGCCACCTCCCCTTGCGCAGGCGAACTCCTCTGGCCTACATTCGCGCTAAGCTATTACGGAAAAGACCCCAAAATCGTCCCTTGCTACGACCTCTCAGGCGTCGTCGTCAAGGCTCCCGCAAATTCTCCATTCCCAGCGGGATCCGAGATTTGGGGTCGAACGGCTGTTTCTCATTCTGGAAACGCACGGGATTATACTGTTGCGTATACGGAGGAACTTGCGCTCCGCCCGAAGTCGATTGATCCCGTCGAGGCCGCTAGCGTGCCGCTTAGTGCTATGACCGCCGTTCAAGCGCTTTTCGACCAAGGTGGCCTCGCTGGGCTCGATGCAGGCGAGGAAGGACGGAAGGCGAATGCTTCGAAGAGGGTTCTTGTCATAGCTGCCAGCGGTGGAGTTGGTGTTTGGTTGCTCCAACTTGCCAGAGAAGCTGGCGTTGGTGGAATTGTTGGGGTTTGTGGTACTTACAATGTGGAACTGGTTAAGGAACTCGGTGCTACCGAGGTTGTGGACTACAGAAAGCAGAGCCTCAACGATTGGATCGGAGAAGATGCGAGCAGGAAAGTGGATTTGGTTATCGACTGCAAAGGCGGTGAGTCCCTGGCGCAATCGTGGAACTGCGTGAAAGATGGGGGGAAGATTCTATCCATCGTGGAACCCACAGAGCCGAGGAAGCCTGAAGGCTGCACCGCGAAGGATGTTACAAACTACTTCTTTGTCATGGAGCCCAGAGGATCCGACATGGTACACGTCAATAGATTGTTCGAAGAAGGGAAAGCTAGGACGGTGATCGATAGCGTGTTTCCATTGGAGGACTATCAGAAGGCCTTTGATAAGCTTGGACGCTCAAATGGAAAGATCCTGTTCAAGTTGTGAGGGTTTTTTTTTTCTGGCTTCGAATTCCTATAAATCTGAAGTATCACAGAATTTGTAGTCCATATCTTGTTACAGTACTGAATTTGTAACTACTCCCACGACCGTTCAACTAGCATATCTCTCACATATGCACAGATGTATGCTTCGTCAATCAATATAATCTCAACTTAATCAATTACCTACTAATATACTCGTCATGCATTCTTTGTGCGGTCTAGCCACGAGACCAAATATACCACTAATATATAACGCTGAAAAACTGGCCTCAAACACATCTACCTAAATTATATATTAAAATTTCACCGGTCGGAGAATGGCCGGAGAAGATTTCATGGAAGTGCACTAGATACGCCATACCTCACTATGTTCACAGGGCTTCAGCCAAGCAGAGTAGCGCTTCAAGCTTTCAATAGAATTGAAAAATATGAGGGGCTCTCGCTTTATCGCCAAGTGTGATGGATCCCTTCGCGCCCATCTGCTCATGCGCATACATGTACACCTTCACCCAAGCAAATAGTTTTAATCATACAAGAAACCTCACACACACATCAAGGATAAGAATGCACAATACCCATTATGCACCATGATATCACGTTACAAATATCACATCATCTCCTCAAACAAGGGCGCTTCGACCTCCAGGGTTCTTTCGCTATTCATATCGTATTTTTTTGATTGGACTTTACAAGGGGTACCGTGCCGGTGTGGGCCCCCACATGAGAGACCCTGTTCAGAAACACGCACAAGCGCGGCACAGTATCAACTTTGGCCCAATGGGGGGTGGTATTCGCTTACCCAGCACCACCGCCTAGCATCGAGGCTGCATCGAATGCACGGAAAGAAAGAAAAAATCCCGAGCAGGAGTTTGGAGAAATTGGCGTATTTACTGCGCTGTGAGCAGGGTCTGCAGGGACGAGGGCGGTTCGGTTGATTGCATACAATACGATTCTTCTCGGCGCGGTTTTTCTTTATTTCTCAAGAAGAAGCCTACGGGGCTTCTAGATCAAATAGCCGCCTATTGAAGATATCGTGGATATTTTTGGACTTTCTATTCTGTTTTTTGAGACTGCGGAATAGAAGGTATCTGGATATCTTGGGTCCGAATATTGTAATCAGCGTGATGAAAATACCACAACTCCAACGCGGCCCCGTCGTGAAGAATTCCAAAGGCATCCAACATCCAATCCAACATTTTCATGACTTAGCGCTCCCCCGCGAAATAAGTAATTTAATCGCCCACCTCTCTTGCCTCCGAAGTACATTTGGGCACCCGGGGTTCCCGGTGGCACAGGAAATCCAACATTCTTTTTTCGAAAAGAAAAATTCTTGCTTTTCCTTTATCTTGATTGCTATATTAACGGCAGGTTGTATCACGCAACTTTGGTTGCATGGTATTAATCTTCCAACAAACCAACTGTCTCTTCGCCTGCGGCGAAGTTATTTATATAAAGGCTACCCTCTTGTAATGCCACACTTTCCCTTCTCCTCCTTTTTGTAGTTGTTTTCACCCCGCTCGGTTTTTTGTTAAAGCATTCAACGACCTCGTCGACGACCACCACGATGCACATGTCACTCCCAGAAAAGTTCCCCGACCCGCTAACAAGGAAATCACCCATAACCCGACTGCGCAACATAATCCTCCTCACCGCAGCAACATTCTTCATCCTCACCCTCTTCATCGCCATAAAAATCTACTTCCCACCCTTCCCACCGCCGAAGGAGAGATCCTGGGAAGTCGACCCGGAGTTATTCAGATTCGCCAGACCGATCGATAGTCCGTCGGGATGGGAGCCCGGAGTTCCGTTCGAGTGGGGGTATAGACCGCCCACGCCTTTCCCCGGGCCCAGTATTCGAGATGTGGGCGGGAAGAAGTTGGTCGATACGAGGGTTTATAATGGGACGCAGTGGTATTCTGTCGGTCGTCCGCCGGGGAGGGAGGATGATTGTTGGGATTATGCTAGCCGGTTTGATCCTTATATTAAGCCGGATTCCAGGGTGATGGAGAGGATTTCGAATAGTGGGAGTCATCCGGATCATACCCGTGCTTTCATCGTTCGTCTTTCGACCGGTCAACCGTGGGGGAGGGAGTTCGCTATTCACGCGCGATCGGTGGTTTTGGAAGCCGGGTTGGCGAAGTATGATGTTATCTTCCTCCTTCATAGCGATAAAAGTCCCTCTGAGACGAGGAAGTGGATGAAAGAACGTGTCCCCCGCGAATTCCATAACATCACCCAGAGTTTCTCCACAAACGACATCAAGAAATTCCTAAACGGAACAGCACCGTTCAAAAATATAATGGAAAACAACCACCTAGCGATCCAAATGTTCGTCACCAAGAATAAAAAATACGACTTCGTCTACTCGATCGAATCCGACGTCCGCCTGATCGGTCGCTGGGACCATTTCCTACAGGACGTCGACGAGGAATATAAATCCCACAGGGAACGCCAAGATCCCGACCAGGATATGCCGGAAACACCCGATCTGGTCACCTTCGCCGCCCTCAAACGTCCCAGTTATAACTGGATGTGGCTTGATGATAAGTGCATCGCTGGTTTTGGGGGGCGGGAGGGTTTGCGTACTTGCCTCGGTCCGATGTGGGGGTGGTCCAGACGGCTGATCGAGAAGATGAACGAATATAATGCAAAAGGTGTGAACTGTTACTACGAATATTTCGCCCCGACGGTGGCTTATAAAGAGAACCTGACGACGTTCTTTTATCAACACCCACTATACTGCCCGAGGACCTCGCCGTCGGGAAGGCATTTTTTGGAACCCGAGGAGGTGGGGAAGAATGATCCCAGAACGGTACAATACCAAAAGGTAGCCACGGGTTGTACTGTAAGTATTCCACCCCCAGGAGATTTCCGTGATAAAGGAAAAAAGAAGTCTTAGATGACGGATGTGCTGATATTAAACCTATCCTTTTTTTAGTATTTCTTCGTCAACCCGCACTCGCAGCCGTTTTGGGAACAGTTCTCTAAATCTAGAAAGCACCAGTCCGCATGCTGGCCGTGGGCATTGGTACACCCCATCAAGGGACAATTCTTTAATTAGTTATATTTACCGCGGTATCGACTATTTTGATTCGGAGTTCTGGCGAGGGTTTGTGTATTTTTCTAGCGAAACAGGTTGCATTTTTCGACGGCGCATGGGGATACATACATCTTAACATTCGAGTTCTCATCTTCTATTACGGCCGCATTATCCTTTTGTAATAACCACCTAATTTAGAAAATACCGTAAATACAATGAACTCGATAATAAAGCTATGCTTTCAACTAAAACCCTCTCTTTGACCACTATAAGCTATCCGAAAATCCACCAGACACAACTACAGTATCAGAGCCCACGTGATGACATTAACCTTCAAAACTGATTTCAGGGGATTGGATCTCATAGGCTCCAGAATTTAAGCGAGGAAACTCTATTCCACGTGACATATTTGGCCTTCAAAATCTTTTTTGAGTCTGGATACTGAGTCGACACTCTGCAACCTGTTGGTATCTATATGCTGCTCACTGCTGCTTTTAGATGTGATCTGACATGGTAGTCATGTGATTTAGACTTGGGAGCTAGATGGTAATGAAGTTTTAGAATGAAAGTGTGATGAAGGTCTATATATAATCTACGGATGGAGGCCGCTTGTTCTGTTTATAACGTTTATAGAAGAATTTTGGAAGGTTGTCATAAACCCCTATAGTAACTAAACAAAAAGCCATCATTCCGGTTTTATCACCTTCCTCACGATACAACTATCTTTCGAAGAAAGCCTTTTAAGTACTCAAGTAAGTATCTTGATTGAATTCACCAGTTCAGCCAGGCTCTGATCACTTAAACCCGTCTGGGGGTATGCCAGGGTCGAACCCTGTATCCCCCAACACACTTTTACGTCGAAAAATACAACAAGTTACACTCGATGTCGCACAGGCGGAAACCAAAATGTGAGACAGGCTGAACTAACTAGCCTGACTTCTTTAAGTTTGGAGCGTGAGGGGGGAAGTAAACAAATGTAATAAGGCGTAAACATCCTATTCGAACTATCCTAATCCCCCTCTTCCTGCAATTAAGCTACTAAAACCTAGGAAAAAGGGAAGAAAAACGAGAGAAAGAATACACCAAAAACCTCAGCCAAAGAAACCAAATCAAATCGAACCCCTTCCATCAAAAATGATAAGGAAAAAAGGACAAGGAAATTTATTAAATTGAAGAAACTCTTAGCTATGCCCGCTATAGTATATGCTGTACGTTTAATCCTAACATATGCTAGCTAAACAAAAATAAAGAAAAAGACAAATGGTATCAAGATAGACGCCAGAAAAAGATAGTTTATAGAAAAAAAGATGTATATTTATGTCTTTTATCTGTTTCATGAAAAAAGAAAAGGGGGGTATAAGGATAAATGTAAACGTAGAAGAAGTAGAAGAAGAAGAAATGGAAAAATTTATGTCTCGCGCACCAGACTGCACATCCCTAGTCCTCTCTTTCGAGCAGGTACTTAGAGTGAGTGGGTTATCCGACGTCGTCCCATCCTAGAGCTTCTGTTCTGAAACCATGAAGCTTAGAATGCGGGTGTGAAAAGTCGGAGGTGGGGTTGAAGTTAGAGAGGAGTGGTGAGGTGAAAACGGAGTAGATGGTCGAAGTGGAGAGCGGAAAGACGGCCATTGTTACTGTTTAGAGAGAACTTATGGCCGCTGAGTCATATCCTTTCCGTCAGAAGGTCGGGTAGAGTTCTTTTTTGCCAGTGTTATAAGGTAGAGTTTTGAAGCTTCGGGTTTACGGTTTTCGAGGGAATGTGAATGGGGTTTTTGTCCGTAAGAGGGATGACGAGATGGAATGGGGAAATCGGGGAGATGCCTCCACCTTTTTTTTGTCTTTCCGGAACTAGAGGGTATCCTCCCACGAGCCTCCCCTCCCGCCGTTGGTTTATCCGATGTATGTAACTCGCAGAATAGTAATATGAGTTGAAGAGTTATTACTGAATAAGGAAGTGGATATCGGACGACCGTAGATCCCAGATCGGATGAACCAATATGAGGTCACGGGCAGTCCATTTCTGGGGAGAAAGAAAGATCCCCAAGAACCATCTCTTCGGGAAAAAGGGCAGGGTCCCAGCTGCTGTTTATGTACCACAAGGAAAAGAGCAGACGACTGGGGTTTCCCCTCACCTCTACCACTCATTCGCACCTCACGCCAGTTAATTTTCTAAGCTGCCCAGGAACTTTTCCAAGGCGTTTCCTTTTCCTCTTTGCCCCATCAGCCGCCTCGAATCCGGAAACTAGAGCACATAATCCGGGTCGGACGGTGCATAGGCCCCATATCTCGAAATGTGAGACCACCCAATTTTAAACACGATTGCCAACGTTAGATGGGGAAATCCACAAGAAACTCGTATAGCCAGAGAATGAAATGCAATGCATCGAGTCCGGTTCACAGGAAACAAGAAGCAGAAAAAGCTAGAGCTCGCAGGTGCTTTTTCGCCCAGCTATGCATATATGCCCACAAGCCTGCAGAAAGGTTTGCTAGTAAATTTCAACCCCCGGGCGGATTCGGCTTGGCGGCATGACCGCTGGCCAACCAAGTTGTGCTGTGGGAGAGTGAGGGTGTGCGAGGCGGGTCTCGAGGTCCTATCATTCGATGATACGCCGGTTGCTTTTCTCAAGGTCGCCCAGCCCAGCAGAGCTAAATCCGGCTTATTGGATCGTATTTTATTTCCAGCGAGCGGTTCAATTTTCTTTTCTTTTCTTTTCCCTTGTCGAACGGCTTTCCGATCCAGAGTTGGGGATCGAGTGCGGGATTGCGACCCAACACGTGCTGTCAGATGTGCTGATCGGGACAACGCGACTTGGCTGGTAAAATCCAACAAATTCCGATATTCTTTCTTCCTGAACCTTGATATAAAAAGCTTCGACAAGTCGTTCCAAGATGCTTCCGACGTCTAGACCCTTCCTCCGCCTGAAACCCCGGCTCTCAAATATCTTTCTGAAACCGGGGTTCCGGCGGCATCTAACGACTCCTCCTCCTCCTCAATCATCACAGCAATCACGTGCAGACCGCATCCTGTCAAAACGTAAGAATCCTCCTCCTTCCTTATATATAATTATATATAAGGTACATATAAGTATATATATATTTGAAAAATCTACAAGATATAATACTAAAGTAATGCTAACCCACACCCCCAATTAATAAAAAAAAGTCCCCAAATCCCTCCACCCCTACGCAAAACCCTACCTAACCTCCCCCCCAACAACAATAACCTCCTTCCTGATCCTCCACGAACTCACCGCCGTAATACCCCTATTCGCCTTCTTCGCCGTCTTCCAGCTCACATCGTGGAATCCGGCCGATCTGTTACCGAGCGAATGGGTCGATTCGGGGTATAGGAAGTTTAAGGGGTATGTGGAAAAAAAGGGATGGGAGTGGATCGATGCGCGGATGGTGATGGATTTGGGGATCGCGTGGGCGGTGGTGAAGGCGCTTTTGCCGGTTAGGGTTTTGGGGAGTTTGTGGATTGCGCCGTGGTTTGCGGGGAGGGTTTTGAGGCCGGTTTTGGGGTTTTTTAGGCGGTAGAAGTTTTTTATCTTTCTTATAGATGGGGTTTGTGATGGAAGGGTTGGATGGATATCACCCCTGTACGTTCTGGTTTCGTTCTCGGATGTTACGGGGGGTTTGTTTGAGTATATTCTATTATGTACAGAGTTGGAACCGATAAAGCATGCATTTCGGTTGAGAAGAGATCTAAAGGATAAACGACAGCCAAAAGTACTCCTGCACCAGAACCCTAGAATTTTATACGATAGAAAAAGAAAGAATCTAAAACGCCGTTTTCCCGGGGTTGGATCCGCTGCGGGAAGATAAGAATGTACAGTTGAAAAGAAGTCGTAGGTGAGGTTTCGATCGGGACCGTTGTTCCGGTGGTACCGTCCTGGAATCCGTCCATCTAGCCGTGTCTCATGTAATACTCAATCGCAGTACTGAACTACACCCCGAACGCCCATTAGCCATAATCCAAACCACCCAGAGGGAGAAAAAACCTACAGCAGCAAACCCAGCACACCCCATAGCACTAGCCGTCGGCCCCCCGCTGGCGCCTAATATCCCGCCCGTAGCGCACCCCGCCAAAATCGGATTAACGAGATCGTTCTTCGCCCTATAACTCTCGATCACGCACTCCGTGCCCGCGAATATAGCACCGACCATACCGAATCCCTTCGCGGAACTCCACGAGCGGGAACCCATGTCTTTGAACCCGGCTTTTACTTGTTGTCGCCAGGGGAGGTCGGAGAGTTTGGTGTTTGTGGAGTACATTGTGTCGTATGACATCTAAATTTCGTTAGTGGTGTTAAGAGGGGGGCGTTAGAGGGGGGAGTACCGAAGCCATGAAGAGACCGAAGACTCCGCCGAGAGCGAAGCCCATGCCGCCTGAGATTACGGTTTTTACGGGACAGGATTCCATGGCTGCTTGCATCTATCTCATGTCTATTAGTTCTTGAACTTGTATTTTTATGGGGTTAGGATGAGGTGGGGGGTAGCTAACCTGCTTGACCATAACCATCTGCTGCTGCTCGGGGCTCAGGGAGTTGAAATCCGGAGCTTGCGATCCACCACCGGAGGGCCGTCCGAAGGGTCCCATACCCGGCATACCACCGCCTGGGAAAGCCATACTTTTGGAATTTTCGAGATGGTTTTGTGGTTTGTGGTTTGTGGTTGGAAGCTGGCGAGAGTTAGCGAAAGAGGGTTTTTTTTGGGCGGCGAGGAATTATAATTCTGGGAAAAAAAAGTTTAGTTTCGGGCGGCCGGGTTTGGCGAGTTTTCTGGCGGCCAATGAGAGGGCGCTATCGATAAGACATGAACTTATACAACTTCACGACTTATTATATTACTATAAAACTGGACTTCTTTTAATTTGTATGAGGAGCAGGAAATAAAAAATGGATAGAAGAATAGAGGATATTTTGTACACGCTCCCGCTAAGAACCACTGAGTATGATAGAAAAACAGCAAAAATCCACCCGTTGAACACCTCGTGATATCGTATCGTATCCCGTCGTCAGTATCAATTTGATCCGCTATAAAAACACAAGCCACCCTCATATAATAATAAAAAGACAATAAAGATCAAGTATTAAGAGTAAAAAAAAGGGAGGAGAGGCTACATGGGCAGACTGCTCGACAGCCCAGCCCCCTTCTTATCCAACATCAACCTCTTCCTCGTCTGCTCCTGAATAATCCTCCTCAACTTCTCCTCCGCCGTCTCACCATTCTCGCTTCCGGCGAAACTACTGCCCCCGACGCTCTTCCCGCTTCCCGCGCCTTTCTTCCACCCGCCGCCCCAGAGGAGGTTTTTGAAGCTGAAGCTGCTGCGGGTGCTACCGCCGGCGTTGCTGGCTACGCTTAAACTATCCCGTTCCCGGACGGGGATGTTGGTGACGAGGCTTTGTCTGCGGACGTGGTAGGGACTGGGACTGGCGACCTGGGGAACGGCAACGTCCTTCGCGCTGCTGCTCCTGATTGATGCAGCGCCCGGGTGGACGGTGCGGAGAAGTAATGCCGGCGGGGAGGATAGTCTCCTCTCCTCAGCCGTCATGGGCGGTCCGTTGGGACTTAAATATGGTAGATTGGATGGTATCCCCGTAGCACCGGGGGTAGAACCGCTCCCTTCCCTCCGACGTCGGATCAACCAACTCCCCGTCGTGGCGCTATCCCCCATCAACGCGTGGTTATTCGAGAAACTGGTGGAACTGGTCATCCTGGGACTCAACGGGGAGGAAACCCCGACGCCACCATTCCCCACGCTGAAACGTCTACCCGTATCTGCGGTTTTGGCGACGAGGAGGGAGTGGGTGTAGGGGAAATGGCGTTTGTGCACCGAATCCCACTTGCCCAGTCTTTCTTCGTCCGGGAGCATTTCATCGATGGCTTCGAGCGTGGCTATGATGTTTTCGATGGCGGCGTAGGCGGTTTCGGCGCTGGTGGCGAGGTCTTCGACGGTGATGCCATTTTTGAAGGGGGAGTCGGATTTGAGGCGGTCGGAGCGGGTGGTGGTGGTTTTGAGGACCTGGGAGGAGAGGCGGTCGGCGAGCTGGATTTGGGATTCGATTGACTTCTGGTGGGTTATCAGGAGGTCGGTTTCGTGGGTGAGGTTTGAGCGGTAGGTTGTGGAGAGGTGGGTGATTGTCTCCAGCGTGCGGGTGACTATTTATATTAGTATATATATATATATATATATTAGGGGGTATATTGGGGGAGTACCTTTGGGGTCGATGGCCTTGAGGATGCCATTGAAGGAGAACTCGGTGATGGCGGGGAGGGGCACCCGCTCGGACTCGTCGACCTCGGGGATCGTGGCGGCGACGGTGCTCTCGGGGCGCGGGGAGTAGGCGCGGACGAGCACGGGCTGGGTGACCACGGGCTTGGCGGGGTTCCCGGGGGGGAGAGCGAGGGGGGGGGCCGGTGTCGAGGTAGATTTAGAGTTGCGACGGCTGCGACGGCTGCGGCGGCTGGAGACAGAGGCGGGGGGAGGGGCTTCTGGTGTTGTGGTCGTGGTCGTGGTTGTCTGGGGGCGAGGACGGGAGGGGCGGTCGGCGGTCAACAGACGGAGGGCGTCATCTCTGTTTGAGGAGGAGCTTGACCAGAAGGAGAGGATGGAGGCGAGCTTGTTGGCCGGGGGCAGCGAATGACGGCGTCGTTGGGAGGAGGAAGAGGAGGTTGAGGGGGTGGTGGAGGTAGGGGGGTTGTTGAGAGGGCGACGAGGTTGTGAGCGGGAGGGCCCGGTGCTCATGGTGATGTATATTTATATTTATATTTATATATTTAGTTGAGGGGAGAGGGTTTAAGACGGAAGCAGGTAGTCGATGTCTAGCATCTTATATATTATATATTATATATAGAATATACTGGAACAGGAAATGGCAGAAGTAAACAAAGGGGCGATGGGCATCTCCCCTCCATCGCCATTCTCCTCTGTTGCACAGTATATTATACAATATACAATATATGGTATATGGTATATGGTATAACGCACGATGAAGTGGCAGTCCCCTCGCATCTGACCCGACACTCCTGTTTCCATGTCTTCCCCCCTGCCCGACCTGTTACCATGCCAGTCCACTCCACTCTTTCTTATACAGGCAATTATAACATAAGTATACCAACTATTACTTATCTGAGAAAGAGTGGAGATAGTTAGTCTGGCACGGGGCCTGTTTTGGTGCTTGTTTGTTAGCTTCTGTTAGTACTGTTAGTTGGCCTTTTATTGTTTGAAGAAAGAAGCTTTGCTTTGCTTTACCCTCGCGACCCAACAAAAACACAACCACTCCCCAAACTATCACCACCACAGCCTGCAGTACCAGTACCAGGCACCCGGGTCACGGAGTCTTTTATATCGCCGGTCATTTTTAACTCGCACTAACGGGGACATTTGCTCGTTGGCAGCTCGAGGGAGGGATAGACGGAAGCTACCCGCCTGGGTCCGCGCATTACCTAACTAATACAGACAGTTTATACAAACATCCATACACGATATCATACTACCCAATCTACTATCAGAAGAGAAAGGGAGAGAAGGGAAGGGAAGGAAGGAAGGAAGAGAAGGGATGGGTGCCGTCCAGCTGCTCGTGGAGTACGTCGCTCCCGTGTTCCTGATCACCTCCCCGGTCACCAGCTACGCCGACCAGGTACTCCTCCTCTCATATACTTTACTATAGAATGGCGATGATATTGAGTGTACTGGCAGATATGGAGCATCCACACGCAGCGCTCGTCGCTCGGCTTCTCCCTCGACATCCCGCTCATCATGCTCGTCGCCTCCATCCTGCGCATCTACTACTGGTTCGGCATCAACTTTGAGTTCTCCCTGCTCGTCCAGAGTGCGTCCCCATTCTTCTTCACTATATACTAGGTGTATAGAGTATATATAGATTGATTGATTGATTGATTGATTGAGGGCAGGCGTCATCATGGTATTCGTCCAGACGATCCTGCTCAAGGTCGCCCTGGACCACAGACCCACCAAGGCCGCCGAGGCAGGCGTGCCCTTCTCCGCCGTCAACCAGGACGCCGAACGGCCCTACAACTTCTGGCAGTGGCGCCAGCAGCGCCCCTTTTGGGAGGTACCTCCCCCCTTCTCCCTTCGTATCTCTAATATAGGATATTAATTGGAATAGTTCCTACTCTACTTCATCACCACCGTCGGCATCCTCCAGCTCCTCTTCGGCAGCTCAACCTTCTTCGTCTCCCTCCTCGGCTACCTGGCCCTCGGCATCGAAGCCACCCTCCCGATCCCCCAGGTCATCGCAAACTACCGCAATCAATCCTGCAAGGGCTTCCGGGTCTCCGTCATAATCTTCTGGTTACTGGGTGATCTCCTGAAGGGCGTGTTTTTTACATACAGTAAGACGCCGATGGTGTTCAAGCTCTGCGGGTTGTGCCAGTTTATGTTCGATTTGACGCTGGGGTATCAGTATTGGGCTTATTCGGAGAGGGAGGCTGCGGTGGAGGTTAAGATGAAGAGGAGGAGTATGCAGATTAGTTGATTTCGTTCTTTTAGACGTTTGGTGGGTGTATTTTATGCTCGTATGTGAGTTTGCCTTTTGGATATATATAGGGCTTTTGGGGTGAGAGACTGCGAGTGGCATTTTTGGTGGGTTATTTGGCGGTTTGTGTAGAGATATATAACTATATGATTTTAATGGCAGCGTTTCATTTTCTACAGCATGATATGCCCGCATGGAGAGACGGTACTATAATGTATGTAGGGGAACGAAGTGTGACGGGCGGGGTTTATACAAGATCCCGTAGTATAATTTATCACATATGTACAAAATTCAAAAAGATGGTTTACTCATCACCCTCGTCCTCCTTCTCCACCAGCACGATCCGGTCTTTGACCACGGCCTCATCCTTACCCTCCAAATCCTTCTCATACCAGCCGTTGAGATCGGTATAAGCGCCTTCGTAAACCTGCATTCCGATCCTATCGCCCTTCCCACCGCTCGCAGCGATCGGTTTCCATTTATTCACCGCCCCGGAGAGGAGTGTGCTGGCGACCGGTAGCCACTTTTCGAGTTCCAGGTCTTTGATGTTGGATTTATGCATCACCGACTGCGTCCACTGAAGACCTTGAAGAACGGGTTCCCAGTCCCTCACCGCCTCTCTGGCGATGGCGTAGGCCGGTCGTTCGGCGGTTGGTGATTCGAGGTCTTTATTTATAGCATCTATCTCCGGGCCAGCTAGATGCCATGATTCGATGAGGGATTTGAGGTCCGAGATCACACCTCTTTCCAGGTCGGATTCTTTGCCTTCATCCCATCGGATTACTTTTCCGGATTGTAGGAAGAGGATGGAACCGCGGACGACGGGGTCGATGGATAACCATTCCGGAGCACGGTCGTCGAGACGTTTCTTCCGCTTGACTTCGTCGAATTGTTCTTTCCACCTTTTGGCCATGGTTAGCACGCCTCTAGCCCGCTGGACTGATTTCTCGGCGTGGGGTTTCTGCGGGATCAGGAAGCGGACGAATTGCGCTCGGATCATTTCGCGGAGGGAGGCTTGGGTGTAGCTGAAGCCGTTTTTACGGTGGATTATACCGTCGTGTGCAATCTTTATCGCCACACCGGGACGACCCGCCAGACCGCATTGACGGATTAGATTCCGCCAGTGGCCGGGTGATAAATCTATCTTTGAGAATCCATAGGCTTGGATTAGACCCGGGAGGAGGTCGTATTCGGCCGGTGAGGAGAGGAGGGAGAGGACTTTTGTTAGTGATTTCGAGCCGTGGAGGGTGCGGTGGGTTAGGGGTCTCAGGGGGAGGGTTTGGCCGTTTAGGGTGATGGTTAATGTTGCGGTTGAGGGATTCGTGCCGCGGGCGAAGGCTTGTTGGGCGGCCTGCTGGGCGAGGACGTTGTGACGTTTTGTGCGGACGACGAGGCGGCGGTAGTGGTCCGGGAGGTGGTCGATGAGGAATTGGTCGCGGTGGAGGGAGTGGAGGAGGGAGTCGAGGGGTTGGTTGTGGGTTTTTGGGAAGTGCGGGAGGGGGGCTGTCCACATTCAATTAGTACTGTATTTTATATTAGGTATATATGAGGGGGGGTACTTTTTGCGATCCTCTGCTCGCGGATGGCCTGCTTGGAAGCCTGTTTGGAAGAGGACGTCGAGAACTCGCGGGGGGTGTGTGTTATTGTGGATATCGAGAGAAGACCGGAGTGGCAGACATCGTGGACCGACGCCCGCCGTCCCAGAGCGCGGGTGACCGACATTCCTTTCCCCCCCTAATATTTCCGGTCTATCGAGGCTGTTCGAGCTGCGATTGCTGGTGTAGATAGTTTGAATGCAAAAAAGTTGGAGGTTGAACGTTGAACGTCGAAAAGTTTACCAAACCGGAATCCCTGCAAAAATCTTCAACGTCACACAAACCCATTTCAACATCAACATCAACCATCACCAAGAGACCGCCCAATGCCCTCGTAACCCCGACAGCAGAGACGGAGAGTACCCAACCATGTCGCTCCGGACATCGCTCTCCCGCTTCCGCGACGCCCTGCCCAACCCGGGTCCCAGGCCGAAAGCCATACAACCCCGTTCCCCGGGAGCACTCTACACGGTTCCCAAGTCACTGGACCAGCTGCTCGCCCAGCTGGGCACGAAGAAGCCTCAGAAGAAGGTCCCCCTCAACAGAAGCCCGCTCAAACCTCGTATGTCCTCCTACCCCCTCTACATACCTCCCACGATTAACTAATATAAATTGATATAAACAGCCCCCAAGAAGATCAAAGTCCTCCCCCCACCCCGCCCCGCACCCCCCAATTCAGTCCTAAAACACTTCACCACAACCCAACTCTCCCTCCTCGACCCCAAGGGCCTCCGCCAACGTCTCTTCTCCCGTAACAACCCCGATGCAATCCTCCCCGGCGACATCCTCCAACTCCGGTTTAAAGACAAAAACACAGAACCCTTCGCGGGGGTACTAATCAACATCCGTCGACGCGGGTTAGATACCGCTATTCTACTCCGAAACCATCTGACGAGGGTGGGCGTTGAGATGTGGTATAAACTCTACTCGCCCAAGATCGCTGGCGTGGATTTGGTGGAGAGGAAGGAGAGGAGGGCGAGACGGGCGAAATTGTATTATATGCGGTTGCCGAAGCATGATAAGGGTAGTGTCGAGGGGGTTGTTACGCGGTGGAAGAAGAATAGGATGTTATTCGGCGGCGATTTGGACGGTGAGGGCGAGAAGAAGGGGAAGGCTAAGAAGGTGGCGAAGAAGTAGATTCCATCATCCTCCTTTTTTTGTGTATATATGCTGGGGGACTGTAATATATTATCCTTGATACCGAGCTATCGGTTTTATATTCAAAAGGGCTCGTCTAGTGTTACACGTCAAACGAAGATGGGGTCGTAAATATAAATACAAAACAAGACAAATGAAACCCGCCGAATATAACGCCAAAGTACACCTAACGTTTATCCCCCCCTCATACCTTACCTTTTCTCCTTAAGAAAGGTGATTAAAAGATGTCTCGTCGCCGATTCCTCTGCTCGTGCAGCCACTTCCCGCTGGCCACCACGCTCGGCGACATATTCCCCTGCATCGCCCCCGCAAGACTATTCCCCTGCCCGATAACCCTACCCCCGGCACCGTTCATGGGACTGCTAAAGCTGGGTCTCCTATCCAACCCGGATCCGATGGTCTTAAACGGCGAAGGTGTGTTGAAAACCGGACTGGGTGACCTAAAGCTCCCCGGCGAACCGAGCAGCAATTGTCCCGGACCGATCGGTGAGCCCGCGGCAGTAACACGGGTCGGCTGTTTCTTGCCGGACAGATTGAGGCTGGATATTCCCGAGATTCCCGAGATATTGGAGATGCCGGAGACGTTGGCGAATGTGCGGCCGCTGGGGGTGACGGATGTGGGTGTTGTGGGACGGGCCGAGAGGGGGGATTGCGGGAGATGCGAGGATCTGTTGTAGCGGGGAGGGGTGATGTAGTGGGAGACGTCGGCAGGGTTGTTTGTGGCGGTGGATTGAGGGGTGGGGGGGAGGGAGAGGGAGGAGCGTTGGTCGTTGGTGAGGGGGATATCGATCATGGGGTCGGGGCCGAGGAGGGGGCCGATGATGGCGAAGGCGACGTTGTAGGCGAAGATGACGCGGACGATGAAGACTGCTCCATTATCAATACACACGCACACACACATATATACATACTTTTATATATATATATATATAATGGGAGAAAGAGGGACATACTGAGGTAGTAGACGCCAAGGTAGAATACGCCGGTGACATCGTTCCTGGGCAGGCCCGAGTAGATGCGTCTGCACACCATCAATTAGCATCCACCACTATTCCAACACTATAAAAGGTAAAAGAAGGACTGACGAGCTGTAGAAGAGGTGGGTGACGACAAAGGTGGTGCCGAGAGCAGCAGCGTTCTTGAGAGCGCGGGAGACCCGCCGGTCAGAGAAGGAGCGGGCGTCCTGTCGTCGCAGGACCTCGTCGAGTTTGGGGTGCTTCCAGGAGCCGGGGGTGACCTGGCCGGACAGGACAATGGCTCGCGAGGGCGTGGTCGGGGCCATATTTTTTATCAGGTGGTGATGTCGAGGGGAGGTTGGAGTAGAAGAAGAAGAAGAAGCGATGTTGACAGGAGAAGGGAAAGACAAGAGAAGTCGCGCGCTGTCTTTTGGTGTTGTTTTTGCGGTCGCCAGGCCACCAGCCACATTTATAAATTATTATGGCTGGTGCCATACACAGCCACACCTTCCCATCTTTCTCTTAAAGACGACTGTATTATATAATATTGTAGATAATAGAGGACTGGTCTGGGAATAGTATAGGTAAGATGGCACTAGCATCGGACATAAGCACGAGGTATACCATCGGACATAAGAAGGTGGGTGCTTCCGAACTGCGAGCAGCTAATGCTACTATTCCTCTGGCAAACAAACCACCACCAACCACCGTCCTGTTCCCCTTGTCCCGTCCTCGTCTCATCCCCGGTTAAAGAAGAGACACCCCGGACGAATACGAACACCGAGACAGACAGATAGACAGACAGACCAAAAGAGAGGAGGAGAGATAGTAAGAGAGATAGTAAGAGGATACGTCATCTCATCGTTCGGCCAGACTGTCACCTCCAACTATCCCCAATACAACCAAAACGCCCGCATCGAACAGGACAAGACCTCACATTAGTCCGGATAATTACACCGTCGCTACCCCGCAAAACATACAGCGATATATAGGAAAGAAGGTCATCGAATGGGCGCTGCCGACTCCAAGCTCTCCTTCAAGAAGGGCGTCTTTCGCCTGGCCGAGGAGAAAGCCATCCCCGTCGACGACCCCTACTGGCGACAGGTACTCCCCTCCTTCATCAACTCCACAAGTATCACTGGGAATAACGGCTCGTGGTGGTGGTGGTGATTGTCGATGTTAATACTAATATTGATATCTGTGTGATGTAGTTCTGGGAGCTGCCAGAGGCCTCCGAGGATGTCTTCACCCTCTTCTCATCGGCCGACATCCGACGCACCAGGGACAGCTCCCTCGAAAACCTCGAGACCCTCATAACCGCCCTCACCTCCAGGCTCTTCCACCTGCGACACCACCCCGCCTTCCCCGATCCCGACGCCGCCCCGGAGAAGGACGCCCTCAACTGCATCCGTGTTCTCACCCGTCTGCTCCCTTATCTCTACGAAAATGACGCCCTCGAAGCCTGGGAGGACAAGTTCTTCTGGTCGCCTCGGAAGAAGAGGACCAGGAGGGTCAGCGAAGTCATCTTCGACGAATCTAACCCCAACCCGACCCCGGAACCTCCTAAAGTCGAAACCATCAAGCCGCTCGCCGAGGAACTCATAGACACCCTGCTGGACTTGCTCTTCTTCGCCGGTTTCACCGTCCCCGTTACCCCTGTCGCCGGGAAGAGTAAGGTTACCTACGCCATCTGGCAGAGCGGCGTCGGCTGTAACACATCCATGGCCATAACCAGGGAAAGCGAGTCGAACCGCATCGAGATCCTACGCCTCTTGATATCCATCACCAGCAAGGCCATGTACATCCCCTCCAACTCCCTACCGGTCAAGGGTACCAGGGCCCTCACCTACCTGGTCACAAACCCCGACAAGAAAATTGTCCTGTCGGTCTTGTGCTCGCTTTTGAACACAACTCTCAAATACAATGCCGCCTCGTGGAGGCTTCCCTACGACCACGTCGTCTTCTCGGACTCTAGGCAGGTCCTGGTCACGTACTCCCTACACATGCTCCTCATTCTACTGTTATATCCCATCCCCGAAGGAAGGCAGGGAGACCCACCTCCGAAAAACAACTTCAGGCACTACCTAGGCAGGCTCCACAGGACCCAGGACTTCCAATTCCTCGTCGACGGCATGACCCGTGTTCTAAACCAGCCCATCCAGGCAAGCTCCTCGTACCTTCCAGGTTCCCAAAAATCCCTGAAATGGGCCCCCGAAATCATCATGCTCTTCTGGGAGTCTCTGCAGTGCAACAAGCGATTCCGAGCCTTCCTGATAGAAACAGATAGGTCTCTAGATTTCGTCGTGTTGCTGATATACTACGCCCTGGAGTACCGCACCGACGCTTCGAAGTCCGGTGTGGTGCGCATGTGCGTGTTTGTATTGCAGACGCTCTCATCCGAGCCGAAGTTCGGGAAGAGCCTGAATAAGAAGTTCGAGAACCAGAATTTGCTCCCGCCCAGCGTTAGGATCTCTGGGTTTTCGGGGTCGTATGCCGAATATGTTATTATTGTAGGTGCACCCCCTCTTTTAAGAATTGACCATCAAATTATGGTGCTAACTGTGGTATAGTCGATATACAACCTAATAACGAGCAGCAAAGGAAAGTTCGGAGCGATATACCCGGCATTGCTGGCCATCATCAGCAATGTTGCCCCGTATGTCCAGAATTTGTCGTCCGCCGCCAGTGGGAAATTGGTGCAGCTGTTCACATCGATGAGCTCGCCCTCCTTCCTGCTGGCTAACGAGTCGAATCACACCCTATTGCATTCTCTGCTCGAGGCAATGAACAGCATTATCGAGCACCAGTATTCTTGTAAGGATTTACCTTCCCATCCAATAGCATACTATTATACTGACTGTCGTGAAGCAAACCCATCTTTCATATACGCCATCCTCCGCTCGCACAAGCGTTTCGAAACCCTGCGGTCGTTCACTTTAGAAAGCGGGCGTGAAGAAATTGAGAAGCAAAGAAAGATGCAGAAAGACAGTGCCAGCGATATCATGCAGCCCGAATCACCCATCCTATCCCGCCCAAGTGCCATGCAGCCCCCGGATACGCCCGGCCTCCCGGCAGACCCGGAAACCTTCCAGATCGGGGACTCGGACGATTCTGACGATGATACAGCCAGCACGCAACGAAGGTCCTCGGCGGTGATGACACCCACTTCAACAGCGTTTGAGTCCTCGCGTGGAAATTCCATCGATGATGCGGTTCCGATCCAGCTGAGAGGCATGAGTGAGAAGGCTAGAGGCAAGCTCCCGGTCGGACAGCTGTCGAGGCAGAATAGCGTCATCAGTATCGGTAGTCAGAATAGCGTGGCTTACAACGCGGCCGGAGAGTTTGCGCCCAGTCCGGAGTGGGTGAGTACATAATTCCTAGTAAGAATTCCTAGGAAAACGCTTTACTGATAGCCGAATATAGATTGAGACATGGTTGCCCCTCCTCCCTCTCCACACGATTCTTACTGTCATACAGGAATTATCACCGCAGCTTCGCGCGGTATTATCCAGACACTCCCGTCAGAATTCCGTAACCAGTCCCACAACGTCGACCCCTCAATCGCCCCTCCACCCCCCACCTACCCCACAACCCACGGAAACAAACACATCAATGCTGGAACGGATCCGAACGACAGAAATCCCCGGCGTGGAACCGAGTCCGATTAAATGCTACACCTTCGAATGGAGCTCCATGGCGCTGGGATGGTACGAGAGTTTGATGTGGGGGTTTATATTCGTGAGCGAGATGCAAGTTGGGAAGGGGACGGTGGGGGTCTGGAATGGGACCGGGGTGAGGTTGTTTAAAGTGCAGGAAACGGCGCCGGAGGGACCTAGTCTGAGAGCGCCGAAGGTATGATTTCCCTTCTTCTTTTTTATAGTGGAGTTTATGCTGATTTTGGATAGGGCGCTGTCGATGCGGTTGCGACGACGTTGATGGATCGGTTGAGTCATGTTAATCTTTCTGCATTGAGCGGTGGGGCGGGGGCACAAGCTGCCGCGGCGGCGTCGACGCCTTCATCTGCGGTGCAGCAGAGTAGGAGGAGTAGTAGCGCGGCGGAGGGGAATGTTAGGTCTGCCGTTATCTAGTCTTGAGATGTAATGTTTGAAGCGGTGGGGAATTGTAAGCTGTGGTTTTTTGGGTTTTCAGCCTTTTAATTTTATTGTATGGGTTTTTTCAGCTGCGATGCTTTTTGTTAATGCTGAGGCGTTTGTGATTAGTAATGTATGTAGGTTAGGGATTGGAGCGGAGGGAGAGTTAATTGAAAAGTTGATTTTTGTGAGAGATATACTTTTCATGATGGGGTTTTAATCTGGTGATATTATGTGGGTACATTCCGGACTCTGATACTGGATGGGATAAACTGCGGTTTAATTCTGGCGTAAGTCGTGATTTGATCACACGCGTTCTAACGTAAAGGCTAATGTGCATATATCATTCAAAAAGCTATACCAACCACTAGGTAGTTTCGGCACTAGTACGAGTGGGTTTAAAGTCGCAGTTCTCTCCCTCGGATATATAATACTCTGATCATCCGAACTGAAATGATCCGGTCAAAATCGAACAGTACGGATGTATTAGAGAACTATAAGCCTGTACGGAATGGAATAAAATTTCCGTCAAGGACATATTCAATTCGATTAGATACAAAGTCCCGCATCATAAAATAGCGTACGGGATTTCAACAGCCTTATCTATCCCCCCACAGAGCTAGAGTCTATTCTAAATCTACCCACAATTCAATCCCGTCTAATTTCAACCAAATGCCTTCCACTCGGTCTACTCACCGCCAAAAACTCAGGTAAGCTCAGATCGGGGAATATCTTCTGCACCTTGACGCCGAGGTACTGTCCCCAGATCCCCTGGAGGTCTTTGAACGTGGAGTTTCTGTTCCAGCGTTCGATGGCAGCGGGGGTTGGGGTTGGGGTTTCGTTATCTTTCTTCGGGAAGGGGAGAGGTTTGATCTCTGCGTTCCAGGCGGGGTCGAAGAAGAATGGGATGGAGAGACGGTTTGAGTTCGGTTGAGGCGTAAGAACGCGGTGGAGCGGTGAGATGTATAGTCCATGGGTAAGGCGGTCGAGGATATCACCGACTGTAACAGATTCAATTAGATAAGAAATGAATAGAGGGTATCGAATAGCTCACCATTGACAACGTAAGAGTCCGGAATAAACGGAACATCGACCCATTCCTTCGAAGGCGAGAACACCTGCAGTCCCGTCGCGTTTTGGGAGAGTATGGTCAAGAATCCAAAATCCGAGTGCTCACCGATGCCGCAGCTGTCGACGCCGTGTCTGCCGGAGTACTTGAACGAGCGAAAGAGCTGGATGGGTTCCGGATCTAACAATCGCCTCTTTACCTCCTTTCGATCGAGGCCTAGGCCTACACTCATCGCATCGCTGATGGTTAATCCAACCTCCGTGACCTTATCAATATACTCCAAGACCAAACCCCGCATCTCTGGGAGTTCCCCATCCGGAAACCGATTCCCCCCAAACGTCGGCATCCCCTTCATCGGATGCCCATCACCGATCTCAGACCCCCCGTAAAACCCCTCCTTCTGGTCGATATTCCCTTTCGTCCCCTCACCCCCCCAAGGCATATACCCCCTCCACGCCCACCCCCCATCCTTCAAATGCAGCGCCATCTTCCTCTCCAACGGCAGCTCAAAGAATTTATTCATCACATCCCTCGTTTCCTCCGCCAGGGATGGCGGGATGGCGTTCGTTCCCGTTAAGGTGAATACACCCCATGTGCTGAACGCGGCGTGGATCTTAGCAATAACCGCGGCGCACTCGTTGGAATCCCATTCGAGGGAGTTGAAGAGTGGGGAGCAGTCGATGACCGGAATGCTTTCGGACGTCATTTCGATTTTCTTCTGTATGGATTCTACTTTAACGGTGTGAAAGTCGATGAAGGTTGTTGTAGTGCTTAGAGCAGAGGATGCATAACTGGCTCGATTCCAGTGGTTGGAGGGTAGATGAAGTTAAAATATATTGTAGAAATAAAGATGCCTGAACCCAAGCCGAGCTGCACAGTTTGGTTGCGAAACTGGCCGAGCTGCATCAATCAACGCATAACAACGCAAATAGAACCGTGTTGTGCTGAAAATGACACGTGCGCCACACGTTGCACAGCATATTCTCCCGATTCGGGTGCTGTGCCACGTATCCGCCACAGCTTCCTAATCCACTCTATATATATATATCTATGACTGAAGTACAATGCAATGGTTGGTTTAGAGTCCGAAGCTTTGATTGTTATGCTGCAGTATTTGTATTTTAACGCAGTACTAACTTAGAATTTGATTAAAAACACTTTTATGGCTATGTCCTCGAATATAAAGTCACAGCCGTTCAAAAACCCCTCCATCATTCACTATAAAAGAGAGAGGGTTTACTTCTTCCTCTCCTCCTTTCCGGTCGGAATATTAAAGAACACAGCCTTCTCCCCCTCAGCCCAGGGTTTATCGCATCTATAATACCCCTTCCGCTCGAACTGTATGATCTCACCCTGCTGCACATCCCTAACATTCACATCGGCAACACCGTCAACCCTAAACTCCGTATTATCGTTCAAAAAGTCCTCCATCTTGTCCTCCTCCTCCAATTTATCCTTCGTAATGAGGTAATCAAAGTCGACGAGCTCGATGTCGACGAGATTCTGAGCCGTAGCCAACCAGGTGATCTTCTTCTCCGTCTTCTTGAAGTCACCCGCCAGGTGGAGTTTTATGGTCAACTTGGTGACTTTACCGTCCTCGGACTTCTCGATGGATTCGATGAAGGCGTTGCCCCAGTCCATCAATGTCACTTCCTCGCCCTGCTTGAAGCTCTGGGCGTCGACTTGGTCGATGAGGATTTTGGAGCCGTAGTGGACCTTCTTGGTGCCCACGGCGGGGTTCTTCTTGTGTTTTGGTTTTTCCTCGCTGGTTTCTTTGGCGTCTTCGCCGAGGACGTCGGCTTCGACCACGTTTTCCTTCCAGAGGGCTGTAAAGCGTGGGGCGATCGGGTCGATGACCTTCTTGTTGATGGCCCAGATCAAGGTCCAGTCGAGGTTTACGATATTCTTGCTGGGCCCCTGGGAGATGATGAAGTCTCGGAGCGCATCGATGGTCATGCCTCTTCTCCTGATACCCCGGACGGTGGGGAATCGGGGATCATCCCACCCCCACACCCTACCCATTTCGACGAGCTTCGTAAGTTTTCGCTTCGAAAGGAGGGTCTTGACGAAATTCAACCGGGCGAAGTCCCAAATGTCGACTTTGCGGAGGTTTAAAGCGTTAAGCATCCACGCGTACTGATCATTCCGATCACGATACTCGATCGTCCTCAACGCATGGGTCACACCCTCGATGCTATCCACCGCGGGACACGCAAAGTCGTAAGTCGGGTAGAGTTTCCACGCCGTTCCGGTGCGATGATGCGGTGTTTCCACGTTACATCTATAAATCACCGGGTCGCGGAGTGCTTTATTCGGATCATCGACAGAGATCTTAGCACGCACGCAGAAGGTGCGTCCCTTCTCCGTTGCGTTTTTCATCTCCTCGGTGAAGATTTGGAGGTTGTCTGCTACGGATTTATCTCTATTCGCCGAAGCGATGCCGTTGAAGCGTTCATCCCGCATTTGCTCCTGCGGGGTGTCGTCGCAGTATGCCTTTCCTTCTTTGATCATAGTCACGCAGAGTTCGTAGAGTTCTTGGAAGTAGTCGCTGGTGAAGGTGACTCTATCCCCGTGAATCCCCAAAAGGCTCAAATCCTCCAAGATGGAATCTTGGTATTCTTGCTTCTCCTTACTGGGGTTGGTATCGTCGAATCTAACGATCATTTTGCCTTTATACATATTCGCGAAGTATTGATTCAACATGGCGGCTTTGGCGTGACCGATGTGGAGGTACCCGCTCGGTTCGGGGGGGAAACGGGTGACGACGCCTTTATCCGTGTTCGAGAGGCCGATTTCGAAGTTCCCGGATTGAGTCTTCTTACCGCCCGTTGCGGCTGCCTTCTTTGCCGCTTCGGCGGCTTTGGCGGATTCGATGGCTTGGTTGAAGGATGGGATCGATTCGAGGTATTTACCCCACCGGTTTACGTTGATATAAGTCGCCTTACGCACGAGGGAGTAGAACTGCGTGTTCCCGCGTAGGGCGCCATAAACGGCGATATCGGCGATGGAAGGTGCGTACCCCACGATAAAACTCCGCAACGTGAGATGACTATCCAGCTCCTCGATCGCCTTGGTGGCGGAACGGTAGTCGGCACCGATGATGCGTTCCGCGGTGAAAGTAATCCATTCCCCCTCGAGGTTTGCGGTTTTACTATTCGCAGCTTTTAGAACGCTGCCGTGGGTGGCGAGGAGTTTTTCGAGAACGAGCTTGGTGCCATAGATCGCTTCGTCGTTTTGGATTTTGAGGGAGATCGGGTGGGGGGTGTTATCCGGACCCGTGATGTCGGATTCGACGAAGGCGGTGCCGATGATGGGGGTTTCGGCGGCGGGGAGGGAGTTGTTTATGTAGGAGACCGCGATGAGGGCGGGGTAGACGGCGCTCAATGGCGCTTTGTGCGAGATATCGAGCGTGTACGACATCTTTTATCCTTTGGTGATGGCTTGGTAATATGGTCTGGGAAGAGTTTTGAAAAGAGGTTTGGAAGGATGGCGGGGCAAGTTTAAATGGCGGGCAACTTTGGCGGGGCTCCCTTTTGGAGTCATTGGAATCAAAATGCCACACCAACACAGCTTCGATGTTCGTATTTGATATAAAACTTGCCACGATCACACCACGGCGCTATATCTTCAAAGACAATTTAATAAAAAAATTTTCTTTCTCGGAAGGCTACGGAGGGCTTCGAGACATTCTGGGATATCGTATCCTAAACCGGGTGGTGTGGCCGATATCTCGAATACCAATGGCCGCCTCGACATCACTTCACCCCATGCTGAAGCCGTACACAGGGCCCTATATTCTCATCTATCGCCATAACCCCTACTCCAAAGGATACGAACTTAGTCAATCAATATCAAGACATCCAAAAGCCGTCAATTGACCCAAAAAACCCTTCAGCCACCCGTCAATAACATGATCATGATCGAAGAGTCGCCAGGAGAACAGTATCTACAATGCAGGGCATCCTACGTAGCTACTATCCTACGTACCACCACCCGAGTAAACCCCATAAAAGGGCGCATAGCAAACCCAAGCGTGCATGACTCATAGAGCAAGATCGAAACCACATCCAACTGCAGTAGGACGCCGCGCGGTAATGATACCGATCCAACCCCACGAGCTCTAATTCTCAGATACCAAAAACTTCATCCGCAAGCCAAAACCATCCCCACTTCACCCATATAACCATCACACCTACAATCCCCAGAAAACCTCAAAAGTAGAGTATAAAGTATATATAACCAAAAATATATATAACAAGAAAAATAGCCCCCAGCCTCGTCCATTAAAGAGCGACTACGATAAACCCGCCCCAACCCATCCACACCCCCTCCCCTTTTCAAACAAAAAAGAAACAAAACAAAAACCAAAATGCCAGTTACGCTTCCTCGATTCATGCCTTTTTGCAGAAAAAATAAATATGCCAACTTAGATAATAATACCTTTTTTTTGCAAAAACGAAATTCCCTCAAACAGAACAAAAAAAGGGAGAAGAAACAGAAACAATCCAATCAGGACCAAAAAAAAGACAATAAGAAAAGAAAAAGAGCTAACTAAACGACAAACCCGAGTTTTTGGAAATATGTAACAAGTTAAAAAAAAGAACTACATAACTTTTCTTCCGCCATTAATTGCCGTTCGAACCATCATTACCAGTGCCGTTGATGGTATCTCTCCGCTTGGGGGATCGGAGAGTCAATGGGAAATGATACTCATCTGGGTCTTCCTCCTCTCTGTAAAACACAATCAAATTAGTATTCCGAATCATGGCCTTCATATAAAAGGGTTAGGGGAGAACTTACGGAAGTTTCCAGTTGATATAATCCTCAGTGTTCAACAACTCCTTGCCTTCCTGCAGCGACCCAAAGTCTCCAGGTGTCATCATGCCAGATCTATCCCTAGGGCTTCCAGGTGCAGACAGCGGTCTCGAGACCTTAGTCTCGGTACCATCAAAGAATCCAATCTCGCTCTGCATCTGGTCGAATGCCTGTGGGTATGCTCGTCTCAGCGCCAACTGTCGGGCTTTAACGTACTCCAATCCCATTCTCTTCCAATCCAAGAGATCGCTCAGGCGCTCGGTACGGTTACGCTGGTTGATACGCTGTCTTCGTGTCTTGGTTGTGAAATCGTACATGAATTCCATCAACTGGTTGACACTGTCATCAACACCCTTTCCGCGACGGTCAACGATGTAGATACCATAGTCCGCAGCGTTCTCGATGAGTTCTTCCATGTAACAACCGAAACCAGACAAGTTGGTGGTGATGGATGGGACACCCATGACGGTGCACTCCGCCGGCGTGTAACCCCATGGCTCGTAGTAAGACGAGAAGACACCCAAATGGGTTCCTCGCACGAAGTCGTCGTAATCCAGGGGAAGGACAGGGTTGGAAGCGTTCAAGAACTCTGGGTGGAAGATGATCTTCACACGGTCAGATGGGTGGTTGAAAAGCTGGACTCGGCGGATCTGGTTGAGAATTGGGTCGGTGGAGTCGTCCGCCATGTTGTGGGTAACAATTGGTGGCAGCGAGTTTCGCTTCAAGGCGAATACTCTTCGCTTGAGCATGATCTTCTCCTGCGAGCTCATGAGCTGAGCCTCGTCGGGAAGCTCGTTACCCTCATGCCACTTCAGAGCGCGGTCGAACAACCGTCGGCCGATACCCTGCTCGATAACGTGGACAGTATCTCGGAGAGCTTTGATGACGGCTTGGCCCTTGAGGGCTTCGACAGTCAGCGACGATGTCTGGGCTGGCATAATGACGAAAGCAACAACGGTCATCTTAGATCCCGAAGTCTTCATCTTGTGGTTCAACCGAGCCAGCGACTCAATGAACATATCAACACCTTTATTCCTGTATTCGTATCTTCCGGCAATGAAGAAGTAGAGGGTATTCTCAAGGTCGAAGTCATTGTGGCCGTAGAAATGTCCACGAATGAAGTCGTGAATCTTCTCCTTCGATTGGGCGTGTAGATTCTGGAACTCGTGCATAGCCGAGAACTTGACAACGTTGAGACCGTTTGGCAGGACACCATCGGGCTTACGTTTGAGCAAGTGCTCGCTCTCGTAGGCAGTAATGTGGGAAACAGTGGTGAATACATCAGCACAATGGGCGGCGGCGCGTTCTATGCAGTACCGGTGATATATACCACGTTTACCAGCTTCCGCGTCGACGTCGAAGTATTGCAAGTTGTTGTAAAAATCTACGGAACCGGCGCAGAGGTATCTTCCGAGCAGTGTGGCATGGGTTGTGAAGATTGTGGTGACGTCGATTCTTCGGTGCTTGCAAAGAGGGATACCCACACCTGCAAGCCACTCGTGGAAGTGTGCGACAACGGCACGGCTCCTCTCGTGGACCACAAACTGCATTTGAAGGCTGTTAGTTACTTCGTCGATCAATAAAATATACGGCAATGACGTACCTCTCCCAAAAACCATGCGACCAAATAACCGAAGACAACGGCCTCGTTTGTCTCGTGGTCTCCAGGAGGGCTGGGAATCCCAGCTGTCGACCACAGATCTGTCTTCCACTCATCCAAGTAGTGGTAGGCTGTGCCGGTATCGAAGAGAATAACTCTCGGAGCACCGTCAATGAGCCATCTTCCGTAGAGCCACTGAACTCCCCTCTCGCCCATAGACCTAAGAGTATCGGCCAGAGGTCCAGGTGGGGGTTCCAATGCTTCGACCTCGACAGCAGCCTGAAAAATAGAATTACCAATGTTAGTTAAAAGTTCACAATGCCGGCGTTTTGATATTCAGCCATTAAAAAAACTCACCGAGTGTCTGTTTAGAGGGCCAATCAAGTTGTATCTGGCTCCATACTCGTGGGTAGTGATTGGTGCCTTGGACTTGATCACAGAGTAGATACCACCGACTGGAGGAGATCATTGTCGCGTTAGCATGAAAACGTGTGGTGAAGCGACGGGCCAAAAACGTGTTGAGGCTGCTTTACGTCATAGGATGGGAAAAGATTCGGAAACAGCTGAGTAAACGTACCTCTGTTCGCAACTTCGGTTGCGATTTCGAAGAGAAGGTGGTTCTTAACGTCTCGTTTGCCGTCGCCCATTGTTGTTCGTTACGGTAGATGCAATTGAGGGAAGAGGAAGAGAAAAATGAGGGAGACTACAGTGGAATTGGGGAGAGATGCCGTCCGATGGAGTGCTCTGAGGTTGCTGTGGCGAAAGCGGGTTGAGCGAATTTACCTGATTGACTCGGATGCCTGTCAGTCCACCAAAAGACGTTAGCTCGGAGCCCTGGCTGGGATTCTTATCGGCGGGCGCTTTATCGCAGCCCCAGTTCGAACTGAGGGAAAAGGGACGAGAAGAGGTGAGGTGAGGTAAGTGGTTGAGGATAATTAATATACGATACGGGAACTTCTCAACAGAGTTACGCCCTATATATAGACAAAGTGGAGACGATGGAGATTTCACCGACAAAATAGATAAAATAGAATAGGAGCAGCAAAACAAAAACAATCCAATTGGTGAGAGCAATTGAACCGTCTGTCTATTTGTCTGTACGAGACTGATCGAGGAAAGACCGGATGGGTGAAGGAAGTGCGGGGCCAAGGCAGTAAACCAATCCCTGGAGTGGATAGATAGAAAGTACTTACAGCGAGGATCAAGCGTCTACTGGCAGAGATACCTGTTGGCTGGTCGAGGTGAGTGGTGGTGAGTGGTGATGATGAGTGGTAGTGGTGGTAGAGGAGGAGCAAGAGGTGGTGGAATGGCAGAGGAGGGAGGTTTATATGGGAAGAGGTCTGAGGGGAGGTTCAGGATACGGGCGAGGACAGGACAGCGGTATGACGTTGTTGGTGGTGAACAGGGGACCGTTGGGAAATCCCTCGCTCGCTCGCTTGCTGATAGTCTGTCTCTCCTTCGAGCTATCTGGCTAGTGTCTGTGTGTATTATATTATGTATTATGTATGCTATGTGTGATTGAGTGTATCTTGCCAGGGAATACGATGCAGGATTGAGGAAGGGTGGTTGAGTCGAGGGATATCTGTATGTATTATGTATGTATGTATGTATGTATGCTGCCTCAAGGGTCTAGCTGTATGTATATGTGTATATGTCTGTATGTACGCCGGTGAAGATGATCGTGACACTCTGCAATTGGTGGAGATGGACGGCAGAGTGGATATATAAATGATAAGAGCGGAAAGAGGAGAGGAAGACTGCTGTTCGACTCTCCACGATGATGATGCCGATGGTGATGCTGGTGATGCTGATAGTGGTGATGACAATGGTGATGACGATGCACCTTGACCCTTCTTTCTTCTATCTCCTTCTCTTCCCTTCAATTGCATCAACCTCAGCGGGCGGATGGATATGAGGTTTTATACGTTTCCCCTCTGATCACTTGGTACGTACCAACCTCGCCGACAATACTGACCGCGACTGGTATGTGCTATTTTCTCTCCGATATTGAAATTCAACAATCCTCACTTTCTCACTTCCCTCAAGCTAATCTTTAGCTCGTGTACTTGGTTGATGAAGGCAAAAAAGAAAATACGAAATATCGCGCATACATCAATCACAACAGCTAGTCACAATTTAGCTGAACATCCCCTACGTTTTCGTTGAGCTGATCGTGATGGTATGACGAGGGAAAGAAAACCCCCCTCCCTCCCGATCACCAAATTGCCTTCGATTCGATTATCAAAAAATTAATATTTTACTCAACCATATGCCGGTTGCCCCTCTCGATGCAAGACACAAAAACCCTGTCCGAGAAAAAAAAAAAGCCCCTCCTCGGCAGCTTTCTCGCGAGGTGCAGAAAAGAAAAGAAAAACGTCAACCTGCAAGCCACTTTGTTTTTTCTGTCCAGATGGTCCGAACGAACGAACGAACGAACGAACGGACATCAGACGGCAAGGTTCGTAATGCCCAATACCTCCTATCGTAATGTCTGGGCTGGCTGACTTTTGGTCCGGTACTGGAACCGCTTCTAAGAAAAGCAACGGAAGAATGCTGGATAAATTACGCACACGCCCTGGTTACCACCGTTCGGTAGGTATCTCGAACCCACACCGTTCTTTTACGAAGGGAAGAAGAAGAAATTTTTAAACATGCAGCATGCAGCTGTGCCAATACCCTTGTCCTAGCCAGGACCTAATCGGGACGAAAAACTGCCACCAGGTGGCCAATGGGAACGTTTAGAGCGCCTCTTAACTAGCGGCCCCGAGTAACTGCCCTTGGAAATTCAACGGTCTGGTCTCGAGGCAGAGCTCGACCTCTTTCTCTAATTTCAGCTCGAAAGCTATGACTATTCAACGGGAGGACCAATGAAGGAATTCGGGAACAACATCGCCACTATTGAGAATTACCAAAAAGTAATCCTCAAATTTTTCCACCATCGTGGAGTATTGATATGTTCCCCCCACGGACTCGAAACCCTAAAAAAAAAAAATTGGGGAATCCTATTTGAAATGAGCACATTCCAGTATTACTACTTCCACAACCTCTTCTCCCACGAGATTTCTGAAAGAAACAGGCATTTTTATACCACCCGATTAAAAAGGCTGTTTTTCAGACCCTTCCGGCTCCCGGGTTTTACAAAATAACATCAACTTCGGCATGCCGAAAGCACCAGCATTCCACATCTGCCTGCTTCGGCCCTATCTCCAAGGCTCGTGAACAACGACAATATGCACAAAATCCCCAAAACCCGCATCTGCCTCAAAAATTTCCTTCCGCAGCAGCAGCAGCTACCATGCGCCCAACATGTGCCCTCCGGCCACGGCAACAACCAAAAAAACTTCACGCATTGTCTCCGAAAACCATTTCCCAAGTTAATATCACATCTCGTAAAAATAAGCTAACACTCCTCGCCCTTGCGTTGCGAAAACCACGTCGGCCGTGAAAAATCCCACCGACATGTTTCCACATAACTCTCCATCAAGAAAGACACCTCTTTCACGATCATATGGTGCTTCAAGCTCCTTTACAGCTGTACAATGATGATAAACAATGGGAGCTTTAAAACCCCCCGTTTCCCCTGTCCTCTGGGGAATTACCTCTTTTTCCCAATTATATATCTCGAATTTCAAATTTCATAAACCCCATTGGAAAAAAAGGATATCACGATATCGCATTTCCACGCATCCTCTTTTTTTTCTCGAATATTCCACCGCTCCTTCAAATCAGGCCTGTACTCAACAAAAGGAGTATTCGCTGGCCCGGCAGGACGCTTCACCGACAAAAAGATTTAGCTCATACGCAATACGAGCTACGGTAGCTTAAATCATACATAAGCAAGCAATAATTTTTTTAAGCTTCTTTTTCGTGCATTGCATCGGTTGGGTGTGGTATCTCGCCTGAGCTGCAAGAAGGGCAAAATAAACATGCTGGGTAGGACATTGACATGGGTAAAGCTCCCCTCTAAAAGAAATTGAACACGTCGATATAAAATTTTGAGATTCCCTGCATGACGAGAAGGGGATTGCATAATCGATAAAGCCCCTCCTTTTTCCCTTCCCCCTCTTCTTTGGTGGCCTGCCCCTCCTTTTGTTATGGGTTTTGGAGGTTGGATTCGATTGGGGATAGTGATATCACCATAGTTCGACCAGCTGGCGTGCACCGCACCGCACCGCAGTGCAGACGCATTGCAGCGCATATGGCTAGATAATCTGAAACCAACCCTACCCAGACTATTATATTATCAACCATCTCAAAAAACTATCTCAAAAAAATAAAAAATAAAAAAAATAGAAAAATAGAAAAATGCTGACAGAGATACAGTTCGACGGCACGGTGGAAGAACCACTAAACCGTGAACCACCGCCAGAAGTCCTAATCGGAAGGTTCATCTCCAAAGAAGGCGAAGCCTACGACCGAAATCACGGGTATGTCCAAATTCCAACACCCAACACACTCCCCCAGCCCCCCCATCCTCAATATCAAAAAAAATACTAACATAAAAAAAGCCCAATACCCCACATAGATGCCTCCGAGCACCTCCTCCACATCGACGGCTCAGTCTCAACCCCCTTATCCCTCCCAATCCACTACCTCCGCACCCTCCCCCAACACACCGTCCTCGCAGCCCTCCAATGCGCCGGCAACCGCCGCCATACGATGCGCACGAAGGAAAAGGAAGTATGGGGCATAGACTGGCATAACGGCGCAGTAATGAACGCCTCCTGGACCGGCGTCCTCCTCTCCACAATCCTCTCCCTCGCATGCCCAACCATCGACCCGTCAACCTCCCACGTAGCCTTCAGCTGCTACCAAACCGCCACCCAAGACGACGGCTACTACGGCGGTTCGATCCCCCTCTCCCGCGCCCTCGATCCCAAAATGGAAGTCCTGATCGCCCTAAAAATGAACGACAGGGACCTAACCCCTGAACGCGGCTACCCCGTCCGCATGATAATCCCCGGCGTCGCCGGCGCAAGGGCGGTAAAATGGCTCGACAGGATCACAATCCAAAAACAAGAATCCTCAAACGCCTACCAACAAAAGGACTACAAAATCCTGCCCCCAGAGGTGGTCACAAAAGATCAAGCCGCAGCGTACTGGCATAAACTCCCTTCGATCCTTGAAACCCCCATAAACAGCGTAATCTGCTCCCCCTCCCCCGGCGCAGAAATCGACGACCCCCGCATCACACCCCTAAAAATATCCGGTTATGCACTCCCACAAGGCTGCGATGGTCCCATCACAAAGGTCGAACTCTCACACGACGACGGAGTAACCTGGGAACCAGCAACCCTCCTCCCAGAACCCACAAAATGGAGCTGGGCCCTCTGGGAATTCAAATACTCCGGACCACTAACCGAAGACACAACCTTCATGTGCAAAGCAACAGATAAAGGCGGAAACACGCAAACCATAAAACCCGGCGAAGGCCAGTGGAATCTCCGAGGCGTCGGTTATAACGCCTTCGGAGAAGTCGCCGGGTTGAAGGTCAAACCCAGAAGTCTACCCGGCATCGAAGCTAGGCTGTAGTTTTATTTGTTATTTTTATATAGTTTATTTTAGCGGTTTTTTTGGTTTTTGGTTTGGAATTTGTGTAGGATGAGTGTACTAGTAGCGAATACCACGTTTACGAGTTATTATAGATGAACAATGAATACGATTTCTAATATAAATAAAATGAACCCTCGTACATTGTAAACGTACACTACCACTCAAATACCAAATTTATCTTCCTCTCCCAATCTTCAACGCCCATGAATAAATACGATCCCATAAAAGAAATGAAAAAAATAAGACAATGAAAAAAAAAAAAATGAATTCGAAACCCAACCCATACAAAAGAGAACACAATGAAACAACCCCCTCCATTAATACAAGCAAACGAATGTATATCAAATAATTCCTAAAAAGAAAAAAAAGTAATTTTTCGCCGTTGTGCTCCGTCGCAGAAACAAAGAATTGAACCCCAAAGGAAAAGAGAAAATGCTAGCAGGCGGCCACCAGAACTAGACAGAATAGTAAGGAGTAATACCCAAATAATGAACATCGAGAACAAGCAACCCCCTCTTTTTTTTTTATAAAAAAGAAAGAATCTAAGCCTCAACCCCACTATCAGCATCACTATCCTTCACCCCTTCCTCAACCTTCCCGTGCTTCTCCTCATTCTTAACCTTCTTCTCCGCCTCCTCGATCTTTTTGTTATACTCGTCCACATACAACCCATTCTCAACAATGTAATTGATCACACTCGCGGGGATGAGGTACAGCACACTCATCCCTTGCTTCAAAAAGTTTCGAATCTTGGTCGAGCTGATGTCGTTTTGAATTAACTGTCGGATGACGTAGATGTTTTCCTTCCACGCTTGGAGATTCGCAAGCGCGGCATCGATGTCGGTCCCAGCACGCTCGACAATGAAGGCGCCATATTTTCCGAGGATGTGGTCGAGCTATTTTTATTTAAATTAGTAATTATCAAAAAAAGAAATTCGTGATGAAGAAGGAGAGGGGGGAACATACATCCTCCGGGGCCCAAAGACCAGGTTCGCTCATAGTCATGATCAAATCCGATCCAGCGAGTAGTACAATCCTATACGGCTTCCTGCCGACCTCCTTCCCGTCCGAATCAACGATTTTGGCACCACCACGGACGGTGTTTAGCTCGTAGTCGAAGTGGTCGAGAACTTTGGCAGTGGGGAGGTATTCCGGGCAAAACGGCTCCCAGGTATCGACCTGCAGCCAGTTGGAGGTTTGTTCGCAGGCTACTTGACACATGTGAACTCTGTTACATTGCTCAATCGGCTCCAAGGAGGGCGGAGGGGCGGTGTGTTAGTCTAGCGATCTGTATAATATCTATAATTCTTACACAAAGAAACAACAAAAACCGCAGGGCATATTTTGAGGGGAAGAGATGGGGGAAAAACCAACCTATGCTTCGCCGGCGCCAGGCCCTGCTTCTTGTAAGCATCAGACACAGCGCTGAGATATCCGCCCATGATCTCAAAGTTCGTATCTAGCTTGCAGTAGTCGCTAGCCATCTCGAAGATCCGGAGGTGCAGATGTGTGATCGGGGAGAAGGAACCGCATGCGACGAGGGCCAGTGGGGTTTTGGAGGGGTCGGTGAGGGTGTCTCTGAGCCTGGCGGTGGGGAATTCGTAGCCGTCATATGTGGGGAGATTGTAGGAAATTATCCTGCCAGTCTCCTCCGGGAGTCGAGTGCTATCGCCGGTGGTCATTTTGTCCTTTTTTTCTTTTGTGGATGTAGGTGAAAGTGGTGTCTAGGAGATGGTGATGGCGGTGATGGTGGTAGTGTGACTGGGGGAAAGGATGGTGGGAAGACTAAATAAGCCTGGAAAGTCTGGAGAAAAGGCAGACAGATCTAGGGAAGCTCCGGACAGGCGGAGAAAACGGGGGGAAAGGTCTGTGCTGAAAGCTGGAGAAAGCGATGAAAGCGGCCCAGACGCTAGTATATAAATATAGTCAAGATGGGGGGTGGGAGATGGATCTCGAGGAGTCGAGGATGTTGGTTGTGATGGTGTTTTATTCTTTTCTGCCGGGACAGCCGATGCTTTGCTTCCAGTTTTCTTTCTTTCTTCTGAATTTTTGTTCGGAACGGCAGCTAGTTTCTGTTAGTCATACAAATACCTCAACTCCAAATCTCAAACCGCAAACCGCAAACCTCAAACTACACTATAATATGATAATATAGAGGAGTGATATCCAGAGTCAAGGTCAATTGAGGGGAGCGGGACTATATAAGAGGGACGAGTGAGTCAAGGCTGAAGAGGGCAGGATCCGACCAGACCAGGCGGCCAATATTGATTCGACCAGCGCACCCGAAAGTTTATTCGAGACCTCAATCAACATCAGCACGAGCTGCTAACTAGCCGAAGCCGGGGCAGGTTTGTATAAAAAAGAAGGCCATCGAAGGGTGCCAAAGTGGGGGAGGCTGCATGCGCCATTGCCATCGCAGGTGCATTAGTCAACATTCCAGCCGGTCTAACTCGATATTGATTCCAGACCAGCACCCGTCACGGTGGTCCGAATCATATTGTATCACGGGGCATAATTGCCCTCGAACCCTGCCAAGACCGTATATTTTCTATTGAATCACGGCTATCGATTTGACATATAATATATAATATAATACATGTGAATCCCCACCGACAATGCAACCGGGGTTGAATAGTCAGTGAGGACCTGCCGTTTGGACCCTTTCCCTGGGATGACGAAATATTGTGTCTACTGTGACAGTAATCGACACACATACCAGCCCCCTTTGTTCATCATTGCTGCCCTCGCCTGCCTTGCCTTCGATCCTTGCCTCGCCTCGACTATGTGACTTGACCTACGTAAGTTATGCATGCATGCACGTACACCGGAGGTTCGAAGAATTCGGTGTCATGTCATGTGACGTTGCATTCCGCGCCTCAACGCAGTTATTTAACATCAAAGTTAAGGTTCGAATAGACTACATCCATGTAGAATTTAGCCTTTTGGTCCTTGCTTGGGGGGGGTGGGTTGGGTTTAAGTTGGGTTTTGATAGGCAGGACCCGTGCTTTATCCGCCTGATATCAGGAAGTATAATCTTTTAGTTCAGATTTGTAAATTTTGTATTATTGTTGTTATAGGTCTGGAGGGGTATACTACCCAGATTGCCGTGCTGCGTGGCCCGAGCAGAGCCCTAGGCTTCGAATCTAGGGTTGGTTATGGGTAAATACTGTCAGATTTAACGCATGATTGAATGGTGTGCAATAATCTGCGGCTATCACGGGATCCTGGGAAAGCAAAATTAACAAAATAATAATAATTGGGTCTTAGTGAGCGCTCGAGCGTCTACCCCGCGGTAGAAAAGTTGTCCAAGTCGTATACAGAATCGAGGGCTCTAGTGACTGGCGCAACATGTAGTAATTGCCTAAGTACTCAAGTAAGTAAATATAAATTGGCCATTGGGGCGAGCCTGCCCTTGTAACGTCGACGTCTAGCCACCAGACCGGGAGGATCAGCCTATCCTTCACCAAACATTCTCGTTCGCTATTGAAAGTGGCTTACTACTTTTTTTTAAAAAAAAATTCAGTAGTGAACGAAACTGGCCAATCAATATTATAAAACAGAGGAGAATTATCCTTAGTGTGGCGGTCTGGTTTACGAGACAACTTAAGGACTTGTCTCCGGGTGGGCTGGGTACAAGACAAGGACTTGTCTAAAATTTAAAACTTTTGCATTTCTATCGGTATATATCAGTACCGATCCCACACCAAACCCACCAGTTATAGTGCCCGGGCGCATTCCCATGAAAGAAGCGGTAGACGCCAGATCTGTATACCCCAAGCAGATGGTATACCAGTAGCAATATCAACCGCCTAATAAACCTGCCGATATACATACCATGTATAAATCAAAAATGCTCCCCGTATACCCCTTCGACATCCCCACAGAGCCACGGCTTTGGCCGATGGGAGGGTAAGCTATCATTTACCCCTAAATGTAGTGAGTTCGCGAGGTACATATATATATACTTACGGTGTTCGATTCCAATCACTCCTCGGATTTAACAGTATTTAGTAGGGTAGAGATTCTACTGCCATATAGCGGTCGTATCGACCAACTGTTGATATATTCTGCAATACGGGTAAGCTATCAACCATATTCTCATTTTGTATTTAATAAAACTGCAAATAAATAAATCCCATAAACTCCAACCCCTCCAAACCAAACAAAAGGAGGAAAGCTATAAACACGAAAGTAGGTAAGTAATATCGACAACCCCCTCTAATCGTTTCCATCAAGGTTCTCGTGTATTTATCACCAAAACGATCTATATTTAACAGAAAAAGGAAAGGTTATACATGATGGAGATCAGTTCATATGGGCGTATTTGAACCAGTTGATCCGACAGTCTTCTTGGTCTAGCCCCTGGCCGTCGGTGAACCGTCCTGCTTCGCAGCCTTTGCATTTATCCGAGTTGGGACAGTTGAAGTAGGGTATGTGCTGGTAGCCGATGTCGTG
Organism: Arthrobotrys musiformis; assembly: GCA_036971715.1. Lineage (NCBI taxonomy): Eukaryota > Fungi > Ascomycota > Orbiliomycetes > Orbiliales > Orbiliaceae > Arthrobotrys > Arthrobotrys musiformis. The sequence goes on from JAVHJL010000008.1 coordinate 1,435,610, forward strand.
GAACCTATTCCATTCACTTCATTACTATCATTCTTAGAGAAGGGGATAAATAGAAGAACATACCAGTGGATCTTATCGCGATCCTCCATCAACCCCAATGCAACGGAATGCACCGGCGCATCCCCCCACCTCTCATAAAAGAACCCACCGGCACGATCCAAATGGTCGAAAAAGTCTTCATACTTCTTACTCCTCCAGAAGTCCATATCTGCGATCTCGAAGTTCGACCAGAAGTGGCAGGTGGAGTACCCATTCGCCGCCTCGTTGTGTTCCGGTCTGTTCTCGGCGTCGGTGAGCCATTTCAGGGCGTTGTTGGGGTGGAGGTAATCCGGGTGCTCCGCCATGAATTCCTGGACTGCAGGCCATAAGGATGCGATTGACTGCGGGGAGTCGTAGATATTGATCACGAAACCGTAGGTTTTGTTGTAGTCCTGCATGTAGCGGAAGACGTCGTAGTCTATATCGCAGAAGAAGTGGACCTTTGGTTCCACACGCCAGTACCATTTAAATTTTAGCAAAGCGGGGTGTTTGTAAAACATCCCGGAGTTCCATCTACACATCTGATGGTAGCTTTTCATGGAGCTATATTGGACGCCCTGTTGTTCAAGCAGAGAAGCACTGGCGGCCATGAGGTCGGGGTTTATCCAGGATGGGATCTCCCAGTGTTCCTTTGGGATGACTTCGTAGTAGACTTTTGCTTGGGTTTTGGCTTTTGTTTTCTCCATGAATGTTTTGGTGAAGGGGACGTCGTTGATGAAGGTCCAGGGGTAGTTGAATTTGGAGTTGAAGGTGCGTTCGAGGTCGTCCATTGCTTGGAGGATGCCGTCGAGTTCTTCGTTTCGGACGAGGGAGAGGAGGGTGGCGTTGACGCGGTCTGCCTGGCCGGGGCCGTATAGTATCCCTATCGTTATCACCATTAGTACAACCCCATCTTATCCAATTGAGTGAAAGGGGGAATACCCTCAGGCGGCCCGGTCATCTTCATGAGGGGGTCGACGTCGAAGGGTTTGCCCTTCTCCTTCTTAAGGGAGATGCGCTGGTCACCGACGACAACAACGGGATCTCGGTCGACGAGGTTGATGTGGAAGAGGAAGACGATGAAGGCGAGGGCGACGGTGAGGGCGAGCACGCGGGCCGGGCGCCATTGCAGTGCCGCCATTGTGTCTGTCGAAGCGATGTCGGTGGTTCTGTTCTGTTCTGTTCCGATAGCTGGGAAGCTTGATGGCGGATTGATCGATGGAGATGTCGGGTGGGACACGAATTCGAAGCTCGGCTGACTGGCTGGAATCTGTGCCTGTGCGACGCTGTGTGACCTCGTGCTCTGTGCGACGGTCGAACGACCTCCTCAATTAATATAAATATACAGCAATCGACACCGATAGACAACAGAACAGATAAAATAAAAATAAAATTTAAAAGAAAAGAAAAGAACTTGCCCCTGGACGAGAAAAACAGCCCGCTTAAGCTTGCCCCATGTTGGGTCCCAGCAGCAGTTAGGGAGGGAAGCATACGTAGCTGGGTTACGTCCTCCGCGTGCCTGCTTCTTCCGAGCCAATAACCCCTGCCGGGCTGCTTAACCTGGTTCAGAAAAAAAGGCTTGTTCTGACCCCCGCGCTCGCATTTATTCCCGTTTCTTCTTCCTCCAGACTTCTATTCCCTCGTGGTTGTACTCTGGCTTCACTGTTTTTGGGTATTTTATTTTATTTTTATTTTTATATTTATATTCTGCGGGACAGAATCGTACGCATATGACACGATAACACGATACCACCAACAGGACACCTAACATGCCCCCGTCCGCCAGAACCCCGTCCTCGACATCCCATCAAACCCAATCATGACAGCAAACGCCAACATCGCCCGCCTAACCTCCACGCTAATCACATCCACCACCACCCTCCCCCCCTCCTCCCCCTCCCACGCACCCCTCCTCTCCTCCACCCTAAAAGCCTACAAACACCACAAATTCGCCTCCTCCACAAATCACTTCGCCATAGACCAATCCCTCCAGGGACTCCAAGAGAAATTCCGAATCCACGATCTCGATAAACTAGCAGACGAACTCGCCATCCGCACGAGTTTATTAACCCACATCCAAGAGCGGAAGGAGAAAGACCACGAAGTTGGGATTATTCAGCAGGATGAGGATGAAGTGGAGTTAGGCGGGGTGGAGAAGCGGATTATTCCCGATATTCTGCGGTTTATACTCTCGCTTTCTACGCTCCCCGTTGAGAATGGGACGGCGTCGCTGGAGGCTTTGGATGACCTTGTCACCGAGCATCGCGAACGTGTTGATGCTATACTAAAAGCACGGAAGGAGGAGGAGGCAGCGGCTAAAGAACGGGATGCGGAGGAAGACGAGGGATTATGGGAGATCCCGGACTTTGCGGCGACGAGTAGTGATGATGATTGGGCGGACGATGAGTTCACGCGACAAGCCGAGGTGAAGGAGAAGTTGAAGGAGAGGAAGAGGGCTGCCAGGCGGAGGGAGGAGGTTAGCATCTCTTTCTATTCTTCTATTTACTATTAAATTAATGCTCATTGTGGTGATAAAAAGGCGGAAGCAGCGATTCCACCGCTATCGCAGCATACGATAGAAGACTACCTCCGCATCTCCCGCACTACAACCGCACATGCTATGGAACTCTCGCAGTATTGGAAACGACAATCCATCCTGCCCCCGGAGCTGGCTCAGAACTTCGTGTCGTACGGATTGGCACAGAAGGAAATTTCGGAATTGTGGAGTATAGGCGAGTTACATGTCATCCGCGAGGTTATATTCGCGCTCTACGGCCTCGCGGGGTCGTTATATAAATTCCAGGAGGACGGAAGTATCAACGTAAGCCCCATAACACCGCCAACAATCTATTCTATATAGTAACTAATGGAGAACAGGTATTGACGACGTATATCCTCCCCACCACCTCCCCGGGTTCTCTAATCGATATACTGGACCACTTCGCCGCCAAAGCCGTCATTCTCCAAAAACTCCGCACCTTCTGCAAATCCCTCGAACAACGGTGCCTCCTCGCCAGATCCTCACCCACAACAAACGACGCCATAGCACCAGCGCAATCATTCGTAGACGCCATACAATCCGCCATCTCAGACTGGGAACTAAACACCCTCTCCGCCGTGGAGGAGCAGTATATCCACCACCCCACCACAAAAAGGGACGACGTAATGGTCTCCTTACTCCAACTACAACGCCAACTCGACCCCTCGCTCGAGAAATTCTCACCGCTGTACGAAATCATCGCTGCTTTAGAGCGGGGGATGTTACCCGAGGGAGGGTTGTCGGAGTCCGCTGCGCGGGTTAGTTTTCATCTCGAGCTATTGTTCAAAAAATGCTGCGAGGCGGAGTCGAATGGTCGGCTTGATATATTTAGGTTCCTGAGGGGGATCTTTTTGAAGTGTTTGAGGATTTATCTGAGACCGATTGCGAAATGGATGGAGTTGGGGGATTTGAGGGAGGAAGATGGATTAGGTGCCTTTTTCGTCCATCTTGCGGACGAGGAAGAAGATGACGATGATAACAGCGGAGGGGAGGTTTCGCATCTAGCAAGGTTGTGGAGGGGGAGGTATGTACTCGACCAGGACGACCGGGGCACCATAGTCGCACCATCATTCATCCGCGAATACGGCCGAAAAATCTTCGTCGTCGGGAAGTCGGTGTTATTTTTACGAAGGTTGGGGGAGGATGTAGCCGCCTTCATGGGGAAGGAAGTGGGGCTTAAAGAAGCGTTGGATGAATTGGAACGAGTGACCGAGAAGGACGGGAGGAGTTTGGTATCGTTTAATGACGCCTTACTCGTCGCCATGTCCGAATGGGTTGATAAAACCCACCGCGATGTGAGCGGTCGTCTTCGGGATATTTTGTATTACGAGTGCGGGCTGTGGGATTCGTTGAGGGGTATCGTGGATGTATATTTCATGGGGGACGGGTTCGCGGCCACCGGTTTCTGTGGGACGCTTTTTGAACGGGTGGAGAAGGCGGATGGGAGGTGGGATGATAGGTTTTTACTCACGGAGTTGGTGCAGAGCGTGTACTCTGACAACCGCACCGTTGAAATCGGAAGACTTGCGGTGAAGACCCGACGCGTGGAGGGGGATAAAAGGGGGGTTAAAGCGTTGGGCATGCTGGATGTGGAGTATAAGCTCACCTGGCCGATCATGAACATCTTCACAACCGAGAGCATCGATATCTGCAAGAAGGTGTGGGGATTACTCCTCATGATCCGCCGGAGTCGCAACGCTCTGGAAAAAATGAAGATGGAGAAGTACCAGAGGGGGAAATACGACCAGGGGCAGAAAATAGCCTATACGGTCCGATGGAGGTTATTGACGTTTATCAGTTTGTTACAGGCTTTCCTGGTGGACCTGGTGATTCAGCCGCAGGTTGAGAGTTTGAAGACGGCATTGGAGGCGGCGGAGGATATTGATGAGATGATTGATGTTCAAACGGAACACTTTGGGAGGATTGCGGAGTTGTGTCTTGTCAGCGGGCGGATGGCGCCGTTATACCAAGCTGTCGTTTCAGTGATGGAGTTATCGGTCGTTCTGGCGAGTAGTCAGAAAAGGGGCAAGATGGACATTCCGAAACGGGTCGTTGACTTTAGAAAAAGCGTCAGACGGGATATAGACTCGGAAGACGAGGAGGTAGTGTCTGAAGAAGAAGAAGTTGACTCCTCTGAAGACGAAGATGAGGATGATGAAGACAGGAGAAGGAGGAAGAAAATGGAGAAGGAGAGGAGTAAAAGACAAATGCTGGGGAGGTTATCGGGACAGGCGGTCAAGTTGGTGATGTTTTTGACGACGGGGTTGAGGAGTATGGCCCGTGCCGGGGTTTATCCGGATACGGTTGAGGTGTTGGCTGAGAGGTTGGAGATGGGGGTTTTGGTGGACGAGGAGGAGGACGGGGGGTATGATGATTATTGATTTCCTATTATGGGCTAGGGATTGTATTTAGGGATATTGTGGTAGTTATAATGGCATCAGTGTCGAAGACGATATATGATCATGATGATATTGATTGATCCTGACCGGTCACTCTTTGTGCGGTCTGGGTACGAAAGCAAACAGCCCGTGATAGAAGGTAATGTATGTACTTGATCAATTGAGCCAGCGAGTTTCCAGGATAAAGATTCTATTAATGCATTCTCAACTCGATTGTAGTATTCAAATAGGTATCAATTGCAAACGTTCAAATTACTTTCATTTATGTTCTATAACCTTTGCCTCGTAAACCAGACAGCCGAGCTAAATAACCTAGCATTGTATCATATCAATACGCTCCTCGCACATATAGAACTCCAGCTGTCGACATGTCGCGATCCAATTGAGGTTTTACCGCTTTAATATCTATTGGGTAGATAACGTCTAGATCTGGGTGAGGCTGGGAACGAGACCAGTCTCGATATATTAATCTTAGGTTACCTATAATCTCGCTTCTCTATATAATATGATATCACTCGCTATAATAATAATACGCATGTCGCTTGTTTTGATTGGTGGTGATCGAACCACTCGACGAGAGTGGTAATATGTTGTATTTTACCACCGCACATGCGGGAGATCGTTTTTGATGATTGAGTCACAAGTTAAGCCTTAGTCTCATTACACTAAAGACTAGTGCACGGGCGATGCACATGCTGGGAGTGCGGAATGCGGGGCGTAAAGGGGATTCGTTTACTCGTCGAATGAGTGTTGGGAAGTTATATGCGGGCTTGGTGATGTGATGAGTTGGTTGGTGTGCATTGAGTGTATCATATCATGCATTTGTTAGGTGGGACTGGTCTCGAGGCTAGCGATTCGAGGCTACGAGGCTAAGGTGGGACATTAATTGGAGGAGATAAGATGTTGTATATTGGAGCCGAAACGCATTGCTCGGGGTTTAGATGGATCTAGTTTATCAATCAATTGAGCTACTTGTTAAAAGATATACTAAGTTTACTAGCCGGGTAGCATTGGGGCTAAGGAAAGTAGGCAGTAGCACTACAGTAGTCAATGTTAGCTCCCATGTGTTATACCAAGGTTTCTATTTGGTCATCTAAGCTAAGCTTCGATCCTACTTCACGCTCGCCCACGCGGGGTCTTGAGGAACGGGGCTAACGTTATGACATCAGCTATCCCCGTGAGGGGCACCGAGCTAAAGTCTGTTTAGGGACTCAATGTGTTTATTTTTATACTCATGATCCAGTTGGTGCCAACTCGTGAACCTGCAAGTACGGTAGAAAGCTTAGTTTGTGACCAACATTGTCTTCGAGATTACAACAGAATACCCTTATAAGTATCTGCTACCGACTATATGCATATATTTTGTCTTAACCAGAGCTGCATGTTGGAGATTCAATTGGTTATGAGTCGAGCGCGGTGAAAACCTTCGTCGGCGTGCGGGGAAGCATACTGGCATTTGTATTTGGAGGTTGGGTCGGTCTATCGAAGTAAACAGAGCGCATTCCGATCGATCGCGTGCGGTGTGCCAAAATAGCGTGCGCCGCAGATCTAGACTGGTGGAGATAGATGTTGCCAAGCTAGTCTTTTAAGTTTTTCTCGTTAGGTTCATGATGTCGGTAGCTTCTTTCGTCAATGTTAGTCTGCGCATGCGACCGGTTTATTTTTATTTCTTCGCATTCCAGAGATTCCATCAATTGGATTGCGAGGTGAGGGTTTTGAGAGCAAAGCTTGATACGGAATCCATGCAGTCCAGCTGGTTTCGAGGGGAGAGTCAATGCCGTTTATGCATGTTAGTGAGCTCTAGCACCTTGCTTTCGAACATCGGTTATAGGGCAGGATTCAGAATTCCTGTTGCCGAATCCGTGAACGATTACGAAATGTGAGGGCCGTGAACCGCCCTTCTGAAACTCCAACCAACGTTTTTGCTTGACGTCCGTGAGTTCCAACAACGTTGCTAATTCGCGCGTGTGTGGCCACATGGTATTTGAGTCAACGAGGTTGACCGTTTACGTCTGAACGAAGGAATTTTTTTTTCTTGGAGGTGGTGTTCGTTCGGCATATTGGTCTACATGGAGTTTTAAAATGTTTCAAGTATAATACTTCGGCGCGGGAACAGCAGGCTTCTTCTCCTTCAAAACTAGGAATATATCGGAACAAAAAAAATGAGGAAAATCTGAGAAATTCCATTGCGGAGTTTAATAATATTTTTCTTTTCTATCGGCGCCAGAGACCCCGCAGTTTTTTTACTAAAAACTTATTAAGTGGTGTAATATTAATATTATGGACCTGATAAGTAACTAAGACTATCTAGACCTTTCCCCAACCTCCTCTAAATCCTCGAGCCTTGTGGAGACTCCATTTATAGCTTATCAAGCGTCCCATCCTCTCGTTCTGTTCGGCTATTTTGCCTACAATGGGGACTTGGTTTGAGGAATGTTGGCATTTTACATATGCGGACAGCCGTCAATACGAAGGTGGTTTGGAATAAATATCCTCGGTTTGACTGATGAGGCGTACGGGACTTGCATTGTTGTCGGCTGCAACAGAGGGCCTTTTGACAGGTTTTTTGCCCTTTTATCAAAACAATGCATTGATGGACAGGTGTCATTGTCTTTTTGTGTATATGGTACTGGATATATGCGCGTCGGAACAAGGTCGAAATTTGTCACCCGTGGGAAGGCAGCTGGCCTCGGATAGCTGTGATTGACGAGACAAGAAACGAGGCCAAGAGGGAATTACGTATGAAAGGAAAAGGGCTAACCTTTTGCACTGCGATCCGGGTATCGGAATCGATATATCGGTTTTTTCGGAACATGGGCATTGTTGATATCAGAATACAAGATCTCTTGTTATTGAAAATGGATCGATCTGTGATCCACCCCACGGCCGAAAAAAAAAAAGAAGGTTCGGAACTAAGAACTTTTAGTCCCTACGGACTAAAATGTCGAAATCTCTTTTTCGAAACACTCTTTTTTCGTTTTCAATGAGTAGCGTCTACGGAGATTAGGACGCCGTCTTGGTTGGCTGCTATGTGACTACAAACCGCTAAAGTGCTAGCGGGAGATTGCGTATTTTGGGAAAGAAACCCCGCCGCCGGGTAGACCGATAAGTTCGTTATTCACTCGAACGAATCGAGATAGTATGATGTATGTATCATGCAATGCATGGGATTTGTATGTATAATGTACATACATATATGTAAGTATGTCCCACCTGAACGAAAACGTGATGCGGCCGATACGAACGATCGATCTTGTCACCAACATGAACATGGACAAGCTGAGGCATTAGCGAGCCCGAGTCCGATTGTTTTGATTTGTCGTGTCGACGGGACTGGACGAGGCAAAGGACGAGTAAAGAAGAGCCGTTCGGCTGGTAAATGCGCCATCCCTGCGCAACGGAGTTGGAGCTGCCCAGTTCGAGCGTCAGCTTTAATTTCGGGTGCATTAGCGTGTTTTGGAGGCTGGGCGATTGCGACCCGCTGGCCTGACAACCAGCCCTATTTTGTTGACTTGGAACTTTCGGGCTTTGCCTGATTTGTGCATAGCGCCTGCTTGTGCCCGCGCCGGAATTGCAATTTCGCGATGGCTTTTCCGGCTTCACATCTCTTGTCCACTTGCACTTGCACTAGTACTTGGTGCTAACTAACGACCAGTTGGGGGAAACCAAGGGTGCCTGGTTCCTGGTGCCTGTGGGTGTCTTGTGCGTGGTTCTGTGTCGCGGGCAACAGGAGAAACCAGGCCAAGGAAGGACATGGCATGGGCATGAACATGGGGCATGGCATGGCAGGCAAGTCGGATTCTTCTTCTTTCTCTCTTCACTCTCCTTCGCTCTTCCCTTCGCCTTGCTCTTATCTTCTGGGGTACCGGTATTACATACTATTGTACGAAGTACTCCGTTACAGGGTACATACATACATACTCCATACTGTACAAGTGTGCATACCTTCTTCATCGTACCATTGTTATTGTTACCTCGTCTCATTTCTTTTTTCCTTTCTGACGTTGATGGATGATTCTGGTTTAGTTATTGACTCTTTTGTGATTGTTATTATTATTGATGTCAGCAATTGGCCAAAGTTCCTGTACGAAGCTCCACTGAATGATGACTTGAATGAATGAATGGGCGAATGAATGGTTTGGTTTAATCTTTAATGGTCGTGGTTTCTCCTTATTCTTAGTTCCTCTTACTCTTTCCTATATTGTTTATGGTAAAGGAGAAGAAGGAAGAGGAGGATCAAAGTTGTGAAGGAGAAGTATTCAGCAGCAGCATCGACAATATCAGCATCACCGACATCATATCCTTCGTTAATCGGTCAATCAGTCAGATTCTGGCAGGAAGGTCCTATTCTTGTTTTTTTGTATTCAATTCCCACCTTCCTTAACCCCCCAATATTAGCCATCCATCCATCAGCCCGGCGCCTGTGGACAATATCTGCCTGTACTGTGCCTGTTTTTTTCCCCCCATTGACAGCCACCCACACAGACGCACACACACACCCACAAACCCTTTAAACTAGTGCGACGGGTAACCAGGACATATTTATTCACCGGGTCCCCATCAAAAGTTCATTTAACGGAAATTATTTCGATAAATCCTCTGGTTATCGATTTTTTTGGTTGATTTTTATAACAATCAATCAATCAATCAATCCGTAGCCGAGAGGACCAAGTCGGGAGGTTGGGATTCGATTCGACTCCTTTGCACGGAAACAGAAACAGCAAGGAAGGGAGAAGACAAGGCTAGGAGGAGGAGAAAGAGAAGGAGAGAGGTAAAAGGCTTCGACTCAAATGCCCGACCAGCTACCCCAGAGCTAGGTAGTCCGTTAGTACAGTTTGAAGTCAGGAGGTGCTGTCGACATACACTTTTGTCTTGCGATTACTACTTGGGCAGTTGGCAGTGGTTGTGGTATTAGCAGCAGCCCAACGCGTTTCACTATTGTCGACGTTGAATACAAACAACGTCTGTCGCCATCACGACTTGCCGTCTACGACCTCCCACTAACCTGCTTTGACAACATCATATCCTTCCCGCGACAAACCATCAACAAACCACCAACAACAACAACCACCCACCTGGTAACCAGTCTCATCTGATCTCCCACCCCTCGACTGCTTCCTAAGACAAAATTACGTCAATCACCATCTTAGTTTTCATTCAGGGTGCCGGTGAACACCCTGGACTAGCGGGTTAATCAATATGCCCTTTCAAGAATTCATCGCGCCGGGTTCCCCCCCGAGGGAGCCTCCATCGCACCGACGAGGGTTGAAATCAAAACAACGTCCATCTCTCCCAGCGACACTCCCAGAACTCGCTGGAAAACCGCCGCTAGAGTGGCCGGCGGGGACTGGGTTGGCAAGGCGAGGGTCGGCTGTTGAACCTTCGATTCGAGTCTCTGCGCTTGGTGCTGGTGTTTCGAGTCGAGCTTCCAACGATGCTCGACCCGGACCACCTCCATCATCTGTTCGACCTCTTCTTCGGGCACAGTCCTCAGCAACTAATCGCTTTCTGACCCCGCCTGGTCGTCCCGAATTACGGATTCGTCGCTCAGCTTCTCGCCCTGGCTCGTCATCATCATCGCAAACTCAAATGGGAAAGGACTGGACGGAGGAAGTCAAGTTGCCGCAATACGGTGTTCCTAGTAAACGAGTCTCCGGCAAGGAATTGGCCGACCATTATGTCCTTCTCGAGACCCTCGGAAGTATGTCAACCTCGTACCGCTCTGGCGATTAGATGGAGAGTTAAATACTAACATGGTTGTTGAATGACAGAGGGTGCCTTTGGAACCGTCTATTCTGGATGGGATAAGATAAATTCTAGAAGAGTCGCGATCAAAGTGGTAAGTGTTGGTTAGAGTTCGACAAGAGGGGAAAGGCTCGATTTGAGCCGGATTCCAACATCCCGTCTTGTCGGCAAATCCCAAAAGAGCCGAGTGGAGAAAGCTAACAGCTTCGGTCTAGTTCGATGTCGAGAGCCCCGAGGACGATATTGGTGATCTCCAAAATGAGATTGCCATTCTTGCCTCCCTGCAGCACCCGAATGTTACAGAGCACTATGAATCGTTCTTCAAGAATCATTTCCTATGGATTGTTATGGAGCTTGTTGACTACGGCTCATGTGCAGAACTGGTGAGGAGACCACTCCAACCGAGCTAGGGGATATTGCTTTTTGATATACTAACATGTTGCCAACAGGTTCATCGGTCGCACACGGAGTGGCGCTCGTACAGCGATGAGAGCACTTGCAAGATCATCCTACGGGAAACGCTTAAGGCCCTCGCTTATATCCACGAGAACAACTTGATACATCGAGATCTGAAGGCTGCGAACATTCTACTTAGCACCAATGGCGATGTTAAACTGGCGGACTTTGGCGTTTCTGCTCGGATCGAAGAACACATGCCTTCCAAGAATACTTTTGTTGGAACGCCGTTGTGGATGGCACCGGAAATCATTAACACCAAAATCAGCACGGAAAAAGGATACACGAGCAAAATCGATATCTGGAGTTTAGGAATCACGGCCTATGAACTAGCGACTAGCAAGCCACCTCATGCTTCGATTCCTACTGGCGCTGCTCTAAATGTGATTGGGAAAGGATACGAGCCCAGGTTGCCGCCTGACTTTTCAGTCCCGTTCCAAAATTTCGTCGGCAGATGTTTAAAATCCGATCCGACATTGAGGCCGAGCGCCCGCGAGCTTTTGGAGGATCCTTTCTTCGACGACTGCCCCGATAAGTCAGAGTTGGTCGCCCTTATTGAGAAGCACCCTCGCCCGGCTTTGAAAAACCAGGATGACACGCGCGAATCTGTTCCACCGATGAATTCACTGGCGTCCATCAATCCTGGATGGGACTGGAATTGGGGTAGTATCCGATCCAGCATACACTTCATCGATCCATCGCCAGCGAAACTGAAGGAGAATAACAAAGAGGTCAAACCCGACAGGACTGCCGTTGATGTCGATGCCGAAGGGAAGGCAAGAGTTTCTGTCCCACAATCACGGGCGCACCGTAGGGCCACGTCGACAACCGATATTCCCGTTGCTGGAAGGAAATCTATGGACGCTCGAACCCCAGTATCCAGGCCATCGACAGCTACCAACCAACCAACTCCCCGTCCTTCAACCGGAGTTAAGGAAAATTCCCGGGACCGGGAGACTACCGTTAAGGCTGGTAGTTTTGGACGTCAACTTGCATCAGCTGAGGTCAATGCTAGGGTCGCAGGCCATAGAGCAGGGCGAGCGCCGGATTCCAAGAGCAAGCTAGGCAGCGAGCGTTCCCGTGACATTGATATTGGAGAATTTGGAAGCTCGCAGGTCCAAGACTCACCAGCAGATAAGGCTAAGCAGTTTCTCCGCAGGGGTTCGCGGACGCAGGAGAGCGGAGCTAGAATTACCCGTCGGGAGTCTCTTGGTCCTGAACTCCCCACAGCCCGCCCACTACCTTCATCGCGACCAACCTCATCAAGAGCGAACACTTCTTATGACACCCGAGATCAAAAGTTCCCCGTCCTTGAAAGGCCACAACGCGATGATTATTTTGGCCCTGAGGCCACTACCGTCAGGCCCCACTTGGCCTCATCGTCCAGGCCCTCATCGTCTTCGCATGCGGAGAGATTGGCTCGCTCTAGCAACGGCTCTATGCCGAGGCATACGCTCGAACGTCAGTCTTCGAGGTCACTTGAGAATGATCCATTTCAGTCGGGATTCAAAACCGCAGCTCCCCATGATTCTAAGGGTCAGTTGGGCCGCAACGCTTTTGACTTTGTTGTTAAGTCTATTGTTGAGGAGCTCTACTATAACTTGCAGCCAGGCAAGAAGCGAGATGTCATTAGAAATTTCGGAAGAGCCTGGGCTGAGCTTGATGCAGTTAGTCCTGAGCTTGAATTGACGGTCATCCGACGCCTTTGCAGAGGGATCATGGAGTATCCAGAACTCAAATCGGTCTTGCTTAGCGACACACGTGAGGCTGATGGTCGTTCACCGCAAGATCTCGAAGACATCTCCGACACACCAATGTCGGATGCCTTGAGGCGATCTAGTTCCAAGTCGTCCCAGGAATCTCTTGCAAGGTCCCGGCGGTTGGCCTTGCTTAACAAGCTCGATGTTGAACCTCTGTTTGGAACAACTAAGAATGAGCAAGTGAGGGGTCAGCATTGGCACAAGGCCTACCGATCCAGCTCGGCTTTGCAGGTCCCGCAAGAGCCTACTATCGAGGAATCCAACCCGTCTACCCCTACTCCTCAAGTCGTACCATTTGAGGTTCAGGCTATTGAAGCCAAGTTGCGTGTCCTCCAAGAAAACATGCGGATGCCATCGCAGAGCACACCAGCGGACTACGACGATCTTGCCCCTCTTAACCCTAGCCAGAAGATTATGTTTGATAATCTCGATAGGCTTCGACAGGAGTCGAAACCGCAGCTTGTTGCTCTCCGCCGTGCCGAGTCTAAGGCGGTTGACGAGGGTACTACTCGTGGTGCTACTCCTAGCTCAGCAGGGCGACCATATCTTCGAGGAGTTAGCAGAGAGGCAACACCTGTTTTCGATCAGGAAATGCGCGACATTCTCCTTTCTGACGAGGAAAAATTCATACGTAGGATGGATGCTAAGCGACCGAGTGTCTCCTATGATGGTGCAGGGTACGATTCTGATAGCGACGGCGCCGATGTCGTTGCTCGATCTGCCGCTATTGATATGACCCCATCCACGCCGAAGATTCAAAGGAAGAGGAAGTCTGTCGTTCGCATCAATCCGAATGATGAGATTGTTGAAATCAAGCCGGTCAAACCATCTGCTTCTGCTCCTTCTCCCGTCAAGCTTTTCTCCCCACGCACCCGCCTCCGACAGGCTCTTCTTTCTGATGATGAAACATCGCCGGTTCAACTAACCAAAGCCGATGCTCCGGAGCCAGCTGCTCTCCCTGAGGGCGCCAGATCGCCACTCATGCAGAAGAAGATTACACAGCTTAGATCACCGGAGGAAATCATCGAAGCCAACGCCGCGAGACAACCACGCAGTCCTGTTCAATCGGAAAATGTCAGGGCCGAGTCATCCAAGAGCCGCCTGACCTTTGCCAGAAAGGTTGAATACTCTAGCCCTCTGGGCCGTCGTGCCACCCGCGCGAGCCTTCCAAGCTCGAAGGTCAACATGCCGAGCTCGCGCCCACGAGCTAAGTCTATCGCCACGGACCCAGCAGTCCAACTTGCTTCCAGGACCCCGGGACGCAAACGATCTCAGTCGAACTTGGCTGAAAATGACAAACCCACGATTTTTCACTCTCGATTGGATAGCTCCAGCCCGTCCGATGAGGAAGAGGAAATACGTTCAAAACCAGCTACTCCTGCACTACGCTCTTCTCGCCCCGTTCCAACCGAGTCCTTTGGCCCTGAGCTTCTCCCCGCTCGGCGCCTTGACCGTCCAATTATGCGCCCCATTAGTCAGCCAGCAGCTCGACCATCATCCACTCGCCTTGGTCGCCCATTTACTTCACACGCATCTGCTCCAGTCCTTGGTGCCAGTGGGGCCACCAGGGAACCATACCGTTCTTCCCGACCGAATGCCGACAAGCCCGAATACCAATGGCAGCGTCGAGGTGACATGAAGAAGCTTGATGACTATCTCAACGGAAAATTTGGTAGCAACAATGGATCCGATGAATCGGCTCATCGCCAACAACCCACTAAAACAATATTCGAGAATCTTTAGAGAAGGTGGAGTCGTGGCTTGATGGGCCGTCACTATTCGGCTGCACCGGAGTTATAAGATTGCCGCATTTTTTTTCAACCCTTCATTTTTGACTTTTAAGATGCAGTCGATACCCACAAATGGGTAAATAATTGTTGGGTTTTGACTGGGTCCTAATAATAACTGTCTGCATGGCCCTCAACCTATACCCTCTACCAACTTTACACAAACTCCTACCTCTTCCCATTTTCTACTCCCCTGGTCTATGATACCCTAATTAAGGCCATTCCCCCACCCGACAAGCATATGTATTTTAAGAAGTTTCCTTTTTCTCTGTTACGATCTCGTATTTTAGAGATCCCGGACCCCCCTGCCCTAGCACGACGATGGATGATTGAGGATCAGCTACGAAATTTTGTGTCCTTTCCGACTTGAATCCCCTTAGCGTGTCTGCTTTTTTGAAAGAAAAGCGTCCTTTCCTTGCACAGCGGTGTCTTACATTTCCTTATCTGTTTTTCTTTCTGCTGTTTTTGTTTTTTTCTTACGCTGAGCGAGAATGTGACTACATGCAGCTCTCCATTTCCTTACGTCTTTGCATAACTGATACGATACCCGCATTCTCTTGGTCCCTGTGCCATTATTTATTTTCCTTGCGAGTACCCTACTACTATCTACTGCTACTGCTTTTCGAGCGAGCGTCCTCTGTTGTTTCCTTTTAGCGAATTTTCTTATTTTGCTTTCATGTCTTTCTATTAGCGCTGTTCAACTTCTGTTCTTTTCAAAACAAAAAAGATGAAGCGAAATGGATTGAGCGAGCGAAGAATGGCTTCCTTTTTATGTTACATTTTTTCTTTCTTTGGGAGGGTTTCAGTTTTATGGATATGATATCCTATTCATAGATATTAATATGTACTTGTACATATCAAGATCGAGACGGCGGGAGAAAAGAAGAAGAAGAAGAAGAAAGAGGGAAAAAGAACAGAAAAAAGTTTGACCTTTATTCGTCTTTTCGTATTCTTGTTTACAAAGATGTGTAGTACAAGATGGGACTTTTTTTTGATGGAGGGGGACCCTCGTGGGGTGTTTACCGAAGTATTCGGTTCACACACTTTTTTTTGATACCTGGGAAGGATGGATTCCCCTACAAGTTTTTTCTTCTCTTCTATTTGGTTATTTTCTTCTTTTTTCCCGTCTAATAATTGATCTGTCTCACCTTCAACTTTTTTTTTTTTCGATTCTTTGCTGCTTTCCTTCTTTGTTGATATATATTTACTTTTTTGTGTGTCAAGTTTTTTTTTATCTACCGGGTAGATGGTAGATTCTTTTTCCCGATACCCTTGACGGCGGGAGAAAAGACTAATAGATAATGATAATGGATAATGATAATAATTTTTTTTTACAAAAGAAAACGCGGAGATAGTGAATGGAGGGGGTTGGAGGGGTTGTTTGTTTATTTAGGTTCCTTCCTTCCTTCTTTCTTCCTTGGAGGAATTTATGCATAATTGGGATGTTATGGATGTATGGAAGAAAAGATGGAGGGGGGTAGGGGAGGGATTATCCTGGTAGACATGGGAGACCTTGGGTTTGACCTGGTGGGTGTTTAAGGCTGCGGGTTTGGGGTGGTTGGGGGTGGTTTTTCTGGGGTAGTGTATTTGGTGTAGGAGGAGTTCTTGAGATTGGCGAGGTAGGGGGGTGCTTGTTGGTAGATTCTTATCCTTAAGGCCTTCCGTTTTTTGGTAGGTGATGTTTTTTATTTTGGGAAAATACGTTTTTTTTGGATGTTGAATTGGTCCTTGTATTTTCGGGGCTGAAGGGGTTTTTTTTTGGAGGGTTGGATGCATGTGTATACCGAAGTTGGGATATCCCGATGGGGAGTCGTACGTAGACATGCATGTAGTGTATAGCAGGGATTAAGAAGCTTGTGAAACGGATAGTACATGCATCGGATTATTTACTTTGGAAGTAGATTGGGGAAGTAAATAAATAAACAAATGGTAATTCTGGTTCTCGATTCGAGGTCGATTCGAGGTCGATTTAGGTTCGGTGAAGTTGGATTGGGTATTCCGTGCAGTCCATGGTGATATCGATTGATGCTGCAAGGCCAATATGCAACAGAGCCTTGCTGGTGAAAGCATTATACAGAAATTATTAGACACATGGGATAGTGACGGATTGGAATGATTGTACGTAATTAATAAGATTGCTTGTGATAGGGTAGGGGTTTGTTGTGGTTGTTGGATTTTGGGGGGGTTAGAGGTGATTGGTAGGTTTTTGATTTTGAGTTACTTCGTCACACACAGTTACATTTTAGAATTCTACATACCTAGACAAGTTTGCAATCTAAGTAGGTTATAGTACTGTTATAATACTATTATATTAGAATTACAGTTTAGATTGTAGGGAGTACCTCGTCTCGTAAACTAGAGCTGACCGAAGCTCGTACCCAGACGTCACGAAGGGGGGACGATAAATTGGTATTTGTGGTAGTTCGAGATTGAGTTTTACTCGGCATCGATGCAGTATTAATATATTAGGGATCCTATTCGCAGTTAAATTCCCATGCAATATCTAAGTAGAGTAGAGGAGGCTCTCAAGCTTAAGACTTGTGGGGCGGATTAAAAGTGACTTAAGGTGCTGGATACGTGTAACAAACTTAAAGGCCTTAGTATTGATATCACTCAAGCAAGGCCATAACTTGAATTGCTTCTTTTGCGTCAACTCTTGGTTCTGCTAGTTGCCCGTACGGTACTTGCGTCCGTGTACGTATATACAACATCTAAGAGGCTATACATTTCTGTGTACCTCTCGTGACCCATCCCACTTGAATGGAACGTTTGGATCGGTGCCGAAATTCGTGGAAACTGAAGCCCAGTTCTCCATCCCCACTGAGGGATAAAGTCTGCCGTAGGAATGGAAATGATGGTACACCCCCAAGAACCTACCATTCAACGTCCAGAATATTTGCATCCTCCGGCAGTCATATCCACACCCGATGGTATCGCCGACGTTGGCTGGCGAAAACCCTGCTTCCAAATCTTGTCCGTACTGATCCCCACCTGTCCATGTAGGCGAATTAACTTGTCCTTCATCGCCGTAGAAGCCGTAACTTGGGACGTTTAAGTGGTCCCCGCCGCCGGGTAGTTCGGACATCGGTGCTCCTTCTCCCACTAGACCCACAGCTACATCTGGCCTGAGAGGAGAAGTTAGTTTTATCAATCCGAAATTGAACTTTAACGCTGAAGAGGGTTTGTATCTCACCATTTTTGTTCTTTCGCTGCTACGATCGTGATTTCATAGTAGAAGCTTTCAGCGTAAGGGGGGATTGGATGGTTTGCGATGGCAGAGTAGTAGGTTCGGAGGGTCTTTGGGGGTGTGCTTGAGCCAAAATAGTCCGCCTCACTTTCTACGGGGGCTTCTTTACCCTCAGGATCTAATCTAAAGCTGTTGTCGGTTTCTGAGAAAATCAATTGTGGCTTAGAGCGTTTAGTATCCCATGCGGTGACTTGAGAGAACTTGTCTTTCCCCTCTGACATCCGGAGTTGATAGTCAACGCTGATGTTTGGGAAACACTCTTTCATTACCTCCCGACGATGAGAAAAGTATGCCCAATCGAATGCGTCCCAACCCTCTGAGTCCTTCTTGAGGGGATCGATGCCATACTTGGCGAGTTTTTTGATGATATCCATGAGCCCCCTTGATATAGCTTGGTGTAGATATGCGTTTTCAGTGTCGGTTGGCAAGAGTTCACAGTATAGATCGGTCCAAGTGTACGATAAAGTGTTAAGATCGTAATTAGGAGATTCCCGGGAGTTCAGCCAGACTTTGAAAAATGTATCCGCGACAGACTCTCCGGATGAGTCTACCGCGCGGATGTCGGCACCTTGCTCGATCAAGTGGGCCGCGAAGCGTATATTTCGACTAGCCAACGACTTTTGCAAAGCTGTTCTACCATTAGATGGCTCCCGCTCTTCTAAAAACGTACTTTTTTCTGCAGGTGTCAGGTGCTTGAGGATTAAATTTGAAATTTCGATGGCCTCGTATCCAGAAATAGACGCGGCGAGATGTAGCATAGTTTCATCGTTAACGTCTTTTTGGGTAAGGTATGAGTGATCATCTCCTTGTTCTTTCGCGTGGGCCTCCATCAGGACTTCCGCTATTTTCCAATGCCCATACCACATCGCAGTCATCAACGCCGTCAATCCACTTTTAGCCCTTACCTTTAAATTAGCTCCGCGCTCGATCAGTAATTTAACTATATCAATAATCGTGTCTTCTTCGATATCGGAAAATGTTGCAAATAACATGATCAGCGCCGTTTGACCATAGACATTTTCATCGTCAATATCAGCGCCATGATTGAGAAGAAGCTCGACACCCTCCTTGCTTTTGAAGAACACTGCATTTGCGAGAGGGGCTACACTCTCGTAGTCTTGGGCGTTTGGATTTGCCCCTGCTTCGAGAAGCTTCCGGGCAATGGAAATCTGAATTGAAGGAGAAGCCTTGTGGTAACCCCAGATAGTGTGCAAAGGAGTCTTTTGCTTCCTATCACTCGGCGTTGTGCTGGTTTTAGGATCTTTTTCCAGCGCGAGGTCGAACAAGCTTTCGTCCGCTATCCTGAGAATGTTGTGTATTGGATACGTTCCGTCTGGGAGGGGTATGTCGAGCTTAGCGCCATGGCTAATTAGATGCTTTGCAGTCTGGATCAGGTTTTTGACTGGCTCGCTGTCAATGTCTATCTCTCGTTCAAAGTCGAACTCTCTACCACTGAGGCATTTTGTCAAGGGAGTAGCGCCGTACTGGTCCTTGATGTTTATGTCGATGTTTGTCTGTAAGACCAATTTAATTGTTTCGGGGAAATACAATATATCCGGATAATTGATGGCGGTCCTTCCAGAAGGCGAGATTTTTCTAGGGTCTCCAATATTCTCGCTGACGAGGAGCTCCATAAGAAAATCTAGACCTTCTAATCCAGCTGTATGAACCAGTTCTGTACCGGCAGCAAGTTTACACATATGTGCCGCCGACTGTTCCGTCCCATAGACGGAGTGGTAGTGCTGAACAAACCAGGGTCTGAAAACCCCTGGGTCGCTGAATTTTCGTAACAGGCTTTTGAGCTCTATCCATTTGCTGCCGCTCCGTTCCTCACGGGGCCAGAGCTTTCCAACTCGTTTCATGTGGTGAATCCACTGATGGGTCTCGCATCGTTTTGGCCCTTCACGAGTTAGGATTTTTGTCTCTTCTTCGCTGGGGGGCTCATCATCATCGGAGTTCTTATTCTCAGAGGCCGGGGTGTCTTTGGTGTCTAAGTCCACCGATTCATGGTCATCTGATGGAAGTTCGGTGTTTGGTGAAGTCTGTGGATTGATATCCGAGCTTTGGTGGCTGTTGTCGGGGATTGTCTCGTCGCCAGACTCCTCAACTTGATCGGGGACCCCTTCAGCAATTGGTGCTATGTCGCCGTCTTCTTCGGATTTTAATGCGTCTAGCTTTGTAGCCTCGACTTTCTCGGCTTCTTCCTCCTCTATAACTTTCAAGAGCTTGTGGTACGGCAAGTACAGCGCTTGGAACCGGGTGTGGGTCAAAACTTTCACTATAAGTTATAGACAAAATTGGAGGTCAACGACTAGTTCCACTTCTCTCTTAATATCTTTTAGAGATCGAGCCACAGCTTTCGCTTTCGGCACTTACTAATATATATTAATATATCTAGTTGAGCATCCTTTTCGCTTTGGAACTCCATAGATTCCGTTTGTCCCTTTACGACGATCCCTGCGATGGTAGTTAGCGTACCTAGTAATTATATTAAGGTTAAAGGGGGAAGGGACTTATACTTACAAGGTATTGGAAGTGTTAATTTGAGTTCGCCTGATTCGCTGTCGTGGGAAAACAAAGAGGCTACAGATTTTATACCATAATCTCTTTCAGCGGCTTTTGCGGATTCATTTTCGAACCAGTCGCGAACGGATTTATGAATGAGACCTATATTTTGCTTATTATTGCTGAATTTGAAAAAGTCACGGCCCGCACCCTCGAGATGGTAGATTGTATCGGCTATCTCGGGGTCTCGCATCGCTTTCGTAATTGGATTTTCTCCAGAGTACGTTTCTGTGCGGTGTAACCCAGGCCTAGTTTTTGATACGTCGCTAGCTTGGACGTCGACCTCATTTGTATCCAAGGTTCCTGCATTGTCCCCGGAGTTCAAAGTGGCATTTTCGAGGCCATCCTCCTCGGCATCACTACCAGTAATGCTTTCGGCGTCATAATCATCGACATCTTCCTCCTTTGAATTTCCGGATTTGGTTTCAGCCTTGATGTATATCTGCTTAAACTCCTCGGCTAGTTCAACTGAACCCATATCGGTAGGACTCCAAACAATTCTTTTTAGTGCGAGTGTGACAAGTTTTCTCTCTGCGCCTGTAAGGGCCTCAAGTTGTCGGGAGTATAATTCGTTCATTCCACTGGGGAGGTTTTTCAATCGTTCCGTAAGAGATAATGGGGAGGGTTGACCGATATTGGCAATAACCATTGCGCTGTATGTAAACATCCCATCAGATTTCTTTTGAATACTTTCTGCTATTTTCTTAATCTTGGCGTCTAATTTCTTTTGACGAGGATCCCATTTTCCCAGTCGAGATATCTCTGGTAGCCGACGCTTCATAACTATTCGGAGTGAGTTATTCAGATAAGTTTTCATATCCTCAGAATTTGTTTCTTTTGTAACGGTTAATATGGTAAAATCGTCGTGTGCCACGCAATTGATGGGATCGTTCATCTCTGGATCTAGATCCGGATTTTGGTCATTGACCAACGTTGCTGCTGAGAGCTCAAGCTTCCTTTGGCATTCTTCGTCACCCGGCTTGGCGAATTTCTGTTCGAGACCCATATCCTCACGGCTCGAGATCATAATTTTGAAGGACGCATTTTTGGATCTGCCGAGGTTTATTAACTCCGTCATTAGGCCCTCGGAATCATAATCGGTACATTCGTCGATGCCATCAATGATTATGTAGACGGTCTTGCCAATCGCCGCAGCAATTTTCTCGACTATTTGTAGGTCATTATTCGATATAGTTGGCGACGTCTTTTGGTTGGGTCTAAGGCTACCATCTGTTCCTCCGGTGGCACCACCGGCTTTGTCTAAATTCGAGGCTCGCTTTGCCGATTCCTTTACTGAATCTACAGCATATATGAATTTCTCCATCTCTTCTTTTGTTTTTGCGTGGTCCTCGTGGAACAATTGCGTTACCAGGCTTGAGAACCCTCGTGATGTGAGCTGGCTAGCCACATCTCCTCTTTTGAAGAAAAAGAACAGAACGGGGTGCTTTTCCGTTGGTTTAAGATCAATGGTTTCGATTTTGCCGGACCAGGTCTCGGGTTGTATTTGGTTCAATGATGCATCTATATTATTGGTAAACCCTTGCTGTAGTCGTTTTATCACCGATGCCATCATTACAGATTTGCCAAACCCCGCTCGGCCTTTGATGTATAACAAATTGGGAGAAGGGGCTGATGTTTCCGGGGCTAAATCGAGCATCGACAGGCTCCCAATTTTATCGAGAGTTCCAATTTTATCGAGCGTTCCAATTTTATCGAGAGTTCCGGTAGCCATAAAATCCTCCTTTTTCGTAGTACCAGACTTAACTGGCGTTTGTTCCCAGGACTGGTAGTGTTTGTGCCTGAATAGCCATTGGCATAGATGTGATGTACCATGCTTGAATGGTTGTAGGGTAGCTGTCAGTTGTCGATCGTGGGTATCTGCGGGTTTCAGTTTCTTCCTATATTTCTTAAATTTGTCGCGGACTTGTATCTCTGATAATACTCCTTTCGTGACACCGACGAGGTCTTCAAGATTGGTTGCAATATCTATTTCAAAAATTTGGGTCAGCGAACTGAGTAGTTCAACTTGTTTGAAATTTTGGAGAAATTCTAATGGGAGAAATACCTTTTAGGGCGGGGAATAACAGCTCGATTATGTCTGCCTTATCTTTCTTCATGTCGAGGAGCGATTCCATGACCCTTTCTTGGAATGCTAGCTCTGTATCTTCTCTAAGAGCCTTGTATTTTTCTATCACATCTTGATAGGTTTCATTGACCTTCGAATCAAAGATATCTTTGAAAAGCCGTTCTGTAGCGATCAAGAGCAATTTTTAGTAAGCTCAAATTTATATATATACTTTAAGATCGCTGATTATAGCTCGGGTAGCCACAGCACTCACTGATCTTCTTGTCTCTCAATTTCCTATTCGCCAGCCAAAAAAAGTCAAGAACCACGGTCAGAAGATCCTGAACAGATTCTATGATTTTGGCATTGGCCTCTTCATTTTGATAGCGATTCTCATAGAGCCTGCAGTTAAGGACTATCGTGACGATGCTCGTGCAGGCTTCAGAAATACGGCCACAGTTCTCAATATCGTTTACTCCGAGCTGTAAGCCAACCGTTTAGTAAGACCGCACATACGCCAATTGATTTTCTACAATGGAATTTGGTGATAACCCGGAAACCTACACTGATCAAGAGACTAATAGCACTCCACGCAATACTGACGCTTTCGGGAGCGCATTGCAGCAGCGGATCACCAACATTTTTCACCACAACAAGGACTTCCAAAAGCTTCCCAATGAACCTCGAGGAGGTACTGCCGCCATATTGACGATTTGCGGCGGATTTGAGGTTTTCGCATTCGGATATAGTCTCATCGATCTGATTGTTGTTTTTGAGGAACCGTTGGATGTTTTCTTCGCTCGGCCGCGGGGTCGTTTGTAAGATCCTCTCTCGGAAACGAATTTTGGCTTCGCCCCAGCATATACTTTCGCCTGGTCGGACGAGCGATTTTTCGTTTTGGAAGGCACCGACGCTGTTGAATGAATATGCTTTGACTGGGCTTTCGGCCGCTCCAACTGCGAGGGTGGACATAGTATGCTTTGTGTATATTTGTCCGACTATCAACCTAGAAAAAATAAAATCATCATGCGTAAAAGAAAAAGTCGTATAATGTTTCTAAGATTATTTACAGCGTAGAGGCTCAAAAGTCTATCGAGCTGGGCCGGGGGCTGAGGACCAAGAAATCCGTAAGCTGCAACACTAAATGGGAGCCCCGCTTTCGATGGGACCCACTTTTTTACCCTGGTCGTCCATTTCTTGGCGTGGATCCTTCTAAACCATTCTGTAAGTATTAACACAGTGTTGTGGTAATGGGAAATAAACCTTAAATTTAATAGTATATGGGGGTGTAGAGCAAGCACTCTAGTTTGGAGTGGTCTCGTTCCTAGTTTGGAGTGTCTATGTGTATACTGTCAACCGAAATTTAAAAAGAGTGGGTTGTAGATGTGGCCAAGTTGAAGCGGGTGCCAATACGTATATACGTCGATTAATACTTAATATTCTACTAGATAGAGATTATACAATTATTACGATGCAAATTACGACTGTAATTCCAAATACAACGTGGTAAAATAGTTTATAAGGAAGGATAAGGACGATTAGGCCTCGCGCTTGGGTTTTATATTGAGACGAAACTGCCAACAGCAGCTTTCGGTTGGTCTGTGTTGTACTGTGTTGTATTTTTTTTACGCGTGTGTAACGCAGCCTTGTTTCAACGACGGGTTCAGTTAGGGCCGTCACCGCTATAGCTAGTGCGGGAGAGCTCGAGAGTTATCTCTCGTCGATAGGGTGCGTGTGCGGCACATCCGGGAGTTTGGTGGACCCAAAGGCACCGCTGTGCGCTGTATCCTTCCCCCAATGCTTTGAAGGTGTGGAGCTGTGTTCAGGGTCCCAGAATTGTCTCGCGAATCAGTGTAATGATGTCAACGCAAGCTGAGCTTAGAAGTTATCTACCTCTATTAAATGCATAGGTATAGTGACAAATGTTGCTATGATTCGGATGCTATTACGTTAAGACAGTGTCTCAGTTTCCGTCTGGCCTCGCGGTATCTTTTTTCAAACTGCCTCATAACATGCTGAGGGAGTTCCGCTCAAGTATAGTTCTCATGCAGACTTTTGTAAAAGTGTGGGTTTTCTCTGTAGTTCCGAACCAGCTCGATCCTGGCGAGGCTGTCTGCACACATGGAGAATTCCGGATATCACGGCCGTGAGTTCGCAGCTGCGACGCCGAGAGCTGCGGGTCGGCCTCTCATGCACTGATTGTGAACCTTGGCGCATATTCTTTCCCTCTGGTGGCAATTTCTTCAGCCGCTCCGACTTTCTAGAGCCGGGATTCAAAATATCGAAGCCTCGCCTAACTATCGCCAAAGCGGAGTCCCGAACGAGAAATATGCATGTTCGTTCGGGACCCGTAACTTCCTCCCCTCATTTTAATCGCTGGATTCTGGCGATTTCTGAGCAATAGCAACTGTGTAATCTGGAGGTATTATAATCACTTGGATCCGACTTTCGGACATGGGATTAATATTAGTGCAGTTTGCCTTATTATTGTATTATTCGCCTTCGTGACCTGGTCGGCGGCTGTTGGTCGAGGGAATTTCGATTATATAAGACTTGGGGGAATAATTGTATCGACGTTGCACAATCAAGGAACCCTGAAATTGCCTCCACATTAGATAGATATGGCGCCGTCTTCTGATCTAGGTGCATTTCAACAGTACACCCACCTCGGTACCCGTCAATACTAATTGGCCCAAAACAGACTACGGCGTTCACTCCCCAGTTATCCATCCCGTCTAGATCGTGAAGAGCAAGGAAAATGTTTTTTTGAGCTTGCAGAGCCAAGAATCCCATGATTTTGGGGGCTAGTTGTCACACAATTTTGTAATATTGCTCGTAATTTGTTTGGGTAGGAACATGTTGGCGTGCGTGTGAAATTTTGAGCCTCATGAATCACGCCTGCCGCCTAAGCTCTTTTCGGGCCCCGATTTCCAAATCAGCTGGAAGGCTGATGGAAAGAAATGTGTGTGAATTAGATAGGGTCGTTGAAGGCAGAGCCCCCCGCCTGTGAGGTCTATAAGTCAACCTTGGTCGCATCATTTTTCCAAAAAGGTTTTTTTTTGGTCAAGGCAGTTCTTCTCTAGATACCGTTGCATTGTTCTTGCGTGTGGCGCTAGTCGATAACCCCCTTGGGTTCAACTACTCCAAAATGGCGGTCGCCGTTTCGAACTTTATACTTTCGATTTTGTATATTTTTGTCTTTCTCTCACCAGTTCTCAAAGCGACAAATGCAAACCTGAAAGCGATTACATTGGATCTTATTGATGAGTCCAAAAGATTCCATAGTGACAACCTGCGTCGGCGACAAGTCGGCGAGGGGTGGAGGAGTACTGATCTAACATATGTTAGTGATATTGTCATGAATATATATATATGAAGCCGACCCCTCGATATCGCCGGAAGGCCGCTAACCAAATTGTATTTAATATGAACAGAATTCAACGGACTTCCAATTTTACGTTGAAGCCAATATTGGTATGTGGCTTATGAGGTTTTATTTATTGCTGCGAGAGCGGCAATATTCTGGTCCTAACACTATGCTGCTCGGGAGCTAGGTGAACAGAGTAAAAACCTCAAGCTCGGAGTTATTCAGAATCCGTTCACATGGGTCGCAAGCCGATGGAATAGCACACAAGATTGCCCACCTTTGACGCAAATATTTCCGTGTGGAAGAGTGCAATCTCAAGGCTTCTGTAAGTCTTTTAAATTATTGAATCATTTGAAATGCGTAACTCAAACTCATAGCCCCCCCTTCTCTCTTTTGAAAACCTTTAGTTTCTCTGTACCCACCCGATTCGACGTCTTATCGAAACCTTAGCGATGATTTCGACATTGAATACAGAGATAATAGATATGTATGAGTCCTAATCGAAAAATACGTTTTTTATGGTCTGAAGTTTGCTGAGTGCTGATGCTTCTTAGGCCATCGGGTACTGGGGTCGAGACAAATTCCGACTCGGCCAAATGACAATCGAAGGTATCAATTTCGGTGTCGCGCGATACTATAACGCAACCCCATCCCTAGGTTTAGAGCGTAGCGATTCCACTACCCTGTACCCGACCTTCCTAGAGGTGATGCAGCAACAGGGTCTTATCAACACTCCCACATACGGAGTATACATCGGCGATATCCGTGGAAGGGAAGATTCCGGGAAATCAATTACTTTTGGGGGGATCGATGTTGCAAAATTTACCAAGCCATTGAGGACGTTCAGTAGCCGGTCAGACTACGCGCTCAATCTTCTTAATATTGACATAGTCTCCGAGGGTGCTGTGTCATCTAGGCCACTCTCGCGGCCGGCGACGTCACCCCTTGTTGCTAGTATGAACTTTGGCACACCGTAAGATATTCCCAAAACCTATCCGGCCCGACTTCTTTCCTTTTGGCGGTGAATTTTAACCGGTTCTTCTAGTTCAATTCATCTCCCGAGTAATGTGTTCGATATCGTAATGGATGATATCGGTGCTTTACCAAGCAACGATTATTACATTAACACCCTCCCTCCCTCAGGCTCTGGATTGAATTTTACGTTCACCGACGGACTCTCCATATTCATCCCTTACAGCCAATTTCTCGTACCTATCCCGGATACCGTCTGGTATTTAGTATTGATAGTATCTAATGACCGAAACACCGTTATGGGCACCCCGTTCTTTAGGTGAGGGCTTTTCGTCTGTTCAAGCGAGGCTCGATGTGGAACTGACGAATATCTGCAGGAGTGCTTATGTCTTTTACGATTTTCAAAATGAAGAATTTTCGGTCGCTCCAGCGTTGTATAATCTTACCGCATCCAACGTTACCGAAGTGGGTGTCAACAATGCCTCTGTTACGGAGATTAGAGAGTTATTCGAATCACCCACCGAGCCCGAGGGCCCAATTTTCACGGACCCACCCCCCACAACCCCAACACCACCTATTGACACTGGAGACGCCGGCAGTGGCAGTGGCGGGGGAGGTACACCTATAGGCGCAATCGTGGGTGGGGCAGTTGGTGGGGCCGCGGTCATCGCGTTAATCGTAGGCGTCTGCTACTACGTTTTCTTCTACCGTCCAAGACACTCAGCGGCCACTCATAATATGCCCCCAATGCAAGATCCATACGCCCAATACCCTTCTGGTGGGGGTATGTCCGGCGGCCAACCAACATCCCCAACTGTAACTGGATACACCAACGAGCAGTTTTCACCGACAAAGCCAGATTACTCATCGCCAATCACTTCCCCAGTGTCAGAGGTGAGCTCCAGTCCTTGGGTTAGGCCGCCAGAAAACACTGTAGCGCCAGCCAATTTCAACCGCAATCCCAACTTGCATGAGATGTCGGCGTAGTTTAAAAGTTAGTTTCCAGCTAGCTCGAAACTGCTAACGCCTGTAGACACGACTATGAAGTTTACGGCTAGATACGGTGGATTTCCCTTTTTTTCCTTCTAATTACTCCTTTCTATTAACATGCTTAAATATTTACTCATGACTTATATACATATAACTGAGTTCAAAGATTTATGTGGGACTGGAAATGAGGTCATGTACATTTTCACTATAGCAGTAATTATCGATTGCGGCGGCATGTTCTGTCGAAGGGCTTAATTGGATTGCGTGTTGGTATTGTTGCATTTCGCATATACCTTGTTGACTATCGTCGACGACTCGTGATTAGGTATCGATGTCATGTCATGTTATATTAGTCAGGGAAACAGTCTGGATTTTTCTCTATAAAGTTGTCTTTGTAATATCCGGACTTCATGAAGCTGTAGATGTACGGCTTAGCTAATGCCAAACTGTCATTACATGGGGGGATTCTCGAAACGGCCTGAACCCGTGCAGAAGCCGGCTGCACGCCAGGCGAATTACAGGGCCGAAGTCGCAGTTACCCGAATCGGGCGACCTCAGTCGATTGCGCCATTCTTGTTGTTACACCCACCGCAAACCAGCTCTCTTCACTATACATTAGCTCCCCTTCGACCTTGAAAATATTCCCCAGATTTTCTATTGCAAATTTCACAAGAAAGCTATGTTTCGCACGACAGTTCGCAGGTTCTCAACCTCCGTCACACGAGCCTCTGAGGCTGCATATACCCAGCGGGTTTCTCAGGCGCAAGGCACCGTCAATGGATTTGTTGGTGGTATGTTTTCCGCTCCACTGCGCTCGTTGGAAGTGCACTTATCACTCCACTATTGTTTTTTTTTCTCCTCTGGGAATATGAACAGCCTTGGATTTTTTTAAAAAAATATGGACAGCTAATAACGAAAAGCAATCGGCAGGACTCCATTAATCCGTCTCAACAAACTTAGCGATGAAACTGGTTGTGAAATCCTCGGAAAAGCCGAGTTTATGAATCCGGGAGGGAGCGTAAAAGGTATCGGCCCCATTTCCAGACTTGTCGTGGGAGGGCGGGATAGGAGAAATGGGGTTCCTAACATGATGTTCTGGAAAAAATAGACCGCGCAGCTCTTTATGTTGTTAAAGACGCCGAGGAACGCTCCCTTCTCAAGCCCGGCGGCACCGTTGTCGAAGGTACGGCCGGAAACACCGGTATTGGCCTCGCCCACGTCTGTCGCTCCAAGGGCTACAAATGTGTGATTTACATGCCCAACACCCAATCGCAGGGTAAAATCGATCTCCTCCGCCTCCTCGGTGCAGAGGTCTACCCCGTCCCCGCTGTCGCCTTCGAGAACCCGGAAAATTACAACCATCAGGCGAAACGACATGCTGAGAGATTGGAGAACGCCGTGTGGACGAATCAGTTCGATAACACGGCTAACCGACGGGCGCATATCGAAACTACTGGTCCGGAGATTTGGGAACAAACCGGTGGGAAGATCGATGGGTTTACGTGCTCTACCGGAACCGGCGGTACGCTGGCGGGTATTACGAGATACTTAAAGGAGAAGAGTGATGGGAAAGTTAAGAGCTTCCTGGCGGATCCACCTGGATCGGTGCTGTATTCATACATCACATCCGGAGGGAAGTTAAATGAGAGGACAGGGAGCTCGATAACGGAGGGTATCGGTCAAGGCCGTGTTACCGATAATTTGCAGCCAGATATCGAATTGGTGGATAGTGCGCTGCATATTGCAGATGAGAAGAGTATTGAGATGGTGTACAGGCTATTGGACGAGGAAGGGCTATATATGGGAGCTAGTACAGCCTTGAATGTGGTTGCGGCATATGAGATGGCGAAGATACTGGGACCTGGAAAGACGGTTGTTACCGTCCTATGCGACGGAGCATACCGATACGCCGAAAGACTGTTTAGCAGGAAATGGTTGGAGACCAAGGGTTTGGTAGATGCGATCCCCCCGCATTTGCAAAAGTACATTGTCTTGCCATAGGCGTCTTAAGAGCCACCATGCATAGCATATATATTGTATAAAATATAAATTTGGATATCATCAAAAGAATATTGCTTGTCTTTTAGAAACTTTTTAAAAAACAAAAAAGGGAGAACTCAGGTTCCTCGCCATCTATATATATACACCCCCAAAATAACTTCTAAACTCCAGTTTAACCAACCCACTTCCTAGCATTCCTAAACATTCTAACCCACGGACCAAGATGTCCCCAAGTCTTAGCCTCCTCGCTCAACCAACTGTGTGCCTGCAGCAACACTGTTCGTTCCGGATGTGGCATCATCGCCAAAACTCTTCCATCTTCACTCCTCACACCTGTAATACCTCTTGGGCTTCCATTTGGATTTTCGGGATACTTCTCGGTAACCTTACCCTCATTATCAATGTACCTCAAACTAACGTATCCCTTCTCTTCCAAACCATTAACATTAGCTCCATCCTTAAACACTGCTCTTCCCTCTCCATGTGCGGTAACTATTGGCATCTTCGTCCCCTTCATACCCTGGAAGAAGATGCTATTCTCCTCAACGACTTCCACCATGCACACTCTAGCTTCGTACTGCTCGCTTTCGTTCCTTTCGAAGTTCGGCCAGACATCATTGGCACCTGGGATTATCTCCTTCAAATGGCTCAGGAATTGACACCCGTTACAAACGCCGAGGGTAAAAGTATCCTTCCTTTCGAAGAAGTCCGCGAATCCCTTTCGGGTCTGTGGGTGCAGCAGCACGGATTTTGCCCATCCTGCTCCGGCGCCGAGTACGTCACCGTACGAGAATCCACCGCAGGCTGCGATACCGGTGAATGATGACAGTGATACACCTCCAGAGATCAAGTCTGTCATGTGGATATCGACTGGAGTAAACCCGGCCATCAAGAAAGCGAATGCCATTTCGGCGTGTCCGTTGACACCTTGTTCACGAAGAATGGCAACCTTGGGCTTGGAAGTAAGCGATGCAGGGATAACGGATTCCTTAGGGTCAAAAGTGAGCTGGTAGGATAAGCCCGAGTTATTGTCATCTTTGATAGAAGAGTATTCTTGTTCTGCGCATGACGGGTTATCTCGGATCTTTTGCATCTCGAAGGAGGTGCGAGCCCAGAGAAGCTGGAGCTCGGAACGGGTAGAGGAGTAGATGGTGTCCTTATGGTGATGGATTTTCACAGGTTGAGGCGATGCTAATACGGGCTTAGCAATCGTAGAGATAGAGGAGGTGTGGATGCCATGGGCATTCAGGATTCGGCCGAATTCATTAAGGTCGGCTTCTTTGATTTGGAATACGGCACCGAGTTCCTCGTTGAAGAGGGCCTGGATGGCTTCTGATTCTGAGTTACCGCTGACCAAACTGTCGAGTCTAATGTCTAGACCTGTACGGCCTGCGAAGGCCATCTCAACAAGAGTAGTAAACAGACCACCGTCGCTGCGGTCGTGATACGCAAGTACGATTCCAGATTCCCGAAATTCTTGAACGGCCTTGAAGAATCCCTTCAATACTGGCACATCTCGGACGTCTGGGACTTCGGAGCCAACTTGTCCGAAAACTTGAGCTAGTGCGCTACCTCCTAGTGCGCGAGCACCCTGAGCGAGATCGACGAACACAAGGAGAGTGCTCTCATCTCGGACAAGGGCAGGAGTCCAAGTCCTTCTGATATCAGCGACAGCACAGAAGGCTGTGACAACAAGTGAAATGGGAGCTGTAACTTCATCACTCTTGCCCCATTTCATCTTCATGCTCATAGAATCTTTGCCGACTGGGATCGAAACACCGAGTTTAGGGCACAAGTCCAAACCAACTGCTTCAACTGCTTCATAGAGCGCAGCACCCTCACCGGGGTGGCTACCGGCAGCCATCCAGTTAGCGGATAGGCGAACGCGCTCGAGGCCTCCCAAGATGTCAGCCGCGGCAAGGTTCGTCAATGATTCCGCTACAGCCATCCTGGCTGATGATGCTGGTGAGACTAGTGCTAAGATTGGGCGTTCACCCATTGCCATTGCTTCTCCTGTTGTAACGTCCGGGGAGAGCGAGGTTGCAGTGACTCCGACGTCTGCGACGGGAGTCTGCCATGGGCCGACCATCTGGTCCCGTACTACCAAGCCAGTGACACTTCTGTCACCGATCGTGATCAAAAATTGTTTCGATCCGACGGACGGGAGGGTTAGAACCCTCTCGATAGCTTCGGGTAGCGAAGACTCGGGCGCCTTAGGAATGTATTGTTTCAACGAAGCATCGAATGTTGGTAGTTGCAGCTTCCTCGTCTTGACATCTTTGTGCATCTTTGGCGGCTTTCCAAAAAGTGTCGACATTGGCAGGTCGATAGGCACCGGATGGTCTTTAGACTCGTTATCAGTTAAGACCAATCTCTGTTCCTCCTCGCTACCACCAACGGCCCTTCCCACAACTCTGAACCCGCATCGTTCTCGCTTTGCCATATTTTCGAAGACTTCCAAGCCCTCTTCCGCAACTGCAAGCACGTATCTTTCCTGCGCTTCACAGCACCAAATTTGTAGTGGGCTCATGCTCTTGTCTGCGCTCTCCACATCCCTGAGCTCGAATTTTGCCCCAAGCCCTGCATCATGAACCAACTCTGGTAGCGCATTGGACAAACCACCCGCTCCAACGTCATGGATAGATCGGATAGGGTTTTGGTCACCCAATGCCGTACAGGCATCGATAACCATCTGGGCTCTCCTCTGCATCTCCGGGTTGCCTCTCTGGACCGAAGCAAAGTCAAGTTCGACGGACCCTTCACCAGATGCCACACTTGAAGCTGCTCCACCTCCCAATCCAATCAACATCGCGGGGCCTCCGAGCACAATCAAATATGCGCCGGGGTTGATAGCTCCCTTCTCCTTCAGTGCGTGTTGCGGCCTGATTGTTCCCAATCCACCAGCGATCATAATGGGTTTATGGTACCCTCTAACCTCCTCTGCCTTATCCTCTGTGACAGGGACGGGCACACTGGTTGTCAGAGTTCTGAAGTAACCCGTGATGCACGGTCTTCCAAACTCGTTGTTGAACGCAGCGCTGCCGATCGGGGCTTCGAGCATGATATCCAAGGATGAAGCAATATGGTATGGTTTCCCAACATCTAATTCCCATGGTCGTTTATAATCCGGAATCAAAAGATCCGAAACGTTGAATCCAGACAATCCAGCCTTCGGCTTCGACCCCCGCCCGACGGCACCCTCATCACGGATCTCACCGCCAGACCCAGTGGCTGCACCGGGATAGGGGGAAACAGCGGTAGGGTGGTTGTGCGTCTCTACCTTTGCCACGAAATGTACCGTCTCGTCCGTCAAAGTCCAGTCTCCAGTCTTGTTGTCAGGTGCCCAGAAAGTCGCCTTCGAGCCCTCCAAAACGGCGGCATTATCCGAGTACGCGGAGATAGTATGGTTCGGGCTAGTCTTGTGGGTGTTTCTGATCATGCCAAACAAGGAATTTGGTTTGTCGACCCCATCGATAGTCCACGAGGCGTTGAATTGTTTGTGACGACAATGCTCGGAATTGACTTGAGCGAACATGAAGAGTTCCACATCGTAGGGGTCACGTGGGCAGGCTCCGTTAGGTGAGAAGGCATTTAGAAGATAGGATTTCTCAGAGGCGTCCAGGGCTAAACCATAGGTCTTGTTGGCAGCTTCAAGTGTTTCGGCGGGGTTTGAGGCAGTGGTGAGGTTAATCTGGGTCGCTGGAGCTGGGGTGGTAGAGGCGTGGGACAACGAGGATATTGGCATAGTTGGGGTGAGGGTCTACGACAGGACGGATGAGCATTGGACTCTACAGACAATATCTCGGAAACGAGGACCAACCTGCGTCATACGATCATGAAGAATGCTGCTGAAAGAGCCAACATCCAACTTACTCGCATCGCCACTAAACTTAAGCGCAAATGCGACACCTCTTTCAATACGAGTAACTAGATTTTCCATGTCGCAGACATGCGCAATACTCGTCGCCTTTGAAGACCATGGCGAAATAGTACCCGGTCTCGGACTTGCGAACAAGACGAGAACGTCCTCGAGTCCATTGACGTTAAAATCGGGGTTTTCAATCGCATCCTTCAATAATTGAGATGGTGGATCGGTAACATCGGCTTCGTCGCCATATCGGAGCAATTGTTCGAGGATTTGACGTTCCTTGCTTCGAACATTTTGCAAAGTCGCATGAGCATTTGCGCCAGTGGTTTGGACGTAATGGACATGAAGACTGGATATAGTTTCCAGTCGAACGGATGTCGAAGATGGAAGTTTTGAGTTTATGGATTTTGTGAGTTCCGCGATACGGAATGAGGAAAGAGCAGGAGAGCCTGGTAGGGGGAACCAGGTTGTAGTGGACATTGTGACTTGCCAGAAGCAATAGTAGTCAGTATCGAATTGAATTAAAAGACTGAATTCTAAACTATAATAGCTTCTAGAAAAAAAAATATCTTCGAGATGAACTCACCTGCTTTTCAATTGCTCAGTGCCTCCGGACCAGCTTCATTGACAGAGAGTAGCAAGTAAAAGGAAGAGAATCGAACCCAACAATTCAACCGGTCACAATTTTCATCGGCGAAGGCAGCTAAAAAGGTGGGCTGCTGCAAGGTGGGATGTGTTGCATATGTCGTCTATCGATTAGATTAGATTAGATTAGATCTCGAATATATGAGATCGGGGATAAGGTCAGATGGATATCTCCGATCGGGACTGTTAGTAAACAAAGAAAACAACAACCCGTCCAAGCAACTTCGCAAGCTCAACTTGCTGGGATAGCTACCAAGCACATCCCACTTATTCCCCGCGCGTGATCAAACTACAATTTTCGCTTCAATTGACGACTTTTTACCACCGGACGACCTCATACACGAACCGAACGCCCATACCGAAATATCTATCGCAATGCCGCCCCGAAAAGCCAGTGCAACTTCTGGCACGCGAAAAACACGAGCTACCAAAGCTACCAAAGCTACCAAGGCTTCCAAAGAAAAGGAAGCTGCTGCAGTCGCGGTAGCAGTAGCGCTATCTCAAGCCTCAGCCTCGGTCTCCCCTCCCCCCGACGTACCGCAGTATACACCGCTCCAAACAGCAATCCAAACTTCCTTTAGTTCTGCACAGGGTTCGACTGCTACGCATCGAAAGCTCGTAGTCGCACTACGGGCTACACAGGAGAAATGCGCGAAAGAAGGCATGAGGGCCGAAAAGGCCTTTTGTGTGGAATTTGTACGATGTTTAAATCGCGCTCTTGTTGTCAAGAAGGGAGAGGCGGTTGGGGACCGGATATTGAGATTTTGTGATTCCTTCGTTCGACATATTTATGAAAAAGGTGGGTTATATACCACTTGGATACTTGGCGGTGGTGGCGTCTAACGAAGACTGTTGTGGGCAGAATTGAAGGACAGAAAAGCGGCAAAGACCAGCGACGGCGACGTGGAGATGCAAGTAGATGATGAGGATGACGACCAACTACCGCCATCCTGCACGACTCGCTTCACACGGTTCCTTCTCGCACATCTCGCGAAGGGCCTTACAGCAGCCAACAAAATTGTTCGATTTCGCGTCTGTCAGTTTTTCGCGTTAACACTAAGCTCGATACCTGCCCTGGATGAGCATTCATTTGCTTTGTTGAAGAAGGGTTTGGTGAGGAGGATGTACGATCGAGAGTCCAATATCAGAGGTCAAGCAGCGCTGGCGCTGATGAGACTAGGATTTGGCGCTGCAGAGGAAGAGGAGGAGGAAGAAGAGGATGACGATGACGATGACGAGGGCTTGGTGCAAAATACTGTGGTTGGAAGGCTGGTAGATAGGTTGTCAGGCGACAACAGCGCGTATGTTTCTATACACAGGTATCATAGTTCGACAGCCGCTAACTTGGTTATACATCAGGGAGGTCCGCCGAGCTATTTTGATGAATCTAAATCATACGCCATTAACACTCCCACATCTCCTGGAGAGATCCCGGGATTCCGATGCTTTGACCCGCCGCCTAGTTTACTCTAGAACTCTACCCTCCCTTGGCGACTTTCGACTGCTTACAATCTCCATGAGAGAAAAGATTCTCCGATGGGGTCTCCAAGACCGTGATATAGCTGTTCGAAGGGCCGCCGAAAAAGCATTCGTTGATAATTGGGTCTCCAACGCCGATGGAGACGTATTGGAGGTTCTTGAGCGATTGGACGTTGTGAACAGTAAAGTCGCAGAGATGGCAATGGAAGCATATTGGCAGCACGGAAACTCCGTCGAAAAGGCGTTCAGTGAGGAGTTCTGGAACGATCTCACCGCGGAATCAATTTTCTTAGTCCGGACATTCCATGACTATTGTCGAGACCCTAAGACCAAGAATGACCACCACATCGACGAAAAGATTCCCGAGGTTACGACGATGGCACTTATTATTCAGAAGTACATTAATCTCTTGATCGAATCCCCACTAGGGGTCCCGGTCAATCCCTCTGGAAGTGTCAACGCTCAACCAAAGGACTCTGCCGAGATCGAATTTATTGTCGAGCAACTTCTTTTAATAGCTCTCAAAGCGGACTACGGCGACGAAATCGGCCGCCGTGCAATGTTCGCTTTGCTCCGAGAATCACTAGCAATCGTGGATCTACCAGAAGCGACCGTCAGCCGCATCATAGAGGTCATGCGCAAAGTTTCCGGTGGAGAGCGAGAATTTTGCAGTGTAACATTGGAGATTATCGCAGAAGTTCACGATACGATTGCACCAGAGGAAGAACCAGCCGTCGACGGAGACGACAACGACAGCTTCCACTCAGCGCAATCGGAACCAGAAGACGAACGGCCTAAAAAAAAGCACAAAAGCAAGCAGAAGGCGAAGATTCCAAGAATCGGTGATAGTGATGATGAAATGATGGATCTGGACGACGAAGAATCCGATGAGAAGGCAATCAAGGAGATGGTAACAAATCTCAGGTGTCTCTTCATCGCGCAGTGTATGCTTGAGAACGTTGAGGGCGATCTTAGTTCAAACGCTCATTTGGGAACCATGCTGAATGGACTCATCGTTCCGGCCGTACGCTCGCAAGAGGCTCCGATAAGAGAAAGAGGCTTGAGGTGCCTGGGACTGTGCTGTCTCCTTGATAAGCCCCTAGCGGAGGAAAATCTAACGCTGTTCGCCCACTGTTTCAACAAAGGGCATGAAGAGTTACAGGTTGAAGCAGCGCATATTATCTGTGATATGTTGGTAATCCACGGAACCACGCTTTTTGAAAGCGAGAAGTGCCAGATCGAGCAGAAGACATTGTACAAGATGTTTGGAAAGGCAACAAAGTTGGAAGATAGCCCCGAGACGCAAGCCGCTTGCGTAGAGGTGCTCTGTAAGTTATTCTTGGCTAAAGTAGTTGAGGATGACGACGTACGTATCGCCCCTCCCTCCCTTATTTATCTCCCCAATGGAATACATGTTCGGAGCTAACGAGGAGGGAAAATAGCTGCTCAAAGCTATGGTTATCGCCTACTTTGACCCATCAACAAACGAGAATCTAGGACTCCGTCAAACCCTCTCGTACTTCCTCCCGGTTTATTGCCACTCACGAGATGACAACCAAGTCCGAATGCAACGTATAATTGTATCGACCCTCCATACACTAATAGGATTATTCGCAAACCTGGATGAAGGTGAGGAAATGGTGACACCCGCGAATATAACCAACCAGATGACGGATTGGACGGATCCGAGAAAGGTGTTCAAGGTGGAGACAATGTTGGAAGGGGCAGTTAACTGGGACGTACACGTCGATTTGGCCACCGATATCGTAGGAAGGATTGTGACAGGCAGCACAAGTATGGCCACCTCCCCCAATCACCCCTTTTACTTTGAAAAAAAAAAAAAAAAAAAAAAAAAAACCTAATACAATGGTGATAATTATAGAGGAGGAAAAGAAGATTCTCTGCCAATTCCTTGGAAAGCTCGTCATCAGCCCCTTCGCCTCCGCAGAGAAACTTCGCGAATTATCCGACCAAACAACAGATCTTCTCGGAACGAAAGCCGTCACCGACGCTGTTTCCAGAAACGCACTTGTCAAATTCGAAGCCAGTTTGCAGAAGGTTATTGCTACGCAGGAGGAAGGACCTAGAAGTCGCCCGGGTACTAGAGGTAGCGCCGGTAGTTCCGGAGGCGGCGATGCTGCTGGCGAGGCCGCTGGTGATGATCAAGACGAGGAATTGGGAGGGGAACAGAATATTGTAAGTGAGATGAGCGACTTGAATATTGCCAATGCGATTAAAAGGCAACGAAAAGCGGCTAATGCCGAGAAGGCCGAGACCGACGGCGAGACGGACCGCGAGGAAGAAGTGAAGGAAGAGGAAGAGGAGGAAGAGGATGACTCGTAGGAAGTATTTTTCGGTTATAGATTTATGAATTTTTGATACGATACGACAAATTTCTCTCATTAGGTTGGTATCTCGGTGTTTTGGGGGCGGCATTCGTTTGGAGCACGCATAATTACAAAAAGCATAGGCATGTATGGTTCGGTGACAACTAGCTTCGGCGTGGCTAGCTGGCAAGACAAAATGGAATCAAGGCACGCCCGTTATTAGATGATTAATTTGATTAATTTCGAATATCTATAATGTCCGTTCCATCATCAGGTGTTTATTTGACATTAATAAGAGAACAAGCAGGCAATGTTCATTTCTTTAACTTTGCAAAACGGGATTCGTCCGTTCGTTGGTCAGCACGGCGGTCAGGGTAAGGAAATAAAAAGAAAATTATTGGCCAAAAAAAAAAAACATCCATGCTTTCCCAATATCAACCTTGTCTAATTTCTGGCATGCATCTGTCAGAAAGTTTGTCAAAGTTGAAGCTGCTATAGTCTAAGGAACAATCAACAAGCGCAAGTTCCATATAAATACCTTGCGAGGTATCTATTTGCTTCTCTTGTAGATCTTGTTCAAGAAGTTGGTCAAAACGTCCTTCTTGAAACCAGTTGTCTCATCAATGCCGTCAATCATTGCTCTGATCTTGGTGACAATAGCTTCCTCGTAATCGTGGTATCTCTGCTCAAGCTGCAAGTCCAAGAAGACTTGCTTGATTCTGGCCTCCGCGACGTCATCCTTCTTTCCGTAGTTATCATCGAGAATCTGGCGCTGCTCTGGGGTAGCAATCGCCAGAGCTTGGTTGATGAGCCAACCGCACTTGTTGTCCTTGATGTCGGTACCGATCTTGCCGATATGCTCTGGGTCGCCGTAGCAGTCAAGATAGTCATCTTGGATCTGGAAGTACTCGCCCAATGGGATGAGGACATCGTGTGCCTGCTTAAGGTTCTCTGGTGTTGCGACACCAGCCATGTACATGGCCAAAGCAACGGGAAGGTAGAATGAGTAGTAAGCGGTCTTGAAGATGACGATGAAGGAGTGTTTTTCGAGGGAGAACTTGGAGAGGTCAACACGGTCTTCTGGAGCAGTAATCAGGTCAAGAAGCTGGCCGAGTTCGGTTTGGAAGGTTACGTCGTGGAAGAGTTCGATCAGATCGATGTAGTAAGGAGTATTACGGAAGTGCTTCTTGAGAAGGATGTAGATGGCGGCTTCGAGCATGAAGGAATCGTTGATAGCGATCATACCAACACCTTCGTGAAGGTACCAGCATGGGCTACCACGGCGAGTCTTGGAGCTATCCATGATGTCGTCGGAGACGAGGAAGAAAGCTTGGAGCTATCATCGGAAAATATTAGTATTTTGTCTGATTCCGTATTCGATATGGGGGGAAAGGCATACCAATTCGGTGCACCATCCGAGGATGGCGCTGCGAAGGTAATCTTCGTCGGAGAGTTTATCTTGGTTTGTGAGGGTACTGTAGGTATCGACGACCGACATGCCGCGATTGCATTTTCCACCGACCGAATTGTGCTCCAAGACCTATTGTAGAGCAGATAAAAGCTTCATGTTAGCTAAAATGAAGGTTCCAAGACACAATGTGTGGTGATTGGGAGCTTACCTTTCGGTACCAAGCAGCAGCCTCGGAGGGAATCTTGTAGCCCTCCAAGACACCCATAATCTCGTCAACGAGAAGAGGGAAGACGGCCTCGAACTCCTTTAGTGTAGTTTTGCCCATTTTGATAGTATGCTGATAGCAATTGACGCGGTAAATAGAAATGCAATGAGGTCGCGATGATGGTCAAGAGGGGAGGTGGTGATAGTGAGGTAGGTGGATGTAGGTGTGTTGGTGAAGATTTAGTTCGTTTGTACTGAAGCTCGACGGCAGCAGCCAGCTAAGCTAGCTTAGAATATTAGGCAGGGAAATGTACCTGCAGACGATACAACAATGTTACTAAGTCTCAGCTCGGTCCCAGACTACAGAATACAGACGACACACCACAGACAGCTAGCAAGGAAGACCCACAATTTATATCTTCGTCGCTCGCGTGCAAGAACATCGGACGGTTCGGTGGGTAGGTATGCTCATCCCTTCCATGTCATCCTCAACGAATTTGAGAAATCCACTAACATACTACTTGAGCACAGATCCGTCCCTAAGCTAGTAGGTATGCAATGTCCATACCAGGCTTACGTTGAAGGAAGGAAGGGTCGCTCGCGAGAATGGGCGCCGGCAAGCGATAAGCAGGGTCCTAGGGACAGCCAAGCCCGAGCCCAGGGACCGAGCTACTGCCCTTCACTACCCGAGCGCACCGAAGATAGCATCGCTGCTGCAGAACATCTCGTCGCATTCGGAGCTTTCGTGGGGCCAGCCCGTAAGGAATGTTGGGAGACCATGGAGCGTGTCCGTGCGAAGGGACGAGATGGGATTGACTAGAGAACCCCGTGAGATTATGGTGTCACAGAACTAAGGTTCTTTCGTGCACCAGAGGTACATGTACATGTACATAC
Organism: Arthrobotrys musiformis; assembly: GCA_036971715.1. Classification (NCBI taxonomy): domain Eukaryota; kingdom Fungi; phylum Ascomycota; class Orbiliomycetes; order Orbiliales; family Orbiliaceae; genus Arthrobotrys; species Arthrobotrys musiformis. The sequence continues at coordinate 1,476,349 of JAVHJL010000008.1, forward strand.
TTTTAGGCACACATTGAGTGCATGTCTATGTCTCCGTATGTCTATACATGTGCCACCGTCCACGTTTTCTGGCCATATCGTTGGCCGTCTCTCTGCTGCCCTCGTCGTTCGCTCGCTCTTTCCAATGGTTTCAATTTTGGTTTTTAATTTTTAAATTAGTTCAATTTATGCTTTTAGACATCGGATTTTAGTTTTCGTATGTATTCTCGATATGATACTAGTAAACCTAGGTCGGTGGCACAATGGGGCCATGGGGGCTGTCTTTCGTTACCTCCAGTCGAATGGGCAGCTTGATTGTATGTTTGGTCGCTGTGTTTACTAGCTTCGCATTGGATTTGATAGCAACCATCTTGAGCATCAAGCATCAACCATCCAGAGTCGACCAGCAATCAACGTCCACTCGGAACTTGACAACTGCACCTGCCCAAAAAACCAGGCACTTCATCTACGATCTTCCAATATCAAGGGTATTGCTATAGCTCCCGCAGCTGGTATACAGGCCATCCACGAGGCGTGCACAAACCTGTATTCATCCTGCCGAGAAATTCGAGCTCGCACCGCGTCTTTGTTCCACCTTCCTCAACACTATTTCGGTCGTCGTTTTGCAACAATAACAACACCGACGACCAGGCTTCTTTGGCCTTTCCGTACCACACGTATCACAGACGCCTAAAGACAGACCATTCCTATAGGGCACAGGGCAGAGGCCAAGTTATTACCCGCTGGGACATAGCTGCAAACGTTTTTGCCACGTGGTTGTGACCGACCATCCTCACTTTGACACTGCACGACATATATCATCCCCGTGGTCCGGGCCTCTCAAATACCTCCTAACCTTTTAGATACGTCTGAACTCAGTTAAATCTAGTTCACTCCGACCAGGGACCTAGACATCAGGGCCCATTATTTTCATTTTGTCTTCGTGATACAGTCGGGAGATCTCCCTTCTAAAGAGATTATTCGTTCTTTCTCCCTGGCCTGGAAACTCTATCTGGAAGGAAGAGATGGCTTCGCCGGCAGCTCCTGAGGTTGCCAAACATGATCTCATGATACTACGGAAGGATTTACGGCTTGCGGCCAAGAGAACCTCGGATAGATGCCTTTTCCATGCTTCCAAATGGTACGTACCTCTAGTCCTATTTGTTTCAGCCAGATGTTACCATCCAGGCACTCCATGCCTTCCTGAATATACCCGCCCCTTCAACCAAAAAGAAAAGGAATCGAAGAAACAAGAAAATCATACCTCCAAAATTCTGGAAGTTATCGCGTGTAGCATCGGATAGTGCATTCTATTCCACGTTTTCTCAGGGACTGGGGGGTGTAACTCCGCTCCTTTCCTGCCTTTCATTGTTACATTCTGTGATACGTGGGTGCTAATTCTAACGAAATACCAGGCTAGCTGAACAACTAAACTCTCTTCCTCAAAATGTCCCCTCGTCGCATCATTATTTGAAAGTCCACTCTTCTCTGCCCCAAGAAGGAGCTGGACTTGACACTTTTGTTAACGACGATGAGGAAGACAAGTACCACCTTGCTAAATCTTATTTCAATGTAAACGAATTTGACCGAGCAGCGAGGGTGGTGGAGGGGTGTGTTAGTTCGAAAGCGGCATTTTTGTGCCTCTATGCTAAATTCATGGTATGCTATGCCTTTATCCGATTCATGGAGCATAGCAGTGCTAATATCCACCGACAGGCCGGCGAAAAAAGGAAAGATGAAGAGAGCGAGATGGTACTAGGGCCGCTGGACGGGAATGTAACGGCAAATAAGGAGCTGCCCATCTTGACTAAGAAGCTAGAAACCATGCTCTCAGACGGTAAAGAGGACACATTTTTGCTCTATCTGTAGGTATCCTTTATTTTCGTCGAGGAGAAGACTACAAGACTGATACGGCAAGTGTAGCTATGGTGTGGTATTACTAAAACAACGGAACGAGAAACCGGCCTACCAGGCTCTTGTGCGGTCTGTGATATCTTACCCCTACAACTGGGCCTCTTGGGATGAGCTCAAGACCATCACCCGATCAGTCGAAGATGTATGATTGCGTATTCGCCCTTCCCGCCTTTTTCCGAAGTATCTAACAAACCTTAGTTGTCCCGAGTGCTTCATGATTTGCCAGATCATCTCATGACACGGTTTTTCGAACTCCTAGCTTCACAGGAGCTTTACCATGTCAATGAGAACGTCTACACGCTAGTCGAACAGTTGACAGACGTTTTCCCGAGAAGCTCGTGGTTGAAAAGCCAAAGGGCTTTATTATCTTATCATGTCAAAGGTATTATTTGCCATCCTATACCCCACTAAATATTCATGGCTAATCTATGACGTCTTTGAAGATTACGAAGAGTCAGAAAAGATATTCGACGAAATCATGCAAAATGACCCATACCGCCTCGATTTCCTTGACCATTACTCCAACATCCTCTACGTCATGGACAAGCGCTCAAAACTAGCATTCGTAGCTCAGGTAGCGTCCGCAACCGACAAGTTCCGCCCGGAAACCTGCTGTGTCATCGGAAACTATTTTTCCATGCGCTCAGAGCACGAAAAGAGCATCATGTACTTCCGCCGTGCCCTCAATCTCGACCGCAACTTCTTATCAGCATGGACTCTCCTTGGCCACGAATTTGTCGAGTTGAAAAACACACACGCAGCAATCGAGTCCTACCGCCGCGCTATCGACGTAAACCGCAAGGATTACCGCGCATGGTACGGTCTTGGCCAGGCATATGAGGTGCTCGAGATGAATTATTACGCTCTTTACTATTACCAACGTGCGGGTGCCCTTCGCCCGTACGATAGCCAGATGTGGGCTGCCATGGCCGCTTGTTACGAAAAGATGAACCGTCCGGACGATGCGATCAAGTCTTATAAGCGCGCGTTATCCGGTAATGCCGGAACTTCCGCAGCAGCTGCAAATCAATGGGATGGCTTTGAATTGAACACTAAGACGTTGATAAAGATTGCAAAACTGTACGAACGGGTCAAGAGGAGTGATGAGGCGGTACATTACATGGAAATGTGCTTGAAGGCCGAGCCGGATTTGGGACCTAGTGAGGATATTGCGACGGCCAAAAACTGGTTGGCGCATTATGAGAAGGACAGGATGAATTTAGGAAGGGCTTTGCAGTTAGCACAGGAATTATTCGATGCTGGACTGATGGTTGAGGATTCGAGAGCTATGGTCAGAGATATCAGGAATCAATTGGATATGGACCATCCGCGGTAAGGTGGGGAGGAAAGCGTCTCGCCCATTGGCGCGAGCGTTCAAAAATACATGTTTCTTACAACTAGATTCAGATTCTGGCTTCAAGGCTAGATTCAGATATTGAGGCGGCCTGGATAAACCGCTATGCACGCTGTGTGCCACGAATTTAGAGGTTACTGAATCCCAATAATCGACTCATTGATCATCTTTTACAAATCCGATGATGAGGCATACGAGCTCTGAGACAATTTGCTAGGTATCCCAGGGTGATATTGGTCCCACGAGATAGCCCAGGGTGGTCCAGTTGATATCGTAAAATGCATATATATGAGTCTTCCCCAACAACCTATTGTGGCATTTTGTACCCAATTGGCAGGAGCATTTGCGGTTTCTCGAGGCCCAAATAGGCTGTGCCACATCGACCGAAAATGTTAAATAACTCGAGCTGGAAACTAGTCTCGGCGACCCTTCTTGTGTTGTAGCTGGAACCTGGCTTATAGTCCAAAACCAACAAGCGGCAGTTAAGCTCTTCTAGATATAGATTCGTCTATAAACTTAAGGATATTGGTCCCTAGCGACGAGAGGAGATTATGTTATGGCATCTAACATTTTAACTACTCCACACACCAGGGTTCCTCCGTCTGTATCATTAACGACCGTTCCATCCGAAATACTACATTCGATTATTTCCAACCTCCGGCAACGGGATGTATATAAGCTCATCCGCGTTTGTAGGCGTATATATACGGTCGCATATGAACATCTTCTAGAGGACATTGCTTTTGGCCGTGCTGTCGACAACTGGAGGGAACGTGGCCTACACTCCGATCAATGGGGATTATTAGCCAAGAGGAATAGCAAAATCCACAATAACGCCTCGGAATTGCCGTGGAATCGAACTAGGACACTCGCAATTCTCGGGACGGAGCCATGGAAAGATCCGGCGCTGATGGATATGTTGGCATCTAAGATTGAAGAGGGCGTGGTCAAGCTTCAGCATGTTGAATTTGATGTTTTACCAGGTGGGTTTACTCCGGCGTCATATCCATTGTTATCAACATCTTGCATCCCGATTGCATGCCATTGGTTTGGAGGAATATATATAGGCCTCTCAACCAGCTGATAATTTCGAATTCACCCCATTGACATGCAAATATATCAATCGATCTACGTATACTAACATTCTGACCATCTAGCAATCATTGGCGGCTCTACGATGCCCAACAGCGAAATAGCAGACAAGTTCTTCGAGAGCCTGAAGTCGTACGCCAACGAAAAGTCCATCAACCAATTTTCATACTCTCTCCGAGGTGGCAGCTTCTTATGCCATGCAAAAAACTATATAATATTGAGAAATGTCACGAGCATTGTCTACGATAACGGATACGGTGGTGAATATTATCCGCCTAGATCAACGAGCGGCACCTTCGGGGGACTCATCAATCTCCTCTCCGCCACCGATAACCTTCGCAAATTGTCCCTTTGCGCGAAGGGCCTTCTTGCTTCGGTGATTGACTTGGAACTCCGTGCGAGTATGCAAAGTGCCTTTGACAATCTCAGAAATCTTGTGGAGCTCAAGATTAGTGGTCAATTCTTCAGCGGTGCCGCTTTTTTCACACCACCGCCCAACGTCAGAACTCTAGAATTCCACTGCGAGGCCGGGCCCCTATGGTGGTTCGGGTTCAGTCGGTGCGAACTACCAAAAGTCGAAAAGCTAGTTCTCAACTGCTACAATTCGGAATATAAATATTACAAACCACATCTTCGGGACAACGGGGGGTATGGGTATATCCGTTATTATGAGCGCCAGGGTATCTTTTTCGACGAATCCGGGAACTTCCGAATCGAAGATTTAGCCATCACAACTCTCAAAGATTTCAGCGGGGATGTCAACCCCTCCGGCCCCCTTAACTTGCTCGAACTGCTTTTGGAAAGAAATCCCGGGCTGTCGAAGAAGTCTACAAATCGGATGTTTCGTCAAATTGTACATCCGAAGTTGTTGGTGTCTTTATCGAGAATGGAGCAGAGAATGATTGAACATGCGGGTCTATTAACGGAAGAATACATCAGCAAGTGGGAGGGTGGTGCTAGGGGGGAAGATTTGGAGAAGGAGTATTTGAAACGGGGTTTGGAGATTTTGATGGATGAGGTTTTGGACGATAAATTTAAAGAGTGGCCTATGGAGCGGTCTAAATTTACGCGGAAGGGTAGATGAGTTTTAGCCTCAGACCCACTTGATTTTATTAATTCGAATTGTATAGCTCCATTCTTTATAAACTTACGAGGCTGGGTTCGAAGATCCGAAAAGGCTCTATATAGCCTTATAATCACCTTACTTACACTTATAGAACGTACCCTTTAAGCAAGTATTTATAAGAGGGCCCTTAAATTAGTATCCACAGTATCGCATGGATTGACGATTCACAACTACCATAACTACTTACTTAAGCTAGAACCTACTTGGTAGTGATATCAACATTGATATCGAGCGCTCAAAAATACGACATGTCAACACAGCTATTTTGTCTCGTACCCAGGCCACCAGGGCGCACCGGGTGGCAGCTATTATTTTAATGCTCGTTTTGGTACTACAGCGCTACGTAGGCAATTCTCGAAATATAAGGATCCTAGGGCTATTAGCGTGAGCTTCTAGCTTTGAAGCTCTCAATTCAATCGCAGACCGCGATAAAAGTGTTGGATTTTCTGTTGTATTCCCCCCAATCGCCGGCCAGGCCAGGTGTACATATACACGTATGAACTTTTATGCATTGAGCTTGCACTCGAATCTATATATTCAGAAATATAAACATCATACGGTTGCACCGCCGTAGTTCTCTCACGGTTGCTCGACTTTTCAGTGGTTTCTCCCGCAATAGTTTGCTATTCATATTCAGCTGATCAGCCAAACGCACACTTAGACGAATATCGTCTACATAGCATATATCATAACAACCTACTGCTCTAACTTTCGTATTATAATCAAATGCCCACTCTTGAAAGCCTCCTGCCTTCACTTCCGGAGGCGGAAATGATTGGTGGCAACAGGAATATTCAGATTACGCAACTGTTTTACGACTCTAGACAAGTCCTCGCTGGCTCTGCGCTTATATGCCTCCCGCTGGATGGAGAGTTATACCAGGGAGACGGCCAGGCCGATAAACGGGATAGGATAGCTAAAATAGCACTAGACGGCATAAAGCGCGGGGCGGCGGTTATTGTCGCTGAAGACAGGGAAATGCTTCTGAACCTACCAGGTTCAGTAACGAGGGTATTCGTCCCCGATTCAAGAAGAGCGATATCTCTTATGGCCGCAGAATTCTACGGCCATCCGTCGAGGAAAATGGTATTAGTCGGAGTAACTGGTACAAATGGTAAAACCACCACGGCAAACCTCACGGCCCAGGTCCTCCGTTATACGGGACGCTTCAAATCCGTCGGCGTTATTGGAACACTCGGTGCGACGACGGAAACTACATCGACAGTGCTCACCGGCGCTTCTACGACCCCGAGGGGCTTAGATCTCCAAAGGATCTTATCCGAGTTTCTAGATGCCGGAGTCGAAGCTGTAGCAATGGAAGTCTCGAGTCATGGTTTGGCGCTCCAGAGAGTCGTCGGTTGTGCCTTCGACGCTGCCATATTCACAAATTTCACCGAGGATCATGTAGATTTCCACAAATCGATGGAAGAGTATTGGGCCGCGAAAACATCACTCTTCACCGATATCGCGAAATACTCAATGCAATTCAAGCGTTTTGCCGCGATTGTTAACACAGACGATAAATACGGACGCAAATTGATCAATGATGTGGTAAAAGAGGCCGAGTACGAATACATTACCTACGGTATCGCAGAAAATGCGGATATCAAGGGCAGAAACGTCGAGGTTTCAAACCGCAACTTGACGTTTTCTGTTAAACACCGCGAAAAACACGAGGAAGTTCCCTTCGACGTCCCTCTAATCGGACGCTTCAACACCTATAACTGCCTCGCCTCAATCTCAGTCGGCCATCATTTCAAAATACCCCTGGAAATACTGCAAGAGAGCTTAGGCTCCGCTAAAGCACCAACGGGACGCATGGAATTCATAGACGAAGGACAACCATTCACTATTATCGTCGACTTTGCGCATAGCCCCGACGCCCTCAAACAAGTACTTACCGCGCTAAATGAATCCCTCGTAGGCAGATTAATCTGCGTCTTCGGCTCTAGTGGCTTTCGAGACCCGGATAGGTCGAAGCGTGTGGATATGGGTTCTATAGCCACGGAACTCGCGGATCTAGTCATCATCACCAGCGATAATCCACGGGTAGAGGACCCCCAGAGGATTGCGGAGGACATTTGGGTGGGTGTGAAGAGTAAGGGTAAGGAATCGATTGCGAAAATCGAAATAGATAGGAGGAAGGCGATTAGATATGCATTGGAAATTGCGGAAGAGGGTGATACTGTCGTTTTTGCGGGGAAGGGACACGAGAAATACCAGCTTGTGCAGGATCAGAAAATAGATTTCGATGAGAGGGAGATTGTGAGGGAGACGACGAGGGGTCTATTGAAGACTGTACATACGAGTCGGCAATCAATATCATAGAAGCCTTTAGGAGCAGGGGCGCCGTGAAACGATATGTCTAAACGTTACAGGTTGGCAGGGCTAGATAAAATTCTTTAGATTCTTCTATTGTAGATACAACTGCACAAACCTGGGCTTAAACAAAGGAAATCACAGCTGAATCATGAAGAGCCCATCTTTGATATCATCAATCGATATAGATCATATGAGCGGATAGTTGGTATTGAAGAACTGCTACCAGATAGTACTGTAGTCAAAACTATAACAAAAACAACATGGATTGAATAATGCAGTTAAGCGAGCAGGTATATATAAACCCCCGAAAACCCCTCGTGTTCCCCAGCTCTCAGCCAATAGTTACATGGGTACTAAAGTAGTTATTGTCAACAATTGTTATTGACTTCTGCAATTGCAATTGCAACAACTAAAGTCGGGAGAACCCACCGGTCCTCGCGCGCGAGGCCTCATATTTGTGTTCTGAAGATCTTTAATTGTCATCCTGTCTTATCGTGTGCACTTAGTACTAGTACAGTAGCTACGACCTCGTAGTCCCGCCGCCGATTGTAACAGTAACGAGCCCACAAACCTCTACTGCAAAACTCTACTGCAAAACTCTCGCCGTATCGATATATTTACTGGTACCTGCAGCTAGCTGCGCAGCCATCAGCAACACATATCATCTGGAATTCTGCAGGGACATTTGTCGCGTTTTGGATATATTATGCTTGTCTAAACACTATTGATCGAAGATCAAAGGATATACCTATATCCCGCCCGGCCTCGAATTTAAGCAGTCTTTCTCATATCGAAACTTACGCGTACAGTCAACTATCAAGCAAAATCATGGCCAGCGCGTACGCGTCCAGCTTATATAGCTCTAGCCCGGCCCCGGAAGATCAAGTTTTTCGATTACCAGATCTGCCGCCGGAACTCATAATTTCGGTGATTAGACATATGGTACGATATATATAACTCCTTGCGATCGTACTAATAGCTATGGAAGCCAAGTTGCACTGTTGCGGAACGATGCTAACTAATATAATATATCTGGCGACATGTATAGAGCCGCAAAAGCCTATCCCAGTTATGTCTCACCAGTCGAGGTTTTCTCTCATACTGCCAGCCATTACTCTATGAAACGGTGGACCTCCGTCTGCGTAAAGACCTTGGATTGGACCCGTGCCATTCACAGGCCCTTCTAAGTCAGAACCATACAGGCTTAGAATACGTTAAACATTTCATAGTATCAGGGGAAGTATCGTGGGAACTACCAGGGGGACTATCAGGGGAAGCATCAGAGGTAGTATCGATATCAGGCCCTGCATACGTATCCCTGCAGCAGTTTCAAGACCAATCCATTCTGTGTATATTGCGCAACATCCCTCGAAACAAACTGCGCTCATTTATGTAAGTACGGTCGAGATCGCTTAAATTTATAAACTTAAGGGGGCTACGATAGGCTCTAATGGCATCTGTACAGTTGGTCTACAAATGTAGAAATGTCATTTTACATTACGGAGGAACTCTGTAAAAATCAACAGAGATTAGAGGGGTTCTGGGCCCCGAGGAACGATAGTTGCGTCGATGGCAAAGTTTTATTAGACTTTTCAGATCTTTCTCTCAAATGGAAACTTAAGCACATACACATCATCGATATTAGCCGCTCCCCGTGGCTCGAATTCATATTCCGAATGATTCGAATGTCAGCAACAAGTCTCGAGACACTGTCGCTTGAGTTTTCAGACGTTTTTTTAGATTTCTTAAGAGAGGAATTAGTTGATATCAGCGGGCTTGGGAGTGAAATACCCCAGCTTGATTACTATGAAGCCAGCTGGGGTACCATTGCCGCTACCCAGCTTGGAATGGATTTCACCACAGCTGAGTTACAACCCGCCACAGATAATGCACCGCTAGCCCCATTATTGCGGTACCTCTCCCTCCGAGGGTTCGATGAAAGTTTTTTCACAGAGTTTCCATGGCTTAGAAAGGCGATTGATTTCACAAGGCTGGAGGTTTTAAAAGTAAAGGATTCTGGCGATATGCCTAGCTTAGGCAGGTGTTTACTAGATGGACAGCTCCGCCTGACGACCTTTCACCTCTTCCGCTCCATAAACGAGGCCCAGATTGTCGAAATTCTCATTTCATTCAATGGGCTGGAGGAATTGGTCCTCGAAGGTAAATGCGAGGATGCGGGTCGTATGGCTCTGGCTATCAGCAATCATAAAAACTCACTGAGGCGCCTTTATTGGCACCCAACTAGTAACAATGGCCGCATAGAAGTAGCGCCAGACATGAGGTCTTCCTTTTTTGGTGGGTTGGAACATCTAATAGAATTAGCAATCTCTAGTTCATTGGTAAGAAAAACCCATATATATGTCAACGAAAAAAGAACTTTCCGTTAGATTAACGAGAGTATATATGTGCATATACGCATGCGATCTAGGCTTCCTTCCGTCAGAAACAAATGTCGAATCTCAAGTTTATTTGGTTGCTAAGAAAGTATGATGGTCCTGTACATCTCGAACAGGAGAACGCATTCGCGTCAAAGGCCTTTAAAATCTTTCGGAGGCTGGATTACCTATTGGTTGGGCAGAAGGAGATATTCAATCTAAAAGAAAAGATGCGGAGAGTTATGCGTAGGCCTGGACGAATTCATTCCGTAGAACAGAATTTTGGCCACGTCTCCAAAGAGCGCGGGAAATATTATAAACTTTTAAGATTGGATATCCCATGGATGCCTACAGGTATAGACAGATAAGTATGTATCAAAAATATAACCACAAACTTAGTATGACCCCAGAGTTCTCTGTTAACGATTCGAATTAATTCCCTTGGCTCTAGGACAGTTTCTGCATTATGATCATATGAAATGATGCCCCTACATAATTCGACTCTAAAACAACGTACATCATTACACGCATATGTTTGTCAGTACATACATTTATTTATTTTTAGCAGTCTCGGCACTGTATTTTTAGAAAGCCCCTCTAATCCCTGAATATATAACTATATATATACTACTAGGAGTAATTAGATGGATGAAGCGATTCAATTGATCAATTTAAGTTTATAAAATAATAAATAGAACGGCATACTATCTGTATAGACTAGCTATAACCCTGTGCAGGAGACAAGTCATAACGTTAGTGCACTAGCTCAAGAGCTCTCACATAACGTTACCCCCCAGCTTTGAATTCGAGCTGTGAAGCTCGAAGGCTGTAACATGAATGAAATGTCGGATAAACCCCGAATAACCGTAGATATATAGCACCCAATACGTAAATGCAACATAATCAACTCAATATATCCAATACTGTTGGCATTCATAGGATTCAGGCGACTGATCATACAAAGCCGGGACAACGTCTAGACGTCCCCAAACGCTTACAGAATTGAGTCATCGGGCAGCTATGAAGAGCCCCGGGAACGGGACTATGGAGAGCCTACGGAGCGCTCTTATTTTATACCAGAGATACAGCGCGCTGGCTACGTTCCCACAAACTTTTTTTTTTTTCCGACTACAAGACCGGACTCCAGACGACTAACTTCCTCTCCTCAATCCTTTCTCATTCACCATCCTTCTTCTCCTCAATTCGAACTCCATTCCAGAGCCAGATAGCCATCTAGCAAACCCAACCATCACTTATTTCATCCAAAAATCATCAATCATCATCATCAGCAACCATGAAAGACGAAATTGCAGTCCTCTATCCTAACGAAACCGTCTCGATGGCTATTCTCAAATACTGTCGTGAGAAGTCTGTTCCTCTCCCGGAGCATATCAATAAACATGCGGAACTCACTGAGAAGGAGCTTGGTGACAAATCCGAAATGATGGTCTCCCGCCTTCAGGCGCAATACCTTGTTTGGACTGCCCGCAGTTTCAACGCTAAAAAAAGTGAGTACTCCGGCGTATTCTAAAGCTCTCTTTGAAGTTGTTGTGAGTTGACGCTGACTAAATAATTCTTAACCAGTCCTCGAAGTCGGGTGCTTCACCGGCTTCAGCGCTTTGGCCTTTGCTGAGGCGCTCAAGGATATCGATGGAGCAAAAGTAATTATTTGTTCTCCATTCAGTAAAAATCAGCCTTAAAGGTTGATTTAGGCTTACCATGGCTTACATATACAAAAAATAGATTGTCACAATGGACATTAACGAGGAAACTGGCAATATTGCCCGTAAGGCCTTCCAGGAAGCCGGGGTTGACCATATCGTTTCCTTCATTCTTGGACCCGCTGAGACGACGTAAGATCCCCTTCGCAATTGAATTCTCAATTGAATGTTCAGAAGATGCGGCTGACATACCGAATTATCCACAGTCTCGCTGGACTAGTTGCCGAGGGGCCATTTGACCTGGTGTTCTTAGACGCCAACAAAGAGTAAGTTTATATCAACCCTAGCTGGTCCCATACACCTGGTAATCATTTTATCTAACACTATCGTTTTTTCACAAAAATATAGCGGGTACTTGACCTGTTTCAACACCATCCTCGAGCTTGGACTCTTACGTCAAGGCGGTATTCTGATCGCGGACAACGTGCTCAAGAAGGGCCTCATTGTTAATACGACTGATCAGAACCCCAGCCTCTCAGACGATTATGCGATGGGAAAGGTACCCTATATCAAGGAATTCAACACCGCCATTGCCAACGACCCGCGTGTCGAAACTTTCTTCCTCCCCGTTTTTGACGGGTTGGCTTTGGTTAGGCTTTTGTAACCTACGAGAGCATGCTCTACCTCTCTCGGCCCGACTTTGCAGGATCCATTTGATACGTCTGGGGGTCTCCAACTCTCTTCATGATTTTTTCTTCATCCTTTCATTTTCTACAAGGCCTGTTATTTTCTTCAACGAAAGGGTCTATCACAACGCATGGTATCGCAGGTTTATTTTCTTTACGGGTTTACTTTCTTTCTTTCATTCATGTATGTCCGCCTCTAGCTAGCTAGATACACGAATCTATACAAGCCGGCGGTCATTATGGAATGACCTTTTTCCTCCATCTCGGTTCATAAATTCGGAGAACACTGCTTTACCAATGATGGTAAATATGAAATCCCACTCGTCATGCCCTCTCATAGCATAACGGACACATCGAGGCTCTCGCCTCCATACCTCGCAACTTTGTCTTAGTAGTAATAAGACTACGGTCGATCAGCCTCCCCTGTAGCCGCCCCTCCCCTAAACCCCTTCCACACATACCGCCCCCCATCGCCACTCCAAATCCACCAATTACAAGAGCTAGAGTCTAAATGAACCGTACCGTCGACACAGCGAGCTAAAAGGGTAAGGGCAAAAAGAATAGCTGCCAGGCACGCCAGCTCTCCTTCTTAAACCCCATCCTCTCAGCCCGCTGTGTAAACGATAAAGTCCTATTTAGGCCCTTATCTCCTTATAATCAGTATCCACCCGCGAATCTCTGATCCAGCAAACGCCAGAGGCACAAGATCGCGGAGAAGGAGTTTCATGATTTATATATTTATTTCTCCACCACGAAATTTCGCGAACTGAGTTACCAGTCTTCGACAAAATGTAAAAAAAAAAGCTTGAGGTAACCCTCAAAAGAAAAAAAGGATTCCCACAACAGCACACACACACCCACCCCACGACCCACTTGCGAGCACAAGAAAAAGTCGAACCCGGCGTGCTTCGGATTAAAGCATCCTTTCAGCCCACGCACATGATACTTGCAGACGGTTCGTGGAACACGCCATGCAAAAATCGAGTAGATCTAGACCAATGATATGGCTGCTGTATCTTGATCGTATTTATTTATTTATTTATTTTTTTTTTTATAAGTTCCCACCACACGAAACCAGTGTCTGAATCCGGCCGAGCCTTAGTGAAGACAGAAAGCCATTATCGCGCCAGGCGAACGCGTTTATCACACAAGCCTAGTTTGGCACAGGGTGAATAGGCAGTCCGGTATCGAAACTAGACGGTGTATAGAGTAGATAATGTTCCACCGAAGGATTCGTTCGCACACATCAGAGGTGAAAATGTCGGACCCGCTTGATCTTTTCGAGAGAAAAAACGCGCGTTCCATGGCACCAGCATGGTATGACGTATCGCGCTAATCCGAGTCGTGTTCAAAGCCGGCTTTTGCCCCCAAAGGCGACATATACAAGTCGATAATTATAATTGATTTTGAACTTCGTAAACAAGAGAGAAGTCGTTTCCTCAGCGGTCAATGAAGGCATCGACACCGTCGCTATAAACGAGGGTGGAGTCGGAAACCGTCATTTTGGGGTAGTTCGAAGGATCGGGGTGCTTTGCGGTTACTGGCGCAATTCGCAAATTCGTAAATATCGACATGTCGCCTGTGATCTCAATTGGGATGGCGTCCAAGAGAAGAGCGGGTTTTTTCGAGGTCCCGGATTAGAAGTAACGGCCGGTCAGCGACTGCAAGCAGACGCTGGCAGACACTGGCGGAACTTGAAAGGGGATGGAAGGATTCGAGGCAGAAAAGAGTAATTTTCTAATCAGAAGCGGACAGCAACGCAAAAAATGCAACAGCCATTATCATCCCGAACTGGCACGAAACGGTGAGGCCAGTCGAGAGTAGATTTAGTGTCGGATCCAACCTGGCCCACACGTGTACACGTGCACAAATTGACTTACACGCAAAAGAGCCGAATTAAGCGCTGAAATAGCTAGCTAGAACAAAATGTTCAATTGGCTCCCGAGACTAAGTTAGTTATGTTAGCCTAACTAAGCTGAGTCTGTCGACTACGCTGTATATATATACACTACTTACACAGAATCACCGGCAAAAGCGGCCCTAGGCATGGTTGGCAAGAGAAAATCTAAGCCGCACTCTGCCACTGGAGGCCCGAAAACCCAATGATCCGGTTAAACGCCATATCCCTCCTCAGCATTGCTTCAAATTTGATCCTTTCCCCACAGACCAAAGCCACCCCAAGTGCATGCACCTTCCCAACTTTCCCGAGCGACAAAGTCTCCTGCTTTTCAATCTTCCGTATATCCCTCCATTTCACCTCCAGTATTACTTTTTTGTTAACCTCTGTTTCAAATACCAGCCCGTAATCCGAGAGGTATAGCTTCCCCGGGTGCCCTCGGTAAATACACCTAAACCCGCAATATATCATCCCAATGTAATGTTTGCCCTTTAGACTCTCCGGGTCTCGCTCCATATCATGCGGTGATATAAGCTCTTCGGGGTCGTAATTGTCCTCATCATCCAGATCCGGTGAAGTGGTGTATCCCTCGTCACCTTCCTCTCCATCCTCGTGATCGTCATCGATAACCATAACAGGGGTTTCGAAGTCCGCTGCTCTCCTCCTCTTGGCATTCCTCCTAGCTGATTTCTTTTTCATATTAGGGTCGCTAACAGCGTTCGCGGCATCTGCTCGGAACTCTGAGTATGCAACGTCGGCGTGTGTTGGGATCCCCCAGAATACCCATTTGAAAGGGCTGACGACCAGGCGATATCGTGGATAACGACTGGCGATAGGCGAAGAGACGAAAAACCAAAGGCCAAAGACAAATGTCACAATACGCCAGCAGTATGCTAAGTCCGTGAATACTCCGATAAACAAGCATACCCCGAAAAATACGAGGGTGAGAGCCGTCTGCTCTGGGTCTCGCCATTCATAGAAACTGAAATCGTATACTCGCGTTAGTGTGAACTTGAAAAGAACTGATCCGAGGAATCAGATGACGTACTTTCGTATAATTTCCAACGCATCTGCAAAATCCCCGAGTTTCAGCTGTGCCCAAGAACCAAAACTATCGGGAAGAGCTTCAACCCATCCGTCTGAGCCATGTCTTTCTATTAGCTCCGTGATTCGTCTTACGCTCTGTTGTTGGTCTCTGGCTCTATATATCGCCCCCTTGACTCTTTTGACATGATTCCAATCCTGGCGATTTCGTAACACTCTCGAAATAAGATATGCGTACTATTCGAATACAACCCCTGTCAGGACCAAAATTCCCATAGTATCGAGCGAGCGAGCGTAAAGGGTCGAATATACTCACCGAAAATGTAATCAGACATCCCGACCACCATAAAACCGTATATATTGCCATCCACCTCGCCGTCTTCACTGGATCTTCCCACCTATACACATTCCGTATAACCATCGCCCACTCTTGGAACGGCGCGATTCCAATCGCAATCCTCTCAACGTGACTGAGCGTCCTCGTATTCTCGTACCGCGGTACCTCCTCCCAGGGACTCGTATAAATCGGAATAAACCTTTGCGAGAAATATAAAGCAAGATCACCAAAATACTTCATAAACCCTTCCTTTTCGATAGTCTCATCGAGGTCCGGGTACTTCAAAACCTTCCCCCTAACAACCGATGCAGAACGAATATGTCGATCAGAAACCCAGTTAACCAACATCTTCTGCCTCGCAATCTTGAGCTCGCGAAGCCGTTGCTCGCGCTCGCTGATTACCTGGCCATCATCATCAAACCGACGCTTCGAAACCAGCTGGATAAACTCCACGTCCGATTTTGTAAGTCGAAATGGATCAAGGTCTAAGCCTAAGATGTGATTTGAAAGAGTATTCGCCGCAAGGACTTTCGGGATACGTTTTGGATGTGATTTCGAAAGAGATGCTGCGACATGTTTTGCTTTTGATTTAATAGGGTGAGATGAACTAGTTGATTTATTCGTTGGCGACATCTTTGGACGAGGTAGACCTTCAGCTTTCGCAAGTTCTTGGCATAATCTCTGAGGTTTTCGTTTCCCCTTCCGTTCGTGATGTGTATGATAATGATGAGCTTTGAATTTTCGAGATGCAGACACGGGATGCGAGAGAACGCTATGCGCTTTCTGTAGAATATTCCGAGTAGACGAAGAATGTATTGTCGAAGAGCCGGCGGAAGACTCCTGTAAGTCTTCCGACTCGTCACCATCGTCATCGCTAAATTCATCTTTGTTTTCAACGTTTTGGATTCCCTCGATTTCGAGGATCTGATAGGGTCCGGAGTCAGAGTTTGGTGACACCGACCCAGTGTTTGTGGGGAATGGTGACGCTTGGCATGTGACTCTGTCCGTTGATGGGCGCCATGGGCTCAGGGCTGGAGATGTCAACGTTTGGTCACCAGCCAGGCCGGAAAACTCAGAGACTTCATCGTATGAGCTAAAATCGGAGTTCGAGTCTTCGTAAACCATGTTTACATTCAACGATTTCCCGAGTAAAGTTACTAATATAATATTTGAAGCCGGTGTTAATTAAATTGGTGATCAACCAAGCTAGTGCGGCACGCGGTTGACATTAAATACGTATACGGGCAGCGTTGGATTTTGACGTCAACACGACCGGTGCCAGCTGGCCAGCGGCTGCAAACCAAGCTATCTTGAGATTAGCTAAAATATGGGGGAAAGGACGGGATTTTCAAGAGAAAGATGGATTGGAGATAATTACTCTCCGTTCTGAGTATTTCAAGGCCAATTTATAAGCTTAGATATAGTAGCTAGCAGTAAGCACATAGGAAGTGAGGGTCTGCACTCGTGTTCATGTGCATACGCAACAGTGCATCGTGTGTACCGTTACACACAAACCTACCCTCCGAGCTCCTGGCCTCGCCCCGGACCATTCTCATACACCCGATCAGCCAATTTTAGTCAAATCATAACCCGTTCATTGTATTTTTTTTTACCTCTCGACAAATATATAAGCTTGGTTGGACTTTCGGGAACGATATAAATCCAGGTCAGGGTCTCATCGATTCAATTGACAATTGATGTCGGTTTGGGGTCGAAAATGCAACAGCAACACGTTATAACGTTATGTGAATGGCAAACCCAAGCCTGCATGCATGACAAGACGACCCTATAGCTATAGCTATAGCTACTGGCTCGATTGATTCAATATCGCTATCGGATTATGATATATAGCTACAGACCACTGACACTCATGGCCCACCACCGCTCCTCGTCCCCAAAGCTAGAAACGAATCCCAAGGGAAATTTTTGAGCTCGAGCCAGGTCTCGAATTTTCCTCATCTAACAACATTTAATTCTCAACTCGCGCTTATGGATTACCCCGCTGTACAAAATTAAACTTACACAACCATACAAATATTCCAAAATACGCCATGGACCAACTACCCGCGGAAGTCCTCCGCCAAATAGCGACATATCTCCCATACGACTCCGTCCATTCTCTATCCCTCGTGTCCCGCAGGGTCCGACTCGCGTGTCACGACTGGCAAGTCTACAAGGCCATCATAGATGGGCGGAACCACAGGACTTTAGGCAATTTATACGGGTCAGATGGCCTGCTTAAATGGACTAGAAATCCGATTGCAAGTAGTACCGTATCACCGGATGAATGCGCCTTATACGCGAGGGCGGATTATAAATGTTGGACGATAAGTTTGAAGGAGTATCAATACATGTATCCATCATTCGTTCAAGATTTTGTGCAATGGGGAGGGGTTATGGCTGCTAGAGCTCGTAGGTGACGGCATCAAGTTCAAATCTTTTCTTGTTTTACGGGCAATTGAGACTAGTGGGCTGTTAACATTTTAGTGTTTACTAGATCCTTTCACCCAACTTCAGTTCCACAACTATACCCATCTGCATCACCTGGGGATGTTCACCAGATCAAATGATCTTTCGGCGGCGGATAAATATATATTCACCTTCTGGGCGGCGGTCCACCTCCTCTCATTCCCCATCCCGGTGCGGGCTGACTGGGTGGAGGGAATAAGTCCCGCACAAGGTTACAGGAGAGAGCCACCATTCAGCAGGAGCATCGAAGACGGAAGATTGAGTATCTACGACGGCTGGAACCAGCTTATCAAGAAGCTGAGGCCGGATCGACGCTGGTATAGAGATACCCTTGAAGATCTCGTTCGCCATGATATCCCAGAGAGGGCGAGAGGTATCTCCGCGCTGCCGTTTCAGGAGCTGTGTGTTAAGTCTGTGGGGTTGCTAGGGTATAAATATAGACTGTCGAGGCTGTGGTATGGGTATAGCATCCCACCTACTACACGAGCAAGGTTTGATCCGCGGAGTGTAAAACCCGGTCCTTTAGGAACGGAGATTCCATTTGAGAGTTTCATGGATCTTCCGCTTCCCTTTAGAGGCGGATCTGGAGTTTTTGCGGGTTGTCATTTGAAAACTATGACTTCTATGAAGTTCCTGGAGGATGGTGCATGGATGGGGTTTAAAGGGAGTGGTTCACTTCAGTATTTTGATCTCGGGATAATAGACGTGAGGTTTAAAGTCATAGGCAAGGTTATTCGCAATAGTGATGGTCACGACGAGATACTCGATGGATCTATGCCTACCATCGATCCGGAGTATGACCATGCATCATATCTATTGGACGGTCAAACCGGAGTAGAGTCTCTCGTCCTCCAGGGGCTTGGGAGTGATTCCAACGGTGAAATCCACTTTTACGGGTCGATATTTCCCGCCTCTGGAAGGATTACGCTAACGACCAAAGACGAAAATGGGAGGATGATATATTGGTTAGCGTTTATGACACCGTTTGGCATATTTGGAAAACAGGCAGCCGATGGAGGGGTTTTGGTAAACACCGATGCGGTGTATCTCTGGCTCTGGAAAGAGGATTGGTATGGCAGTTAGGGGTGTCCACTCGTATACGTACGCGTATACGTATCGGCTATATATGCGAGTCATGTTGATAGCGATATGTAATATGCTTATGCAACTAGCTGTCCGCAGACTAGAACATACCACCGCACCGGTTTATATTTAAGAACCCGCATCGATTGATGTCTTCGATGTCAAATTCATAGTCTCGCGACTTATACCCAAAATCCAATAAAACAGCCATGCCACCCCCGCACGCCAATGCCCACCTCCCCGCCGAACTCCTCATCCAAATCTTCTCCAACCTCTCAACCG
The DNA here is from genome assembly GCA_036971715.1 of Arthrobotrys musiformis. NCBI lineage: Eukaryota > Fungi > Ascomycota > Orbiliomycetes > Orbiliales > Orbiliaceae > Arthrobotrys > Arthrobotrys musiformis. Next base: position 1,495,970 of record JAVHJL010000008.1, read on the forward strand.
AAGACCACTTCTCCGCCGCAGCAACATGTACCTTCTGGCGCACAATAATCCTACAAACCCCCTCCCTCCTCGCCTCCCGCTATACCCTCTTCAAAGACACCTACCTAGAACATGGTGCCATCCACAACATCTTCCTCCCCGAGAAAGGCACCGGAAAACTCTCCTTCTCCGTTAAAAACTCAAAGATCCAAGAGTTTTATATCGCCACCGAGATAGATGGCGGCGTTAAACCCGGGGCGAAGGTGGAAATTAACAACCCACCTCGTAAACGGACCGCTATTCCCAACTCGTGCGCGGTGCTCGACGAACACTGTTTCGCTACGGATGATATGTTGAATACCCTCCTCTCCGACACACCACTCGAAAGGCCGGCCTTCCTGGGCTTCGGATGGGGTATCCCATCCTCCCAATTCGATTTATCGCACAGAATAGGCACAGAAAACTTTCACATCTTAATACCCGGGTGTCGTCTCCTGGGGTACAGTCTCGCTTGGACAAAAGTGCGGTATCGCAGCGTTCCGGGGTATGCGAACACCGGAACGAGTTTGAGACAACTTGCCGAGGAGATCGTACGTAAGATCGAGGGCCCGTTCAGGGAGTTCGGGGTTGGCGCTGCGTTTTTTGATTCTGTGTATTTTGTTGAGTTAAGGCTTGAGGGGGGGTTTGATGGGAATAGGAGCTTTAAAGCGGTGGTTTACCATCCGGAGCCTACGACGATATCTGAGGAATATAGGAGGTTTGTTTCTAGCATCGATATGAGGAATACGGCTGATGCTTTGGCCCGGACCGGTTTACAAGACAAAGCTGGTGGGCCGAATAGCACAAAGGGGGAAATAGATATCTTATGATAAGGGCCAACCGCCCTTGTAATGTATAATACAATTGGAAGAATTAGAATCCCATCATTCCCAGTCTGTATGTATCATAAAAAATAAAAAATAAATAAAGGAATTCCCGAACCAAACTCCAGCGAGGGGGCAACATTACAATCATAATGATACCAAACACATAAACCAACCCTCTACAGCAGTCCTTGCTTTTGTAAATCATAGTAAACCTTCTCGGGCATGACATTTCCTTCCCCGTCTTCCATTTGTACTACATTATCCTGTGTCACTTGCGCCTGCTTCTTGTCCGTCTTCAATTTGTCATTGAATGCTAGTGCTTCCTGAATATCCGTGATCTCTCTGAACACCGTTGGGTTTGTGATGCCCAAACAACGTAGTCCGTGAACATGCCGGGCTTCTGTAAAGTGCTTGTCAAACGCTCGCCGTCCCATGTACACGAAGTTACCGCAGATTTCGCAGGTATATTCGACGCCCAACCCGTGCAACTTGTAGAGCCAGAATGGAATGGGTTTTCCATCCCATGCCAATGGAAGTTTAAGGGGGTTGTAGATCTTATCCTCATCGTCATCTTCGTCGTCGTCATCTAGGTGGGTGGCGCCCAGTGTGACCTGAGTATCTTGGAATAGAGCCTCAAGTTCGGCTTGTCGTTCACGCTCTGTGAGCGAGGCTTTTCTCTCAACGTTGGTTTTGGTGTCTTCCCGCTCCTTCGACATGAGGTCTGCTAGCTTTTTGATTCGGAACTCACGCTCCGCGATAGCTCTGTGTTTTAGATTCTCTGTCGGTTCCGCTGGTTTTGCCGCACCAGAGTCCGCGGTATCTTTACCCTTTGCTGCCGCCGCCTTTTTGTGTTTATTCCCGTTCAAATGGGCGTTGTAGGTATTCTCATTCGTGAAGGCCTTTTCGCAAGCGTCGCACCATGTCCCCGTCGGTTTCTCAACGGAGGCAACGCTCTCCCATCCAGCCACGGTACCCGCCTTCCAAGCCTCCTCGAACTCGTCTCCAAACCTTCTGATGACAGCATCGGGGTTACTCAACGGCCTTGTCTTCCTCAAGAACCCCTCCAGGTAATCCGCCAAATTCGTCAGGTAGGTGAAATACGCATCATTCTTATTAACCTTCGGAAACTCCTCGAACTTATCGAAGATATTGAGGTACTGAAGGTATAATATCCTCTTCACGCCCTTGAGATTGAGATACTGTTCATGCAGCTGGGTGAGATCGAAGAAACGGCCGTGGAATTCCTCGCCGGTGAACATGTTATCGATCATGGAGATTTCACCTTCGAGTGGTGGACGGCGCTTGTATGTTCGAGCGAGGTCTTCGACAGGTTCGTTTGGGTAACGGCGGTGGAAGTCCCGGATTTCGCCGAGTTGGGAGTAGAATTCGACGAACGGGTCGCCATGGGAGAGGTTGTTTATTTCTTTATCTCGCGATCTGTAACATAATCCACCGGGCATCGAGTTAGCTAGCTGTTCTGGATATTGAGTGGGAAATATGGAGGGGAGGGAGAAGCACGTACCCATCTTCATCTGTGTAGAGATCGTATAAGCGTTTACTCTGGTTCTCAAATCGAGTCAAGAAATGACCTACTTCGTGATCTCGTATCAGACGATCGCGTATCTGTATGAACGTGGGTAAGTATGTATAACGGATTGCGGAGTTCTTGGAGCCGACGGTGAGTCCTACTGTTCGCGCTTCTTCTGCTAGGCGGTCCGCGACAGCTTGTTCCAGGCGCTCGAGTTCCTCGTGAAGGAGACGCTGGTTCTCGAGAATTGTCGTCATTGTGGATTGAGGTGTTTCGTGACAATGGATGGAGTGGAGCAACTAGCAGGCGTTGTTCCTTCTGGTTCTTCTGACAAGGGCCTGGTGGTTGGTGGCGATGAGGTTTGAAGTCGCGCGCTGTTGGAAGGTTTAAAATGGTTGGTTCGAGTTTGAGCACAAAATCCAAAAATTCTCGCTTCTTCCCCAGATCAGCCATCGACCTCCAAAGCCCTCACCACATCTTCAACCTTCATTCAACCCACCATCGCGGAACCCAGACTACCCACGAAACGACACCATCCTTCCCCTCGATAACCATAACTATGGCCGACGCCGCACTCGACAAGCGCGAAGATGAGCGCCAGGAATTCACCACCTCGAAGGAGGTCACCGTCGCCCCAACCTTCGAGGCCATGCACCTGAAAGAAAACCTCCTCCGCGGCATCTACGCGTACGGTTACGAGTCCCCCTCCGCCGTGCAATCCCGTGCTATCGTCCAAATCTGCAAAGGCCGTGACACAATCGCCCAAGCTCAATCCGGTACCGGTAAAACAGCCACATTCTCCATTTCGATCCTCCAGGTCATCGATACCTCCCTCCGTGAAACACAGGCTCTCGTGCTCTCTCCGACCCGTGAATTGGCGACGCAGATTCAGAATGTAGTCATGGCTTTGGGAGATTATATGAACGTTCAATGCCACGCCTGCATCGGTGGTACAAACGTCGGGGAGGACATTCGCAAACTCGACCACGGACAGCATGTTGTTTCTGGAACCCCTGGTCGTGTGGCAGATATGATTCGTCGTCGAAATCTCCGTACTCGTCATATCAAAATGTTGGTTCTTGACGAGTCGGACGAACTGTTGAATAAGGGCTTCAGGGAACAGATTTACGACGTATATCGTTACTTGCCACCAGCAACCCAGGTTGTGGTTGTCAGTGCTACACTTCCATACGATGTCTTGGATATGACGACAAAGTTCATGACAGATCCGGTTAGGATTCTTGTCAAGCGTGATGAGTTGACTTTGGAAGGGTTGAAGCAATATTTCATCGCTGTTGAGAAGGAGGATTGGAAGTTCGATACCCTTTGCGATGTATGCATTATGCCCTCTCGCCACCACTATGGATCTTTGACGTCGTTGTGCTAATAGAAGTAAAATTTAGCTCTACGATACCCTCACAATCACACAGGCCGTCATTTTCTGCAATACCCGCCGCAAGGTCGACTGGTTAACCGATAAAATGCGTGATGCAAACTTCACTGTCTCCAGCATGCACGGAGAAATGGCCCAGAAGGAGAGAGACGCCATTATGAGTGAATTCAGACAAGGGAACTCCCGAGTTCTGATCTCTACAGACGTCTGGGCGCGTGGTATCGACGTTCAACAAGTCAGTTTGGTCATCAACTACGATTTGCCGAGCAACCGTGAAAACTACATTCACCGTATCGGTCGTAGCGGAAGATTTGGCAGAAAGGGTGTTGCGATCAACTTTGTCACCAGCGAGGACGTCAGAATTTTGAGAGATATTGAATGTGAGTGTTATTCGTCTTATAATTGTTCGGGAACCAATGGTGCTAACTCCCCGGTTTAGTGTACTACTCGACCCAGATCGATGAGATGCCAATGAACGTCGCCGATCTTCTTTCTTAAAAAGTTTTAATTGATATTTAAAAGGAGCGCTACCTCTCTTTTCGTTTTATTGACTCTATGAAGGCTATCAGGTGTGGAGGAAATGGGCTTGTATTATGATAGGTAAGCCCCATTCCTCGAGGTCTATTTATCTCGCGTGCTCATAGCTAATACGATGTTCGTATGGTCTTTTGGAACGGCTACAGAATCAGAATGACATATGCAAGTTTCAATGCTGACAAAAAACGTCTCGAAAAATGCATCCGCTAAAATCGCTTTTTTCCAATGCTTCATTACTTTTTATACGCGCGAAGTTCACGTTTCCTTGACGCACCGCATGTAAGTACTCGCTCAGCAATATATAGTGGCGAAATAACTTACCACCAAGCTTCGAAATCCATCGTTGTGACGTTGATTCCAAGATCTTTGAGCGCCTTGGTCGACAAATGACAGTCGTAGGGACGTTTAACTACTAATATTAGCAAGTTTTTGTTGAGGGTGTCTTCGACGGTGCTCAACTCACCAGAGGGGTTCGGATCTACAGCGCTGTTCGCAATGATATGAGGCATTGGTAGACCTAAAATCTGTGCGAGCCGTTGGCAGATTTCATATCTGCGATAACATATCAGCCAGGTTATTTCCCAGTTTTGGAGATTTCTTGTGGGGGGACATACTTGGTGCACTTATCCTCCGAGCTGAATTGCAGAATCTTTGGGAGGGTGTTCGGGTCCTCCGATGTGTACTTTTCTGCTATATCCTTGAGGACTCTGGCGACGTCTTCCGTGTTCGTTGGATCTGTTCCATTTCTCTGTTAGGAAAGATTGGGACGAGGAAAAAGAAAAATAGAGGGATTTGAAGGGAAGGAACAGACATCGGATGGCCCAATGGTCCATATCCACTTTTTCCTTGCCGGATTTGTTCCAAATGGTATCAATCAAAATATTGACCGCGCTCTCGGAGTTATCTCCAGATCCGAACCTAACCCGCCCCGCCCTCGTTAACCCTCTCAACCACCAAACGGACGAAAGGGAATGGAAGGGGAATCATACAACAAAGGCACTCTGAGAACCACAGTTCTATCACTAGCCCCGATCACAGCGATCTCCCCATCACGCTTCGTCTCGCCGTAAAAGTTCGGCGGACAGGTCTCCGCATCGGCCTCGTACGGTGCTTGGCCAGGGGTTCCATCGAACACGTAGTCAGTGGAAATGTATACAAGCACTATACCCCGAGCGGCGGTCTGTTCGGCGAGAATCTGGGAGGCGGCGATGTTGAGGGTCTTCGTGCCGAGGGGGTCGGATGCGCATCTATCTGGTGACTTTTCGGCGGCGCAGTGGATGACTATGGCCGGTCTGCATCATCATCATAATACGATTTAGCTCAATTGAAGGTAAAAAGAAATTACGTAATCGCAACTTTTTATGACAATTCAAGTCGAATACTTTTCCTGCAGAATAGAAAGAAAAAAGGGAACATACTTGACATCGTCCAATACCTCCTCCACATCCTCCAACTTGGTGATATCGACTTTGAGAATCCTAGGCGGGTCCGCACGTGAAAAGCCTGACCGTGGTCCCACGTTATTCAATCAATATCCACCTTTATTTTAAAACGCGGCATAAAAAATGGTCGTTTCGGGGTGGGTTTCCCCGCAAAAAAAGGGTGGTACTACTATCGATAAGTATATAGTAGTCTGACATACCCGTGCCGATGACCTCCCATCCCGCCTCGTCGAAGGCTCTGACGACTTGGCGGCCCAGAAGACCTGTTGCGCCGGTTACGAGCACTTTTCTTGCCATTGGTCCTTTCTGCTCCTCTTTTTTTTTTTTTGTTTTTTTGAGTGTGTGTATAAAAGTGATGCAATGCGATGCGATGCAATGGACAGGATGCCGGTGGGATGAGACGCAAATACGAAATGCAATGCGGAGGAAATGAATTTGAACGGAACTTATATAAAAGACGAAGAAGATGACGACGGGTTGATATAATATAATATAAGGCCCGCACTGGTTATATCATGTCGATGCAAGCAGCCCAGACAGCCAGAACCAAGACACTCGAACCAAGACACCAAACCAAGACCATCCCAGAAGAGCAGCCAGGGACCAGTTACATTTAATTACGCCATCCGATCGATAGCCGACAATTAACCGGGGTTATTGAGTAACATATTTGAAGTCGCAGGAGACTCTGCATAAACACATGCTCTCTCCATCCTCCAACTCCGATATCCCCATCACCACCACCAAATCTCCACATCTCCACAGCTTCAATTCGTAACCACCACCACAGAACATCAAAGGAGCATATAATAGATAAAAAAGAGACAAAAAAAGAAAGAAAGAGAGGAGAAAAATGTTATTAATAGGCCTAACAGGCGGCATCGCCACCGGCAAATCCACCGTCTCCAAAATCTTCTCCTCCCCCCCCCACTCCCTCCCCGTAATCGACGCCGACTCCCTCGCCCACACCGTAATCCTCCCAGGCACCCCCGCCTACCGCAAAATCCTCCAAAACTTCCTCTCCACAACCCCGGGCCTCCTCCACGACCCGGAATCCGATCCAAACCCCTCCCCGCACGGCGCCAGCATAAACCGCAAAGTCCTGGGCAGAAGAGTCTTCGGTACCTCCGACGCAAACAAACGGGACATAAAAATCCTAAACTCCATAGTCCACCCCGCCGTCCGATGGGCGATATTTAGAGGCATAGTGCATTACTGGCTCCGCGGTCACTGGGCTGTAGTCCTAGACATCCCGCTGCTCTTCGAAAGCAGATTGGATCTTTACTGCGGTGTATCCCTCCTCGTCGGTTTGGAACCGGAATTACAGCTCGAGAGGCTGGTAAAGCGCGATTCGTTCCTGACGAGAGATGATGCCGAGAAGAGGATAGCTAGCCAGATGCCCCTCGACAAAAAGATCGGATTCGCAGATGTCGTCATCTGGAATAACGATAGTAAAGAGGAATTGGAGCGGGAGATCGGATTGTTCGTCCAGAGGTATAGGAGCGGCAGACCCTGGATCTGGACATTGGCCATGCAGGTTTTCTGGCCGGCGACAGGCGTGGTCATCGCCTGGAGGTTATTGGGCAATTTCCTGAAGAGGAGAAGAATGGATGCGAAAGCTGCGGCGAAGCAAGAATAGAGATTAAATTCGATTTTTTTCTCTTACTTTTAATAGAGAGGTTCTGTACGATACACCTAGACGTATGGGAGCTTTCGTCTGTATAATAAATATCCTTTGTTTTCGGGTCCTTTCTCGATCCATCTTTGATTCTATCATGATATCATCACAGAAAGAAAATAGTACCTGGCCTTACTACTACTACACTAATGAAGACCACATTACCCTTTGAGATTTACAACCACACTTGTGCGCATTATCAAAGCATCGTCTCTCGTCATCCATTCATTATTATATTCAGTCGATGCCTCCCACTCCATCACGAAAAGTGATGGTCAGCAGAAGCAGAGACAGTAGGGATATGCACATGGGATATCTAGGAACAATAATATAATGCAGGAGAAAGAAATGTAAAAAAGTCGAAAGGGAATAACAAAAGCAGAACCCCGCCGAAACGCCGTCATGCTTTTATGTACTTTATGTAAACGCCATCGTCTAAAACAAATGCACCTTCGCTAACGTTAAACAGGATAATGTAAAAGTAAGTCGTGTGAAAGTAAAGTTAACAAAACGAAAAGAAAACAAGAAGAATTCGGGCAACAGCAAAATGGGTGTTGACTGGATTCTGAATAGCAGCCCATGACGACCGACGTTTAAAATTCAGAATCGCTGACATCCATGATGCTCGGGTCTGGCTCCCCTCGACGGGAGCCCCGAGCACTCCCGCCGACCCTGCGCTTGACAGTGCCAGCGCTGCGCCCAGAGGCGCCACCCGCCGGCGTAGACCCGCCCGGCCCCGAGCGTTGGATCTTATCCTCGCCCAGCAGCCTGTCGAAATCCCTGTCAGAGGGGATAACGGAACTCCCATCTGGGAGGTAGTACGTCGGCTCGAAAGGCTCGTCGGCCGACTTTAGAAGAGCTTGTTCAAGAAGCTCTGTAGCAACGGGGTCCTGTGGGACCAAGGAAAGCGCCTGTTGAAACGAAATTTAGTCATGATGCCTACGTTTTATTAGAGAAAGGGAAAGATATATACTACTGACCTCGTGGAGATGCCCGATGGCATCTCGGGTCTTGCCCTCCATCAGGCAGCAAAGACCCATTGAGCAACGAATGTTGGCTTCGTTGCCCCCGATCCTGATCGCATGGGTGAACTCCTCGATGGCCTCACCGTATCGTCCCAGGCGGCGATAGGCGTGGCCCAGGTTCGTGCGAAACTGAACGTACGTTTTGGGGTCGCCCCCAATTTCCTCGGCAAGCTTGATGCCGTTGAGGAACATCTTCACGGCCTCGTGAAGATGGTCGTTGTGGTAAAAGACCACCCCGAGCTCGTTCATGAGCAAGGGGTCGGTCTTGCAAAGCCCCCAGGCGATTTGGAGGTACTCGTCTGCCAGCGTGATGTTGTTCAGCTGGAGGTGCTGCATCCCAAGGAACATCTGGGGGAGATGTGTCCCTTGGAAGAGCTTGGCGGCGGCCGAGTACGCAGAGATGGCCTGGTCGTGCTCACCTTCGGCCGCGAAGGTATGAGCGAACCCGATCCAGGCCGGCCCGAACGAAGGATCCATGACCGAGGCCTTCGAAAAGAACCTGCGGGCATCTGCCAGTCGGTCAATGAGCATGTAGTATGCTCCGATGGCAACGAAGGTGACTGGTTCCTCTCGATGGTTGTCGGCAAGGTCGTGGGACATTAGGAACAACTCATTCTTCTTCCCCAGCTCGAAGAGACATGCTATGTAGACCGGGTAGAGTTTGAAATTGTACTTGTCCTTGGTCAAAAGTTCCTTGACAAGCTTGAGCGATTCTTCGAATCGGCATTGTGTGTACAGTAGCTCGGCCTTGGCCAAGACAATATCATGGTTGTCGGCGAGCGGGTACTGAGTTGAAAGCAGTGAAATGGCGTCATCGAACTTCGTGCTGTTTCTATACTTGCTGAGTCGAGTGGTGTACAATGCTTTCAAGAATTGGGTCGTGGCTTCGCCCTGTGCGCCACCGACACTAGCAGCCATCGAGTCAAAGTCGATCTCTCCAATGAACTCCCATTCCTCTTCAGGGCTGAGGAGGTTGTTGCGCATGAGTGTATCGAAGGCCTCAAAACACCTGACGTCGATCTTCACAGCGGTTTTGTAAGCCTCCTTGGCCTTGTCATAAGCACCTTGCTTGGTGTAGATGACCCCACGGAGGTAGCACATCGCCGCTTCATATTTCTCCTCATTGGCTCGAGACGTCCCACGCTTTCTAAGGTTATGAGGGTTCGAGACGATGGGACTTTCATCGCCAAGTGTCTGGAGCGCTTCTTCGTGTTTGTTTTGTTTGATCTGAGAGAGTGCATAGAGGTACTTGCACGGTGCAGACTTCTGGATCAAACCAGTCCCGTCGAGGAAGGCCTGTGCTCGCGTGTATTGACCAGTAGAGAAGTGAATCTGAGCCAAGAAAAAGGCATCGTTGGGGTCATCTTTAGAGGGTTCCGAGTTAGCTGAAGCTCCTTAGAGTTGTCTATCCAGCCCGTTCCGTTACCAGAAGCTCATATACAGGCAGCCTGTTATAATGAAGCTTGATGGGTACGAATTGGCCAGATTTGTGGTGGGAGGGGGTACTCACTAGTCAAGGCGAGAAGCTTGTCTCCTATGAAGATTGCTGAGTCGTACTGATGTTTGTTGACAGCGTCCTGTCGCCATTCACGGAGAAACTTCTCCATATCTTGCTCCTCGATTGCAGGATCGATAGTAGGATCGATCTCGTCTTCTGTCTCTATTTCGCTTTGTTCGGATCGAGATACAAGCTCCTCGTCGACTTCAGGGCTAGATGCTCGTCTACGCGGGCGGTTGAATTCAGTCTCTGAGATAGTGTCGTCGGTAAATCCAGATGGGGGATCGGTAAGGTCCTCTATTTCATCCTCTTCGGTGCATCCAGATGGGGGATCAGTAAGATCTTCTATTTCATCCAGTTCAGTGCATCCAGATGGGGGATCGGTAAGATCTTCTATTTCCTCCTCTTCGGATTCGGATTCTGGTTCTGATTGTTCAGGTTCAGCTTCGGGCTTAGGTGCTTTCAACACAAGAGGTGACAATTGTGGTGGTGGTGGTTTGCCTCTGCTACGAAGGAAGTATCGAGGATGAGGATCAAGAGCTGGGAGAGGAACAGGAGATGGTTTCTTGACGGGATCTCCGAGTGGTGAAGGTGCGTCTTCTTCTCGAGTGTCACTGGCCTTCAGGGTAGAACGTCGACGACGAGGAGTTTTGATGATAGGAGTGATGGGAGCTTCAGTGGTAGCTTCAATTTCGACCTCTGATGATGATGAAGTATCCTCGGGATTTTCGGTGGCTGTGACTGGTTTGTTGGTTCCCCTCTTCGAGGCCGCTCTACTTCGAGCAGCGGCAATGGATCGCCTTCGACCGCCTCCACGACGCCTACGAGCTGACGAAACTATCGTGAGAGCTGGTAAGAGCTGTCGTCTTCTAAAATGATAAGGGCAATGAGATTAGGGTAGGGCAAGCTTGGTGATGCTTGATTGAGCTTCGTGATGACGGTGATGATGGCAATGGCGATGTGATGAGGTTGGTGATGAGATGGAACGTGAGGTGGAGAGAGGATGGAGGAAAGTTGTTGCAGGTGTCTGGAGCTTGGAAGCTGTCGACGTCTGTTTTTCTGGCTGCGCGTTGACCAGCCCGAATAAACAAACGCACAACAACCATTTCGCCGACACACAGCAACCAACGTCATCATATACCATTCACTCCCCTTAGCTTTGAATCGCAGTCACCATCACGGCATCGCAGTCTAATCTACGACTTCATTCGAGACGGGTTTTATAGCTACGGTCCGATATCGACGCCGCTAGAGCAAGGAGCGGGCAGCAGCCACAGTCCTTCGCAATGAACGGCGACGACCCTTTCATCCAAGTCCAGCAGTGTGTGTCCTGTTCCCAAAGCATGTCTAAATATATATCTCTGCTCCGACGGAACTTCTAAACTAATATGGTGCGACTATTTTCACTGGTATTAGGGACGTAACCGTGCTTCTACAAACTACCCGCCAACTATTCTCCTCCTACCTGCGAATCCGTTCTTTAGCGTCCAGTCGCACCTCTCCCGAACTCACTTCCGCCCATTCAGAGCTCGAGGGCGCCTTAGCAGACCTCGAAATCGACCTCGAAGATCTCCGTCTCGCCGTCTCAGAGGGTGAACGGGACCCATACCGTTTCGGTCTCGAAGTCGAAGCAGTTGCCAAGCGTCGAAAATGGCTTCGAGAGGTCGAGAGCGAATTGAGCGATATAAAGGAGGAGCTCGGGAAGGAAGCTGCGATTATGGCCGGTTCCGTAAAGGGACGACAACCTACCACCGTAGTATCATCGTACGACGATGATAACGGGAGTAGAGCAGGGGACGACTCTTATACCCAATTCGAGCACATGCACCAGCAAGAATTAATGCGGAATCAAGACGATCAGCTAGAGAGCGTCTATAGAACTGTTGGGAACCTGCGAATGCAGGCGAATGATATGAGTCGAGAACTTGAGGAGCAAGCTGTTATACTCGATGAGACAGACGCTATTGCGGAAAGAGTAGATGGCAGGTTGAGAAAAGGGATGAAGAATCTCACGGAGTTCGCAAGAGCTAATGAAGGTAACCCATTATCCTTACCCCGTTGTAATATAATAGCTAGAAGGCTAACTAACCACTTTGATCTAGATAAATACTCGAGTTGCTGCATCGCAATCTTGATATTTGTTCTTATTCTGTTGCTAGTTCTTCTCCTTATATTATGATTGAAGAGTCACGCCCTTAATTATGTGTTATCCTTCTTCTTCTTCTTGGAGTTCATTGGCGTTCAGGCTGGGGCGGGTGTGCATTTCTGATATAAAATACCTCCGATCTAATATTACTTGTAAATGTCTAATTTATACACAATTTTCCGATTTCTCCGGATATTTCCTTCCCGTTCACGAAGGCTTTTCTCAGTATGCAGTACTCTCGATCGATTCCGGGTACTTTAAATCCCCTTGTCGCCTCATCTCATCCATAACCTCCATCACTGCGATCGTTTCCTTCCATGGCATAGTTTCACACTCCAATTTCCCATCTCGAATAGACCTCGCACACCCGTCCGCTTGCCAATACATCGCCCCGCCCTCATCATTCCTCTCAACCCACTCGCCGGCGCCTCCTTCCTCCTTCCTCAAAATAACCCTATACTTCAACGGCCTATACGCCGGATGGGCAACTTGAATCTCCCCTTTCGTACCGTAAATCCTAATCGCGGGACCACCAGTTCCCTCCCCATCCACATCCTGTCCAACCCTGAAACTCGTCATCGCAATACCCGTTGAATTTTCAAACTGGCATACAACAGTAGTAGTCTCATCGCACCCAGTACCACCATATTTCTGAATATGTCCCACAACCTTGGGAGTTTTCGGGTTCTCATCCAAATGGTACAGAATCTGGAAAACCCAGGTGAGGGAGTATACCCCCAAATCTAGGAGCGCACCACCGGCAAGGTCCATATTAACCATCCTGTTCTCCGGCGGGAAGGCAGTCTCGACCTCATTTAGTAGCGAGAGATCCGCTAGTACCCGCTTGACATCTCCGATTTTTCCGGACTTGACTAATTCCCGGACCTCGATGCTCAACGGGAAGAAACGGGTCCACACGGCTTCCATGATGAATAGGTTCTTTTTCTGCGCAACCTCGAAGATGATCCTTGCCTGTTCGGCGTTGACCGTGAATGGCTTTTCGCAAAGAACATGTTTGCCGGCATTCAATGCGAGCAAAACGTGTGGGAAGTGGTGAGAATGCGGGGTCGCGACATAGATGATGTCAACATTTGGATCGCTGACAAGGGACTCGTAGGTACCATATGCGGCAGCAGTTCCCTCTGGAACACCACAGTCCGATAGAAACTTCTCAGCGCGGGAGACAGAAGAAGAAGCTCCGGCGGCAACTACAGTGTGCTTGATATCACCGGCACCCCGATTCGCCGGGTCGAGAAGAAGGTCCTTTGTGAAGACTACCAATGTGTTAGAATCGTACGTTTTCCAAGTGGACCCTTGCATTCCCATCAGGAGAGATGCGTTGGGGATGTGGTATATTGCAGCAAAGCTTCTAGCTTCTTCGAACAGTAATTGAAATTCATACCAGACGCAATCCATCCGCAACCTATAGTAATTTGGAAGCTTAGTTAGTATGTCTTTTAGCATAAACGTATGGATTTCTTGCCCAAACCTACCCAGAATACCCCACTTTAGCTCGTATGGTGAAGCCATCTTGATCAATTGAATTGCAATGAAGGGTTTCGTAAGTTATTGAAGCTCCTCGAGACTATTTGAGTATATAGTCGACTCTATCAAAAGGCCGTGACGTCAATGGCTTTAAAGTTTACAAAAACGAAGAGAGTCACTAAAATAGACCGATATCAATATCCAGAATTCAAATACCAGGTTATTATACTGAGGGAAACAGGATAATTTATATCAGTTGCTTCCCCGTTTTCCCCACAGATAACAAGTATAACTTAAGTAACTACCTGATTCATAGAACGGATTTGATTATTCAGCCTAAACCTTGTCTTGGTGCTCGCTACATGGTTTCGTCTCTCGTCTACGATCATGAGATCCGAACTACCCGACATTAATCCGAGCGCTGTATAGAATAGATGCAATGCATAGGACTCTGACCCTTGTAAGATCGTACCAAGATCCGGGGCTAATGATAGCTAGCTCCATCCCATATTCCAACATGTTCAACACACCCGCCGCCTAATATAATAGGTCTATTTAGTTGAATTCGTGAATCCTTCGGCTCGAGCCTTGCGAGATCGGCTTCATATTCCGATATATTAATAATATACAATTTACAAGTAATATATGGGTTAGTAATCATATCAATCACTCTCCCCCAAAAGTTCAAAGCCATCATCATGCCCCGTCCTCCTCGACACCCCCTCTTGTTGGTGACCTTGCATGAACCTCTCCATGAGCTTTTGCAACCTCTCATCCCTTGCTGCCGTTTCTTTCCTCTCTCGTTTCCCGCCTTGACTTTCGCTTTCATCGCCCTCGCTTGTATCGTCATCTTCCTCACCCTCACTCTCAAACTCTTCCCCAAACTCGTCCACCAGCTCACCAACCTCCTCATCCTCCTCTAGATCCGCATCATCTTCCTCCGATTCTACGATATCTATCTTATCATTATTGCCACCGCCGGTAGCTCCATCTTCCTCTCGTTCGCCCGGACTTGCAGTATACATTACCTGCTTCCTTGGCGGCAACGTTCCCGGCGCAGCTGAATCTGGTTCTTTCAATATCGCCTGGAATACCCTATCATCCATTCTCCTCCCCGCGATTAATGCCGACAACTTCCTCCTCATGATGTATTTTATTTTAAAATGACGGTTATTTGGAAACCAGCCGTCAATATTCTAACAATAAAAATTTTTAGTAACATCGCACCAACGAAATGGGGAGAGGGTGTATTGACTAACATCGCACACATCCCTAGCCTCACACTTTTCAATGTCTGCTAGTTCTGCTAACAAGGGATCTTTCAAGTCGCAAAATTGCCATATCTTTCCGTCGAGAATGATAGTTTCCCCGTCAAACAGATGTCCTGTGTTTTGACTATATTCCCCATATCCATTAGCTAGTATTCCATGAGACTCCGGCGCCAACATTCGACTATCTCACCTAGAGTCCTTCTTCGGCTTAACCGTATGCACTTTAAACGCCACAACTTGGTACTTCGCAAACTCCTTGCTCTTTCTCGGATCAACCCCAAATTTTACGTAGGTATCTCGCCACGGCCCACTCCTCCAGTAATAAGCGACGTGCGGATAAGCCCACTTCAACTGCTGCCATAAGCTACTAGGCATATTATTCATCAGCCCACGTCGAGTCCATATGGGCCTCTCCTCAAACAACTCCTCCAGTTTTTTCAGACAATCCACAAACAAAGGCGGGCCCTTTGGACGTTTCCTCATCCCCGACTGGGGGACCGTATCGGAATTCCAATTTCCGTATTGCGTCTGTGTTTGCACCCGTGCTCCGGCATTGATGAAGACGGGTTCGCCGTTTACGTCCGTGTCGACTTTGATAGCGGGGTTTTGGCGGAAACCGTAGACGAATGGGTAGTTTATGTGCGTGAACCGCGGCGGACGCATAATTTCCGCATCCGCGTCGGCGGTGATTTTGTCGGATAGTTGGAGGCGTTTGAGTGCTTGTACTATACCATCCAGGAAATGTTAGACTGGTACTATATCATTTCAATGAAAATAAATGGAAACATACGATCCAACTCCATCATATTCTCCTCTACGTTTTTCGCCCACTCGGAGTTTCGAGTATTCCACTGATAATCCGCCATATCTCTAAACCGGATCGTATGGTCTACCCAACCCACAACCTCAGACGTGAACTTCCCATCAAGACCCTTTAAAATTCCGGGAATATCCTGTTCCTGACCCGGTGCAGGTCTAGGATTCGGTCCCTTCCCTTTAGGAACCGTGATTTTGAGAAGCATAGCCCGGGTCCTCGCCGGCTTCCCTTGGATCGGAGGCGCCAATGCATCGCCAGGTCGAAACCGAAGTTCCAGGCCATTGGGCTCCGATATATTTTCTGGATTCGGTTTGAACGCCTATTCGACATGACTTAGTACAAATTCCACCTTTGTCGTCGGGAGAAAAGGAATATACCCACCTGCGCCACAGCCTTCCCACCACCTAGCATCCTAACCGCCCGGTCTGTATTATTCAATATCACAGCAGGGTGTTCCACCGCCAGCAACTTTCGGTCTTGGATTTGATACCAAGGCGCCTCGGACGGCGGAGGCCTTGGCCGATCATACTTCTCTTCGAGGGCGGACGGAGATTGGGACTGCATATCTCGGTCTATCGCAGTCTAACCCCGTGGTCTCTAGCTAGAAATCTCCTTTCAATGGCCTGGATTTGAGGCCGACGGGGTGGTATCTATATTTTGTTGCTGGCGTTGTATTTTTTTTCTATTCTACAACTACCGTCGAAGGGCAAAAAAATCTTAGGTGACGGAGCCCGGGTTCGAACTCAGCGGGCTGTTCAACCGTATGGAAATCTTCAGTCTGTTCCCCTTGCCGGGCGAAAGTGAAGCTAAGAACAGCAACCTGGTGATGCAAATTGTTAGAGGTTTGTAGTGAGAGTCGAAGTTGTACATGAAAGTAGATAGATGATTGGTGCCTGTTTCAAACGTAAATCTCGATTGCTCTGCAATACAACGCAAACCTACTGTGCCATTTTAGCTCTCCCCTATTCATAACAAAAAGCATATCCTGCTCCACCTTCCCCTCCAGTCCACAAAGCCCCTCCCCACCATCACCAACCATCTAACAAAAAAAATTGCAAAAAAATAAGTTGTAGAAGTGGAGCAGCTAGGAATCGAACCAAGGACCTTTTCTATGCGAAAGAAACGTTATACCACTAAACCACAGCCCCGATCTAATAGATGAGACTTTGACTGAGGTAAAAGCCGTCTTAACGCTTCACGCCAATTCTTTCCTCTATCAAAATTCCAACAGTTGGGATCTCCAACAACACATCTTCAAGGATCCAGCACCGATGCTTCGTATCGACCAAAATCCACTCCAAGTCTAACTACAGGACTATATACCGACTAAATCGATCTTATAACATACCCCCCCCCCCCCCCCCTGGTAAAAATTGACAATGGAGAGCATAGCCACTCCTCCGAGATCTCGGCCATTCTTCCCAACCCTCCTCCCAGAAATCATCTATTCAATCTGCGAATGCCTCAGATCAGATGACCTTTTCAACCTTCTCTTCACCTGCAAACGAATATACCCCATAGCCCACAAACAACTATGGAGATCCCTCAACTTTGAGCGATACCAAGGCTATACTCCCGAGGGGGTGGCGTATTTCTACCCAGACAAATGGAATCGGGTGGTAAACGTCGATATCGATCGAGAACGTCATCCGACTGGGATCACTGACCGGACGTTGGGACTCGGTTGGAAACATGTTAGGCATATAAACATCGGCGCCATCGTACTATTCAGGAACCGTGCCCTTTGTACGAGGTTAACGGAGAAGTTTAGGGATGGGTCCTTGATGCCGAGAAGCCTACATCTTTCCAGTCTGCGGGCCCTTGATTGGCATCCATACGGTAGGAGGAACGACTCAGGTACCTGCCCATCGGCCTCATAATATAGCTAGACAAAATTAAGCTATGACTCTCACACTAATTCAACCACCACATAGACACTCCAATACCCGACAGGGCGGCCTTCCTCGAGATCCTAAAGTCTTACTCCCTCTCAAAAAGCCCCGCATCCTTCTCAACGACCTTCGACGTAAACCACACCATCTTCGACGCCCTCGCCCTCTTCGACACCCCCAAAATTACAAAGTTATCCCTTAAAGTCTTCATAGACATCGGGGCGATTTGGAGCGACGTCCCCGAATTGATAACAGCAGTCACAAACCTCATCTCCTCCCTCCCCAGCCTCCGCAAGCTATCTTACACCTCAAGAAACATCACCACCAGTCCTCCAGACGCCTACCCCCCCTGGCCGATCGGTCGATACGCACACCTCCTATCAAACCTCCAATCCGCTTTCGACAATCTACACAACCTCGAATCCCTCAGCATATCAGGAATCTTCATGCACCCAACATTCCTCTTCACCCCCCCTCGAAAAACCAAATCCCTAAACCTGGGATTACTATCCGTAACCCCATCCTGGTTCCTAAAATTCGCCAGCTAACCCTTCACCAAAAATCTAGAATCCATCTCCCTCCCATTCGTCATCATATCCGGCTGGAACGACCCAATCCAACCCCCTCCGTTCCCAAAACCATACCCAGACGACATCACAATCACCTCAGTAACCATAACCTCCCTAAAAAGCATCACTGGCCAACTCTCCCCATCGATCCCAAACGGCCTGATCCGCCGGATCTTTGAAACAAACAAATCCCTCGACACCCCCTCCAGAGAACTAATCCTCCAAAACCAAACATCCCAAAAAACAGACCTCCACCTATCCTACATGACATCCCAAACCGAAAAACACTCGGAAGACCTAAAATCCAAATCCGCCCCGCCGTGGTGCCCCCGCCCGCCCAGGAATGATTTCTACTACCACCCCGACCAACCCGAAGAATTCGAAGAACAATTCGTCCTCAGCTACCTCGCAAGACTAACCAAACAAATGGCAGAGAAAACAGAAATGAGGGATATAGACGAAATCACAAACACAATGATCGCTAGATTAACCCTGTTCTTCTCAGACTCGAATCTGCAGTCGTTAGACGTCGCCCTATGGAAAGATTAAAAAAAAGTTTAGAGCATTTAGACCTCACAAATCCTTCATGTATTTTAAATCACCCACACGCCTCGTAAGCCAGTTAAAGATCTTTCGAAACGACTTAACCATATACGCATATAACTACAACCACCAAATTTACTAGCCGACAAAGTAAACAAAATACCAATACCGGTACCCCTTTCCTCCAAAAAGAAGCACACCTACAAAAAAAAGTCCTAACTCTCAAGCATACATATTCGTCTCATGTACCAGATCTGGCCGAAGATATATATACCGAACCATAAAATCCAACCCGAAGACATAAAAAAAAGTATATATATACCAAAAAACCCACACAGTACTCTCCAAATTCAACATAAACACACACTCCCCACTGGTTTTACATAACGATCCAACAAAAGATATATGTAATACACCCCCCCTCAGCAAGACTACCAAATTACCTAGAACTCAAGATCACAAATAAAAAGCGCGAAGACCGAGGAAGTTAACATCGAAGCGGGTTGAAGCCCCCTTTAGAAAGTATCCAAAAATTCCAAGCCATCGCAGCTAAAATACCTCCAAGCTCCTTGATCTTTAAAAAAAGACATGGAAATCGATATTCGAAAAGAGATAAAACTCAGAGATCGAGAAGAGGATGGGAGAAAAAAAAGGTGAACACATCACGCACTTCATTTCATTACTACATCTCGCTTTTGTTAAAAAAAAAAAAAAAAAAGGTTAAGAAAAGGAAAAAAGAAAATCCACCTCCTGCTCCCTCTTCCTCCAAGCATTCAAAATCCCTTCATTCATACATATGATTTCTCTTTTTTTTGACCATAAAAAAAGGGGGGAGGACCGGTTACAACAATAAGGATGTTTCAAAAAAAAGAGGTAGAAGAAGTTGTGTGTTCGTGTGTGTTTGTTTGGCGTTTCGTCGGAGTTATCAACCAAGTCCAAGAAATATAAACAACAGAAAGTAACCAAAGAAAAGGATGATACGAAGGTGAAGGCAACAGGAGGTGCTAAAACATCCGGAAGAGAGCAGGCATCGTTAAGAAGGAGAAGAAAGGGAATAAGAGGGTTGTCGAAAAGGGAGAAGAGGGAGAAGAATGGTCGCCATCCAAAAAAGAGTAACATGTCGGACTGTCGCTATGAAACAGAACTCCATGTTCAGGGCAGAGGGTACGCGGGATCGAGGACGCACAGAGCAAAAGAAAAGGGACAAAGTCAAGAAAAAAACGACAAGTACAGCATTATCAATAATAGCTGAGATGTTTGGTCCCCATAAAAAAGATTATCGCGGAGAACACGCATAAAGGGGTCACTCGTGGAAGCAGCAAGGAGGTCTAGTAGGCGGGCAATCGGACGAGGCAAAAAACAAGACAATGAAAGGACAAAGCTGGCGGTTGGCGTCAACACTCAAAGGACTACACTCCATGGGTGAGACCCTACCCGGACAGTTCCCGTTAGCCAACAATCTCCCCACCTGCAGAGATCGCTCCACCTACCATATGTGGTGCCCAAGCTCTCCCATTGGGATTGCCGTCAAGCTCCCCATTTGCATCTTCGTGTGTGATGACCATAGGCGAAGCAGGTCTCGGAAGTGGAACGCCTGGTCGGCGCTTCTTTGCATTGTCTTCCAACGCCTTCCATCGGCTTTGACGCTCTTGAGCACGGGCTTCTGCGCCTTCTTGATGAGCGGCATACTCTGCTGAGCACTCATCGAAAAGCGTAGGGTTTATTTCCATGAACAACTTCATCGCATTATAAACGAGTCCGTGAATGGTCCTATAGAAAATTAGAACGCTGTAATGTTGGATCAGAAAAGAGTGTTACATACCTATTCCAATGGCCCTTAGAGTTCTCATAGAGCGGAGCGAACATGATCGGAAGAATGACCTCGACATTGTCACTAACCAAGTTGCAGAAGTATTCATTGTTCCAGAAGTAGAGGGCTCGTTCAGCGACCTAGAGTTTGCATTAATTACGTGTTCGCATTTCAGATTTCAGGGGTCATATGAATACAGACCTGGAAGTGGGGGCTAGCAACCGACTTGGCCAGTTGGTGGAACAGCGGCTCTTGAACTTTGGCAAATTCGGCGGGGTCCATAACCTCGAAAATGTCCTCAACTTCGTTAAGGAACATAACCTCCTTTGTGCTGTTAACCTTCGGCCAATATCGTAATAATCCCAATACAACCTATCCAAAAGTCAATAAACCCTATTTTTGCACCATCGGGAGGGAAAGGAAAAACACAAACCTCCTCTGTGAGAGCGGCATCTTTCTCTAGGAACTGAACAATGCAGTACGCCAACTGCGGGTGGTACATACTCAAGCTCTTCGCCTTGTGCAGTGGCAGAAGAACTCTTGTCAAGAACAGCTTGTGTTCTTCTTTGAGAGGCAGGGCGAACCCGTTGATAATGGACCCGAGGATCTCCAACAACTCTGCTATGCCGTTGAATCGCTCAGTCTCATATACAAACTGGAAGAATACATTGTTAATGGACCGTCGGATGAAAGATCTGAGATTCAAGAATTTGCCGTATATTCTATGTAGGGTAGTCTTGAGAAAATCGCGCTCTCGGGGATCTTCGCTATCAAACAGCTCAAGGAGTTGCAAGACGAAACCATGATCAATATATTGCTTAGCGATATTGGTATTGAAGTCTTGGCTTTCGATGAACCGTAGGAAAAATTCGTAAACGACTTGAATGTGTGGCCAGGCAACTTCGAGGACGGGTTCGTCTTCCTCAGGGTCGAAAGCGTCTCCAACAGGATTGACTGGTGGCGGAATAGGTCGGAAAAGATTCTTAGCGAACATCTCGACGACCTTGGGGTACATTGGCTCCGAGATGACTTGTCTGTTGTTGGCGACATAGTCGAGCAATTCATGAAGGGCAAGTCGTTTGATTTCCTTCGATTTCATATCGGCAGCAGCATCATTAAAGTCGAATATGACGTTGCACTGATCTAGTTTCTGCAAGAATAGCTCCTGTCGACGAGCAGGGGGTACCTCTAAAGCGGGGTATTAGCATATGACCCTCAATTCGTATAATTTTCGATAGCAGCTCCCATACCATGAAATCCGTGTAGCTTCTCAAGCTCTCGTTTCTCAGAAACGTCAAAGCGAGAAGAGTGCTGCCTTTTGGGTGTCTTAACACCCTCAGGGAATGTAACGTCTTTCGGAGTAGTCTGAAGGCCGACGGGGTAGTTAACCTTGGAGCCTGCCTTCGGCGGTTGCAGGTCACCAGGCATCGTCTCTGCAGCTCCAGGAGGGGGTGGGTGCTATATAACAGCCAGATAGTCAGCTACCAGAGCCTTCCTCATCATAAAACCTTAACTTAAAGGGACTTACTGGAGCACTGCTAGGGCTAATGACCACATGTGGCGCCAACATTCTGTTGGTCATTGGAGAAGCATTTTGCTGATTGTGCGATCCGAGAGAGGAGGTCGAGGAGTTAGCTGACCCGCCGAGGGAGTTACCAGACGATGAACCGACATTGGGAGCAGGTGGTAAGGAATTGGAGGCGAGAACGCTCTTCTCCGACTTCTTTTCCGCCTTTTCTTCTTTCTTCGACGGAGAATCCGATGAGTCCTTCTTCTTAGATGAGGAGGTCTTAGACTCTTTACCCCGAAGCTATAATATTATCCAAAGCGCGGGGAAACACGCGCCCAAAAAGTCAGCCCATTTTAAGCTCTGAGACAAAGACAACTAGCTGAGAGAACCTTGGTTCGAGCAAGCACTTCGCGAGTGAAACGGCGTGAAGTATGCTAGCGAGAAGCTCAAGGAAATGAAAGACAAACAAACGCGATTAGGACGGGGGTGGAGGGAGAGGAGGAGCGGAAAAGAAGAAGAAAGGAGGGGTGTGGGTGTGGGTGTGGGTGTGGGTGTGGCGAAGGAGGGCCTACTCTTTGCTTGAATCTGTTCATGTTGAGCATTGGGACCGTTGTCTATCGAAACTATTTCTAGATAAATCCCCAGGTAGGGCTATGATAAACGAAACGGGGTGAAAGCCGACGAGCAGCAGAGGAGAATAGTATCGGGGTTTCGGTGATTGCCAGGTCGACTGTTTCGAAAGAGAGTACTGTGTGACGTGATTCCAAAAGGGGCGAGATAGACGGAGGGAGAGGGGGTTTTTGGTGACTTTCGGAGATGTTGGTGTCCTCCAGGAGATGTACCGCTACCAGTAGAGCGGGAATGCCCAATTGAAATCACCGTTCGGTCGAGGAGATGCAGGAGGAAGAGATGATTGACGGATGAATTGGGGGTGATTGATTGATTGAGATGAACCGGCGGGATCTGTAACTTCCGGAGAGAGGGAAAAGGAGTCCCGGAAGAAGGTTGTCTGTTGTTTCGTGTGGTTGAAGGTGGTGGATGGGTGATGATGGTGATGATAATAATACTCTGTCCGAGCCTATTGCGGGGAGGTTCTGCAGAATAACGAAGCGTAAAGTAGTATGTAAGAAGCCCACTGGCCCTGCGAACCTGCAAGCAGCATCAGCTGGCTGGCCTGTTTCTTTTCTTGCTTCCTGCTTCCTGCTTCTGGCTTCCTGCTTCTTTGCTTGCTGCTTATTGCTGCTTGTCCTTGTGGTGTCTGTCCCTCTGGCTGGCTGGCAGTCTGGCTGGCTGGCCTGGCTGACCTGGGCTGGCTGGGTCTGACTGGCTGGAAAGGGAGAAAGCTAAGCAGCACGGACAAGCAACCAATCAATGGCTGCTGGTGATGATGGTTATGATGATGATGCTTGGAACCGAGAGGGCCCGTGACTTTAGAGCTAGATCCAGAGCTAAAGCTGAAAGGAGACCTGAGAGGTCGGCTAGGTGGGAGGTAGGTTATATAGGAGATGGCGATGATAGATGTATATATGTCTGGGTATATTCGACGAGGAGGAAGAAGAGGAGGAGGAGGAGGGCGTGTTCCTGCTAACAAGAAGAACGAGAGAACCAGAAAGAGAGCGAGGGAGCGAGAGAGCGAGAAGAGAGCGAGAAGAGAGAGACGGAGAAACGACCACACAAACAACCCGCAGTTTGGTGTTGTATCATGTTGCCTCCTATCAGACTACGCACTTCATATCATTATCACAGCCATCATATCGTTCATATCATCCATATCATATCATATCCCAACTATCATATATCTCACAATGGCCTCCATCGTTGGTTAAGGGGCACTTCCCGCGATCCAAAAAAACAATATTATATTAAAACACCTCTGCTCTGCACCGCACTGGCTGGTGTGGACCGGCCCTGTCCCTTCCAACCCCGGCAGGTCCCAGACAAGGGCCGTGTTTTATTGCAGGTCAGGCTGGCTGGCTGGCAAACGGGCGGCAACCGCCAGCCAAGCCGGTCCAGTTTCCAGCTTCCAGCTTCCAGAAGCTAGAAACATCGAACGCACCGCTCGTATCCACCGTGGGATACCTAGCTACGCGACGGGGAGGGGAGAAGCATTGTTCGATGCATGCATGGATCGTGCCTGCATCGAGCATCGATCATAATTCTATATATAAAATACCTACTTACTTAAGTACTTACTTGAGTATTCAAATAGAATTCCATGTGCGTCTATCTCGCCCAAGATATCTATACTGATATATGATGTCGATGGAGTAAGAGGTATATATGCCATGCGTTTGAGACATAATTACGTATGAATCGGTCTCATACTCAGATTTCTCGCAGGCATCCCAATTAATTAATTATAGTTACTTAGTTGTCGCAAATGCCCTGTACTTAGGTACCTACCTAACTATGGCTAGGTACTTCATATCCCAGTAGCATAGACCAGTAGGACATCTTTGGGAAAAATATATATATATATATATATATATATATATTGAATCGTAATGCATTCGATCGAAGTATGCTCGATGTTCAATCATAAAAATTTAACGATAACCGAGTTGTACGTGCTCACTGCCTCAAAGCTTTAAAAAGCCAATTACAAAATGAAAAAAAAAAAAAAAAGAGGAAAGGCAAAAGAAACAAGAGAAGTCGAAAGACAAGATGAAGGAGACGAAGCAAGTCAACGATACGATCTAACAACAAGTAGCTCTAAACCATAAAAATTTAAAAGCCTACTCATCCGAAATCGCCGAAAACTTCTCCAAAATCGCCTGGTGCAGCTTCTCATACTTAGCAGTAATAACATCCTCCCCATCATCCGGAATCTCAAACTTCATACTCCTCAATTGATGCTGCAACTCCCCGGTAGCTTCCTTAATCTTATTCCACCCAACACCGCTCGCAACCGCCTTCTGCGCCTCATCGTGGAATCCCATCATATTCTTCATCATCCAGTTGCTCTTCCACATGGGGCAGTACTGATCGTACTTGGAGTATCCGTTCTGCTGTAGGAAATCTTCTTTGACCAATGTAGCGATGTAGAGCGTAACCTTATCGTTGTCAGCGAGGGACTGCGCACCGACCAGCTGCACGACTTGTTCCAAATCTTCGGAGTCCGAAAGCAGCTTCTTGACTTGATCACGGTACTTGGGGAACTCCGGGAAGTTCTTCTCGTAGTACTTGTCCAGTGACTTGGTATACTTGCTGTACGACAAACTGGTGTTCACGGATGGGAAATCTATACCATCCAGTCAGCATCAAACACCCCTCACGGCACAAATGGTAAAAAGAATGGGGTGCACATACGCTTCCTCTGCGCCAAACGCTTATCCAACCCCCAGAAAACCTGCACAATATTCAACGTCGAAGCAGTAACCGGATCCGAAAAGTCACCACCAGGCGGACTAACAGCCCCAACGATCGAAACCGATCCAAACCGTCCAGGACTTCCCAAACACCTAACCTTCCCGGCTCTCTCGTAGAAACTAGCCAACTTGGCTCCCAAATACGCCGGGAAACCCTGATCAGCCGGCATCTCTCCCAATCGCCCGGAAAGTTCTCGAAGCGCCTCCGCCCATCTCGACGACGAATCCGCAATCATAGCCATATCCTTACCCTGATCACGGAAATACTCCGCCAAAGTAATACCCGTATAAATCGACGCCTCACGTGCAGCCACAGGCATGTTGGACGTATTCGCCACCAAAGTCGTTCGCTTCATAATCTGCTCCTTCCGTCCCTTGATCTCAATCGATAACTCCGGGAAATCCTTCAACACCTCCGCCATCTCATTCCCTCTCTCACCGCATCCAACGTAAATAATACCATCCGTATTCGAAAACTTACTCAACGACTGACTAATAACCGTCTTCCCGCACCCGAAAGCACCGGGAATAGCAGTAGTACCACCCTGAACACTGGGGAACAACGCGTCCAAAACCCTCTGTCCCGTGAAAAGCGGATAATCCGCCTGCGCTCTTTCAGCAACCGGTCGGGGAACACGAACGGGCCAAGTATGCATCATCGTAAAACTCTGCTTCTTCCCATCAAACTCCACCTCCAAAACCTTATCGGTAACATTGTAACTACCCTTCTCCGCGATATAAGTGATGGTACCTCTAGCCCGAGGCGGGAGGAGGATCTGATGATCATTCATCAACGAATTCTCGAATACGGTAGCGTAGATATCGCCTCCGGTGATGTGATCGCCGACCTTCTTCTCGCCGGGTGTGAATTCCCAGGCCTTCTTACGGTCGAGCGCAGTGATGTCGATACCACGGGGGATGTAGATGCCCTGCGACTCGCGTTGAATTTCCTTAAGAGGTCGTTGAATACCATCGTAGATATTCTCCATGAGACCCGGTCCCAATTCGACGGAGAGAGGCTTGCCGGTTCGTAGGACGGGGTCACCGACAGTAACACCAGCTATCAACCAAAAAGGACCATCAGCCATCCCTTCCCGTTATATATGACGATAGGGGAAAAAAACCATACCAGTCTCCTCGTAAACCTGAATAGTAGCCTTATCCGCCTCTATCCTAATAACTTCACCCATCAAAGCATCATGTCCAACTCGAACCTATCCCTTCAATCAGTATCATTCACCCCTCCATCATTCTAGATAAGAGCTCGGGAGGACACCTACAAGCTCGTACATAGCACACCCGATCATATTCTCCGCAACAACGACCGGTCTACCCTCAAAATCCCGCCATTAATCAATCGCGACCACCGAATCTCGGAGAAAGAAGATATAATATACCCGGATATGGAGTAAATGGACCCTACACAAAATCACCGAAACCCCCCAAAGTCAGCACCAAAATCATCATATAGAAGCCCAAAGGGAAAAAACCCACCATATCGGTCCTCTGGAGCCTCAGCGTCCCTCTTCGACTATCATCATCCAAACCCAACCATTAGCCCTTTCTCCCCTCCACGAACCCAAAGGCCCACCATACCATTGTATCTACTTCCGTAAAACCAATACCACAAAAAGAACCACCTCTATTCCTTCCGATAATATATCCCAAGTAAAACCGTCGGGTAAAAAAAGTCCGCTATCGTGCGTTTCGAAGAATCGATGTGGGAGTGGGAAGAAAAGGCGGGATGCTGAAATCTGGGAGGGAAACGGGCGTAACAAACGTCACCTCTTCTTCTCCGAGAGGTAAGGGAGCTAAAGCTAAACGTTGGAACACACCTGGTAAACGCGAAAGCCAGTACGTTATCTTATCACAACACAATTATTACAACCAGCTCTGCAACAACAGGGGTTAATCTCGAGATCGAGATATCATCTTGATACGATCGATACCCGACTACCCAACCCGGTAGCAAACTCAATCCCTGGAGTAGGCCGTTGTCATTCAATGCCACAGCAGCTCTATGCCACATTCATCACCTGTTTTAAACCCCCAAAATTCCCACGTGATACAACTATACAAGTCAAGCCCTATCACCTAGTATACCAGGCTCATCGACCTGATTGACCTCAAGACCTGGGAACGAGACTACCTCAAGACTAACAAAAGTCTATTATCCAATATCGAATTATTCTTCCACCCCTACTAACATCACTTCTTCTCTATACACATTGCAACTTCCCTCCCCTCATCCCCTTCTTCTCGCTATCATAACACAAAGCCCGCCCAAACCTTCAACCCAACAGAGACCAAAAACAAATGGAAAAGAACCCGGAGTATTTAACACACTCACCGCCTCCCAGTAATAATAAAAAGAAGCAAACTTTAAACACCAAGGCCAGAAGAAAGCGTTCCTACCCCCCAGAGAGAAAAAAAAGGAAAGAGATGAATACAAAAAACCAAAGGATAAGGATAGATGGTAGAGGAAGAAGGAGCAAGGTGGGGACGTGGGAATGTCAAAAGAGAACAATCCGCTATTCGCTGGCCAATACTTGGTACAAGTACGAAGTTTGTAATATTCCCAAAGTGCCAAAAAAAAAAGAGTAAAACTGTTGCACTGCGTTCGTATATGACTCCCGCGATATTGTTTATGCATCGATCATCTCGTCAAAGAGCGCCATCTCGTCCCGTTCCTTTCCCTTTAGCGAATCATGGGCAACGGACCAACTATATCATCGTATCATTAGTACCAAAAAATGTAGCAAGGGAGCTGGGTTGGATCACTTACATCCTGACGACCTTATCGTCGCCCGCAGATGCAAACATTTGCGGGTTTGTAGGATTCCACGCCACACAATTAACAGTACCCGTGTGTCCTTCCAAGCTCTCCATCAACTGCCCATTTTCCTTGTGCCACACGTAGATCAAACAATCTATCCCGGCCAAATTAGCAACCCGCCGCCGATAAAGAACCACCACGTCAAGAATACTAACCTTCGCTACCGCTAACCACAAAATTCTCATCCGCACCTCCAAAACAGCTCTTAATCACGAATCTCCCCTGTTTATGCCCTTTAAACGTCCTAACTTCCTCGTGATACTTCAAATCCACCATCTGGATCTGCTCGCTTCCGTGCCCCATATTCACAATAGCATACCTCGAGTCCTTCGTTACCGATATACTCGTAAGCGGTGCTTTCATGTTCAAAACACAGATCTCTTCCTTATTTGGCGACGTCAAGTCGTACATGTGGATTTTGTGCTCGGTGCAGATTGCTATCAGGCAGGTGCTATCCGGGGTGATTACTATGTCGTATATCCGGCTTCCCTGCCAAGTGTGCAGCGACTCCCCAGCAAGATTCCAGAGGAAAATTGTCTTGTCGACGCTGCCCGTGGCGAAGGTTTTGCCATCGGGGGCCCAGGCACAACAAGTCACAGGCTCAATCTGCTTTGAAAGTGTGTGCACAATTTTTCCAGTCTATTGGTCCCGTTAGCCTTTACAGTATATCCTGCTTGCGTGTTATATCAGCAGCTAAACTTACCTCTGTATCCCAAAGCTTAGCCGTTCGATCGTTCGAACAAGTGACAATATACGCATCATCAGGTGACCAGGACACATAAGCAACACCTCCCACATGCTCCTTCATGCTCATTACTATCGACCACGTCTATAGAATTCATTAGTTCATGGCTTCTATTGAATTTGGTCAACATCCAACATACCCTGACGTCATATATTATCGCCGTCGTATCTTTAGAACCGGTTGCTAACCGCAGCCCATCATGCGAGAATGCCACCGTCCACACTTCATTCGTATGGTCCTCGAGTATCCTCACTGTTTGCGAAGGGAACTGACTTCTGTCGCACTCATGGTCGGTATATAGACTCGGTGAATTCTCGGTATTATGATAGAGACAACGCGAGATCTGATGATCCTTGACCTGCTGTAATAGTGTCGCTAGTCGGTGTTCGGGTATTATCACTGATGGTGATATAGCGTCTGACAGCTTGGTCAATAGTTGTTTCCGCGAGGCCCCCTTCGCTCCATCCCAATTTGCACGCTTTTTCAGATCTTCCGGTGATAGCATCATTAGGCTATATAACACGTTAGCTTCTTCCGAATCTGAAGGGTATTTTATCAATCTATACCTTGATAGAAAATGCAGCTGCTCCATGTCATAATTCAAAGGTGTGAGTTCTGTTCGCAGGACCTGGAGTGCCTTCCCAAGATGCTTGCTTTCGAGAAGTTCCAGGAATTTCTGCTGTCGCAATAGGAATAATAGACCCTGTATATTGTTAGCAAAACGTCTATGTGTAGAAGGAATGGCGATTTTATAACTCACATTTTTATCGGCATTGTCTTGTAGCTCGAGAACACCAAGTAACTGCTCCACCTTATTCCACTCGCCATTCTCGACGGCATCCCGAAAATGAGTTGCATCGTCAGACTCCAGAGGAAAAGCCGACTCCTGCTCTAGTCTCTGTGCGGAATCCTGGTACCCTAGATCGTACAGACTCTGAATAATCAATCTTGTCACCTCCTCTCTGTCGTGGCCAAAGTAATCCCGCCCGGGACGGCCACCGACCCCATTCCTGTCAACCAATTTCCCACTCTTCCGGCCGCTATTACCATTAGTAAGAGCGACCCCGTTGGTTGAACCGGTATCCATGTTCTCCGACTCATCATCGAATCTCATTTTGGTTTGCAGAGCACTATCCGCCTCTCCAAGCAGTTGGTTCCGGAGCAGAGATGAAGCGGAGGGACTTCGAGACCCGATCTTCCGTCGTTTATGACGGGAAGGTCGAGAACGGGACTCCGGTCGACTGCTGCTGCGGCTGCTGGTGTGGTAGCTCTCCTCTACCGTGGACCCTCCCTCGCTTTCGGAGATGCCTATGGGAGTAGAACCTGACGGGCCAAGGGTTGGAGTGTCGCTATCTTCGTCGTCTGCCGAAAGAGAAACGTCGGAGAAAGGGCGTCGGCTCGCCAGATCTTCTTCCTTATGAGAGTGGAAAGTCGAAACAAGTGACCGAACCCCCGCTTCGACTCTCGGAATTTGGTGGTTAGATAGTGGGTTACGAAGGGTATAGGTGGCGACGGAGTGTCTCGTCGATAATAAACGGGAGTCGAGGTAAGCTTGCCGCTAGCGTAAGCAATGCCGTTATTTTCTCTTTTCTCTTTTTCCTTTTGCAGGTTTAAAGAGTAGCCAAAAAAAAAAAAAGAAAGATGCCCAGATCAAATATATAATAGGGATCGCCGAAAAAAGCGATTTGTATCGGTAAACGCCGTGCGGAGAGGGGGTTTGAAGGAAAGCGGGATATGCTATGACGGAACGAACTCCTTGGACGATTCCGACAGGTCGGGTGATTGATATCGAGAAACGATGACTAAAAGTACGACAGTTGGCACCGAGATGAATATCTGATAGAACACGATCGTGTGAAACTGTTCGAGAAGAAAGGTTCGGACGAAGATTAAAGTGGAAAGGTTGAATCCACGAAGTCAGGCGAAGCACATGTGAGAGTCGGTGGATCGGGTGCTTGCTTGCTCGCTTTGCTATCTGATAGCTTTTGCCCTTTGCTGTCTGCTCTCGGCAGTGCAAGGTTCCAGGGTCGTGGGCTGGACCGCCTGCACTGATTAGCTAGCTACTTCTTAGCAGTCTTGAAGCTGGTGGAGGTTGGAAAAGAAGAGACAAATCCCTGGCTATTGAGGGGGAGTGAATCTTCAGAGGGTTGCGAGTGGTGTTTCTAAAGTTGACTTTCTGGCGAGTATGTGCGAGTGAGCTGGAGTTGGCGAGTGAGGAGCTGCGAGGGCCCGACGTCGAAGCGTGTTGGCTGGGCGAGACCGTCGTGCCAGCAAACAAAAGGTCTTGACAAGGATATCGGGATGTCGACCCCATTGCTCCCTGGGCACGAATACCCGACAGTCCAATCATTCCAACCATACCTAAGTAACTATAACTCATTACCTACTAGTCTTATCCATCCAGTCTTTGGTCTGAGCTTCCTCAGCCAGACCACTCTCGAAACAGGCCTAATATAATATAATACAAACCATGCAGCTGCATAATACCCGTCGAAACATTCGCTGCTGTGAAACTACCATGCAAAAATGAGTGGCATACCGACACGGAACCTGTGCCGATTACATAATATCCATTAGATATACCTCCAGGCCATCTTGTGATCATATCTTAAGATGCATTCACGGACGCTGCATTCATGTATTTTCAAAATCGTTGGGAAAGCAGCTAGACAAATAGCCTCTGCCACCTTTGCCTCATTTCTATCAACAAGACTGAACGCCGCTGGCAGCCGATGGGGAACCGAATGCAGTCTTTTAGTTACTGCTGTAGAATTCCGCTATCACTCCCTTGGTGCACCAGAATTCCCAGCTATATATACTTAAGTACATGCATACCTACCTAGATATATATATATACTGCGAGTCTACGCTACGAATTCGGCCAGAACGCGAACAACATATTGCTTTAGGCTTTAGTGCACGTTGTTCAAAGTCGAGAAGTAAATCGACGGCGCCGCAATCCCGAATGGCGCTAGTCTCGTCAACCACATGGAACACCTTGTGGTCTACATGCAAGTGGTCTACGAGTACAGAGGCTCACATCGATGCCCTCAAAAATGCACCACGTCAACACAAATCTATCGCTGTCCCTCGCAGCTGCTAGAGAGAGCATCTCACATAGATGTGTCATAACACGAGAATGAGACCGTCGTGGCCCCGCACCCGGACGCCAGAAAAAGAGAACCAACTACTGTTTCGAACGTCCCCAAAACGCAATCGAGATGTTAAAAACTCTGTAGTGCCTCAGCCCAGATCTGTGTCACGTTACGACTATGTCGTCCAAAGCTGTCTACCTCAGTCTCGGCCTGCATGCTTGGTCAAGGACGAGAGATACCAGCACAGGTTCTAGAATATTATGCACTATACTGGGATTTTAGGCTTCCACAAAAAGGATAAATCTAATTTCCTTGTGGCAAAATTTAAGTCTTTCAGGCGAATATTAATGCGAACACGGATTCGAACGTTACACTCTCTCTGGGAATGGAAATGATACCATACATGTACACAATGCAGGTGCGGATCTGGCCAATCTCGATTGATTTCTCCTCATTTCCTAGCGCTAATATAAAATACCCAAGCAGGTAAGTTATTAAGTCTATATAGCAATATAGTTTTCCTATGCACATTCCATCCAGAGACCCAGCCAGTTATTTTCGATCAACGCACCGTTCGGCCGACAATAGTTTACAATCCGGTCAACTGCAGGTCTTCGCTAGTCCACAAACTTCATATATTTATATATAAAAGAGAAATGCAATTCTCTGCCCTCCTCGCTTCCGGCGCGTTTGCGCTTGCTCTCGGTGCCCCCGCGCTTCCAAACCCCTTTGCAGATCTAGACAACAGATTGACTTCCCCAGCCGGGAAAAGTAGACCCGTGGCTCAAGCAAACAATGCCTGTAGCGACAACCTGAGGCTTTCCTGCTGTAGTGAAGTCGATATATCCCCGGGCTCTGTATCCGCGGTTGCTGGCTTGTTTGGGATAGACATTCGAACCGCTGGAGTCCATGTTGGTCTTTCCAAAGGGTGCCAGTACATCGGTAAAGCTTCCCATCATCAAAATATTACTATGTGACTCTTGAATGAAAACCATGCTTAAGCTGGCTTAGTCGGCCTGCCTAGCGACAGTTGTAAGCAAAACACTGTCTGCTGCCTGGACATTGGTGTCCCTTCGGTCTGTATACGATGAACAATCGATATGGTGGCGGGACTTGATGCTAACTTAATTCTTATAGGGCGGTCTCATCGATATTGGCATTCCATGCATTACTTTTAGTTCCGCCGTATAGGCAATTATGTCGATGCCATGACGCTGGAAGTTCCCTGCCTTGAGCGCCGATATTCAATATTCGAGGCTACCAGACGTTTAGATAAAAGACCGTCAAGGTGCCGGGTTATATTACAAGAAAGAACCCACACTTGCACAAATTCATTCGAATTCTACTGGAAATTGGGCTTGTTCGTTAACTATAAAGTTAATACTCTTCTCGTTTGTATTTATTTCGACCTATTTTAATTTTAATGTTGCTCTGTGATCGATGCACCCTTAGAACTTCGTGATTATAAAATAACCCCCACACTCGAAGAAAATCTATTTGTTTTTTGTTTACGGTAAACCTTTCAGGCGAGCAACCTCTCGAGCTTTACCTCGAGGAATGTAAATCATGCAATCTTCCGAATCGGGTGACGTTAGCTGACCATCTCAATTGGTATCGGCTTCTCCTCCTTTACGCCTAAACTCCGTCGATAGGAGCTACCCAGGCCAGCTGGGCATGTATATATAGTTGCCCATAAGCACTTCGTCTGAGCGTTTACCATTTTCTGTGACTGGATCGTTCATGTTTAGTTAAGGAACAATTTATAATATATAATCCACCTGTCAACTTTTCTAGTACAAGACCAAGTAGCATACAAGTTACATATTAATATATTCTCACAACTACAAAACTTCGATTGGACCAGAATGAAATTCTCAACCTTCTTCGCTCTTACCCTCGCCACTAGCACTTCTGCTCTTCCAAACCCCCTTTCTGACCAAGAGGCCACCCTCCCCAGTCAGCGAACGTGGGATGAACTTTGAGTCTTGTAAAAGTGCACGTGGCCTCCATATCGCCTACTGTGGTCGTTTCGAAGCCTACATGTCTCAAATATCCCGGCCTGCAGCGCTGCTAAAATGCTCGGGGTTGAGCTTGACGAGTTCGGAGATAGCGTCGGTTTTTTCAATTTTTGCACCTATATAGATGCCGACAATTTGACCGGTGAGTCTACCAGCCACACACATACCTGGAAACAATTCCGAAATGGCGCGTGCAACTTATTTCAATGCTAGAATTCGTCGACATCGTCAGTGCCGACAAGTCCCGCACACTTGAAGAGAGGTGTAAGCAAAACATTACCTGCTGTGATGAATTATCCACTACATATTTCCATAACTTGGTATGTATATATCCAACGCTTGGAATTGGAAGACTTAGTGCCATGGTTTTAACTATTGTGGAAGCCGGCTACGTATGCCATCTCGATACCTATTGCGTGCATTGTTGTTCCAGGTCTTAGTGACCTCTTGTGATCAACAACGTCAGCGTACGATCCATCGATGCCGCGGGTGTATTCGAAGAGGCAATTGGTTTAAGCTCTGGTGTGGGAATGGTCAGATAGTATACCATAATCTCGCTCGTAATATGGCTTGCCGACTTGCAAGCCTATCCTAACTTGTCTTTTGCGCGTGGCATATGCGTATGGCCGGCCCGGGCCCGTCGAGAACCTGGTACCATGGTGAGAATCGAATAGCAGTCAACCTTTTAATTCAGATCTTAGATCTTCTCAGCTTCTCCCACCCTGTCTTAGAACTAGCATAGTTGTATTATTGTGCATATTTGTGCTGCAGAGGTACCTTTTGGATTTTACGTAGGCAATGTTGGAGGTCTCCAAAATCGAATATCGATTCAGTACAATGCTAGATTTAATACGCCACGATATTATTCTATACTGCACCGGATATCAAATGGCCAATAATCTTCGCCTATACCCTCTCGTGGGGAATACATCATCGTTCATTGATAAATACGAAAATACTGTTAATTTTACGCACGTGTATATACGAATAAGTTTCTCGACTTTGCAATCGTAGTTCTTCACGGGTGTATGAGTTGCACGTTGGAGGCCTAGTTTATGAGTAAAGCCACCGCGTGTGTGAATGGAGTTAGGGAATTGGATCTCGGGAGGGTTTTTGACGTTTTGACCGATTGATTAGGCTGCAAGATCGATGCCGTCCACGAATTCGTTGGAAAAACGCCACAAAGTTAACCCTCGGAACTGGACCGAGATCCCAATGAGCTTAGAAAACCCCGCCGGTTTGAGGAACATTGTTTAAACCTAATTGATTAGTTACTGACGATGTGCGATCCGGAGCCTCATCACGCTAATAGATCTAAAGATAATACCGATTGCAACGTCAGCTTCCATAATAGATCAGGTCACGACCTCGTACTCGTGAACAAACCCACGGAATCCAAAATAAAACACCACCCAAGGTTCACAAACATCGCACCACATGCATCCCAACCCAAACCCTCGCAAAAAAACCCACCGTATTACGTGGTTTCGACAAACCTGCAAGGTATGAATATTTGTACGAACCCAAATTCCTGCGTTTCAAATCCTTCTAGGGAACCGAAGTCCCCCCTTCTAATTTTATGTAACGTTTTGTGTAGCTATATATAAGTTTTGGGGGCATTCGGCTAATACTACTACTCTAACTTCCATGCGAGGTTGAGACGGTACCCTGATGGTTACTTTATTCGCGTATCTCAAACTCGTTGGTAAGGTTGATCGGGTCTTGATAATTCGTATATGTAAAAAGGAAAGAGAAAGGAAATACCATCCGTCGTTCGAAATCTTACGGAGGGAATAGCAAATACCGTTGAATAAATTGCCCAAAAGGGGTTATGTGTTTCTATTTATTTTCGCCTTTGTTGAAAGAAAAACCATCGAAGGCGACGGCATGAATTCATCAACGGATGAGAAACCAGAATGTCTGACTGAATTCCTAAACCTCATTTCACCGTAGCCTCGATCCCAGGCGGTCAACTTGAATGAATCACCGATCCTCCAAAATCTTTAGAGGAAAACCTCGGCTCCCAACCTCGATTGACAATACCTCGATCGACCCAGAAATCAAAACTAATAGTAAGATCCAACTATTCGATCTGACATGACACCACCATCCATCCTTCCATCCAAAATGCGCTTTGGGTTCCACCCCTTTTACCGAACATGCAGTCGCCCCTTGCATAATACCCATATGCCTGGCGGAAAGGATCTTTGCAAGGAACTAGGTCTACAAATCCCGTCTATCGGCATTTTTAGCCAAACCGTTGAATTTACAGCAAGTTGTCTTGTTGGAAAAAAAAACTCTTATAGACTTTGTTGGAAGGGTTGGGATCGAAGCAACCTCGGGATAAAATCTTTTAGTTGGAAATTTTCATCTTGGCTTTATTTTAGAGGTTGCATGTTGGAGATATATTATTACTGTGGCTTGGTTTGAAGGTGCGGTTTCAATGGCGTGATGGTGGGTTTTCTCTCTCTTTAAATTTGTAGATGGGATTTAAATTCAACGTTGCATGCTGCCATGCAGAGACTCGTGAGAGTACACGAGGGTGAAAAAATGCATGTAATAAACTGCATTACACCCACGTTTTAAATACGTCGGTCAGCTTTGCAGGTCATATAAACCACATTTTCTCAGCATGCCGGAACCCCCCCGTGGAACTTTAGGTAATATTTATCGTAAGGCGAAATGTTCAATTAGAAAAAAGAGGACTTCCCCAACCCGCGATCGATCACTGAACTCAAAATGTCAAAGAAGAAGGATAGACCGGTCCGGGGTGTATGTCAAACATGATTGGTCACCGAACCGCACCAATCTTATTGGCAGCGCAGGGCCATTCTTTTGTGCCTAGTAAAAAAAAACGGTAGAGGAGAAAGCCCAGGGTTGGGATTAATTGGCCTCTTCAGTTCATTTTTGGACTGATCTTGAAACGATTGCGACTGGTCGGTCGATTTTGACGTGCGCACATGCTAGTTTTGGTTTCTCTACGCATTGGAAATGAAGGTTATTGCATCACCAATCGCCTGTGCCATGTTTCCCATCGTTCAGCTGCAGCTTGCATTGCAGATGTCAGTAAGCGGTAAGGACCCTTCAGTTGGCGAGCGGAGACATCAGTCGCGATCGATTTCGCATTCGATTCGCTCGCGCCCGTCCCCCTCCCCGAAAAACCAAAATCCCCCACAAAAAACGCTGTGTCTGGATTGGGGATCGCAAAATGGCCAGGGGGAGGAGGGGCAAAAGCACGCGACAGAGGATGTCAATATGGTAAGTTCAAAGCTTCTGGAAAACCGGAGACATGGTTACGCAGCTGGGGGAGGCCGACGAGCAGCTCCAATCCCGTCGCCCCGTTTGTGAATTTTGAGCCACACCCATGTATACTTCTGTGGTAGTAGACTACATACCGTATGGTACCATCGGGTAATGACTGTTTGAAGTATACGAGTCCAGCCGCCTACCTCCTTTTTCATTAGCCTCACCGTTGTCTTCTTTTTTCGTGTGGGCACAAGCCATAAAGTTGACCGGGGATGGGGTCTTTGTAACGGGATCTGCGTTAATAGGAGCAGCCCTTTGGTAATATCATAGAGACAGGTACGTAACAGACCAGCTGTTGAAGTTGAACTTTCACAGAGGTGTACGGGGTACTTTGTAGTTGGATGTCAATTAGCATCTCCATTTTATAGGCGGATGGAGTAAGGAACCAACCTGCCTAAACCCGGCATCTCCAGAACGGGCAGCGGTGTCGAGATAGATCCCTGCACGTACGCACTTGTGTACCGTCCTGTGATAGGGTAAAGGGTCCTCTGTGCATTTTTGGCATTAGTTAGTAACTAACCTCGAGGGGGAGAAATCTGGGGGTTCGGGAAAACCCTCTCACCAATTGTCAATTCTGGTCAACTTGCTTTCTTTTTTCCCTTCTGTTCTTTCTTTTCTATTTCTTGATCGCATCTCCCACACCCCTCAGCTCAAAAGTCTTCGACTCTGACTTCGACTTGGAGTGTAGTTATAACGTTGGTGGCAGGCATTTCGCATAGCTTCCTCTTCCTGGTGCAGCAAGTGGGCAGCAAGCATTGCATCGCATTGCATTCCTTTTTGCCTCTAATTCTAATTTGGAACTGTGTCTCTCGATCAGCTGGACATTCGAATACCTTTTCCCTTCCAGAACAATAAACCACCTATTTCATATAACCTCCACCTCTTTCCTCTTTTTCATCATCACCACCATCGTCACTTCCTTTTTTTTCGACGTTTGGGTGCACACTGTTTTAGATCGGACCCGCCGTTGGACTTTGAATAAGAGTCTCGTTCTCGATTCCGGGGCCCCAACAACGACCAGCCGGAGATAGTTTAGAGTGTACCGGAACCCACAGAAGTCACACAAACGGGGCGGAAACAAGCACCAGGAACAGCAACAACCCACCGAATCTCGATATTGTACTATATTCTATTATTGCCTACGACACAAAATACTCAAAACGAAATTGGGAAAATTCGTGGGAGGGTCTTCTTCAGGTCGGACGGAGGAGTAGGCAGTCGCTCTCGGTCATTTCGTACTGCCGGTCATTACTCGTTCTACGCTCTTCAATTTCGCTCCTTGCTTTGAAGCTTTACGTCAGAGAGGAGGAGATAATTGCAATTGCACAAGAGAGTGAGTGAATACAACCTCGAGAGAGTTTGAACAGAGAGGAATTTACTGATGTCAGGAATTACTTTTAAGTATCGTCGATTCGCCAAGTGTATTCGCTGGCGCATACGCTTTCCCTCCATACATAAAGACCAATTAAACTGCATTCGAGCAGGTGCTTTGGCATTATTTCACCGGATCTTAATATTAGGTGGATCTCACCCGCATCCTTCGAACCTCGCATATATATACCGACAAATAGCTTGAATCCCAACCTTTACAGGCAGGCAGCTAGCAGAGGCAGAATCAGCAAGCAGACAAACAGACAGACAGGTGGCTTGCCCGGTGGACTGGTTGCTGGATCTCCGGTAATCTTCAAAAAAGAAGAAAAAGAAAAGAAATCTCCGTGGACGCTCGCAGGATTCATTATTAACAAAATATTCTTTATTTTTGGGACGAAAAAAAGGCGCTTGGACAACCTGCGGCTAGTTTACTTTTGAACCAAATTAAGCTTGGACGGATGGCTTCGACGCAGGAATTCGAATAAAACCAGCTCATTAATTAATTACGCCTTTTGCGACGGACACCCCGCTGAGGCTTGTTTATTATTATTATTATCATTCCAACTTCATCAACATTGATACTCACAATATCGCATCGATCCCGCTCAAAATACCACCAGTACACTATTCGACACCCAACATCGCATAACTACAACAGCAACAACAATCACCCTAAAATACACTTATATATACGATATACGGTATACGACATACGATATAGTATAGGATGGAGGGATCGAGCAGAGACCGCTACGGTAGACGGTCGTCGCGGAAACAGCTCCCCAAGAGCTTTCTAGACGACGACGAAGAACCGCTCCCCCAGCGAAACGGTCGAGCTAGCCGTCGGGATAGCAGCAGCGGTGCCGCCAATGGCACGAAACTAGCAAATGGCGCCAGTATCCCCTCCACTTTCCTGGACGACGACGAGGAAGAAGACGACGACAAATTGTGGTTTCGACGGTCACGTGCCAGACATGCGAGGGGTAGCGCTAGCTGTCGCTCGTCAGTGGATGGTCAACGGCCGTTGTTCGACCACATCAGTCATAATGGCCATAACAACAGTAGTAGTAATACCAGGGAAGCTACGTCGGCTGTGCCATCTGGCGCGAATACACCGAGGGACGGATCGGCCGCTCCACCTGAAGAGGGTCGTCCGGAAAGAAGAGCTCGTTCGCAATCAATCGCCCGTTCTCGATCACGGTACCGCAAAGCCCCTCCCAAGATCCAAACGAACACCGATTCCATACCTGCGTTACCTGTTACCACTCCTACTTCTGCACATCCACAGTCTGCTGGTGCGGGCCTAGGGAGACCTCCGATGACGGCACCGGCGACAAAGTTGACGCATGATCCTATTCCGTTGGATGTTTATAGACAGTATATGACGCAGTTGCAGCCGGTGCCGAGTAAGCAGATGAGTGACGATTCGTTGGGATCTGGGCCGAAGACTTCGGGATCGGATAGTACTAGTACTTCGAGTGAAGGCTTCGATGCTTCGAAGGTCCTCCCTCAACCTTTGGGAACCGTACAAACACCGGAGAAGGTCGATCCTAATACAATGGCGGTATGTAGTATATCAAAAATTTAGTAAGCTGGATTGTCATGCTAATTGTTTGAACAGAAGGTTATGGTCGTTTTGTCAAAAAAGAGCCGGCAGCCGTTCAGCTTCAAACGCGACACCACCGTCGGCGAACTTCTCGACTGGGCCTGCAGAAAGGACGCAATGACGCTCCGAGGAGCCGCCATCATCATCGAGCGACTGCCGGGATTCGGATTCGAACGTGCACTCCACGAAGCGGAAATAGTATCCACTGTCGTCGATGCAATGGAATGCCGAAAGGAAGAGGCGACGCTATACCTCGACGTCGACGTTATCAAATCTCAAAACCTAAGAACCAAGCCCACAGCCGAAAAGGCACACCCCGCCCGAATTCTGGCGAATTTCTACTATGCCAAAGGGGAAGATGCGAATTCGAAGATTAAGTCGAAGAGGTACTTCTGTCTTGATGAAGCGAAGCTTACGATGTCGAGGATGAGCAGTCGGGCGAAGAGCGAGAAGAGCTCGCATGTGTGTAATATTATGGAGTATGGGGTGTATACCGTTGGACAGTACGGGAAGAAGAGGCATTTCGATGTCCCGTCGAAGTGTCAGTATATCATCATCATGAAGGCGCTCGCTTCGAAGCAGATGTTCATCGACCAATCTCGGTTCTTCCACTTTTTCGCCACGGACTCGCAGGAACAGTATTTTGAATGGGTCAAGGCGTTGAACGATTGGAGAGCCTACATGTACCATGCGAAAGAAAAAGCGAAGGCTGCCGCGGAATCCCAGCAGGCTGCGAAGATGGAGCAGGAAAGCGTTCCAAGCCCTGAAATGCCGTCGGAAACGAAGCTTGCGAGGTTACTTACCGAAAGCAAACTGACGCAGAAGGGTGCGGAGCCGTTGAAGAGCCCCGGGTTGGTTTCTCCGAGGGGTCTTGTGGCCGGAGCGATGAATCCGTCGGCGTACCAGGCGTTGAGCGATCGGGCTCCTTCGACGAAAGGTGGTGACGGGCCTGATGAGTTTTTACCTGGCGGGCTTTTGGGTAAAGCGTATGATAAGAAGGTGGAAATACGGAATATGGCACCGATTGAATCGAAACCTTTACCGCTGGAGCGGAAGGGAACGCTCATCCAGAAAGCGGGAAATCGTCACGACGAGTACAACAATGCGTCGATGCCGCCGAAGACACCTATTAGAGAGCGTGCGGAGGATAGAGGACGTCAAGGCCATAGAAAGGATACCGAAGCGGCGTTCTACCGAGATCAAACTACAAGCCCACCGACGAGACTGCAAACTTCGCATGCGCCGGCCCCTGCGGCTATGGCGCAACATATTTCACCAACCGGGTTGCATAAACCACTGCTCAATTTTGATGCCGAGGAAGAAGAGATGTACAAGTATAAGAAGAAAATTACGGGTCACGGTTTGGAGGTTGATAGAAACGCGGGACCGCTTATCAGCCATGCAACAGAACCGGTGAATCCCAACGCTATCAACGTTATCAGCCGAAGCATCTCTACAAGGATGGGGCCGGGCAAGGGACCGCATCCGACAGGGAGGGCACGCAGCGCAACACTCAAGGCTACGTCGTCAAAGAAGCGGTTTGAGGTACCGACGGAACCGATGTTTGAGAACAGCGGGCTCATGCCCACGTCTTCGAAGAAACGGTTCGAGGTCGATCCGGCGTTTGAGACGAACGGGTTGCTGGCTTCGGTACCGTCGAATACTGCCGAGGGGCACGGGATTGCGACTGGTAGACATGGGAGCACGAAGCCGTTGATGAATATGGCGTTGAATAGTAATTTTGTACCCGGCAGTCTCCTGGAGCAGCATGAGAGGGTTAAGGAGGGTGGACCTACCTACAAGAAGGCGGCGATTTTTAGGGAGGTTTGCTGATTTTTCGAGGTGTTTCTTTTGTTTTATTCTCTTTCATTTCTATTTCCTTTGGTTCCTTTTGTCTCTTCACTTTTGATTTCTCTTTTTATATCCAA
Organism: Arthrobotrys musiformis; assembly: GCA_036971715.1. Classification (NCBI taxonomy): domain Eukaryota; kingdom Fungi; phylum Ascomycota; class Orbiliomycetes; order Orbiliales; family Orbiliaceae; genus Arthrobotrys; species Arthrobotrys musiformis. The sequence goes on from JAVHJL010000008.1 coordinate 1,538,232, forward strand.
TATCCTTTTCTCGGGCGTTTTACGACGGGGTTTTCGTTTGTTTTTCCTGTTCGATTGCTGAGGCTCATACTTTTTATTCTTTTTGAGTCTGAGGGCTTTGGATGCATTGATGCACGATACAAAAGAATACGTACATTTTATATATCTTTTTGGTTTCTTGTGTATATAATTTTTTCTTTTCTTTTCTTTTCTTCCCCCTCTTTTTGTTTCTTTTCCTTTTGATTATTACTTTATTTTCTTCTTTTCTTTGATAATTTATATCTTGAATAGCGCTCTAGATTGAGGGCTTGGCTTACTTCCGTACGTATACGTTTTCGGCCACTTGAGAGGAAACCCCTTTGGGGTTTAAGGTTTATATTGATAAGAACTGAAGGTTCTTTTTTTTTTTAGGTTTGCGGGTTAACCTCGTGATTTGCCGGGGGCTTCTGGCATTCCGTAGTAGTGGGATTGAGAGCGTGTGTATGTGAATTGAGAGATTGAATCCGCACACTGCTTCGTATACGTGGTAGACAACTGGTCAATATATATAAGGAAGTAAGTTTAGCTAGGTACCCAAGGTAGGTATAGGGAAGCATGTAACTCTAGGAACGAGGCTAGCACCTGAACTATTTGGTAGATATTTCTGAACACTTACAGCTGATGTCTACTATGTAAAAAGTGTAAGGCTAGCACCGCTCCCTCTTTTAGCCCGGGTTGGCGACCGTTTCTTGTTTCTTAGGGACACATGCGTACATTGCAAGTTGCCTGATCACCTGCGTAGTGTTCTATATATCCAGTTCTTGCCCCCGTGCCCCCATAACTACCAACTTGTCAGAGTCCACAGCTTCCAAGCTTCATAGTCGGTTTCATACCTACGAATATTTATGCGTATCTTTATTCTTTAGTCTTGATATCAATCTATGGTTCCCTAGGTAGATGTATCGTCCGCATACCCATATATGTTTATAGATATATATATATATATATATACCTATGTATTAATCGTATACTATCGACGTAATGAATAGCTCCTTCATCAATTGACTGGGCCGATATCATTCCATTCAACCACCCCTCGTCTCATATCTCCGGTATTCTTATATAGTTATAGCAATATAGCAATAGCTCTCCGCTTGACAATTTCGAACCGGAAACAGTTATATCCCCAAGTTCGAGGACCATAACCCCTAGGGCCCCTTTGAAGTCTGTGTACTACGACTTTAGGAAGCCCCGACGGCCCTGAGATCGAAAGCTTGAGCAGGCTCGCAATATTCGGGCCAAAACGCCACAGTTCAAATATAGAACACGACCAGCGGCTAGTCGGAACTACTCGACCTTGGTACGTCGACACGTGCGACCTCGCGCCGTATAGATAGAGTTTTTAGCTCCAACGTAGCCGAACAGTCTCTGTTTATCGGTGCACGCGACCGCTTCGCCAAGACTAATAGAAAGAATGTCTGACCCCGGCCCAGCATCGACGTCTGGGCGAACTTTTTGATGCGAACCGCGTGGCGGAACTACACCGACAGTTGGGGGGAGAGATCGGAAAGATTCTCAACATGCCCGCATTGCAAGACTTCGAGGAGCGTGAACGAAGGCTCGAGGCCACTATTGAGCGTGCCGTTCAAACTGCCATGAATCGGGCAGTTAATGATATTATAAAACCTTTGATCGAGAAATCATTTCGAGACTTCCGCAAAGAGCTTGGCGACCGGTAAATATATCATTCCGCAATACTCGAAAACGAAATTTGATGCTTATCGGATGTTAAAAGTGCTCTTGTTAACGAAGTTTTTGTATTCTAGTGAGTCTTTGAAATCGGCCCGCGAGAACAATCGCCGGCAATCTGACGAGGACATCCTTTGGTTCCCGTCCGCGGCTTCTGATGCCGATATGCTGCAGAGATATCTGCCCAGAAAGGGGGCTATGGCTACCATATCCTGTAAGAATGTTATGCTCCTCTCCTAAAGTCGAAAACAAGTTTTGTTAATTCAAACCGTGGCAGCCGCCAATGCGAGGAGGGTCTTGAGGGCCCTTGGCCTCCCCTCCGATGGGAGCCTCGACGAGCTCCGAAGCCGGATCCGGACCCACCTTTGTGGGGAATAACTTCTGCTTCTTCTCTTCTGCTTCTGCTTCTGCTTCTGCTTCTGCTTCTGCTTCTGCTTCTGCTTCTGCTTCTGCTTCTGCTTCTGCTTCTGCTTCTGCTTCTGCTTCTGCTTCTGCTTCTGCTTCTGCTTCTGCTTCTGCTTCTGCTTCTGCTTCTGCTTCTGCTTCTGCTTCTTCTTTTGCTTCTGCTTCTTCTTCTTCCGCCTCTTCTTCTTCTGCTTCTCCCTCCCCTCCTTCTCTTTTCCCTCCTTCTCTTTTCCCTCCTTCTCCCTCCCCTTCTTCTCCCTCCCCTCCTTCTTCCTCCCTTCTTCTTCTTCTTCTTCTTCTTCTTCTTCTTGTCTTGTTCTCCTTTTAATTCTTCTTCTTGTTCTCTTTTTTTTGGCCAGTGTTCGGGAAATTTTTTTTACTATAAGATACGTATCTTACTTTCGAAGCTTTCAAATTCTTGCGGTGCTTGTTGGCCACGTTGGCTATCGCGTTGGTAGTCTGGTCCGAGACAAGGCCAAGGTGCTTGTATGAAGAAATAGAATTTAACTAACATCATGCAAGCTTAAGCCTCTTATACCTTATATAAGCTTATATATACTTACTTATGCAGGCTTCTAGAATCAGGTGACCTAGCTATAGTGATAAATAGGCTGATTACTCAGCAGCCTCCGAGGTGAGGCTTCTACAGTCTATAGCACACTTCTAGCCTGTGAATTGAAATAGAGTAGATCTATAGATGTACTTTCTAGCTGGTTGTTATACTTATATAGGGTGTATGCCCCCTTTGTGACGTCTGGGTACGAGACCAATATGGATATAGTACATATCCCAGTAGCTACTGAAATAGTAGTACCCCAACAGCTTTTCGAGGTCGAAATAAGACAAATCATCAACATCGCGGAGGCAACTAGAAAAAGGCCGGTAAAATACGATGTCCCTGTGAAATCAACGATTTTTCGCTGTCAGTCTAGTTGTTCTAAAACTCTTTATAACTCTAAGGATCAGAGTGATTGAGGTTTCATCAATTAATCAACTTACTCTTGAAGTTATCAGCACCACATCTGATCCATAATGCTGCCTTGGATTTAAACTTCCAGCAGAGATAAACCGTGTAAGTCGAGGTAGGCTATCTCATCGTTGTCCAAAAAATGGGCCGGGCTCTGGGAATCCGACGATCTATTCGGGCGGCTCAAATACAAGATCAAGTAACGTTGATATAAATCAAATTCGCGAAGAGGAGTGGCTGCGGACAACCCCGGGTGGGCTGGGTACGAGACAAGCTTGGTGGCTGCAGACTAGTGTGACATGATGGTGGAGTGAGGAGGCGTCATATTGCCAGTCTCGTCAAAAAACTACAACTCTACGATATATATTGACCTATTTATTGGCGTGCTTCCTGCTGTACCTGTTTAATCGCCAACCTATCGGCCTATCTACAGGCAAAACTATTTAGGAACTGCTGACCTGATGTTACTACCGCCTTGCCAGTTGGTAGGTAAGCAAACGGTTTCATTGTATTCGGGGACAGCAGAAGTACTGGGAAGTGGATAGATAGGCTAGTAGGTATGGTGGTTGGTAGGGCGATATATATCGATAGGCAGGGCGACATGGAGGCTAGTAGGGAGGTCGATAGGCTAATATCATAGAATTGTGGTTTGGCTGGAGTTTGAAAGTGTGCATGTGGCTGATCAGAATTCTAGAAGTTTTGTATCGAAGTTGATATTTTTATAATATATTATATATACCTAGGTATATACCTATCCGAGGTGTGGACCGCGTCTTTCAGCCCAAGACTAGGTATATGTATACCTAGCTTACTTAAGTACCTACTTAAGTAGGTACCTATAAATGAACTTTTTTTGCATCTATGATCAAGAATTCCCTAGTATCGCTCCCATACATCACAAAACGGGCCCTTGTCAGGGAAAGTCCCTGATTCGAAACCGACCACTTTAGATCTGCAATGACTTTTCGGGTTTGCCTGATGTGACTAGAAACTCGTTACTTAAATGGGTATGTGTGTCTACCTATATAATTATATAATCCTTGATCTTAATTTCTCGCTACGCAGGTCGATTCAGATAATCGAGGGGCGCGGCTATTATTAGTAGAAGAGCAAGTAAAGGGAGTTTTGCAATAATTATTACCGCAGCAACTGCGTGGCGGCTATACTATAAAGTCCCCTCCAAATTTAATTAACTATGAACTTAACTAGTCTCGCTCCCAGAAACTTAAACTTTTGAGTAAACAACAGAATCACATAATTGTTACTAGAACATAACCTTGTGATTGCACGGAGATCATGGCATCGACACCCACGCCCTCGGAAACCACGGGGGCAAAGTTAAAACCACAAGCCCGAAAAGAAGCTGCAACTGTCCCCGAAGTCTCATCTAGATGCATTTGCGGCGACAGTGAGAAACACGAACTTAATTATCAAGGTATGAATTTTCACTGTAGTATTACCGCTTACCATCCTGGCTATCGCGTTGGCAGTCTGGTCCGAGACAATTACCATCCGAAAATATTGGCTTTGAATCAACGGAGCTGAATCATCCCCTCCCTCTCAGCGTTTTGACTTCACTCTATTGACGTTAACATTCCTTCTCAGAGCAAGCAATCCTACTATCTACGTTCGGAACGGAGCTGCTATTCGCGAGGGGTCTGATATCTTGCATTATGTACGATGACTATGGGCCACTACCCCAAATATTATTGGATCACCTTTTGGTAACGGGTGCGATAATAGCGTTGGCCTTCAACTGGGGTGCGGATCTACGTAAAATAAATTCTCATACGCGTTTCCTAACCGGCTATGTAATAGCCTGTGTGCTTTGGGCAGTGCTCTGGGCAAAGGCGTCAGGGAATTTGGAATTTGGCCCGTTGCTAGAGTTTCTGATAATGGGGTAACTACAATTTACGACAACATACAATATACTTACTTAAGTAGGTAGTTAATCCTTATAGAGGCTGTCGATATTGCGCCATGTACTAGGCTCGCCATGTATGGTACTGTTGCTCGATGTGTATCAAGCTTATATAGATTCATGCATGGACTTACATTCATCCGTTTGTTGTATATTGGCCTATTGGTACGCATTTGGTGAGTTGTAGTCTCGTAAGCGGTTAAACCAAAATGGGAAAATTTAGGCTTGAAGAGATTGCAACAATCTACAACGCGGGCGAGGGCTGAGATTACAGACTTTAAAATGTCGGACCTACCCACGCTAGTCTTCGTCCCCGGTGCGTGGCACAGGCCGATATGCTACAGCAAGATTATAAAACCGCTCGAGGAGGAATATAACCTGAAATGCAGGGCCGTCACGCTCCCCTCGGCGAGTGATAATCCGGAGGCGACGTTTAAAGACGATCTCGACGCCGCTTGTGGGGTTATATCCGGGGAAACGGGGGAAGGGCGTGATGTGGTTGTTATTGCGCATTCATATGGTGGATTGGTGGGGAATAGTGCTATAAAGGACTTTGTGAGGGGTGAGGAGGGGAAAGGGAGGGTTGTGGGGTTGGTGCTTATTGCGAGTGGGTTTACGTTTACGGGGTTGGCGTTTATGGATCCTTTGCTGGGGATTCCGCCGCCGGCGTGGAGGGTTAATAGGGATACGGGGTTTGCGGAGATAGTGGTTGATGCTGGGGAGTTTTTTTATCATGATGTTGAGGAGGGGGAGAGGGGGTATTGGGTTCGGCAACTTGGGGAGCAGAGTTTGAAGTCGTTGTTTGAGGGGGGGGAGTATACTTATGCTGGGTGGAGGGATGTGCCGGCTTGGTATGTTGGGACGGTAGAGGATAGGGGGTTGCCGGTTGTGGTGCAGAGGATGAATGTGGGGATGGCGAGGGGGATGGGAGGGGATGTGGTGCATAGGGAGTTGAGGAGTGGGCATTCGCCGTTTTTGAGTATGCCCGGCGAGGTGGTGGGGATTTTGGTGGAGGCTGTGGAGGCGTTTACGGGGAAGAAGGTGGCGAGGAGGGAGGAAGTGGGGGGTACTGGGGGAGGGGGAGGGGTTATCTTACCGGCTGTTAGGCTGTGGGAGCCGACCACGTGGTGGAGGTTTGGGGTGCCGTTTTTTTTTGGGAGGATTATTGGGCGGGGGATTGTCGCTTTTGGGTGGTGGAGGAGGGTGTGGAGGGGGCTTTGGTGATGATTTCTTTTACATTTGGAGGGTTCGGATTGGTTGTGTATATAGTGAATCAACCCCGCTCTAAGTCTTAATTGAGGCCTTAAGGGCCTTGATAACTAAGTAGGTACCTACCTATATATTTGAAGCCGTGAAGTAACAGGCTTGGGTAGCTGGGGATGTTTTGAAGCTGTAGCTCTTCACACTGTAGCTACGTATACCTCATAAACCCGTGTCTGCGAGTATATCCCTTAAATAATCCCTAGTATCTCTATTACATAAACCCAAGCGGGACTAGACTTAGGACCAATACTATCGATTGCAAGATCTCAAGGTTGATTCGAATTTATATTCAATACTACCTAAAAAATAAGTAAAAATAAATATATGATAGCATAGCATCAAAACTTGGAAAGAAGGTTGTCGCGTAAATTTATAAACCAGGCTGCCCCTGCGAAAGTGGCAAAAAGCAAAGTAGATCTGGAAGCTAACCCCCGTTTATAACTTGTATCAATGACGTTCCTCTAATTTCATTACTTACTGTTATGATCTTTTTAATATTGTGGTATCGAATGGAAAGCCATAATATTTTATGTTAGACGTAATATAAGATATGCTCGATCCATAAACAATCCTACACTCGTAGTATACCTAATATGGTGTCGGTATGATTGAAGGATATTGGCCAAATACCAGCAAGCACCCGGTAAATGATATAAGAATGTAGGGAGCCTCGTTTCATCACCAAATAGCCATGTGAGCACTTGGCTTTCAGCCTCAGCTCTGCAATCGTGTAGTGTAGCCTCAAGGCCAGGCAATAATAATGGGACATGTTGCAGTTTGGCAAGCGATGTGTTGAAGGGCAGCCAATCAGCGGCGCGGAGGCTCAAAATCGGCCTGAGCAGGGATCCGGGTCTTGGCAACCAGCAGTCGCGGCGAGAGCAATGCCCCCAAACTTGAGCCAACTTTTTCTCTCTGCTCAACTCACAGCGTAATCAACCTCTCTTCATTGATCTCGTCGCCGGTCACCTATATATCTTCTCAAGTACCTCCATATACCACTACCATCTTGAATCCGATTCAACCTTCTATATACGCCTTTCATTTCTTGCTCTTTCTGCTCACCTAATACCCCTTTTTTTAGCCAGAAAAACATCCATCTAGGACGCCAATCGGGACGACAAAGGAGGGATATTGTTGCTTCTTTTCTCGTGTTCTAGAATATCGACTGCTCCTTAGTGCTGGCTGCATTTGCGCGTGTTCCTGCCATCGAAAAAAAGGACCTTGCATACAAATACACACATACTCACCATCGATACCACAATCCCCGCTACGACCACCACGACATCACACGTTCCTTTCTCGGAATATATAATACCGATCGCAATATCATCCTCTGCTCTATTCCGGAAGATAAAATCCGATTTTTCGATATTACGTCTAGCGTTTTCTGTCGTCGCTTTCTCGAAGTCCGTTTGGTTCGATCCAACAAAAAAAGGAAAAAAAATCTCGCCCTGAATCTTGTCTGCAGCTCGACTTGTGTCCCGGCGCACCCCTCTCTTTTGGAGAACTTGAAGGCTACTGAAGGGGCATCTCGATGACCGACACGTCGTTATAAAGTCTGGCTTTTTTTTGAGTTGAAGGATAGGAGGAGAATCTTGAAAAGAGGACCAGGCTGTCTAAATTCTTTGGTATCTACGGACACCGATAAACACATCACACAAAATGGCGGCTCCACCGTCCGTCGAGTTGTTCTCGACGAGGCTGGCAGATGATAAGATTGGTAAGGCACTTTTTGTCTCGGGGGACGGGAGTTCTTCTGGCCCCGCATTATTTTCGAACGGCGAGTGGAAGAATAAGGCCTGAAAAATTAACTTATTGAAATCTTGAGTAGATACTCGCCAAAAGTTCATGATTGCCTCGGAATTGAAGGATCAGTTGGAAGTTCTACATCAACATGATTACAGTAATACACTGGCGAAGCTCATGCCCGTGTTTCACCAGCTGCTGAGGGGTCCGCCGTCGTTTTTGAGTACTTCTAATGAGCATGTATGTTTCCCACCCATCCACTACGTCACCGTGTACTCCTGGTCGCGTGCACCCGTTTCAATAAATATGCCACTGACCTCTTTACCTTTTCCACCGTGTAGAAATTACGGAATTGCATACTGGACATCATCCACCGTCTCCCTTTCAACCCCGCCGAAGCGTTAGAACCCCACGCCGTCGAGCTAATGAAGGTCATGATGAACCTTGTTAGGGTGGAGAATGAGGAAAACGCGGTCCTTTGCATGAAGATCATTATGGACTTCCAGCGGAATTACCAAAAGACCCTTGCCGACCAGGTGCAACCGTATTTGGATTTAATACAGGAAATGTTCGGGAAGATGCCGCAGGCGGTGAAGGATACCTTTGAAACGCCGGCGTTTGGAGCCACACCCATGCCCTCCACGGTAGGTGCACTCTCTTCCCCTCCGTAATGTTATTTTGCTAATGGGTACGGACCGATGGTATAGCCTGCCAATGCGATGCAATCCCCCAAACCCGGCTCCCCGATGATGGGTGGCGACGACGCTCCTGCGAATAAGAACCTCGTGAAGGGCATGCAAAGCTTCAAGGTCCTCGCCGAGTGTCCGATCATCGTTGTATCTCTTTTCCAGGCCCATAAGCAGCTTGTCCCGAAAAATATCAAGCTGTTTGTCCCACTTATTCGCGAAATGATCATGTTGCAAGCCCAGCCGCAGGCTGATGCCCACAAGATTGCGGCCCAGGAAGGGCAGGTGCTGAGTGGGCCTTGTGCTGGCATTCGTAACAAGGCCGCCTTTGGAGATTTCATCACAGCTCAAGTTAAAACCATGTCGTTTCTGGCGTATGTGCTAAGAGGCTACTCTAAGGAACTAGCCGACTTTTTGACAACACTGCCGGAGATCGTGGTAAGGTTGCTGAAGGATTGTCCGAGGGAGAAATCGAGTGCTAGGAAGGAGTTGTTGGTTGCCACACGACATATTATTAATTTCAATTTCCGAAAAGTCTTTCTTACGAAGATCGATGAGCTTCTAGATGAGAGAGTGCTGATTGGAGACGGTTTGACGGTTTACGAGACCATGAGGTGAGCAGTGTTTTGTCTGTCATAAAGTTGAGCTGTGGAGTCGTGAGCTGACTGGTGTTATGAAATTGGTAGACCTTTGGCCTACAGCATGTTGGCGGATTTGATTCATCATGTTCGGGAATCCCTCAACAGTTCTCAGATTCGGAGGACGGTTATCGTCTATACGAAGAATTTGCATGATAGTTTCCCAGGGACCAGTTTTCAGACTATGAGTGCGAAATTACTGCTCAACCTTGCGGACTGCATTGCAAAACAAATACCCGACAAGCAAGAAGGTATGCGCACTGCCCATTCGGAATATATAGTGACAGGAGTGGTACTAATGCTTCGTACAATTTACAGCTCGCCACTTCTTGTTGATGATTTTGGACGCCATTGCGGACAAGTTTGCTGCCATGAACAGACAGTATGAGAATGCTGTCAAGCATAGCAAGCCTCAACAGGACAACAATGACGATGCTATGGATATTGATAAGCCGGAGATAGAAGAATACGACGAGATCGATATCTTCCAGGTTACTCCCATCAAGTTGTCCAATAGGGATAGGGGACAGAAGCCTGTTGATGGTGAGTTATATTTCGGGAGGCTAGTGCGAATCGGTGCTAACGATGGTGTTAGATAACAAATTCTTGTTCAAAAACCTCATGAACGGACTCAAGAATATGCTTTCGGCACTGAGAGCATGCAACCCACCTCAGACTATCGGTGACCCCGCCAATAATCCTTCCAACTGGCCAGAAGTGGCCTATGGTTTCAATGCGGAGGAAGTCAAGATCATCACTAAGTTGTTCCGAGAGGGAGCTTACGTCTTCAGATACTATCATTCCGAAACCGACAAGTCGAACGAGCAGACATTCTCCACACCCCTCGAATTCATGCAATCTATCCTTGTCCCATCGAATAAAGAGGAGAAAGACCTCTTGGAAACATTCGCGACAGTTTTTCATTGCATCGACCCCGCAACCTTTCACGAAGTTTTCCATTCTGAAATCCCGAGACTGTATGAAATGATGTTCGAGCACTATCCCTTACTTCATATTCCTCAATTCTTTTTGGCGAGCGAGGCGACCTCACCGGCATTCTGTGGGATGCTGCTGCAGTTTCTCATGAGCAAGATTGAAGAGGTCGGGACGAAAGATGTGATGAAAGCGTCGATACTATTGCGACTTTTTAAGTTATCCTTTATGGCTGTCACCCTTTTCTCTGCACATAACGAACCAGTCTTGCTTCCACATGTCAGCAAAATCATTACCCAGGCGATCAATCTCTCCACAACGGCTGAAGAGCCGGTCAACTACTTCTATCTCCTACGTTCACTTTTTAGGTCAATTGGCGGCGGCAGGTTTGAGGTTTTGTATAAGGAGATTTTGCCGCTTCTGGAAGTTCTCCTACAGGTCCTGAATACCAAGCTGCATTCTGCTAGGGATACGAAAGAGCGAGATCTTTATGTCGAGTTGTGTCTCACGGTACCAGCTAGGCTGAGTAATCTTCTGCCGCACCTTTCGTATCTCATGAAACCCCTCGTCGTGGCCCTTAGTGCCGGGCTAGATCTTGTTACCCAAGGTTTACGAACACTAGAGCTGTGCGTGGACAATCTTACTGCAGACTACCTTGACCCAATCATGGCGCCTGTCATCGACGACCTTATGGTTGCGCTGTGGAATCATCTCAAACCTTTACCCTACAGCCATCAACAGAGCCATACTACCATGCGTATTCTTGGCAAGCTCGGTGGAAGGAATAGGAAGTTCCTCACACATCCGCCAACTCTGGAATATCGCACCTTTTCGGACGACGAGTGTAGTGTTAATATGAAACTGCATGGCGCGCCTGGCGAGCGGCCTTATCCGTTTATGGTTTCTACGGACCTTGCTATCAGAACATTGAGAGATTCGAAGGCGAATATGTTCCATCGACAGCAGGCATTCAAGTTGCTCTCATCTTCCCTCAAGTTGTTCATTGGCCAGGATAATCTCCCCGATGACTTTATGCACATTGTACGGATGAATGCGAATGACCTTGCTAACGACACGGTTGAGATTCCGAGCCCTCAGGATCTGGGGAGTGATCGGGATAAACCTGTCCATAAGAAGCACGAACAAGATGAACAACTCAGATCGTTGATTAAGGCTTGCTTATATGCCGCGGCGATCGAAGAGATGAAGGATGACGCGATGGAGTTGTTCGCTGATACCTGCCGACATCTTACCGTCCTTGACGTTGGAAACGCCGTCGCCTCGCATCGGTATTCTAAACAACCATTTAGTGTCGAGGGTGGCGAAGGACCACTCACTCTTGATACCAACGTCCTCGCCGATGCGCTCTCGGATTGTCTAGGGTCTGAGGTTCCCGAAGTTCGTGAAGCTGCGATGGAGGGAATCCGTGTCGTTGCCGAAGCTGGCACTACAATCTTTGGCAGCGTGGACCATATCGGAAAGTTACCCCTGTTCTCGGCCATGTCTAAGAGGTTCTGTCATAACTGCTACGCTGAGGAATGGTTTTCAAAGGCGGGCGGTTGTCTTGGTATCAAAGCTTTGCTCACACGTGTTTCTCTCGGTGAAGCGTTCCTGGTCGAGCGACAGCTAGATTGGGTTCGTTCGCTCCTCTACGTGATTAAAGATATGCCACAAGATCTCCCGGCGACGACGAGAGAGGATGCGGCTGTTACTTTGGATCTTGTGCTTCATGAGTGTAACAAGACTGCGAAGGCGGAGGATATCAAGCCTAGCTCTAAGCTGTTTAACCTCTGTGCTCACATCGTCTACGAACTTTCGAACTGCAATAAACATGTTCGTCAGTCGGCACAACAGTCTTTGGAAACCCTGTCAAAGCTATTGAAGGTTGAGATCCACGAAATGATCGCACCGGTCAAAGATCGTTTACTCGGTCCTATCTTTGGAAAACCACTTAGAGCTCTCCCGTTCGCCAGTCAGATTGGATATATAGACGCCATTACGTTTTGCCTCAAGCTCCAGAACAACTTTTTGGAGATTGACCATGAGATGATCCGATTGCTTGGTGAGGCTTTAGCGCTGGCTGATGCGGATGATGAAACACTGGGTACTCAGAAGGCTAGCGAATATAGGACTATGGAGGCTGTGATGAACCTAAGAGTTGGTTGCATTCGCCTGTTATCGATGGCTATCGCATACCCGGAGTTTAATACACCGCAGCAACAGCAAACGAAGGCGAGGATTATTGCTGTATTCTTCAAGAGCCTCTATGCCAAATCCCCAGAAGTGGTTGAGGCTGCAAATGATGGACTCAAGGGCGTACTCACTCATACCCACAAGTTACCTAAGGAGTTGCTTCAGAACGGGCTTCGTCCTATCCTTATGAACTTATCCGACCACAAGAGGTTGTCTGTTGCTGGGTTGGAAGGATTGGCGAGACTGCTCGAATTACTTACTAATTACTTCAAAGTCGAAATTGGTTCACGCCTCTTCGACCATCTCAATCAATTTGCCGACCCCAATAGCATTCACCAGACGAGCTTCAAGCTACTCGAGCAGAATGGCAATATCAAGATTATTGCCTCGATTCTCAATATTTTCCACTTGTTGCCCCCCGCGGCGAGCCAATTTTTGGATAAGATGGTGCAGACGGTATTGGGACTTGAGGAAAGCCTTCGACGCACACAAATCTCACCTTTCCGGCCCCCGCTGCTCAAGTTCGTCAACCGATATGCGGAGGATACGTGGAAATATATGCTTCAGAAGCTGTCGGTGATGAAGTACGGACGTTTGTTCGCACAGTTGTTGGCGGATGAATCAAGCGGCGCTCTTCGTGATCATTTGATTGCGAATATTGGTGATTTGGTTAAGGCTTCGTTTGAGAGTCCGGCGGATGGGGAGGCGAAGACCACAGCTATCTTTAATGCCATTGAGGCCATCGGAGCTGTGTGCGAACATAAATCTGAGTGGCTCGTTGAGCAAAAGGACCTGCTGAATAAACTTCTGATTGTCGGTTCGGATGTTTATACCAAAGCTGTCAATGGGGAGTTGAAGCCTCCTTCCCTTTGCTTGAGCGTCGACCAGTCCGCTACTACCCTTATTGCGGTGTTCACCAAGTACCTCGTCCAGAAGCCAACAGATCTGCCGTTTTTGTTCCAAGTTATCAAGGGGACTAGCTCTGGAGGATTGAAACCGAATTACTTGCTCGACCACTTCATCTACGAACATATCATTTGCAGCAAGTCTATCGAATACTGGAAGAGTGTGATCTTCAAGTGTTTGGATCTGTATCAAGACACGTCGCAAAACCAGATGCTCAAGACCTACGCTTTCAAGAACCTAGTCAACCCGATCTTGTTGATGGATATTCAACGCCGCGGTATCGATCCTGAAACCCCCAAATTGGTGGACTCGCAACTTGTCGGTGCCGTGCATCATAAAATCTGGAAGACGAACCTCGGAGATCTGGACGATGGACAAAATGGTCTGGATCGATCGAGGATGGAGGTTCTGCAAATGTCGGCGTTACTCATCAAGCACCACCACTCTATCATTGCGGATGCAAGGAAGGATGTGATCAAATTCGGTTGGAACTTCATCAAGCTCGAGGATATCATCAATAAACAGGCGGCTTACGTCCTTATCGCGTTCTTCATCGCACACTTCGAGACACCATCGAAGATCGTGACACAAATATACGTGGCGCTTTTGAAAGCCCATCAGCCGGAGGGACGGACGTTGGTACGACAGGCGTTGGATCTTATTGCGCCGGTACTCCCGAAGCGAATCCCTCCAGGACAAGATTCTAAGAGTTTCCCGATCTGGGCGAAGTGGCCGAGGAGGATCCTTATCGAGGAGTCGCACAACCAGCCCCAACTTATCAATATATTCCAATTCATCGTCCGCCATGCCAGCCTATTTTACGAATCTCGAGAACATTTCTTCATGGGTATGGTATCAGCCTTGCAAAAGCTCGTGTTCCACGTTCAAAACCCATCCGTGGAGCATAAGACGCTTTCTATTGACTTGGTCGAGTTGATATGGAAATGGGAACAACAAGCGATCGATAATCCTGTGGAGGTGACGATGATGGATTCTCCGCAGATGAAGAAGAGGAAGTTGCCGGATGAGATGGGGAGGTCGTCGCCTAGTGCTCCACCTAGTTCGAGCGGTGGGGAGACGAAAGCCAATGTGGTGCTTCAAACCCAGTATCGTCAGTCCGTGCTCAAACATCTCATATCTTTTATCTCGCAATGCAATGAGAAATGGGATTCAAACGACCTTTGTGAGAAGTCGCTGAGGTTGCTGGGGAATCTTTTGCAACCGAAGTATTGGGGCGATGTTGATGTGGATTTGTATCAGAAGCAGGCGGAGGTGCAGTTGATGCAGGCGGAGCTGAAGAACGACAATTCGCATGTTTTTACCAATATGCTACAAGTTCTTAAGGTTATTGTGCAGGCCAAGTCGAACGAATGGCTACTTGGTTCCGACCGTGCTGGCAAAGAGAGAATCACGACATTACAAAAGATTTTGGAGAAGAGTTTGAGGTGTGACAACGTGGAAATTCAAGAGGCGTTGCAGGATGTGGTTTTGAGGATTTTGGAGGTGACGCCGAAGGAGCAGGAGGACGATGAAGATGAGGAGATGACGGAGTCAACGGGGAGCCAGTTTGTGAAGTTGCTCACGCAGATCGTGCAGGAGACTATTGTGACTAGCGTTATTCCCAGTGTCAACATCTTGTGGATATTGGCGAAGAAGCGGCCCGATGCTGTTGATAACCATATTCCGGCATTGATGAGGGCATTCCAGCGGTTGGCTAGAGACCATATTGCTGGTAATGCTGGTGCTCCACCTCCACCACCTGCCGCTGATGCGCAGCCTCCAGCACCCCCGCTGGACCCCGATACGGCGCTCAAGTTGATCTCCAACGTTATCGATATCGCGTCGGCAAGGATTTCCTCTCTTCAGGATCAACGTCGACCTTTCCTAAGCGTTCTGGCGCAGTTAGTCGAGAAGTCAAATAATACTGAGCTGTGCTTGAAGATCTTGGGTGTGGTTGAGAATTGGGTCTTCCGATCAACTGAGAGTTTCCCGACACTAAAGGAGAAGACGGCGGTCCTTAGTAAGATGATGTCGTTCGAAGGTCGACCGGATCCTACGCTGTGCAACAAGTTCCTTGAGCTTGTGATTAGTATCTACGAGCACTCGGAGATCACGCGGACGGAGCTTACGGTTAGACTGGAGCATGCCTTCTTGATTGGATGTCGGGCGCAGGATGTTACGATGCGGAATCGGTTCTTAAAGATCTTTACCGAGAGTTTATCGCGAACGATCAATCCTC
This sequence comes from Arthrobotrys musiformis, assembly GCA_036971715.1. NCBI lineage: Eukaryota > Fungi > Ascomycota > Orbiliomycetes > Orbiliales > Orbiliaceae > Arthrobotrys > Arthrobotrys musiformis. Next base: position 1,553,836 of record JAVHJL010000008.1, read on the forward strand.
GGATTTCCTACCTCTTGGGGACTCAGAACTGGGAGACGTTACAGGATTCGTATTGGTTGAGTCAGGTTACGCATTTGCTGCTTGGGTGTGTGGATGGTGAGAGGCGGTTAGAGTTGCATACCGAGGACTTCAAGCTACCCTCTGCTTCTGCTGTCTTTGCGGTTGATAAGAAGAGGGATACGTCAGGAATCATGCTGGATGATCAGTATGAGGACTTCATGGTCAGACACCGTCGGTTTGTGGCTAGTCTCGGGGATGTTAAGGCGAACGATGTCTTTGAACCCATGGCGCAGCTGCAGCATCTTTCTCCGGACGTTGCGCATAATATCTGGATTACTCTCTTCCCGCTTTGTTGGGCCGCAATCGGACAGGAAGATCGGAGTGATCTTTCTAGAAATATGATCACGCTGCTCTCGAAGGAATGCCATCACCGACAAATGGATAAACGACCGAACGTCATACAGAGCTTGTTGGCCGGTATCGAAAAGGCAACTCCGAGAATTGTGCTACCCCCGCATCTCATTAAGTACATTAGCAAGTCATTTAATGCTTGGTACTCGGCGCTGCACATTCTCGAGGATTCGGCGAACAAACCTCCCTATGAGAACCCAACTATCAAGGAAAGCAACCTCGACGCCCTTGCTGAGATCTACGCTGGCATTCAAGAGGAGGATATGTTCTATGGCTTGTGGAGACGAAGGTGTCAGTACCTTGAGACCAATGTTGCCCTGTCCTTCGAACAGAATGGAATGTGGGATAAAGCTCAACATGCGTACGAACAGGCGCAGATCAAAGCTCGTACTGGCGTTCTTCCGTTCTCACAGGCTGAGTATATGCTTTGGGAAGACCACTGGATTCTCTGTGCTCAGAAACTTCAGCAATGGGAAATCCTGAGTGACTTTGCCAAACATGAAAATTACAACGACCTACTCCTCGAGTGCGCTTGGAGGTTATTGGACGACTGGGGTGGTCAGAGCAGCGAGGCCGTCGATACGACTATAAAAAGTCTTATGGATTCGCCGACGCCGCGACGGTACTTCTTCCTTGCGTTCATGGCGCTTCAAAAGGTTTACAGCAAAAACGAGAGTAACAGCGATTTCTTGAGGATCTGTGACGAGGCTATCCAGTTGAGTTTGAGGAAGTGGCATAATCTTCCCAAGAAGATCACCGCAGCGCATATTCCGCTCCTTCAAACGTTCCAGCAGATCGTCGAGCTGCACGATGCTAGTGTTATGTACGCTAGTCTTGCGAATACGACTGCGGCGAATCTGGACACGAAGTCGCAGGAACTCAAGCAGAACCTTGGAACTTGGAGAGATCGCTTGCCTAATGTTTGGGACGATATCAATGCCTGGCATGACTTGGTTACCTGGCGACAACATGTCTTTTCGTCTATCAATAAGACTTACATTCCTTTGGTGCCGTCGGGGAGCGGGAACAACAATTCGAACTCTTATGCCTACCGCGGGTACCATGAGACCGCTTGGATTATCAACCGTTTCGCCCATGTTGCTAGGAAGCACCAATTGGCTGATGTTTGTATCGCGCAACTTAGCAAGATATACACGTTACCTAACATCGAGATCCAAGAGGCCTTCCTCAAGCTTCGAGAGCAAGCGAAGTGTCACTACCAAAACCCAGCTGAACTCAACAACGGACTTGAGGTCATCAACAATACCAATCTCAATTACTTTGTTGGACAACAGAAGGCGGAGTTCTTTACGCTCAAGGGTATGTTCCAAGCCAAGCTGCAGAAGAAGGATGATGCGAACGAGGCCTTTGGAACTGCGCTGTTTTATGATCTCAAGTTGCCGAAAGCGTGGGCCGAGTGGGGTTTCTATAGCGATATGCTGTTCAAGGAGAATCCTGCGGACTTGCAACCGGCTGGCAATGCGGTTAGTTGCTACCTTGAGGCTGCTGGGTTGTACAAGAGTGGGAAAGCTCGCAAGCTGCTTAGCAGAGTCCTTTGGTTGCTCAGTCTTGATGACGGAAATGGCAGCATCTCTGCGGCGTTCGAGGCTTATAAGGGCGAGATGCCGGTGTGGTATTGGATTACGTATATTCCGCAACTGCTCTCGTCTCTATCGCATAAGGAGGCTAAGATCGCGAAGGGAATTTTGCTTAAGATTGCCAAGAACTTTCCTCAGGCGTTATACTTCTTGCTCAGAACTTCGAGGGAGGATTATAGCGTTATCAAGAAGCAGCAGACTGCGCAACAGGCGAAGGCGAAACCTAACCAGGCATCTCCCCCCAATGGAGTTGCTGCTGCCGGGGCTGCCGCTAGTCCTACGCGACCCGATTCTTCGGCTGGTGCGAGACCTGAAACTCCCAGTCAACCTAACGGAGCGACTGTCGTGCCTGCTGCTGTTACCAATGGAGCTGCGGCGAACTCGCCGGCCCCGCAGAGTCCGGCTCCCGCCAAGAAAAATCCGTGGGAACATGCGGACGAGATCATGTCGGTGTTGAAATCGGCTTTTCCCCTGCTCGCTTTGTCTATGGAGACTATGGGGGATCAGATTCACAAATACTTCAAATGCCCGCCTGATGAGGATGCGTACCGCTTGATTGTAGCTTTGTTGAATGATGGGTTACAGGTATGTTTTTGCGATTTTAGAATTTTTAATACTTCTGTGGTTGCTAATGGTTGTTATCTTGGTAGTTTGTTGGGCGTATTCCTCTTGCTTCCCCTGAGGATACTAAGCTGCCTCCTGCTACCGAAGCTAATATCACGCGATTTGCGGAGACAATTCTTCCAGCTCATATCCGTGTCGCTTTTGAAGCCGAGTTTGTGCACGAGAAACCCAACCTCCAGAGCTACATCCAGAAACTTAGGAGGTGGAGAGACAGGTTTGAAGAGAAGCTAGATCGAAGACCCGCACATGCCAGCCTTGAGTCGTTCTCGCCGCATCTTAGCGACTTTAGGTTCCAGAAATTCGAAGAGGTTGAAGTTCCCGGGCAGTATTTGCTGCATAGGGACCACAATAAGGACTTTGTACGCATTGAAAGGTTCTTGCCGCGTGTTGATGTTGTTCGTGGGTATGGAATTTGTCATCGGAGGTTGAAGATGAGGGGGCATGATGGTAGCGTGCATGCTTTTGCCGTACAGCATCCTGCTCAGCGTCATTGTCGTCGTGAGGAGAGGGTTGCGCAATTGTTCAGGATTTTTAATGGGTTTGTGATCCCCTTTACCTGTGGGATTTTGGGGAGGTTTATGCTAATTGGTTATTCTCGTTTTAGAATTCTTGCTAAGCGCAAGGAAGCCAGACGGAGGAATTTGGGCTTCCATCTCCCACTTATGGTGCCGCTTGCGCCGCATATCAGAATTGTACAAGACGATGCTTCTTATATTTCGCTCCAAGGTATCTACGAGGATTACTGCCGTAAGACGAACATCAGCAAGGACGAACCCCTTATCTATGCGATGAAGAGCCTGCGGACCAACGTCAATAAGAAGATGAGTGGTCCCGAGGTTCAGAATCTCAAGATGGAGGTTTTGAGCGCTATTCAAGAGAATATGGTCCCCAATACTGTTGTTCAAGATGTAAGAGATCCCTTCCGACGTTCTTTCTACTTGTGTAGGATTTGGCTAACGGTATTATGCAGTACATGCAAGCATCTTATACTTCGTTCGACGACTTCTGGATTTTCCGCCGCCAGTTCTCATACCAATTCGCCGCTCTCACGTTTATGACCTATGTTATGAACATGAACAATCGATTCCCGCACAAGATGTTTATCGCAAAGGCGACGGGTAATATTTGGGGGACGGAGTTGATCCCGGCAATGGCTGCTAGCAATGCCTATTTCCATAATAACGAACCCGTGCCCTTCCGCTTAACCCCCAATTTACATACTCTCATGGGTCCTATTGCTGTCGAGGGGATTTACTCTTGCGCCATTATGGCTATTGCACGATGTTTGACTGAGCCTGAGGTAAGGAATTCACGCATACTTTGGTTATAATGGGCTTTTGACTAACTAAGTATTTCTTTTACAGCAATTCGAATTGGAACAATACCTCTCCCTGTTTGTGCGCGACGAAATGATCTTCTGGTTCACGCAGCAGCACCGCGGCATGACCGGCGACCAGAAGATCCGCGAAAAGGTTGAAGTCAACAGCACCATCATCACCCGACGAACGGCGGCGCTTTGCGCGAATAATACGGCGATGATTCCGGCGAACCAGACCGTTATTGACCTTATTAGTAAAGCTGTGAATCCGGCCAATCTGGCGCAGACCGATCATTTATGGATGCCTTATTTGTAGACCTGGGGGGTGTGGAGTGGATGGTTTGGTTTCTGGAACCTTTTTGTTTCTTGTTTCTTCTTTTTATTGCTTGTTTCCTTTTAATGGTTCTTTTTTCATATTGGAGTTTTAGGGGGAGGGTTTAAATAATTAGCCAATGGGTTTTGGCAATGCATGGTTTCTGTGTTCTCTTTCTGTACTTGAACGCACACAAAAGTTGTTTTTGCCCTTATTATTATCACTACTATCATTATTAGAGCTGACTTTTAACGAAAGTCGATGGGTTTATAATAGTCAGAAATGTAGTTCATATTTTGCTTTTCTCATAAGTTCCGGCAAATAGGCATGCTTTATATGCTCGCTAATCGTTATATAAGTATTTATAGGGTAGGATAAACTTTTCGGTATGGCATCCGTGGTTTTTAAAGATTATAATATAGTATACAAAGGAAATCGCCTGCATAGCTAAATGTATACGTACTGAAAATGCGCTTAAGATGATTATATATGGTTAAAACATTACTCTTTCTTCTCAAAATTCCCTTCGACTTTCGTAACTCGGATGTGGTCACAATTTTAGGCGGGGTTCTGGTATAGACCGATAGTTGCGCCGAAGAGGTTTGTGTTTGGACTCCATGGGACGCTCCAGTCGTTATCGACTGTCAGGAGGGTTTCGGCTCCCTTTGTTGTTAGAGCGTAGAGTCTGATGTTTGTGGTGTCCTCGAAGGAGGTCATGTACTTTTGGCAGGACTCGTCGCTTAGGCAGGCTGGAAGGGGAAATGCAACGTTAGTCAACGCATATCTTTAAAATATTATTGGGGGGAGTGACTTACTTTGTGCGTAGTTCTCGAAGAAGCTGTAGAGACCGGCACCGTAGATGAGGATGTTGTTCGAGTTCTGGGTTCTGACGCCGTAGCTCTTCTTGCAGGTTGATACGCCGCCGAGGCTGGTGCAGATGCTGCTGTAGTCCGGATCGTTCCAGGTTGCGTTGACGGAGAAGGGGAGCGGGGCGACGGGGTTGGATTGGTAGTATGGGGTTTCGGTTTGGATCATGCCCATGTATACGTTCTCTGCGTTTGTGAGTTGGTATTGGTAGAGGACGTTATGTTCCGATGCGGTGCCGTAGAGCCAGATTGGATTTGTCGATTCGATTAGAACGCCGCGGCCGACGAAGATGGTGATTTGGGCGTGCGCGGCGAGGTCGAGATCGTGATCTGCGGTCCACCACCAGGTGTTTTCGAAGACGACGCGGCTGGCGGATTTGGAAATGTGCATGAGCATGTATGCTCCCGCGCAGTTCTGGTTGATGGCCGTGGATCCCGGGGTTTTGAGGCAGGTGTTTGCGTCTAGGTTTGAGCCTGTGAAACCACCGACGCGGGCGTGGACGTCGTAGAGGCCTGAGACTTCGGATGTGGAGGCTAGGTTCCATTGCATCAGGATCGCGCCTTTCATTGCGCCACGGGTGGCGACGATGAAGTTTGTGCATTCGATGAAGCCGGTTTGGGAGGGTTGGCCGAATTGGACTACGACTTTGGGGTTTGTGGTGTCCGCGAAGGCGTTGCCTGAGGCGAGGATTACGGGCCAGGTTTCACCGATTATGCGGGAGTTTGGTGGGATGGAGAGGGTGTTTGAGACGACGTAGACGCCGTAGTCGAGGAAGAGGATCTTGGACTCTGAGGCGGCTTTGTTGATTGCTGCTTGGAGGGTTGCGGTGTCGTCTGTTGTTCCGTCGCCTTTGGCGCCGAGGTCCCTGGCGGAGAGGATTTGGGAGAGGCTGTAGGTTTCGTAGTCTGGTTTGCTGCGTTCGAGGATCTTGCCGTTGGAGTCGAGGAGGCCGGCGGGGCGGGAGAAGCCGGTGTTGGAGCCCATGAAGTCCTGGCCTGTTTTGGCGGATTGGGTGTATTTGCGGCCTTGGACCCAGGATGTTACGGTCATTGTGCCTGATGTGCCTGCGAGTTTGGGGGTGGAGCCTGAGACGCCGACGATGACGGGGCAGTTTTTGACGGAGATGTTGTCGATGGCTAGGGTATTGGCGGATTTGGGGGATTCGCTGGCGACCTTATCGGATGCGATACCGATTTCGACGTTGTTGAATTGAGAGTCTGAGAGGACTACGGAGCCGACTTGGAGGAGGCCGGCGTTGTTCTTCGTGGTCATGTCGATACCCACGCGGTTATTGTTGAAGGTCATGGACTTCAAGTGCCATACCCATCCCCAGACGAGGAAGAGACCGGTGTCACAGTTGTTGAAGGTGAAGTTGCGGAGGGTATATTGCTGATTACCGATCCATGCGCCGAATTTACCGCCATTGAAGACCAAGTTGGACATATAACCACCCGAGCCGTTCTCGATGTAGAGACCCTGGTGCTTGGTTCCTGCGGAGGGGTTGGAGTAGAAGATGATGTTGGTAAGACTGGTGGCTTGGGCTACCTGCCAGTGGATACCGGTACCATATGCATCGGCCGGCATGGCTGTGGTGTCGATGATGAAGTTGCGGACGACCTTGTAGAAGTTGTTTGTCGGGCCGTGCCAGTTGACGTTTGGTGCGGAGTAGGGGTTACCCTCGATGACGGCGTAGCCTACGAACCCTCGGAACGCTTTGAGTCTGGGGAGATCATACGGGTCACCGATCATGTGGGTTTGGTAGTAGGTTATGATCGCGCTGGAGATGTTGTATGTTCCCGGGGGGAAGAAGACCACTGCGGGCTTTGTGGTTGAAGAATCACAGCCTTGGCCGCATCTGTTGCCGCTTGAAATGGCGTTTTGGATTGCGGCCGTATCATCTGTTTCGCCGTCACCCTTGGCGCCGAAGTCTTTGACGTTACGGTAGACTTGGTATCCGCTCTCTGCGTATGGGGCTTTCCCTTGGTGTTTGATGGCGTCCAGCCAGTATGGTTCGACACGGATGCAGACCCACTTTTGGGCTGCGGCTGCGAGGCCTGTGCAGGTCGAGCCCAAGGCGGTATTCCATTGCAAGAGGTTCGGGAGGGTGAGTTTGTCTACTGTATTGGAAAAGCGGGCGACAATTGTGGCGCAGGTGTCTGCGGACTGGACTAGGTACCAGTTGATGCATCTTTTGCTTTGGCCGGTTTGGGTGGCCGTTGGGGCAACAGTGGTGGTTGAGGGGGAAGAAGTGGTAGTCTTGGAGCTTGTAGTAGTGGTCTTTGAGCTACTAGTAGTAGTCGTCTTCGGGGAAGTCGTTGTGCTCTTTGTGGTAGTCTTGGAGCTAGTGGTTGTAGACTTAGTGGTAGACTTGGTGGTAGACTTAGTAGTGGACTTGGTAGTAGACTTGGTAGTGGACTTGGTAGTGGACTTGGTAGTAGACTTGGTAGTAGACTTGGTAGTAGTCTTCTTCGAGGTAGTGGTGGTCTTCTTCGGGGTAGTAGTCACCTTCTTCGTCGTAGTAGTCACCTTCTTCGTCGTGGTCTTGGGGGTAGACTTCGTGGTAGACTTCTTAGTGGTAGTAGTAGTCTTCTTCGTTGTCGTCTTTGTAGCCTTAAGCTGGACGCAAAGATAGTACCCAAGTTTGAACCCTGAGCAATTGCTCTTCAGGCCGGGATTCCACTTGATCAAGTTCGCCTTGGTGAGGCCGAGAGACTTGAACCGAGTCACAATGTTGTCACAGGTATCAGTGGGTCCGCTTGTCTTCTGGGTGTAACGCCACTTATTACAGGTGGCGACCGTTGCACCCAGACGGGGGCTCGGAGTGTCTGCACGTTTCACCAAGTCATCTTGGTTACTAGAGTCGATAGCGTAGCCGTTGACCCCAGCGATCGCCCATAAAAAGACGAGTAGAGTTGATAGAAGGATATTAAGTCGCTGCATTTTTTTTTTTTTTTCAGTATATCTTTTCGCTAGTGGACTTTGTATTTTAAAAAGGAGCGTATAGAATCAGAATGATCAGAAAATCGAAGAAGTACGCGGAATGAAGATATATTTATAATATTAAATTATATTAGAACTTATCGGTTCCGCCCCTCTTAGCTGAGAATATAAAAGTTCCCTGCTGAAATTAAAAACCAATTCCTTCGAATGAATGTAAAGAAGAATATGTTGGCACAAAAAGAATGGACGAATGACCTTTCGGTAGAGTCATTCAAAAGTCGATGGGATGCATCGGCGGGGGTGGGTGACTAGAAGGAAGGGGAGGGATAAAGATGGAGGAGGAGAGGGATAGTAATTAATATACGAACCGAAGCAAGATGGAAAAGTACACATACAAATCTCCTGCCTTTGCAATTGCGGCTGGAAAAGCTGAAAATCCCACCAAAACTCCAGTTGCAGCTTAGGCCGCCACATAATTTATTATCCGATAGGGCTAGAACTCTAACGCTGCATGGTTCCCGATACAAAAAGGACATCGTGAGTCTTGCCGAGGACCCGTGTGGTGAGGAAGCGCTGAAAGATCATTTTGCACCCTGTGAGCGGCGGTTTCGAACCTTGTTCATGAAGGCCGACGACCTTTCTGGGGTGGCCAATTTGCATTTGCTGGCGGTACCTTTCCTGTTTGGTACCAGCGCGGATTGGATTGGTACCTGAAAATCCTTTCGATTAAGAGGTCCCCACACCTGCGAATGCGAACCGCGACCAGGCCGCTGTGCGCTGAAGATCTTGCACTTGTCCGGGCCTAGTATCTCATTATGTCCCCAGAATCACCGGATGCAAAACGGTTTCGTCGCCGTAAATATGTATATCATAGTAGAAGATATAATAACACGTAATAGATTGTTTAGAGTTGAGTGTTTCCTGTGCAAAGCGATGTCAGTCGACCGAATCTGATGATGGATTCTACACAAGATTGATGGAGGAAGGTCGTACAATGGCTTACCCGTCTCGACCGATATGGCAGTTGCGAGACATTCCGGACCAAGCCTGTGATTGTATCTCTTGATCGATTATCTAACAAACTCGCTAGGACCAGGTCGGAAAGGCCGCTGGTCTGGGGGATAACAGGGATGCATCAGGACTAACCTCAGACAGGGATGCAGAGAAAAGGAGATTGCGTTGGGCTGCGCTGGACTCAGAACTCTAAAGATGGCCAAAGTCAAAAATCGACTCCACATTGGCTTACAGCAGTTCTATTATTTCTATTATCGTCACGGTACGCGGAACTCCATGATTTGGTGGCATATCGATGCTGTTTTCCTGGCTGTACTCCGTATTATCCTATGCTTTGTGAGTGCATATGTGTCTATGCACTGATAGATAGGCAAAACGGACCGGCTGCCAATAGTATTCTGCAAACGGGTCACGCATGACTGTCTGCGATATATCAGAACGTGGCTTGAACGCGAATCCATGCGAGTCGCGGAGTCACGCTCGTACGTTCCTGGGATCATGTAGAAGTCAGACCTGTCGACGGGAGCTCCAGGACCAGGTACAATACGAGCCAAGTTGCAATTGCAAGTTCTCGAGCTTGATAAATCAATGCGCTCAAGAGGCACAGATTCCTCAAGCTTCCTTCTGCCAATATAGCAATATCAGAGGGCCAATATCGATATCGATGTCATGATATCGGCCCGTATCTGCATGTAACCACGGCACAGGTACTCCGATGACTCCAATCGATGCGGACACCGACGTCAGAACAAGCACAGGACAAGCCGAGAGCCGAAAAACTCGCGAACTCGCTTTGCTCGTTCTCAGAATCCAATCCAATTGGCCTTTTCGGTTGCAACACAAAGTGCTTTGTCAAAATGCAACAGAGCAACGCAATTCGAGGGCGTATTGCTGCCAGCAAATCAGACGGAAAAAACGGGCTCAATTGGGGTAGGCATAGTTGGCTACCAAGTAAGTCTGGAATTAGCATTTGAGCTCGATTCCGATGGATTTCGGCCACCTATACGATATCCCAATTGCCTCGCTCTAATATCGTTAGAAACGGCGGTCGTTTTTATATAGTCCGCATATCTCACAGCAAGCATGCAGCGAATCTGGGGCTTTTAGAATGGCTATATGGCAGGGCACTCACCTATAAGCCAGGAAACAGTCGTGTATAAAACAATGACCGAATGAATTCCCAGGATATAGGTTCTGTCCATTGGGTCTCAGGACGGAGAAGCTAACTTCGCGGGCGAAGAAGAGCCAATGTGGTGGGCATGTAATTATACTGTATCTGCCTCTTAAGCTCTTAACGGGGCTATATGGCTCGTCGCCTTTTCGTCATAGCAAGCTGAGCTGCCTGGCAGTCCCCAAACCCCCACCATCGAGCGAATGTCTTATATAGCGTAGAATAGGCAGTTAGACGGTTAGACGAGCAGTAGAAGTTGACGAGGTCGAACTGTGCAAAAGGAGAGCGTATGTATACCCAACGCATTTGGTGGTTTTAATCGGCCTTTGCAGTCTCTGAGTGTGATCTGGAGCCAAAAGATGAACGAAGACGAATTAGCCCTCGATCTAACAGCTCAACCAAATCAAATCAAATCCTCCTTCTCCTCTTCCTCCTCCTCCTGCTCGCCCCCTTTACCTCCACAACCACTGTCACCTATTCCAATAAAAGCTGCTTCAGCTTCAACCCCCCTTGAGTCTCAAGTTTTTCTAGAGACTCCAAGCTCCGTTGGCAGCATCGAAGGCTTTCTTCAGAAAAGAGCTCGGTTCTTTACGATGGATAGCATCCCATCATCGACGGAGACGGGTGTGCCTAGTACCACTGCCACTTCCCCTCCACTGCCGTCGAGAGCTGAAGAAGCCTCCAAGTTAGCAGGGAATACCACATATTTCTCTTCCTCGAAGCAACAAGGCCCTATTGAGGCTGCCACCATTTCGGCCGCTACCATGGAACCTCATCAAGCGTCAGTTGCTTCTAGTGCCAACCAACGTAAGTCTACTTACGAGGGATATGACGGCTTAAGTGGCCCTAAGTCAAAGCATCTCAAGTACTTCTTGGACACCCTCGAGCCTAGCGGACCCAGTCTCAGCGTTCAACCAGGGCCGTCGCGTCAGCTGTCTCCAGGGCGTGTTCCCGCCGCTGTTTATGCTCTCGAGGAAGCACAGAAACGCAATTCCCAGGGTTCTGATAAAGGCTCGATTCGTATAAGCCAAGAAACTCGCCGTCTGGATGTCACTTCCCATCCCATGACTTCCGATAGTATTGGGGTTTCCGAGGCTCTTGTCCGGCCGGCTGGTGCTCCTCCAACGGAGTCGGAACGTCCCGAAACTATTGCTTCTTCCGTTGTCCCAGCTGTCGGGTCGAATGCGCCGGAGGAGACGCCAGATAACCAGGAAAAAGACCAGGCGAGCAAGGGTGGTATCCGTTTCATGTTCGGGAAAAAGCGTTCGAAGCCTGGGGAGCCTTCTAGGAAGATTCCAGGAGCCGGTATCGTCCGCCAGGAATCCAGCACCACAGCTGATACATCAACTCCTCTCAGTATCATCAGCGACTGTCATTATGTACACCCTCTTCCTCCACCAGTGACTTCAAACGGACAAGACGCAAGGAATTTCGCAACATTTCGTAGAGATCTGAAAAGAGAATTTCAAAACCGAAAGCTCGAAGGGAGGCATGAGCATCCGACAGAAGGTAAACCCCCGAACTGAGTTATAGTGATTTGATTGAGGACAGGGGTCCTTTATGATAAGAATTCAATAGCTTGAGCGTGTTGCTGATCTAGCACGTTCTTCTGCACATAGGAGCTGCGGCAATCCAGAACCCCACCGGGATCCAGAAAGTGGGCTTGACGCAGCTTTTCCGCTCTATTTCAAACGTCATCAAGAAGGGCACTAGTAAATTCAACAGGCTAGTCCTCCGCAAGGCCAAAACAATCCCCAAAAAGCTCTCATCTACTATCCTTGGGTGTCCCCAACCCTCGCCACAGGAGCCAGAGAGCAAGAAGGTTTTGACCCGTGCTCAGCGACTGAAAGAGTACCGGGATATCACTCAGGGGCTAGTTCCCTCGTACGGTGACCGGGTCCCAACTCCCCCACCCGTGGTCCGCAGCACTCCAGACCCAACCGAGAACTTGGTAGCCAAGATGTCTGCCGGATCCTCACTTTCAATTGGTGGCTCAGGCAATAGAGCACCATATCAGCCTCCACCATACCGCCAAGTCGGTCTATTCGCATCTCAACCCCACGAGGTCGCGGCAAAGCTCTCCGGAAAGGGCAAAGCAACCGATCACCTAACTAGCGGTGATGCTGCCCGAGCTTACTCATCAAATAGCGAGGACGTCTCTAGTAGCGTCCAACTTTCTTCATCGAGCAGCTCCCAGAGCGCCGAAGCGGTTCTTAACGGCGGCCTGGATGGATCTGATTCACGGCCAGTCGTGTATCAAATTATGGCTGTTAGAGTCCCTCCCGCCCTCAGGAGGGATGTTGGGGGAGCCCGGGGTTCGCACAGGTGGTAGTAGGGACCACCATCATCTTTGCCGTATATACCCATAGCGATCCTAGTTTTGGCGGCCCTGTGTGGGCGCGGGCCAAGCAGTGGGACCCGGCCACCGGGACCCCTGCTTCGGCCATGGTATTGAGGGGGGGTTTATTTTGTTTGACCCAGCTTATCTGGGTTGGGGATACCACATCTGTGGTTCCCTATTGTTTTTTGCCTAGAACGTTTTTAGTTTTATACACGGGGGATGGTGAATACTCACCTCCCCATTTTCTCTTGGTCTTTTACCGATTCGCGTGCTCCCCGCTCCCCCTAGGCTTGTAGTCGTTAATTGTTCTGCTTGCGAATCGTTTCTTCTTATGACATAGCCGCTTGTTCCTATGCATTTGTTTTGCTCGTTGGCCCCCCGCCCTCTGAATTATACATACTCTGGGACCGGATCCCTATACGTATACCCCGCCGGTTGCCCCCTTCGGTTGCTGCAAGCTCACCGCTTGGTTTTTATATGAAGCTGTAGATTTTGCCTTAGATCATGATGCCTACTCCCCCCCCCTTGGCCTTATTTATGCCCCTTCTGTCTCGTTCTAAGTTTATTCACTGGTCTTGTGTGCATCAACCCGGCCTTGTCTTCCTGTCTTAGTTGAACCATAATACTACTGTACGGGACTATGAATATTTCTTTCCTTTCTAGCTTGATTGGTAAAAGTGATCCGAAGCCGGCCCATAACGAAACTACCTTAATTATAACAAATCCCCTTCGGCTCCTACATTATGAAATAGTCCGATCCCGTCACTCGCCCTTCACACCAAGCCGGATAACTCACCGGCGTATTCTCAAGCTTCTCATTCACAAAATCCGGTCTTATCTTCACCCTCTCCCACTCCCTGCCGGGTAAGGGAAGATTATCTTTATATACAATAACGTCACTACGACCGTAATGACTGCTGTAAAACGTGAAATTATCATGGACCCATTTATTCCTCGGGCGTCTCCACATCATATCACTATGATGTGCTATTATGTGGGCTGTAATCCATGGAACGTCATCGGGGTTTTTACGATTGAAAGTGCGGTATCGGAATCTATTCGTTTCTGAGTCCTTCCCACCGTTGGAACGAAGGCACCAGTAGCAACGGACATCGTTGTCGGCGCTTTCGAAGTATATCCTCGAGTAGACGAGGATCCAGTGGAAGGCACATTTGGGGGTGGTAAGAGTTTCCAATAACCTTCTGATCGCAACGCTGTCTGGGTGTGGCAGGGTGGTTATATCAAAGTTGTCGGGGTCGCCGAGATAGAGTCTGTTGACTGCTGTGACTAGATCTGCGACTGCGAGTTTCTTACCGGCTTTTAGAAGGGGTATGAAATCCATGATACGCTGAACGACTTTTTCCGAGAATAAAACGACTGGATAGCCTGGGGTATCCCTATCATCCAGTGCCTCTCGGCGGAGAGAGTATGCGAGTAGATTGTAATACCCGTTCGGGTCTAATGCTATATGCAGATGACGGTAGTTTTGACGATATGAATCTCTGAGCAGGCAGAGTGCTTGGTCTATATACCCCGCCTCCTCTGCGCCGCGAGATGCGGACCATTTTGCTTTGAACTTTGATGAAGGGCTTCTGGTTACTTCGTAGGGTTTCCCCGTTTGGGTTTCGATTAGTTTTATGAGAGAGGGGATTTGGATGAAGGATTGCCCGTATACGGGGTGGAATATTGATTTTGGAACTTTGAAGTCGGGGAAGCCTATGGCGAAGATTTTGAGATCTTTGCGAGGTATCGTTAGCTACTATATACCAATACATTTGCGACTAATCTAGGTACCTCATATAAAATAGCAGAGTAACAAAAAAACGACTTACCGGTAAACCAATCACGATAGCACTTTTGGCAGAACTGCTGCAATATATCCCCTCCAAAAACTGGTCCCTTGGACTTAAAAGCAAGAGAACGCTCGCTATTCTTCACATCTGGGGGATCAGCCTCCAAACAATAGCGGCAAGCATACGTCTTCCTCCCGGAAAACAAATCCGACGCCTCCTTCCAATAATCCATCTCAAATAGGCCATCTTCGAACTTTTGAAAGCCGTTGAATCCCGGATCAACACCCTTGGGCGTGATATGGCCGTGTTCGGATACCCCCAGCGCCTTGCGGAGGGTACGATACCAAAAGTACTGATTACCGGGACCGAGACGGTCTCTAAATGTTCGGCAGGTGAGGGATAAAACGCCAATATCACGAGGGGTGAGGTAGGCGTTGATTAGTTCGAGAACCTCGAATGGGAAAGTCAGGAGGACGGTCATGGCTTCTGGGTTTCCTTGAGGGGTGGAGTTATACTCGTGCACTTGATGAACTGCGATGCGATATGTATATGCGCGCTCTGAACTTAGAATCATATGTAGATATTGATCTGGGAAAGAGACCAATATTGATGTATATCCTTAGTGTTTGTAGGAGAATCGATAACGCGACGAGGGGTTAGCTTTAGCGTCATGCGCATGCGCGCCTGCATCTTCGGTTATGCCTCTATCTTATAGGTCCGTCCTAACTGGGAACTAGTTTGGTGGATATTCTTGGCGTAGTCCGATGGGGCCATGGGGATACATAAAGCTATTAACTTGGGCAGAACTACCTGGGTAACTACCAGCAAAAAAACCTTTTTATGTCCTAGAATACTCATCCTCAATTACAAACCAGTGTCACGCCGTTTAGCTCATTCGGTAGCCGATTGTTTGAGGACAGTGTAGTGAGTAATATAATATAACCCTAAAGAAGGTGGATCATTCTATCACCACAAGCTTCTAACAATAACTTGCATGCCAAAGACGATTAGCTATAAATTAACTATAAAAGGCTATATATTCGAGTGGTTTACTCGATTTTATTGAGCTAGCCAACTTTCTGCTTTGTTAAGACTCTCCATCGCCCTTGTTAGACATTCCGTCTCATGGTTCCTCAAGGCTTCCTGAACACTCCTCGCACTGAGCCCTAGATTACTTTCCATAACCAAACCAAAAATATTAGAAGGCCCCGAGGGTGACAAACGAGCTTTGAACTCCTTCAGCCCCGTGAATGCCACGCCATCTAGGTCAAAGGGGCCGTCTCCGCCCCTGGCCCAATGGACCCCCCTAACATTTTCATAATCCGCCTGATCCCACCATCTCGTGGCATCCTTACACGCCAGAACTAGCTCCTCAACTCCTTCGAACCGACACTTCGAAAACCCCGCCCACCAGGTCGGGGTGGTATAACATTTATATTTCAAAATCTTGACTCCAGGCGGGGGAGGTACAAAGAAGGACGGATGAATAAATATCCCTTTGAAACGAAGTTCCCTCAAGCTTTCCAACTTGCGAAATGCCCATTGTAAGCGGAAAAGAACCTGTTGATGGTTTTCGATCGGCCAGGGGTCGAGGCTCTCTACAGCGCTGAAGCGGACCACTTGCAACGATAGCTTCTCCAAATTTACTGCGCTCGATAGAACATTCGTTATAGAAACGACGTAGCCGCGAACGAATTGGTCGTTATTCTCGTGTAGTTGGGTTTCGAACTCCAGACTTGTCAGATTTTTCCAGGGTATTGAATCGGTCATGCCAATCAGGAGGTCCCATCTGTTGGTGGTTAAGGACAGCGAGAAGTCCTGAGGAGATTTATCATCCGAGTATGATTTCAAGACACGGAGGAAGTATTCGATGTCATCCTGGCCGTTACCTTTTCCCACAATCGATTCAAGAGTCATTAATTAAGTCTCTTTCGACAGAAGTCCTCCGCGTCATGAACGATTGAAGCAATATAGCGGACTCACGACTGACATTCAACAGCGCCTTCCTTAACTTCAGCCTCCCAAATTGAACCGCCTTCGCAAACAACCGCGTCATCCCAGGGTAATCGGGCGACCCGGGGTTATTCGCCAATACACATTTTAAATACTCCCACCCAAGCTTCAATTGACTCTCGGTTTTGTAACCATCTCGTATCAACCGCCGTAAATGCCTAGAGTATATCGCACCAGGCTCATCCCCGTATGCTGATTGTTCCATCTTCCATGAGGTCCAGATTTGTTTATACACAAGAGGATGAAGGTATTTACACGTCTGGAGAAGACGGTAGAGGTCTTGAAGGGGGAGGTATCCGAGGATATCATAAATTAATTCCGGGGCGAGGCTTGTGAGAGATGCGCTGGCTTTAGCAATTGTAGAAAATCGTTCATTCTGATATATTTTGGATTCCATATTGAAAGTTGATTGTTTAATTCGATTTGGTATAAAATGTTTTCCTAGATGTCAAGATGGTGAATCGGATGGCCATGGTGCAAGGATCCAAAAGTGCATGTAGATATACCGGCTGGCAGCGGCTTGGCGGCTTGAGGGTATGCAAAAATACAACAATAGACATTGGGTTGTCGTGTAGGCAGATGCAGTCCCCTAATGCCTTGTAGGCGTTAGATCAATATATCCCGTAAAATGAGGACTACTCTGAGGCAATATGAATAGCCTTTTCATTGGATTTCCTGGAAATTATAGAAGGAAGAGAAAAAGTAGTTGGATTAAATATCGTGACCATGTTGACATCTATTTGAGAACTTGCGCTTGCATGCAAACTACATGATAAAATAAGTTGATTTTGTCAGAAACTCCCACTCATACCCTGGTACCTCGCTAGGATCTATCTCCTCCATTTCCTCTTGGTCAGGGTCGACCTCTTCAGGAGCTTCCTCAGGCTCATATCTAGTCCCATCTGAACTCTTAAGTCCTATACGAATCACCTCGTAATCTTCATATACCCTTCTCTTCGGCCTAGTCCACAGCATCTCTCGATGAGCAGAGAAAACATGTGTAAAGATCCAATACTCTGAAAGATACCCTTGCTCCTCTGGGGTATTCGACTTTTCAAAGTAATCCTCTTCATCCTCTTCCCGACTCACCGTTTCAGCAAATCCCTCGGAACTCCCCTGTCTCAAGCACCAGTAACATTTCAGATTCACCGCTACGCCATACGAGTCCGGATCTTCCGATGCCCAAGCGTCTGCATACGAGGAATACCAGTATGGATAATAAAATATCGAGAATTTCCTTAACCACGATAGCGGGTGTGTGCTGGTATAACATTCCAGCGCACGGATCATTGCTTCCGCCAAAATTCCAAATTGGGACTTCGGGTCGTCGTTCGCCAGCTGGGTTTCGTCCGGTTTGCAGAGGACTTTGGAGATTACCCGCTCCACTGCGATATTTGTTGCTTCTGCAACCCTCTCGCTGTCGCTGATATCGCGACGGCTCAAAGCCTTCGAAAGCTCAACGATACCACCGCCGATGCCCGCGTTTATACCGTACTGACCGGCGTATATACCATCCCAATTATGACTGAAAACCTCCTCTGGATCAGAAGGACAAAGAACGTCCTGCACCAAAAACTTCGTAAGGATTTCATATAGCTCTTCCACCGAGATAACGAGCAGTAGATGTTTATACACCTTCTTATAAACCTCGAGCGCAAACTTGACCGCTTCGTCTAGCAATATCGCCTCCTTCTCATCCCCGAGTTTATATACCCATTTCTCAATAAACCGGTTCGAAGGCTTCCGGGTGATTTCGTAAGGTACACCGCCGCGGCTTTGTTCTTGGATACACCTGATTACCGCATGTATCGGGAAAAAGCAGTGTTCTTCGTAACCTTCACGCAGAGGCGGAATAGCCAAGCTGGCTGGAAATTTGATCTCCGGATATCGTTTCTTGAGTTTGTCAAAGCCGCCTGTATATACCGGGAGGAGAAAAGCGATTGAACAAGGGGATGTTAGACGTATAAAATCAATTTTGACACTTTCAAATAAATGCGAAGGTAGAATACATACGAACAAACCAATCGTCAAGACAATTTTGGCAATACTTCTTCACCACCGTTGCTCCCTCATCGGTCCGATAAGCAATTACCCCGCGGTCCACCCCACTCGGCACGTGCACCCGAAGGCAAAGCCTACATCGGTATCCGACATAGCGAGAGTGGTAACCCTCAGAAAAAAAATCTTCATCAGCCTGGGGACGTTTGTCGTTTCCTGAGAACACCTCAAGGGCTTCGGCCCAATAATTCCTCCCACCTGTAGGATCTAATTCTTTATATGAAGTAGAAATATCTGCAACCCACGATACAATCTCCGGTGACACCCAGGAATCCAGCTCCACCTGCTGTGCCCCGCGAGAAAGGAGACGGTACCATAGTAATCCATTGTTTGGTCCGAGGGAGCGAAAGAGGGATTTGCAGGATAATGCCAGGCAGGCGGTGTCCTGCGGTATAAGGTAGGTTGAGATTTCCCCGTGGACTTCAGAGGGAAGGGTCTGAATGTTTGCAGGCATTATTCCCCCTAAGACTTAAAATATATGGGAATTGTATCGAAGAGATAAAGGGCTAGCGCTATCAGCTAGCTATAGAACAATAATTGCAGGACTAGAAATGGCCTGCGTTGGGGTTTGTTGGATTTTTTTGCTCCAGTTTACGTGCTCCAAGTCGAGTATTTATAATAATTTTTATAGGGCCAAGTCTCCCTTTGTGACGTCTGGGTACGAGGCCAAAAGGGCCTAGGTTTAATATCTGGAGTGGATGGAATTCACAGGGCTTCTTCATAAGTTCACGGGTTCAGGTGATTCCGTGAACCGTGAGTCATGAGTGCATTTTATTAAATTCCACCATGCGCAGTTTGCATCTTATCTCGTAAACCCATGCAAATGCTGCTGCGTCTATGTGGCACAGAAATGCATAAAAACTCCTAGATGCATTGCAGACCTACCTACTTAGGTAGGCATCGGTATCATGTCATATCTTACCAATATCCCATGTGGACTGATACATTATATTACTTCGGGGACGAAATGCCTACACCCTCATATCTAAGCCGTCAATATTACAATAATACTCAATCATCAAAGAAAAAAAAAAAAGGATATACCATAAAAAGAGAAAACGCCAGTAATCTCCAACCCACCAAACAAAAATACACTATCTAACCAAACAAAAACAGCTACCCGCGAATCAAGGCTAAAACATAGCAGAATGCTAACCCACATCCTCGCGCATATCTACAAAAAACCACAATCTATACCATATAAAACGGTAAGAAAGATGAATAAATATCACTCCACATTCAACCTCTCCACAACCTCATCAACCCCTTCCCCAACTTCATCAGCAACATCCCTCAAAAATAAAAGAGTAGAAGCCCACTACGCCTTCTTCTCCTCCTTCTTTTCGGTCACGGCACCGTTACCCGCTGGTTCTCCCGCCGCATCGTCACTATTTCCCGTAGCACCGTCTTTCTTCCCTTCCGTGCTGCCGGAGGGCTTATCCCCGTTACTAGTAGAGAGGGTAGCTCCCGTGGCGATAGCAATACTATTCCTAGGTGTATCCGCTACGGCTGCTGCGGCGGCGGCGCTAGAGGTAACCCCAGAGATATTCTTCTCTGTCACGATCTTTAATATATCCTCTCCCGCCTCTGCCCCACCATCCAACTTTGCCATCCTCTCTTTGAAAAACTGGGCATCCCGTAACATTCTATTTCCCCACAAAAAGTAACCCCCGTTAGCAAAAATCCCGAACGATAGAACATAAAGGAAAAAAAAAAACATACCTCCCCCTCCCAACCTCCGTCTTCACCGGAACAACAGCATAAGCCTCCCCAAGCCGCTTCTTATAAACCGCAAACACAGGTCCCATAATACTCGCCAAAACCTCCTCGCTCAAATGCTTGCTGAGCACTTTATTCAAAGTCGTAGTCTCCTTCACCAACGTCTCCATGTACGCACTGACTTTAGTCTCAACACCACCGGGTCCGTCCCAGTCGATATTCTGTCGTACGTTCCTCACGTGCGCCATCAGCCTGTCTGACATTATGCTGATCAATTTGCTGTGGATTTCGGATTGGTGTTCTTGGAAGGTACGTTTTAATTTATCGAATTCTGGGAGGATGGTGCCGCCTGATGATGCTGGTCCCAGATGGCGCCGGACGGCTTCGCGGAGGTAGGGAACTACGGCTATGGTTATAGAGAGGGCTTGCGAGGCTAATGCTAAATGTTTGGTGGTGATGTGCTTCAACCCCGCTGATTTTGTCGCGCCGGCACCGAGGATTACTTGGCAGACTCGGGAGTTAAATAACTATCCCCATATAAAATTAGCACCAGGACCACGCCAACGAGAAGGGGAAGAAGGGGATAATACCTTCAAGAACTCCAACAAACTCATCGCCACGTCTGCCACACTAACAGGGATCATAGCCATCAAACATTCATACCCTTCCAACAACCGTAACACCGTAAGCCCGCTCTCTGGCAAAATAAACCTCTGCTCATCGATCACTGCCGTCCTAATCTTCCCGCTGGGTAACTGATCGTCTACATTCTCCTCTTGAACAGGCGGATCCTCATACACCCGTCCCCAAGCAAGCCATATCTCCGCATCTTTCGTAGCCGCATCGAGTACCCTCTCAAGACTAGCCTTCGCAGAGGGTTTAAAATCTTTAGCCTCCCATTGATCCTTCTCGATCGTTGTGGCAAGTTGCGTGATACTTTCAGAGTGAAAAGTGGTGATGAAATCCTTAATCTGACTTCCAATCACACCCTGAAGGTTTGTCGTGATCTTCCCAGACAGACCCTCGCATTCCGCCGAGAACAGTTTGTTCAGCATGAAGTACCGTAAAAAGTCTCCCAGCGGTAACCGAGCGGTTTGGTCGTTCCTGACCTTTAGCACTTTCACCATCTGGATCTGTGCTGCGTCGATAGCGGCGTTGATGAGCTCGGATATATCCATAGAATAAACCGAATAAAACGAGTCCATATTGTTATTCGCCGTAGGCGGCGGGCTTCCAACGCCGTTGGGGGAGGTCGCGAAGTTCCGGGGAGATAAAATACTATCAATCCCGCTCGTGACATCCAACAGTAACTTCTGCTGGGTACCCAGCCGTCTCAAAGTTTCGCTGATAGCGGTATAAATCCTCACCAGCAGTTCCTCCGCCTCCCGCGGACCCAAAGATCGTAGTGCTTTCGCAAGACTGGATGACTTCTCGGCCGCGGTACGGCCTACGCCTGTTGCGCGACTTGCGCCGCTGAGGTTACTCGCCGCATCGTCGTCGCTGGGCATATTACGGCGAATTATTGCTTTTGTTTCTTTAAGCACCGCTTCACGGTAAGCCTGTACGGCCTTCTCGACATGATTCGCCCGCCGAAGGCCATCCAAATGGTCGAGTAACAGTGACCTCAACGAATCCGGTAGCTGCGTATAATCCATCGATACCGGCCGAGGGGAGGGCAGGGGATCAGCTCTAAGCGCCGACCGACTCTGCTGCCGCTGATAAGCCTGGAAGAACCTAAGAAGCGTATCCGACGGCGGTACAGTTTCCGCATGTTTCCTAAGATCCGCGAGGAGCGTATCCACAAAGCGGGTTTCCAGAGCCTTTCCACATCTGCCGCGAAGATTGGTGAGATCGATTTGAATAGCCGAAACCGCTTTGACGGGGCGGAGGTCGATGATGGGGGTTGTGAGCCCGCATGCGGAACGACCCTCTAATAGCGACTCTGTAGCTTCGATTGTCTCCATCGCGGCTACTATATCGTTTTTTTCCAGGAATTCTTCGGCCTCGCCGAGTTTCTTGATGGTATGCGCGATCTGTTCGATCGAATGGACCAGTTTCTGCACATTCGCCTTCCGCCGCCGTAGTCTCACAACCTCCAACCCAGCGAGCGCTTGATCCCTATCCAACCGATCCAACTCCGCCCTCAAAGACTGAATCTTCCGAACCGAAGCATCAGCTTCAGCATGCAACTCCCTCAAATCCCCCAAAGCTGCAAAAAACCCCGACGAAGCAGACGAAATCTCTTTGATCAAATGAACCTCCACAATATCCATATACCAACTCAACTTCTCCTGTAAAATGGCATTAGTCGCCAACGCCTTCCTCCCAACCGCGAAGTGTCCCTCGGCACCACCGTTCTCCTGGATGGGTGATTGGATAACATGACTCCGCTCGCTGACCACATCGAAAGTTCTGGGATTCTCGAGATGGAAGTTTTCGTCAAAGTATATCTGCGGCACCGTGTTTAGGGGTGGTATAGCCACGCTCTGCTTCCTCAAACTCGATTTCCTGCCGGCGCTACCAAACCCATCACTAGATCCCGGCCGTCCGATAGGTGGTGTGGACGGTACCAAAGATGCCTTCCTCCCATCCGGACTCCTCCCGAGAGCTTTAAACGGATCTTCGGTAACGGGTGTATCAGGCGTCCTAGGTCGTCGGAGACTTTCTTCGGACTCATACTCCTTCGCCCTTTTATACCTCTCGTACTCCGGTGCTATAGATAAATACTGCGAAAATTCGGTGTAGGCGACTTTTGTAATGTTCGTCAGGACCACGGGGGGGATATCGCGGGTGGTGGGTTTGGGAATATTAGAGCGAGTAGTGGTGTTATCGAGGAGGGTGGAGATAGCTAGTATCCTATAATTAGCCACTGTAAATCCATAGTAGCAATAGAGGAAATAAATACCATGATTCTTTATATCCCTAGCAGTAACAGAACCCCGATGCTCCGACGCAGAGTTCAGAGAGAATACAGACGAAGCCGCAGACCCCCTCCTCCCACGGGGAACAGCAGTCGGAGCTTCAGTAAAAGAGAAGGCGGAGAAGGCAGGGGATTTGGGACCGGCGGCGAATGAGTCCATTGAAGGACGCGGGGTAGTATCGTCTTTAGCAGCCATGGTTGGGACCGATCTGCTGCTAGCTGCTTTAGCCCTATCTAGCCCTTCGGGAGGATCTCGAGCTATATACAGCTGCTACAAGCTACGGCGGTAGATTCCAACGGTAAGATTGATGATCATAAAGACGAAGGGGTCGCAGGATCCATCGCTGTCGGCGAATGTGTCAATTGTGATGATTACGACGGGTGGCTGTGGGTCGACATGGGTTCTCTGGATAGTATGTATATGGTACACGAAACTGGGCGGGTTTGAGGCCTCATACAAATGCGCGGCGGCCACGGATCGCGGCAAAGGACAGCCAGCCTTAAAACACTGTCACGTGACCAAACCAGCACTTCTTTTATATGGGAGCAGTCGAAGATGATTATATTCAATATGAAAAGTAGTCTATGCCAGTAGTATCTAGCTTCCATACTATCTACATCCAGACCAGTGGTTATTAGTAAGTGGCACGGTTATACCACCGCGCATGCATATGCAGAAAAAGAAGGAGAAGAAAGACCATCCACCCTGTCCACTGGGTACTGAATTCGAAGTCGTAGTCGAGAAGCCTACGAATATATAAAGAGAAGAACTACACTCCAATCCTCACAATCTGCGCCCCCTGGTTCTTAAACTGTATCGCCTCCCTCCGACTCATAACCTGCAGCGCCCGATCCAGCGCCGCAACAGAATACTCCTTCCTGGTCACCATCTCCCTCCTCAATGTCGCAACACTAGTAGTCCACCCAATCGGCAACCTCTTCCTCAATTCATCCTCGATCTTCCCAGCCTGCTTCAACACCTCTTCGCTCAATGTGCTCCCCTGACTAACCGCATTCATCGTCGACGCCATGAACAACCGTATAGCTTCCTCCACATGTGCCTCCGTAGCTACAGTCGACAACGTGAGTTTTGCAAGCGACTCGGTGATACGGATGATAGCTTCCAATTGTCTGACAGTAATGGGGATGGAAGATCGTTCGTTCGAGTCTAACTCGGATTTGTGAACTTGTTTGCGGATGGATACGAAGTGCGAGGATAATCTTTCCGCCGCTTCTTGTGATAATGTCGGTGCACAACGTCTAAAAGCCCCAAGTTAGCTAAATCCCCTTCTCTTCGAGATATAAAAATGGAGGGAAAGTGGGTGGGTACTCACGTCTTGCAATAAGTAATATACCTCTTCATCTTGTCGATCGGAATCTCGCCAGCAACATCCCTCGCCTCTCGATCCCGATTCATATGAATCCCAATAACGTGCCTAGCCATCGTCCTGTCCTTCTCCGTATCATGCTCATCCTTCACGATGAAAATCATATCAAATCTCGACAAAATCGTAGTTTGAAAATCAATATTATCCCCGGGGCTCTTCATATCATCGTACCGACCAAAAATCGGATTCGCGGCGGCTAAAACGGACGTTCTGGCGTTGAGAATCGTAGTAATACCAGCTTTAGCAATGGAGATAGTCTGCTGCTCCATAGCCTCGTGAATAGCAACTCGATCTTCGTCCCTCATCTTGTCGAATTCGTCTATACACACCACACCACCGTCGCCGAGAACCATAGCTCCACCTTCCAAATAGAATTCTCTAGACTGCGCATCCCTCTGCACCGACGCCGTAAGACCAGCGGCGGAAGACCCCTTCCCGCTGGTATAAATAGCGATCGGTGAAACCTTCTCCACAAACTTCAACAGCTGCGACTTGGCCGTACCGGGATCACCGAGCAATAACACATTAATATCCCCCCTCAACTTCATCCCATCCGGTAAAATCTTCTTCGACCCCCCCATCAAAAGACAAACAATAGCCTTCTTGATATCCGGATTTCCATAAATCGACGGCGCGATCGAGTTGGCAAAGATCTCGTACAAATTCGGATTCCTCGACATCTCCAAAAACTCCTGCTCCTCTTCCTCCGTGAAAATTGCAGATCCCTTGGCCGTATGATCAACGTCGACTTCGATCCCCACGACCCTCAGATATGGCGTCCTGATAGCAACAGCCGAGGAAGGTCCTTTACTCCCCTTATTCTGATAAATCGAAAATATCCCCACAACTTTACACCTCGACCCCGGAATAACTCGATTCGTAAGATACCGATCAGCAGATAACAGAACATGTCTGGGCAACTCCCCGACGGGGACCTGATCCGGCGCCTCCTGCAGCTTCAAAACCTGCTGATCGATAAATTTACACTGCTCGTGTAAAATAAAGTACGGATCGAGTGGACACTTCTCGCTCCCTTCCTCCTTGGGCGCATTACACACCCTCGGCAACGTAACGCCCGAAAACCCACTGTTAATGGGTACGGCGGCCGTGGTATTACAACCCCGACATTGAACCCTCAAACTCGTAGCCTTCGACGAAAGCGTCGAAGCTCCGATGATGATTCCGGGGACCCTGACGAGTTTAGAGACATTATTGGCGGTTAGATCTCGGATCTTGGTTTCGTTGGTGGAGGAGGACAGGGTGACTTGGATCTCGGGCACGTCGAGGGAGTCCTTCGTCGACTGCGTGGGGATTAAGATCCTTTTCGCACATTCCTTCGCTGCTGCTTCGAACTATAATTATATATCCCCATATTAGCCCTGCAAATCCATATAACCAAGAGAAGTAGGAAGAACCACACACAAGAGGCAACTTCTCAGCCGGTTCAGTAGCCAGAGCATCAGCCAGCTCCTCATTAAAACTAATAAGATGAGCAACATCAACATCCAGACAAAACCGCTTAATCAAGACATTCTCCTGAAGTTGATCTCTACCCCAAAACAATTAGCCATCTTAAACCACCACATGGATCCCACGTTTCCCCCAAAAAACGAAAGCATACCGATAAACGAAGCTATTCCCAAGCTTGAACGTAAGAATAAACTGCGCGAATTGTCGTTCGATCTGTGTATTCGATTCATGCGACTCGTCGTACTCGGATTGTAGTACGGGGAAGGAGTAGACGGATGCTCTATCCATGGCCATGGTGGGCGGTATGTACGTGGGGGGTTGCCTGCTATCAAAGCTAGCAACCTAACAGCTCGAACTCGATAAGAAACCGTATACGGAGAACCTGAATCTTGGTACTTTCTGTCGGATAAGAAAAGTACCTTGGAAAAGGTGGTAGGAAGGAAGAAGGCGAATGGGTATTATGGCGTATCGTCTATAAAAGACCGGGATGGTAGAAGCTGTTCCGTGAAGCTCTTCAATCTACGCGTGGAGGAAGAATTAAGCTGTTGGTTGGTGGCAGACGCGGCAGCCAATCACAGTCTACGCCGCCACGCCGACACAATCCAACGCCAAACACCGAACATATGCATTCTCACCTCAACTCCAACGACTGCAAGAAAGGACAAAACCCTCTAGTCTAAAATATTTTGAATAAAATCCTATGGAATCGAAGAAAGGATCGTTCTACTAACGTCAAATCATCACGAGCCATCACGAAAAATCAGAAATTTTTAAAAGGCCAGGCAAATTTAAGGAATCAAACCATCCTCCGACAAAGAAAAGATACGAAAGGCAAAAAGGGAAGAAAAAACCCGCAGAGCTTTATAAACGGCGACAAGGAAAGGGATAGAAAGGAGGAGAGAAGATGGTAGAAGGGCATCGTAGAGTCATAGAGGAAAGAAAGAGGGGAGTAAAGAATAATATAACATCATTACACCATCCGCCGCCGCCATCGCCGTCGCGATCATCATACTATCTAAACCAATGCAATCAACTAAAACGAAGAGGAAAGGGGAGGGGAAGCAGGAGGGAGAAGATATAAGACGAAGAAGAAAAGTTGTGACTACATCAACCACTCCAAATCAGTCCCACCAAGCCTGCCGCCCCTTCTAACCGACGGTGTTAACAATCTCTTGTGCCTTGGTCAAAGACTCCACCATCTGCTGGCACTCCTTCCTCCGTCTGATTGTGTAATCAGACTCCCTCAACAGTTCGTCCACGCTATCCAATTTGTACAAGTTCTCGAGGAGTTCTCGTTGCATATCGTCCTTTGTCAACCTGTAAAGTATACCATATTAGGATCTAACTAAAAGAAAAATCGATTTCAAAAGTAGACGTGAACTTACTGGACAAGATTCAACATAATGGCCTTGGGGACCATATCAATAACTGTCCGCTTCACAATATTGTAGTAGGACTGGATAAGCAGTTCTATAAAGTAGATCACGCATGGTTAACACCCCTCCAAGATAACAATCGAAACGGGAGAGTAACAGGTATAACTTACTAATAACCTCAACCTCAATACCCTCCCGTTCACTAAGTGTCCCAGAAGCTTTCAAAGTCGGTGGTGGCGGCTCCATAGCCGCCATCTTCTTCTTATTCTTACTGGCAAAGAAACTACCGAAGAAGCCGGTGTTTTCCTGGGAATCAAGACCCGGCGCAGGAGAATCCGTTCTCGGCAGTGGTTTTCCGGTCTTGGGATCAACTTGGACCGGTTTGGCAGAGTTGTGCTTCTCGTTGACAATAGCCATAGCCCGGTGACCATTGAGGAAGTCGGGATGGCCAGTGTTGATGTAGCAGCTTTCCATAGAGACGAGGTCGACGACAAGCTTGTTGGTTGGGGTCATGGCTTTCTTGAAGAATAAGATAACGACTTGGCTAAACTTCTCCTTAAGCATGGGGTATCGGCGGAACAACTACACCAATTCAATAAGCTAAAATCCCGTAAAAAAAAAAGGACAGAAAGCTGCAACTTACTGGCTTCTGAAGCAGCTGGTTCAAAATCCTGATCAACTCATCATAGACAAGGTTGATGCACTTAACACTTGGCTCCTCCAACCGCTTGATCTGCTGCTTGACGATCAACTCGAATGCCGTGGTCCCTACGAACAGTGCAGGACTCGAACCGGAAGAGTTGTACAAGATCGTCCGGATATCCACATCCTTGACCTGGTCGAACGGATCCACAGCCTTGACACCATTGGCGTAAACCTCGTGGAACACGAAACTGATACGGGCACCACCAGACAACTCCATTGATGTTAACTCCTGGTTGTTACCATCGAGCACCGTCCGGTACTCGTTGCAGAACTCTGTTATAATGTTGAGTAATATATTCGAGCTGTTGCCAAGAATCGAGTCTCCGAGGCCCAGTAGTTCGGTGGAATACTTCTGTAGGGAAGCAGAGATTCTGTTCTTGATCTCAGGAAGCGTCTGCTTGATGTGCATCATAAGGATCAAGTTGAGTTTCCGCGCTAGGTATGGAGTACCGCAGTAGAGAGCCTTGTTCCTATACGACTTGTGATTTTCGAAAAAGTTCTTCTCGTACTCAAGAGCCGCCTGAATCGGTTTCTTATTCTCGATATCACGTTGGCCACGGTTGACAACTGGGACGTATCCAAGGCGTAGAGGAATGACTCGACCCGCGAGAATGTCGACAACATCGGTTCCATCGTCCATAATATCGATCTTGGTGAGGACACCAATAGTTCGTTGACCTAAATTCCCACATTAGCATCTCTGCACCCATATTCTTTTGACTACACAAATTTTGAATAAAGCATTACCCTCAGGATCAACCTCTCTTGCCAGCTTCAACCCATCGGAGTTCGCCAAATCAGTATTCGCCGCTGTAACCGCCAAAATAATCGCATTCGGCTTGCTAATCTGCTTCAGCACCATATCCTTAATCTGCTTCTCAATATCCTTCGGCTGGTCTCCAACCGGCACTCTCGTCAAACCGGGCAAGTCAACCAGTGTCAAGGTAAGGACGTTGGGAGAGTATATCCTCAACCCGATTGGTGCGGGCGAGATACCGGCGTTACGTCCGGTTTTAGCTTCGGTTTCCTTGACGATTTCATCACGAATCTTGTTGAAGTCGTAGTACTTTTGTCCGGGGATGTGCAAGAACTCGCCCCACTCATCGAGGTTAGCAGCGGCATCTGTGCTGCCCTTGAGGCCGCCGTCTTTGGAATCGCCGTTGGCGGTGGGGTTGTTCGTGCCGGCGGGACGGTTGATCAGTTGGAGGACCTAAAGAACGAAGTAGAGCCATAGCGTAAGCTTCCGAATATCCTGAAAATAACGATGGGCAGCATGGGCAGCATACCAACGGCCGTCTAGTGACGATACCAGTACCTCTAGGAAGGCTATATCCCAACACCACAAAACGTCAGCTCCCTTCCAAAAAAACAGCCCTCAACCCCGCGAAACTTCTCCGGGTCGATATGGCACGGTAAACAGTTGACCTACAAATCTCTTCCGACAATGTTTTCTAACACGGAACTCTTTCCTGACGACTGAGATCCGACGACAACGATCTGTGGCAAATCTATCGGGTTTTGGACCTATCAAAAAACGAACAGTGGTATCTTATCAGCACCTGCTTGTATTCTAGGCTGAAGCTCCGGACAGAAGAGCCAAGCTATCAGGCATGGTAAAGGGTGTTTGTAGCACATACTCCAACCGTCGCAAAGACATCCTGGAGCTTGTTGACGGTGGTAATAAGCTGCGGGTCGTTGACGCTTTGCCTGTTGATGCAACCATTTTTATCATTTTAGCACTCTATCGACCATCCTCGAAGGCAAGGGGAGCATGGGATGTTGAAGGGGGGGAGGGGAGACAAACGAGTAGCCCTGCGACATTTTGACAGGTATGGACAGCCAAGCAGGCTTGGTGACGGTATAACAGCGATGTGAGATGAAGACGAAGATGTAGAAGACGAAGAGCGGATGAGATGAGTGGAAGGAAGAGCAGGAGGGTTATAAAAAAACAAAAAATAGCAGAGACACCGGCCCCTTTCCAGGCTTTACTACAAAGGGGGATGGATGGATGTCGTCGACCAGTTGGCGTAGTTGAGGTCTCGCTGATAGGAAGAGGCAATAAGACAAGGGAAGCAAGCTGTCAGTTAGTTACGTGGTGGTGGTGTTGTTAGCTGTCTCGTTCGGGTGGGTCTTGGCGGGCTGATCCCAGCTGGCAACTGGCTGGCAAACTGTATTGTCGCAGACAAGCAGCTGCGACTCTCTTGTGACTATTCTCTCCTGGATACCGCCTCCTATCACATATACATGTCCTTCCCTAGTACTTTATATACCTAGGTAAACTTCATAGGGGGTAGGAGGGAGGTATTCGAAATGGGATGGTCATGACATACGCACGTCCCTAAACATATACGAAGAGGTATATACGCAAGCTCAAGCTTCATGGGCCCAGCCGGGATAATATACGCAAGCTGCTGTCGTACTTTTGTCCCACTCGGGCTACCAGGCCAGGCACATAAAATTAAAAACTCCTCCTCCTCCTCTTAATTCTATAGCATACGACCCCAGTAGCAAGTTGGTCAAGATATCGTTATTGTCAACAAAATGGCATATTTAGAGTTGGTAGGTATATTGGTTTTGTTGGTTCAAGCTGTTGGCAAGTTAATGCAGCACAAAGCCTCGCCTAAGTACTATTCAGCCTCGCTTTACATCACACGCAAGATAACATATACAACCGACCTCAACTTTATATATAGATACACAATCGAAGAGGCATAATTACTTACAAGGAGGTACGTTTTGAATCATCATTCTTTTGTGGCAAGAGTAGTAGGTAGTCAGGTAGTAGAATACACGTGATATTGGAAATATGTAAATGGAGCTCAGGAAGATTGAATAAGAAAAACAGCCTGAGAGAGGAGGGAGTAAGACATAAAGAAGAAGATATAATCCGAGAGAAAGACAATAGAATCCCATAAACCGATCAGTACAAGTAGGATAAGCACGAAGACCCCGATAATAAAGAAAACAGAGTGATTCTAAAGGGGAAAAAATTGAACAAACGGAGGTAATAGAACGACAGAAGCGATAGCATTACAATTACCCATCCACCGTCTCTCATTAAAGGCAATAGGAAGGGAGGAAGAAGGAATATAGATCCCCAGGCTCAGACAGCCCTGAATCAAGCCTGAAACTTCAGCTCGGACTCAGGCTCAGAGTCGGCATCGATTTCCGTCTTAACCTTCACTGCATTTTAAATCCGTGCCTGTTGTCGCCCCTACTCTCCGCCTTCGTTGGGTTGAACCACATTCCTCCCCCACTCAGTTTCCACGTCCATAATATCCGGGGTTTCCATCCTCACTTCCTCCCATTCGCACCCATCTTCCTCAGGCCTTGTTGCTATTTTCCCAGCCTTCCTACGTTTCGTTGGCAGTTCGTTGACAAACATTGCTCCTCCCCAGTCATTATCCTTATTAACAACAGTAGGTTCCCCCCAATTACTACCCCTCGTCGCCCAATCATGATGCGACCCCGCACCACGGCCAGCCCGGGGAGATTTACTCTATAAATCACCCGCAACGCCGTCCTCCTCAACTTTCATACTTTCATCCGCAGATTCCCCATTGGTGCCACCCGCCAGGACCTTTGTGGATGGGTTCATGCTCCCGCTTCCCGGCGTGAGAGCGATGACTTTTCCATTCTCATCGACGAACTCGAAGTTATAGCGGGAGAGTAAATGTGGGATAGCCGACAGTTGAGGGCCATAACGGGCTGTATTGTCGTAAAGCTCAAAGAGGGGTACAGCAAGAAGCTTCATATTCTTAGGGACGCTCAAGACTTCTACAAACCCAAGGGAAAAAAAGGACATTAGTAAATTCCAGGACACATGGGTTTAAGAATGGGGGAGTTGACGTACTACTCCTCGGTAAATGGATGAAATACAGCTTTTTAACCTCCTTAGGTCGTGTGACGTGCGCGGGAATGAACGGGTAAAGGAAGGTCTCGAAGTTGGGACGCCACCATTGAGCTAGTGTGTCACCGATTTCCCATTCGTCATTTACACCTTCGCCAGAGAATTGGTTTCCGACAGGAGCTAGACGTTCGTTCAGGCGGGCCTTGAAGCCGCCGATTTCGTCTTCTTCGGGTTGGAGGTAGTCGCCGGGTCTATTTCCCTCCGGTTAGTATTGCCAAGCTCTACGTAAGGTAAACGGGGGTTGGACATACAGCTTGAAGAAAGCATTGGCGATCTGGAGCATCAGAATATGCGGATGGCAGTGTTCGTGGCACACTAGAATTCCCTCACATGTCCTTCGCATGCCATGTTTCTCGTAGTGTTCTTGAAGACGCTGGAGACGGGCGAGGACGGAAGGGTCTTCCTCCGGTTGGTTTTCCTTAGTGCCGAAGGTGTAGTTTGAAAGAGGGTAGAGGCGGATGGTCTTGGGTTGGTTGGCGGAGAAGTCTGGGGGGATGATGGGACTAGAGGGGATGTTAGCTTGAACCGATGCCGTGAGTGGTTGAACCATCGCGGGTGTGATTTTTGGTTGGTCGACCATAAGTTGTAAGATGAATTGACGACGACGATGACGATGAACATGAAGACGACGATGCTGAAACGGATGGAAAGGACAAAGTGAACTTACGGATAGCCCGATTGAAGGGCGCCACTTGTAATGGTAGACATTGTTGCGAAAACTGAGGTGAGCGTCCGAGATGCCTACAATGTCACGCTTCTCGATCAATCAATCGATTCGGACCCAGCAAAAAAGCTGCCGGACTCGAACAGAAAGAAATAGGTAAATCGCAGCCAAAGGAATGACAGCAACGAAAGTTCTTCTTCGCTTGCCGGCCTGAGCGGATGAGAAGCTGGTGTGCTCTGGTTGGAGGCTCCGGTGTATAGTGGGCGATGGTCGTTGATGTTGAGGTTGAAGTTGAGATGTGGTGCAGGACAGCCAGCTGGGAAGACGCGACGTTTGCGACAGGCTGCCAAGAAACGAGCTTAAATGCAACTGCACAACGAAGATTTCGTTCGATTTCCCACTTCAAAAGCTTCAAGACTTCAACCTCGAAGACAACATCTCCAACTGTACATACTAAAGAAGGAAGGAAGGGGAGGAATCCGGTACTATGATAATACGATAACATGGAATCCAGACTTCCGCATCATCAATCCTTCCCCTCGACGGATGCCTACATCACTTCCCTCGTAAACTTCATAACGTCCACCCCTCTCTTCGACCAGCTCGTTGGCGGGGTGCACATCCTCGACTTCTTCACCTCGTCACCCCCACTATACGAATCAATACTCCCGCTCTCCTGGCGAGAATACTTCGAGACCAAATCCATTGACGAAATCCTTGAAATCCTCCTTCGAACCGACTTATCGACCGTTCATCCAGAAGGAATCCCGGACTCGCTGTATCAATTCGCAGAAAACGTACAGAGACATGAGTTACTACGAGATGTCGTCGTGGACCTCGGCGAAGTCGAGGATAGACATAAATTAAACAGGCAGAGGAAGTTGGCGCAGGGGATGAATAATAAAAAACTGCATGAGGTCCGTTCCTCTACTTTTTAATCATCATTGTTGAACAATCGAGTATAATCATCTGCGAACAGAACTAATACCAGTGTATTATTCAGTAGGTAGAACATTTCGCCCGCTATCTCTCTACCCTCCTCGGTTCTGTAGCCACAGACTCTACGGGTGACTCGATCACCCATCTAGTAGACTTTGGATCAGGACAGTCATATCTGTCCAGAATCCTGGCCTCGCCACCACACAATCTCGACCTTGTAGCCGTCGAATCCAAAGCGAGTAACATAGAAGCCGGGAAGTTTCTAGATGAAAAAGTCGGATTGACGGCAAGATCGCAAGGAAAGACTCTTAAGCAGAGTCTTGATGCTGCAGACACTAAGAAGGGGTCAATTAAATATGTTCAACATATGATCAAAGACGAGAGCATGAAGGAAGTCTTGGAGGCTCTCGAAGAGTCCGAGGACGAAAAGAGGACTAAAGACCCTGGGCTTATGATTATATCACTTCACTCTTGTGGGAACTTGATTCATCACGCTATTAATGCTTTAATCGCCAACGATGAGGTCAAGGCTGTAGCTGTCGTCGGTATGCTCCCTGTTACCAGTCCAATCTACGTATAATCCAGATTAATTAACATTGCATCGATGATTTCCAGGCTGCTGCTACAACCTAATGACCGAACGCACCGGTCCAACCTACAAACCACCCTACCAAAAATACATCCCAGCAGAAAACACCCCCATCCCCTCCGACTGCCTAAACCACCACTTCCCGCTCTCCGCCCGCATCTCTTCAACACCCATAACCCTCAACATCACAGCAAGGATGATGGCCGTCCAGGCACCCCGCAACTGGACTCAAGAAACCAGCTCAGACTTCTTCAAACGTCACTTCTATAGAGCTTTATTACAGCGCATATTCTTCGAAAAGGGCGTATTGAGTGCTACGGAACCTTTGATAGTGGGGAGTCTGAGAAAGGCGGCCTACACGGGATTTTACGAGTACGTCACATCAGCTGTGAGGAAGATACTAAACGCTGCGAGTGGAAATGTGGGTAGCAGCGTTGGCGAAGGTATCAAAGCAAAGATTATAGAGGTAGGGATGGATAATATTGGGAGAGAGGAGGTGGAGAGCTATGAAAGACGGTATGAGAGGGGACTTAAGGAGTTGAGTGTGATGTGGACTTTGATGGCGTTCTGTGCGGGGTGCGTGGAGAGTTTGGTGGTGGCGGACAGGTGGTGTTATTTGACTGAGAGTGGGAAGTGTAGGATTGTGAAGGTGGAGGCGGCTTTTGAGTATGGTGTCAGTCCAAGGAATCTAGTGATTGTGGGGGTTAAGTGAGGTTGAGGGGTCCGGCTACAAGACCCGTATTCGCTGACTGCTTGAATGAGTCTGCTTGATATAATACCTAGACCTGGTGGTGAAGAATCTGGAAAAGGGACAAAGAGTCCATACTGCTCGCATTTCTTAGGCATATTCCCAAATTCCCATGTCGATAGACCCCAATATCCACACCAATATACGGGCGTCAACTGATCATGAACTTCACAATACCAATAACCCATCCACATTCTGTCTATAGATATTTCTATAATATTCGCTATTAATACGCCCCGGCTACGAACCCAACCAATAGAACACTGAGAAATACCTTTACCATCACCCGGCCAATACACATACACCTTCAAACATTCCTTCAAAGGCAAAAAAGCAGAGTACGTATAGGAAGGTATTCTCCGGTCCGCAGTGCCTGAACCCACTCGCTTACCCCAGCATACCGTCGAAACGCCAAGCGACAAAGGAAAAAAAGGTATGCAACGGAACATTCCACGGTGGATTTTTTCTTCACAACATGCAGCTTTATTGAATATTTCAGGAGAGTTGGTATTGTTATGTAAGGTTGGTAGGCGGGGTGGGGTGGTGGTCATGCATGGCACTTCTAGAAGTTGGGTGGTGGATTTGGGGACAGGGATTGGTGAAACAATTCATCCTATCTTTTTTCTTTCCTTCTCTTCCTTTTTCTACCTCTCTACCTCTGTTAGCGGTACAGACTGACTATAGTATCGATGAGGGTAGCATGGGAGGCCAAAGTAACCTGGTCCTGGAGAGGACACGCGGACATCTCGAGATGATAGTAGGAAACCGGATACCGGTTGCAGGTTATTTAGGCTGAGGAGCTTGTCGTGATTCTTGGCGAGCCGCATTCGTGGTCGGCTCTGGTCACACATTGATATTGGTCCCTGGATCGGTATTATATCCTCGTCGAAGGTAGTAGGTACATACGTAGACCTGCTTGTCGAACTGACATGATAAAACATCTGGGCATGTGGTATGAAGCTTAGCATCTTGGCTTGTGGCCGGCCGGAGTTCGTGATTGTATCTTCGGCACCGATATTCCCACCCGCCTGGCCGCTGATGCAAAGCCGACTCTACTATGTATATATGCTCGACCAGATGTTGATAGAAGAATGGAAGAGGACAAGACATGTCACTGTTTCAGATAATACCCGGGCCCTGGTATTCCTCGATGTCGTTATGGGTGCATTGCAAGGGTCCCCTCTGCTCCGGTAGATGGCCAGCCGAGAATATATGAGCACCATTTCATATTACTGGCCGGAGGGCGCTTGATCGGTGTTATTGAGCCACGGAATGGGCTGTCTACCTGAGAACTCGATGTGAATTGCAACATGCAACAAATGTCAACTCCCTTTTCCTCTTCGACAGATACCGCATATCGAGATATATCGATATTCTTTATTGGGCCAGTAACTGCCTACAAGTTGAGGGTTTAAATCGCTATCGATATGGCGGTAGACGACCTTCCTCACGAAGCCGGAGCAGACGCGCATGCATCGACAAAAGAAACGAATAACTGCTTGGCGCGGACCCTGAAGGAAGGTGTCCGTCTGCTGGAGCTCGAATTCAACAGGCATCGATTCCCGTCCTTTCCGCGCCACGCAGATGACCAGCTGGTGCCAGCCCGGGTCTGACTGGGCCTACTTCGCTTTGGTACAAGTTCAGGTCCAAACTTCATGTTCGGGGCCCACAATGTTGAATTCTTTAGGTCAGGAATTACCCCTGGTTCGGGTCCATTTCTGCACGAGTGGAGCCCTTTCAAGCTGGCTGGGCGAAAGTGTGGTACCACGACTAACTGCTACTATGACAGGAACTTGCCGTGCTGCATTAATATTATGTGCGCATGCCGGTGGATTGGATTGAAGTTTATGTATGGCGCAAATGTGGTGATTACTTCTAATTATCGTATATAATAGTGGGCTGCCCCCTCTGCTCGTCAGTCGAGTCCCTGTCCTCCCCCCTTCGATCGATTCCTCTTAAGATCTCGCTCGGGCGCTTTTAATGGCTCGACTCCAGTCGAAGTGCTCGAGATACTAGCTACTACAAGGTACTAGCAACTACAAGGGACTTTGCGGCCATATGTGCATCTAGTGCATACCTGGCGCTTGATCATCGACGCAGCTTCCTCTCTTTCTCTCGCTTTACCACCATCCCTGAAGCCTTGAAGTCTTCGCTGGAAATCAATTCCCCCTTCGGCTGCCGCATATTCGACAAGGTCCTTAAATCTGCATTAGATCGTAGGTATATATAATAGTAATATATGGAACCCGGCAGGAAGGAAGGACGGACGATGATCACCCCAAAGACCGCCTTCATGGTCCCCTACCGGATCTCGAAACCGTACTCCCTGCGCTCCTTCCTGCTCATCTGCCTCATCATCGGCCTCTTCCTCCACATCCGCTCGTATCTCTTCCAAGTCCTCTCCTCGGAAGCAGCATACATCTCCAACACCGTCAAGGCCTCCCACCCCATCGAAAAACTAATCCTCCAAAATCACCGCCGTCACCAGAATTTCTTGAACCGGCAATCGAAGACACCCGAGGAAGCGATCAAAGCTTACAGGAAAAGATACCAACGCGACCCCCCACCTGGGTTTTCGAAATGGGTCCGCTATGCTCTGGCGCAGAATTCCACGGTTATAGATGACTACGACATCATCGAGGAGCGGATTTCTCCATTCCGATCTATTTCTTCGTTTGATCTGAACCGTAGGATCAAAGCTTGGCAGGAGACGGCCGATGCCTTTGAGACGGTTAAGATCCGTGATGGGAAGTTTGTGGATTGTGGGGAGCAGTTTAAGAATAGTATCGAAGATATCGTCGACCAGCTACCGGATATGGATCTTCTTTTGAATTGGTTGGATGAACCGCGTATCATGGGATACGACCACCTTCGCGATAGTAATAAAGTCACCATGGAGGATTATGCCGCCAAAGACGCCTGGGAGATCCTTTCTGGGAAGTGCCA
Organism: Arthrobotrys musiformis; assembly: GCA_036971715.1. Classification (NCBI taxonomy): domain Eukaryota; kingdom Fungi; phylum Ascomycota; class Orbiliomycetes; order Orbiliales; family Orbiliaceae; genus Arthrobotrys; species Arthrobotrys musiformis. The sequence goes on from JAVHJL010000008.1 coordinate 1,591,671, forward strand.
CTTTTCTTCGCAGAGAAGAATGAGAAGGGATACCACGAGCGCGAAGGTTAAATATGTCGAAGATCCAAAGGAGGCGCTGGACATCTGCTCCCACCCGGAAGCATGGAACCAACACGGCTTCTTCAACTCCCCGTCGAACTTTCGAGCCACCAGGAACGTCATCCCCTTCTTCAGCACGACCAGCATGAGCACCATGGCCGATTTATTAACACCCGGCCTGGACTACGTGGACTGGCACTACATCGGCGACGCCAAAACCGTCGATAACAAAAACTACACCGACAAGAAACCACAAATGTACTGGAAAGGCTGGTCGACAGGATCTTGGTTCAAAGAAATATCATGGAAAAGAAACCATCGCGTCCGGTTCGTCGAGAAGTTCAGGAATAACTCCATGTTCAACGTCGGGTTTTCAAAGTACGTCCAGTGCGATGGGTACTGTGAGAAACTCGAGGAAATAGTAGGATTGGTACCCATCGACCCGCCCACCACTGGATTCGACTACAAGTTCGCAATGGATCTCGATGGGAATGGGTATTCCGGACGGTATTACAGACTGCTACTCAGCAATTGTCTAGTATTCAAACAGACAATGTTCGAGCAATGGCACGATGATAGATTGATACCCTGGGTGCATTACATCCCTGTTAGCTTGGGGATGGAGGAGTTGGAAAGCGCAGTAGATTACTTTGCGAATGACCCGAAGGGTATCGGGTACGGCGAGCAGATCGCCATAGGAGGGCAGCAGTGGGCGAAGAAGTCTCTCAGGCCGATTGATATGACGATATATACTTATCGACTGTTGTTGGAGTATGCAGCACTGTTTGATGGCGGTGCGGAGAGGAGGATGGAGTAGACGCCCCTGGCGAGAAAGATCTTATAGGTCACGGTTGTGTTTTTGTATAAATGAGAGCTGGCGGGCGTTCACGGTTTCCTTTTTTATTACGAGGAGTATCATTTGTATTTGAGACGAAGCTTCATGTATTTAAACTTCTTTTTTTTCATTTTCTTTTTCGTTTATAACTTCGATCTAAAAGCAAGATCCTGTATATAGCTTACCCCGATTTCATACTATTTAAGTACTCATCCAAGCGCACGGAACGATGCAACTCTCACGCTAAAGTAGATATATATCGATGCCATAAGCTCCTAACCTACCGCGAACACGCACAATATAAGTGAGTATACGGCCCCTAACCTGCGTATAGACTTCACGCAACCTCCTTCCCATATCGAATTTCAAAATGCACCTCATCAGTATGATGAACTCCCCCATATCCCTGAAAAACCGCCCTCATCCACTCCGCATTCCTCTCCGTTTCAAAACACCCATTCATATAACTCACCACATCCTCCACCATACCCATCAAACTCTGCGGCTTCTCGTTCCCCAGCAGTTCGGGATAATCCAGCGGTACGGGGAAATGCACCGTCATGTTCTCGTAGATTTCCGAATTGTGCGGTTGCGGTGCGAAACGGTCGTCGAAGACCGGGTAGTCCTTCCCGGGGCCTATGCTGTAGACTACCGTGTCTGAGAGGAGGAGCGGGGAGGAGGTTATATTGTAGGATGTAACGCTTTCGTTCTCATCAATCGACGAAGGTAACGAATTCACATTTCCATCCCCCACCTTCTCGCCGTTCTTCCCTTCCTCCCCGGCCCTTATTTGAAGAGAAGGAGGGTTGGGATCGGGTGGTTGTATTTCCTGCCCAGGCCTTGGAATATTCATAACCACCCTTGCCTCACCCCCCCTCTCCATCACGATCTCCAGCGCCCGTCTATCCAACAAAGCGTGTAAATGCAACTTCGAAACCAGATCTTTGTCCTTATCATTATATCTATGCGTTGGACACGGCCGGTTGAAGATCAAATCCGTAACAAACGCAGTCGGCGTGAAATGCCATACGTTCCTGAGATCATCGTAATGACGCTTCTGACGGAACGGGGTGGTTTGCAGGAGCGATGACCATAGCGGGAGGACACTGGCGGCGAGGAAGTGGTCGTGCCAGGGGAGGTGGTGGAGGATTTGTTCGTGAAGTTCGGTGGGGAGGGCGGCGAGGGTTGCTGGCATTTTATGTACTCTGCAATTTGGGGGGTTATGAGTGGTTTATGGGGGGGTCAGGGGGAGCCACTGGTTGCATGAGGGCGGACTCGCTTATGCCGACGCCGATGGGCTGGGGGGACTAAGCCGCTTCTGGCAATCCCCCACCACACCGCTAACACATTACCGGTCCCGCTGCTTGCTAGTCTGGTTCCCTATCGACCGCCTTAAAGCGCTTTATCGATATCGATAGAGTCATAGTGCATGGGCTCTACCCAGACATCATCCTCGTACACACATATTCCGGCCGGTTGGGAATCGCGATAGGAATACAATATGGGGCATCTGACGACCCTTGCGACTTGGTACGCACTCCCTCATCTGCTAGATATATACCTCATGCTGCTTGGATATCAAACTAATGGATGTGATATAGCTCGCTAAACCAGTGGGCCCTAGATTTCGAGGGCAATGCCGAACGCATCATCGAGAGTATTCGTCTGGCCAAGGCTGCCGGAGCTTCTCTGCGTGTCGGTCCGGAACTGGAGATAACGTATGTCCAGTCTTCCTCCACTCTCATAGATTCCGTTTTCGTGGATTGGATATTATATTACAGGGGATCAAGTTGGTAACTGGGTTTATTTGTGTGCTTTTGAAGTGGTTATGGATGTCAAGATCACTTTCTGGAGGGTATGTTCCTTTATCGTCTAGGATATATTTGGTATCAGGACTGCGGCTGACTGATCGAACTAGGCGATACATACCTCCACGCCTGGGAGATGTTTGCAAAGGTCATAGGTAACGAGGAGTGTCAGGACATCATTCTCGATATCGGAATGTACGCCCTCCCTCTCACTACCGCCAATTAGGCTATATGACACCCCTAATTCCGATGGATACAAATCTAGGCCAGTAGCCCACAAAAACGTCCGCTACAACTGCCGTGTAATCGCACTGAACCGCAAAATCCTCCTCATCCGTCCCAAAATCTGGCTCGCCAACGATGGCAACTACCGTGAAATGCGCTGGTTCACGCCGTGGTCCCGCCCCCGCCATACAGAAACGTACTACCTACCCCGCATGATCACAGAAATCACCGGACAATCCCAGGTATTATTCGGAGACGCAGTGATCTCTACGCCGGATAGCTGTATCGGCGCCGAAACCTGCGAGGAGTTGTTCACGCCGGATAGTCCGCATATTCCCATGGGACTGGATGGTGTTGAAGTTGTGACGAATTCCAGCGGGAGTCATCACGAGCTTAGGAAGTTGAATACTAGGATTGAGTTGATACGTAATGCCACTTTACAGCATGGCGGGATATACCTCTATTCCAACCAGCAAGGATGCGACGGGGACAGGCTATACTACGACGGCTGCGCTATGATCATTATCAACGGAAAGGTCGTGGCGCAGGGGACCCAATTCTCCCTGAACGACGTAGAAGTCGTCACCGCCACCGTCGACCTCGAGGAAGTCAGAAGCTTTAGGTTCGCCCCGTCGAGGGGTTTGCAAGCCGTCAACAATAGTAAAACCTACACTAGAGTCGAAGCATCAAAGGCCCTATCGAAGGGCGGGGAATTCATCCACCCAGGTATCAAACCGTCCCCGGAACTACAGGTTAGGTATCATACCCCAGAAGAAGAAATTGCATTGGGCCCCGCATGCTGGCTATGGGACTACCTCCGACGATCTGGAACCGCTGGATTCTTCCTCCCCCTCAGCGGGGGCATAGACAGCTGCGCTACCGCCACAATCGTCCACTCAATGTGCAGACTAGTAATCGAAGCCATCGAACGAAACGACAAACAAGTCATCTCCGACGTCCAAAAGATCACAAAAGACCCCACATTCCTCCCCACAACCCCTCAAGAACTAGCGAACCGCATCTTCCACACCTGTTTCATGGGGACCGAGAACTCCAGCGCCGAAACCCGTTCTCGCGCGAAGGAGTTCGCGGAGGCGATAGGTGCCTACCACGTCGATTTGAACATGGACTCCCTCGTCACCGCCGTACGAGAACTCTTCGCCTTCGTCACCAACAAAAAACCCAGATTCTTCGTCCACGGCGGGACGAAAACTGAGAATCTGGCGTTGCAGAACATCCAAGCCCGCCTGCGCATGGTCCTCGCCTACCTCTTCGCCCAACTCCTCCCCTGGGTCCGCGGCTTCGAAGGCGGATTGCTAGTCCTAGGAAGCGCAAACGTAGACGAATGTCTCCGCGGATACCTGACAAAATACGACTGCTCGAGCGCGGACATAAACCCCATCGGTGGAATCTCCAAAACCGATTTGAAGAGGTTCATCGCATACGCCAGAGACCAATTCGAGATTCCTATCCTCCATGACTTCTTAACCGCCACGCCGACGGCGGAGTTAGAGCCCATTACCAAGGAATACGTACAAAGCGACGAGGCGGATATGGGAATGACCTACGATGAACTAAGCGTTTTCGGAAGATTGAGAAAGGTGGAGAAGTGTGGACCGTATGCCATGTTTACGAGATTACTACACGTTTGGTACCCTAGATTGACGCCGGCGGAGGTAATGCCCCCATATACCCTTTTGAAATAGGACATATCTAACGAATTTGAAAGATTGCAACGAAAACGAAAAACTTCTTTTATTACTACGCGATTAATAGGCATAAGCAGACGACATTGACGCCGTCGTACCATGCGGAACAGTACTCGCCGGATGATAATAGATATGACTTACGACCGTTTTTGTACCCGAGGTTTTCGTGGCCGTGGAAGAAGATCGATGCGGCTTTGGAGCAGATTGAGAAGGTGGAGGCGGAGAGGGAGAAGAAGCTGCAGTAGACCTTTTAAAAAGATGGTGGGTAGATTGGGGTATACACAAGTAGATTGGGATCGGGGTATACTATACAGTAAATAGCTATGTAGAAAACGGGAGTTACATAGGGAAAATAAAGTGGTGTATGCTATAATCCTTTGGTAGTATCAAGATAGGAGCTTAAAGTAGTTTAGTGGTCACTCGCACGCAATAAAGAACTGCACACACATCCCTGAACACAAATATCTCGAGCTGTCATCCGGGTTGACATTGATACATGTATATATACCCAGGCAGTGACCTATGTAAGGAGTAACAAACGCATTATCTAGATATCACACCGCCGTACCGGTAGGCGTTACTGGGAGGCATAAGGTGCGGAGGTCCGTATCAATACCCTTACCTCCCGTTTAAACGTTTTCTAGCATTACACGGAGACTTTGGATAAAAATACATATAATACATATAAGACTACACTAAAACTACATATACACACTGGAATACATATTAGAATACATAAGAATACAGTAAGAATGCAGTAAAAATACATAAAAATACATGAAAAATACATAAAAGTACAACTAACAGTACAGCTAAAAGTACACAAAGTACAGGTAAAAGTACATAAAGTACAGGTAAAAGTACAGGTAAAAGTACAGGTAAAATTACATAAAGTACAGGTAAGAATACATAAAAATTCATATAAAAATACACCCTCCAACCAACCGAATTTGCATGTAAAAGCTTGCGCAATTGCGCGAAGCGTCGACATGACGATATAATAATACACCCAACCAACCAACCAAAATTTGCAATTGACAGCCCATCCACTGAAAAATTGAGGGGGAAACTGTGACTCTAGTGTCCCAAATTTGCTTTCTCAATTCTATTCTCCGACTCCGTTTGAAGGAACTGGTATAGCTGATCCCTCCACTCACAAGTGTCACAACCACATCCATCCCGGAAGCCACAGCCGCATTCTGAGAGCCTGCGGATCCACCCGGCTCTAATCCCGCTCGAACACCTCACGCTGTGAACGTGCTCCAGGAATCCCGTGAGGTGGGTAAAGGCGTGGTTGGGGCAGGGGCAAAACCAGATGTTGCTCCTCTTCCCAACCAGAGGCCCGATATGCCATACAAGATGTTTTTCGAATTGATCTTCGCTGAAAAAACACTCGTGACAGGAGTTGCAGAAGAAGATTGGGGGATCTTCCAGTTCTGGCTCCGGTGCTGGCTCGGGCTCGGGTTCCTTGGGGGGTAATTGGCGCCTGGGGAATGCGTATTTGGGTGAGAGGAAATGTCTTCTGCCGATCAGGTGGAGGTAGAGTTCGGTCCCGGTGGGGAAGAGGCCGTGGCACACCCTGCATTCGAAGACTGGGGGTGGCAGGGATCTGTATTCATCGAATCCCTTTTCGGAGAATTGTTCTCGTCCCTCACCCTTTGTGAATTCGAAGATTTTGTGGAAATCGAACTCATCGGGATCGTATTTTTCGAGACGATCCTCGTCTATCTCGTCCTCTGAGTCAAAGCCGGGGTCGGTGTCGGTGTCAGAGTCAGAATCGTGCTCGGGGTACTCGAAATCTGACTCAACGTCTGATCCCACGGGGGTCTCCGAATCCCAGACCGAATTGACAGGTGGGACGGAAACCCAGTGCCATGTGTTCGCCAGGACCAGTGGGGGTGCTGGGCCAGGTGCGAAGAGCCCATTGGTTAAAAGTTGGGGATCTTCCCCTTCCCCTTCCCCTTCCTCTACGAATTCCCACTCTTCCTCATCCCATTCCCCCTCTCCTTCTCCCTCCTCTTCCTCCTCGTGTCTCCCCTCTATCCTCTCATCCTCCCCATCCTCCTCCCACCGTCTCTTAACCCCACGCGGCTCAGAAAAGCCGACCAAATCCCAATACCGTCTCATATGGGCATGATACTCCCTCGAGCTCCTAAACCCCTGCGTCTGCAAGATCGACCGGGAGATCCTAGCCATATAAGCCCCATCCGCAACCGGTCCAGTAGCAACCGGTACACCCCGGGCAGTCAAACCCTGCATGGAAGAAACGTTTCTTTGTTCCTGTGATCCTTCCATTTTTGAGATATATAATATAAGATCTGTGTCTTTGTCTGTAGATCTTTGGTATCTCGTGGAGCAGAGATATTTGATATTCGTCGTGGTTTCGAAGATCTGCTGTGAGATCTTCTTATCTTTCTCTCTTGATGACTGTTCCCTTTTTTTTCTTCAAGAAAAAAAGGAGGAGAGAGGAGATTATGGGCTGCAAAAGCCGTCACAAAGGTTGTAAGAAAAAGAAAAAGGAAAAAAAACCCGTCCTGAGGGTATAAGACCGTCTATCTTTCTCAAGGAAGAGAAAGAAGTAAAGGTAATGGGAAGAATAACCCGTCCCAAAGGGTGTCTTCGAGCCAAATACTTGGGTCGAAGAAGAAACTTAAGAGGAAACCTTGGATACTTTCAGGTAAAATAGTAAATACTTTAACTGGAAGTAATCGAAGATTTAGAAGTGAAGAGGTAGACAATGGGATATACTCTGGAGCGAAGCGGACTTCAACTAAAGAGTGATAACCGATTGAAAAAAGTTAAGCCGAACAAGAAGTTTTAAATCGTCCGAGTTTTTGGAAATACCAGCGAGAAGCAAGCTTCAGCTAGACAGTGACAACCAATTACAAGGTAGATTTATAAAAGAGCGAAGTGAATCGAAGTTAAAAGAGGTTGGGAAACGAAGCGAAAATGATGTAACCACCGGAGTATACTAATAATAGTGTAAACGGGTAGTGGGGAGGGAAGGGAAGGAAAAGGTCTAAGCGGGACCGGGGGGGTGGGGGGTTCAAATACTCTGGGCGTAGGGGTATGACCTATTCAACTTTCTCACTGCAAATAAGATCGTCTATAAACACCCTCTGGTCAAAAAAATTTACCCCCCTCGCCTACCCGCGACTATTTTGGGAGCAGCCCTAGGGATACCCGAGGGCACAGACACAAATAAACCGAAGATCCGTGAAGCACAGATAAAAGCCCTTATCGGGGTCGTCAAGAAACACCGCCTACCAGAGCCCACAACGGCGAAGTATCTATCTCTCCCGTCCATCCGTAGTAGCTTTAGGACGAGGGGTCATAGAAATGCCTTAGCCAAAGACCTGCTCACAAGCACAATCAAAAATGAAGTACAGATGGAAATCTTTTTGTGTTCGTCTAGAAACACCCTCGACTACAGCCTACTATGACAAAGTATCCATGCCGCCCGCCAGTGATAGCCCTAGAAGAAGGAGTCATAAGAACCCCTAATTTAAAGCCCTAGACCTACGTGAAGACCTAAAATGAAAGCGAAGTACAGATGACAAAGATTTTGAGATCGTCGGAAACACCCTCGACTACAATCTACTATGACGAAGTATCTATCCCTCCCGTTAACCTACGATACTTTTATAACGGGGGGTCATAAACACGCCTAATGGTATGCATACGAGGAGTAAAAAAACAATCTAAATAAAAAGTTAACAGTTTTTGAGGATCGCCTAGTAATGCAATCCCTCCCGTTATGCCTAAGTGGATTAGAATACGTCCATCCTATATGTTCTCCAAGGGGGGTTCGGGGGTTCACGGCGGTGGAGGCGGGGAGTCATAGAGTAATGTCTAGCCCGAGGCGCGAAGGGGTACGAAAAAAAAAATTTTTTTTATACAAAATCTTTTTTTTTTGTAATTGTTTGGCGATCATCTATTGATCGTCTACACTTCTCTCACAAAACTTCCCACGAGGCCCCGAGGCTGGGTTTCGAATCCAAGGCCCCATATACACAAAACCAAACCAAAGTCGAGAAATTAACAAGTAGAAATATCCATAAAAAACATCGCTCCCGTCCTCAAACCCCAAACCTCCATGGCCCTAGCAAGATAACAGATTTATATACCTTTATACACAAACACAAGCCCCAAAAGCAATGTGTTGAAGCGACGTTGCATTTCCACATTAGGCAATTCGCCCAAGATAGTATCAACCGAACCAAAATCGACTCGGCACACACATCGACGGCCAATCCACGCTTCGGCCGGCTCTAGTTTATGAGACACAAGACCCATGCATCGATTTGCGCTAGCTGGTTTACATCTATGAGAGTATATATCTTGGAAAGTAGAGGGGTTCAAAAGAATTATTGAACGTTGGCATAAAAAACAACCAAATAAGGCCATGTAGCTAAGCTATGGATACGTATGTGTCTAGATACGTATACAGATGTGAACCTACCTTAGGTATATATATGCGCATAATCTAATTCGATTCAACAATTCGTGCAGTTCAGCGCCCGTCAAAGATAAATCTAGGATATAATCCCAGTATACATAAATATTATCAATATACAAGAGAGTAAATAAAAAGTATAAATGAATAAGACTCGAACCCGCAAAACCATAGCGAGAAAGAACCGAAAAAAGAATAAAAAGAAGAAACCACCTTTCAAACGTCTAAAAAACTGAATATATGCCTCCTATTTTAGGGTATGTGGTCCCCTCATGTATGTATGCTTAATGATATATCGATAATGATAAAAACCCGCCACCGCCGGAGAAGTGAAGAAACGAGATGACGAGAGAACAGCCCCGCGAAGGATCTGTGAAAAAAATCATCAACAGTAAGCCATAGTAGTCGCCTATCCCATATCTTATTTGATGCCCAATATTTTGAAGTCTATCGTGAGAAAGAAAAAAAAAAAAATCAAAGAAGGGAGAGGGGCAAAGAGGGCAAAGCTATGTATAGAGGCGTTGTAGAAACAAAAATATATTAAAAGAAGGGCATGAAGGGAAGAAAGGGAAAAAGTAGATTTAGACCCGTCAAAATTGTGCCAATTGAGATGCCCTCAAAACAAAATAAATAAATCGTGAGAACGAAAAACCGCAAATTTGCAAAAGAGTTTGAAGTATCATGATGACCCGCTAAGCCAGTTTTCTTTTATGGGAATATGGAGGGGAATGAGAATGCACAGTCATGAATTACAATGCAATAGGAGCAAATAAGAAGTTGAGGTGGAGGGAGAAAACAAAAACCCAAAACAATGCCAGAAAGGAAACCAAAGTAAGGCCTTCAGGTCATTTTATAGCTGCTCTCACAGTCAAGGCCTCAAAGGTCGCCCCAGCCAAGAAAAAAAAAAACACCGGTATACTCCTCATCCAAAGCGCGAGCAGAATCCTTCAGTCTATTTTAAACGAAACATGGAAATAATCAAAAACAATGTGGCAAAAGGTGGTTCTTACCCTACAGAGAACAAGCGACTTCTCTAAGTTGCTGCTCTCTGCATTTGGAACCCCGTTGAGACTCCGGTTCCCTCTCCGCCGGGTTTGGCGCCTCCATTAGCCATTGCAACGTTGGGGGGCCCGCCGTTAGGGATTCCGCCATTCGCATTCCCGTTGATAATCCCGCCGTTTAGGTTCTCTGCCGATGGCCCCGTGCTCATAGCCCTCAGACTGCGTCTCTCCATTCTTTCTTGGGTTTCAGTACGCCTCTGCAACCTTAAAGTCACATCCTCCTCCTCTTTCTGCTGCAAAGATTCGGAGGGTAGTAAAATGGCCCGATCAAGTTCGTACGGTAAACCACGGTGGCGGCCTCGGACCATCATCGCCATAATGACGATCTTACTGAAAGTGTTAAATTGGCCGGAGAAAGAAGTATTAACCTCGGGGTACCCAAGCGAGAGGCCAACAGTCCCGTATGCGGAAATGACCTCGAAGAGGCAAGCAAATTGGGTAAATGCCTAGGACAGTGTTAACGACTCGCTTTGCTCCTCAGACATACATACTCAATCATCAAGGGTACTTACCCAGTCATCACGGCTCGATATTCTCGACCCTTCTGAGATACAAATCGCGAACAGTCCCAAAAAGACATACCACAAGTCGAATGATAGCTGTCTCCTCAAGTGAGCACCAACGAAGGAATGGTCGTTGGGATTGTCATTTTCTTCATGGTCAGCATAGATGCCCAGCGATCTCTCCTCGTATACATTGGTTTTTCGAACGCTAATAGCGATCGGAAAGACAGAAATGTACATCATGACTTTAAAGACTGTTAGCATAAACCCTCGGAGGGGGGTGGGAGTGGTATCCTTACTCAAGTAGCTAACTTGAACAGCGGGATGTAGGCTCGCCAAGTTCACAACCGCAAAACCTGCTGTCCTCGTCGATACAGCTTGGAAGTAGGCGTCTAAGATACGATTGTTGACTGAAAGTGATGTGATATCAGGGTTATTCAGGTCGAGGACAATGAATAGTATGACGTCCGTAGCGTTCAATACCACCAAGACACCAAACAACCACCAGGTGGCTTTGCTTGGAAACAGAAGAGTAAAGCATCGTCGCGGATGAGTGAGGAGGAAGTGTAAACTCTCCTTGGCCACCCAACCTTGTGGGCACAATTTCCAAAGAACCCATATAATGAATCGGAGCATACACGGGAACCCGGTGTTGCCGATAATAATAAGGTATGAGAGGCAGAGCAGTGGCCAAGTTGCGGTTTGAAAAGAAACCATAGAATCGGGAGTCAAGGTAAATCCCAAATCCGTGAAGGCAGAAGAGGAAGTGAATATCGCCCTACGAAATGTCAGCGAATCTATCTAATATGAGGACAAACTAAATCCACCTACCACCACGTTAGGTTCTGGTGAGCTTCGGTTACCACTGCAGCGTATTTTAGTTGTGTGTGGATCCATGGCAACAAACAAATAATTCCAAAAACCTGGAAAAACAGGAAATAACCTATTGCGTCGTTTAGCAACCAACCCTATAAGATTACTAGCACGATTTGGAACCTACCAACGAGGATATAACCCAAGGTACGCAGAGATCTATATTCGACACCGCCCAACTCATCCTTTTCCTCCTCGGTCAGTTCGCCATAGTTAAACTGCGAGTTCCTGCCGATGGTGAGTGTATGGGGGAGGTATGGCGCGGGCTCTGTAGTCTTAACACTCCTCCTTGACGGACTAGACCCTCGACGACGGTGGAAGCTGTTTGATAACACTCGGTGAACTCCGGGGCTGACGGGCGTAAGGAAATAATTCTGATCGGTAGAATTACCCTTAGACGTCGCTGGTCTTACCCGCTGTCGAGTATTCGAATGCATCGTATCGCGGGCCATTGTGGGTTCATCAATAGTGATAGCACGTTTGACCAGACCAGGTGTTTCTGGGACAGGTGGTAGTGTGTGTTCCTCATCCCTCGGGCCTTTTTCCTCATCATCGTCTCCGCCATCGATGACGAACTTGTGCGCAATTCCGGATCCGCCTAGTTGAAGAATTAGCTTTGTCTTAAAAGAGCCAAGTGGAAATGTTGTTGACTTACGATTCTCGACGTCGAACGGGCTAGGTACTACAAAAACTTCAGACTCCTTACGCCTCTTAGGCCTAGGCGCGAAACTGATGTGTCCTGGAGCAGAGCCCTCGCCACTCTTCTCCAGGATCCCGCTTAACTCGGTGCCGGAGGGAATCGGCGATAATGGGGGCCGATGAGACGTCTCTTCGTCATCTTCAATTGCGCAGTCACCCTCACCGTCATTGTCGTTGATAGTATCAGGCAACAGGCCACCAGGCTTACTCTGTCTCAGAGCAAGCTGGTGGTTCCCGTCCGATCTTGACCTTGCATGAGACCTAAAACTCGGGAAACTATTGATTGGATATTGTGTTAGAGAGATTTTATAGAAACAAAGGAAATGTATTGAAAATAGAGTAAATAGGTAAAGGAGAACGGGGGGTCCTTACTTAATGGGCCGACTGGGTCCGTTAACCCCATTAGCCACACTTTTCCTGAACTCTAACAGGTCCTTATTCCCGCTGGTAGTTTGATCTTCAGTCTTCTCCGGTTGTGATTGTCCGAATTTCTTCGCCGAACTCAGGAGAACTGTTATCGTCCTACCGGCTGCGCCAAGTCAATATACTTCGATATCATAATATCAACGAATAATAAAAGGAACATACCGACACCACGCTCCGCCTGGTCACCAGTCTCTGATTTTCGTCTAGACATGGTCCTACGCGTCGAAACAAGGTTCTTGCTCGCCGCGACGACTGTTTCGAAGCGTTTCTCGAACCAGTAAAGTCGAATAAACACCACGCCGGTGTTTATTACGATTGGATTTGTGATCCATGGTACTAGAATGAGGACGACTTGTTGATATGTAGTCAAGGTATTCAGATCCACGGTGTTGAGGCCGGATTGTGTGCTCGAACCAGTAGCGAAGAAGAGACAATCGGCGTAGGAGAGGTTTTTGAGCGGGTAAACTAGAATTGAGCCGACAATGGCGCACCCAATGATATAGAAGTAGTGGAGGGTGATGAAGTTTAGTCTCGGAGGACGGATAAGTTCGAAGGCAGCCGGCCATTGTATTTGGGAGAAATCTACCATTTTCATGAAGCTGTGTCGTTGCAATTTGGGGAAGATGTGGCGGCGGACAGCAATATATTTTGATTTTTGTGACCGGAACTAGCTTAGGCGTTTGGCGATATTATGAAATTATGAATAACTTGTTTGACCGACAGAACTTTTCCCTTTATTCCCCGGGTCCTTTCGTTTTATGTTTTGCTCGTTTGCTGATGAAGCTATCGAGGAAGGCCGAACTGTTCAAAGAACGTGTCGACGAAGGGCCGGTGTTAGAGAATCAACATGATGCCAATAGGTGATGTGATGGGGAAAAAAAGGTCGAATGGGACTGTTCGAAGGGAGACGGAGGATGTCTCGGTCGGTATAAATATGTTCTTTGTAAATTGAGCAGGCCGGCTTGGAGATTATATACGGCCGTCGTCCTCCCGTAAGCTCACGGAGATGCACACGTTGGTTCGGGAAGCACGGTGATTGATTAGGGGCACTCTCGGCTGGATGCAGGCTGGAAGATTGCCAAGTCGTCAATTGCAATTGATCCGTTTGTGGGCCGACCGGAAGATATTGTGACAATGCAGACCAAAATAGCGATCGTGAGGCGGGTGTTTTTGTTTTTTATTGTCTTTTCTTTTATTCTCGAAGGGTCGAGTTCTGTGGGGGTTGTTGATGTCGGGGGGGTTTGAGGCTGGTCAGGATCGACTGATGGATCAAATGGGTTGAGGTTGGCTTTATATACCGACTGGACCCGCAGCGTTACTTCCTAATTGAATCGAGGCGCCGTTACACTGGGCGAGATAAGAAGAAAAGCCTGCACACACAGCACAGCACACAGTACAGCACAGCACAGCAATGCACAGCACCTCTTCCCCTTCTTTCCTGGTTATGTATGTGTGTCTGGGCGAGCTGTCTTTTTATTGTGTAAACTCCGCCCGATTGCTTGGTATAGCCAAGAAAGTGAATGGGTGGATGGATGGGTGGATGGCCGACTGAAGATGGCTGAAAATGCGATAAATATGACACAAGATCGGTGATACGTAATTATCGCCTTTCCCGTCGGGTTCGTCGTTTGACGTTAGCTTGGTCGAGCTAGTGAGCCACGGGAAGTTGACCACCACGCGACTCTGCACCGGGTTCTTCCTGGAATTAGACCCTACAACAGAAGCAGAATGGAAAGGAAGTGATATTGGTATTCGAAGCACGACGACGATGGTGGTGATGGTGATGGTGATGATGGTGGTGATGATGGTGATGATGGACTATTAAGTACATAACAGAATGGACTAATGAATGGATGGATGGACTAATGAATGATTGGGAAATGAGCGAGCTCTTGATTTCTTTGTCAACATCATCGTTCGTTTGGATTCATTCAACGGCCTCAAACCAACTGGCTGCACTGCACTGGCATGACAATTACAACATCGTCTGCTAATACAATATGATATGATACAATGTAAGTACCAACATGAACAAACACCAGGACACCCTCTTCGTTTTTATATATATTTCAGTGATTGATGCATGATGGTTGTCTTAGGCGCCAACTCCCTCGGTATCACCATAATGGAAATTATATCACGAGGCCTCGAAGACCAGTTGTCAAAAATGCAACGGTCTACCTACTTCGATCAGGCCAGGTACTGAAGGGGCAGGTATATTGTTTACATGTTGGATGGCCCTTTCACAATCATATTGGCTGCGACCTCAGGAACTAATCAGAATGGACTGTAGAATTGGGAGATCCTGGTCGTAGACTCCCATTGAGAGTCCGACCAATATGCAATATCGAAAAAACAAAGCCAAGCTTTTCTTGGGCGCCCGTAGGGCTGTTTCGCTAAGAATTGAAACGAGAAGCCTTGATCGATCGGTCAGCCTTATGGTCGGTCCCTTGCGGCTCGCTGCTGGACTGACAGCTGGTCCTTTGCATCGTCCTGCGATTCCTAGTATATCCCTCATCAGATATCCGCGATGGGATAGAAGACCAGATGAAGCATCAACGTCAAAATACGGAAACCCCAACATCTCCACCAGATCCCCAGCCATGGATCACGTCAATTCGGTGGGTCCACGGGCTAGCGGACACTCCACCCCAGCACCCAGCTAGTGTGGTGGTCCTGCACTAAGCTAAGGCCTGGTCTGGAGACTCCCTTGCTCAGTAAGTGTGGTATCGGCACCCGCAGGCAATTCTTTTTTTTTTTTTTTTTTGTTAGTCCAGGGAAGCTAGGGAACACCGTCGGATATTTTTCTTTTACGACAGAAACAACCATATCCTTCCACCCATCCATTGCATCGTCAGCATATGCATCCTCTTGGATCCGAAAGGGAGACAAGAATAAAGCGCTCCACCTTCCAGAAAAAAATTTTCCCTTTGTGCAGATGGAAGCAACCCAGAAGTGACATAATATGACATACATGAGCTCGTTTTTGCATAAAAATTCCCGAAGCGAGGAGCGAGTGCATGTCATGTCGGTTATCTATGGAATTTGCTAATCCCTATCTCTGGCCATTCAAAGGGCTCTCTTCTGACATGATCTCTAACCACAGTGGATAGCTAGCTGTCACTTTATATGATATTGCATATCTATAAAGTTGGTGTCGTGTATGCCCCAATCACGAACCAGTCCCTTAGGATTTCGAAATTTGGTGGTTTTTTCTGATATCACAAGACTCGAAATGAAATTCTACCTCCGGGCACCCAGGATCTAGCGAATAAAAGGGCTCTCGTCCTGTTGGTTCGAGAGCCGCCTCCACAGGCTCCATGATTCCGACAGATGCAGTGGCCAATTGATACTGAACTAACAGCACCAAGCTTGCAAAGCTCCTCGGGTAGCCAGAACAAGAATAGTCTACGTCTGTTCGTGCATATTTTCTGTCTGGGGTATCGGGTACATAGCCGGAGCTTGGAGCTTGCACATGCCACATCGTAGACGGTACCGTACCGGAATCGAGTCGAACAGAACATCGAATAGCCATCGATGTAACTCCTCCTTTCTCCTGATTCAAGCACCAAAGCCAAAGTGGTCCGAACTGGAGGAAGTCTGGGGATAAGTCCTCATTAGTCGGTTCTGATTGGAGCTCTTTCCCATGCTCGAACTCCCCATGGAAGTGCATACATAGCACTAGTATGTCCGTACATGTACCCTCTGCTCTGCTCTGCTCTGCACTTGTAAATCTCTGCAAGCCTTGGGAAGGTGGGACCTTGGACGCCCAAGCCAGGCCAGGATCCACCTATAATTTCGTCCCATTCGTTCCATCGCACAGTCCGCTGCGGTAACATCTTTCATTTTTATTTATTTTTATTTCTACCGTGTGGTGTTTCCTCGAGAGAGTTTATTTTCCTTAGATTTTTGCGAGGTTCATTTCACCTGCTATTGTTGTTCTTGGGTCGCTATCTGCCACAGCTCGTTTCCCCACTGCCCAGTCCTCAACCTCAGCTTCTACCTCATCGCACACCAGCTTCCTTCCGTCCGTCAAATACCTCGACTTCATCAACAATGGGTATACCACGTTAGTACAGCCTCCAAACCATATATTTCAAGGTCAGGATGACAGCCTGGACTTCCAACTAATGATCTCTTTTGTCTGTAGTTTGGGAATCGCCGCCAGATGCGAAGACGCTGGACAAGGCTTCAGCAACCAACCGATGCGACATCCACACATCGACCCACACCTCCTCCGGAACCTCCACACGGATACCCTCCGCTCCAGGCTCTTCAACATCCACGGGAAGAGGCACGGGTAATATCGCTTATGACTACATCTACTCCGGTCCCCGTCCCATTCGTCGCCATATCCTCGATTCCTCTGACAGTATCGAAATCGAAGACCTCCAGAATGAGCGCGAACACGAGAACCAGATTCGTGAACGGGAAAGAGAGAGAGAAGTCTCCGCTCGGATGGAACGTAGCCGTCGGGAACGTGGGGAACGGCGATCTGCTCACATGGAACGGTTTTTAAATGCAAACTATCACACTCCACCGCTCCCGACAACATCGACGACTTCGCAGCGTTCGAGACCCCAGATGATCCAACCTGCCTCCGATCAACTGCTCACGCTTAGCGAATTCCTACGAGAGGCATCCCCTCCTCAGCCTAGGACCAGCGGCACTGTTCAGACTCCTTCCACTGAATTATCTGCCCTGCAGCAGCTTCTAGGTCTTCGAGCTCCAACTTCCAATAGGGGTACTGGTGAACGTCGTGACATTCAGGCTTGGGAGCGAGCACTCAGTGCTGCCGGCATTCCACCAGGTCTAACACCTGCTACGACCGCCGTATCCACCTCGAACGCTGCAGCGACCATTAGTAACCCTCCACCGGTACCGCGAAGATCTGCTAGCATCTCGACAGAATGGCCACCCGCCCCACCGGCAAGATCCAGCTCGCCGGGTGGCCGAAACCAAGACTCGTTTCAGACTCTTGTAAACCAAATCCGTCGGATCGGTGCTCTTCAGGACTACATGCTTAATAGCGTTGACGAAACAGCCGCCAGCCTCGAGGAATCCCTCTCCCTTCACAGTCAGGCACTCAATCAAGCATTGAGTTTGCAGTCTTCTGCGTCTGCTGCCAACCAAACGGCTGCACCCGCAACCTCCAACCCGGCCCCGGCAGCCCTTCCCGAAATCAGCTCACAGAGCTATTATACCTCCCTCCGCCTCCGCGAAGCTCGAATCAGGACGATGCAATCTCGAATCGACCTCCTCGCCTCCGAATTCGCTCTACTCAGAACTACCAGGCGTGAATTACGTAGGGCCGAAAACGAGGCCATAAATATGTTCCAGACAGCTGGCGTTCTCCCTACCTCCAGCACTCCAGCACCAGCTGCTCTTTCTACTGCTACAGCTGCTGCAGTTGCAGCATTAGAGATCCCAACAAGTGCTTCGCCACCCCCAATTTCTTCACAGCCAAACCCTTCAGATTCGATAAGAACGGAGGTCGACGAAGTAGAGGAGGCACTTGACGCCGAAGGCAACAGCAGCAGAAGAGTCCTCCGAAGCACTTTTCTCCCCGCAGATTTAGGAGATGAGGCATTATTCCGACACTTTGAAAATGCAGAAAACAGAGCTAGAGTTCGAGAGAGACTGGCAGGCGTTAGAAGGGAGCTGGAGGCGGAACAGGCACGGAGTACAGAGATCATTCAAGAGCAAAGACGGAGAATGGCAGAGGCGTTAGCTGGGACTGGGATTGCGATCAACGGGGAGACGGAAAGAGGCACAGACGACGATGGACCGTGATAAATTGTAGCATGTGAGATTTTTTTGGTTTTTGACCTAGCATTATCTTTGGGGATTGTTAGAAGGGTGTAGATGTGGATTTTCGTTTTGCGAAATTTCCTCGTTTTCGTTTCCTTTTTTTTTCTTTTATGAGTTTTATCTAGCAGGCGTTACGAGATGCGTTTTTAATGTTGAATGAAGTATTTTATTGTTTCTTGCTTTTTGTTGATGTCTGTCAGTCGGGGAAGTTGTGATTGTAGGGAATCACCATGCCCATGAGATGCAGTTTATACAAAAGCTTTTGATGTTGATGGGTTTTTGCATACAGTGCTTTTGTATGGTATGAAGTCTGGTTTATGAGACAATATGATTTGGGGATCCGTTTGGACTTTGTTTACCTTATTTTTTTTATCTTGATTCCGAATTTACTAGTTGACCGTTTGCTTCTATCACTATGGATCTATATTGGATGAGGTTGAGAACGAGATCATGTATATCCAATTGATAACAGTTACAATTGTATGAGAAAATGCATGCATTCGTATACCCGTAACGCCTCTAAACACCAAGTATCCCAAGTATCGCTTATAACGTGGCTATCGTACATCTCTTCATCTATTCTAATTCATTACATGCTCTCCCGTATAGTGTCTACTCATCCACGCCGTTCTTGCCCCGCCTAACATAAACCACCAAATTATTGAAAACTGCCCCGCCACCCCAGTCTTCCTCCGGCCACTCCACCCTCACATAACCTTCCTCCCTTCTAACCCTCCCGGACTCCTTCAACATCTGATCTACCTCCCCGCCATTGCCACTGACCGCGTCTTCATAGATCTCGAATCCATTCCCGATCCATACTTTAGGCTTGTACATAAAATACTTATGATTGAGCCAGACGGATGCGTGGGGCATGTATACCACTGCATTCTCGTACCAATCTTTATCTTGGCTTGTTGAGTCTGTTGGGACTGAAGCCGCGGGGATGGTGGTTATGTTGTAGTCTGAGAGGATGGAGATGTCGATTGGAGTGTAGATTGGGTCGTAAGAGAGGACGTTGAGGTTCGTACTGTTGTCGACAGGGTTTTCATTTTTCTCTTCCTCCTTGGTATCCTTTGGTTTAGATGTTGGAGGTCCATGGGATTCTTTGAGAGATTCGATGATGGATAATACGGCGGCAAGTTGGTACCCCGGTGCAGCTTTGAAGGTCTCGGATAGTGACCCAAGGGCGAGGATAAGGACGTTATTGATCCTCTTCCCTTCTTCTTCCTTTACACCTTCTGCGTCTCTATCTTTTTGGGCGGGTGGAGGCTGAGGGATCCCGAATTCTTGTCTAACCATCTCCTTCACCTTCCCGCAGCATTCTGAAGCGTTAAACCCCGCGATCTGCTTCTCGACTCTTGTTTTGACTTTTGATAACTCCGCTTGGTCTATTTCCCCTTCTTTCGCTTCGACGGCACCGCCGTCGTGGAAGTTTAGGTCGGATTTATGCGCTAGGAGAGCGGAGATGGCGCCTCCAGCGGTCGAGTCATTTTTGGAATTTTTCTTGCCGGGTTTTCCCTTTTTGGGGTTTGGTTTTCGAGAGTTCGAGGTGGAGATTGTGGTCCAGCCGTCGTCGGTTGTGATCCTTGAATGCCGTTGGCGGGCACTCATTGGTGCTGTTTTTCTTCACCCCCTTCGATCTTGGGTGGGATTTTTTTGGATGGTTTCCTTTTTGAGTAGAAGGATGGGTTATGGATTTGGCATGCTGTTGAAGCAGGAAGGATTTAAGGTGGCGTGTTCGGACGGTGATAAACTGAAACTGAGACTGGAGGGTTTGAGATTTTTTTTATAGCGGAAGGTGTGAACAACGCGGGAAGGAACGTTGGAAAAAAGTAACGGCTTACCTTCGCGAATTCGCCTGGTTTTGCGACTTTGGTGAACTTCTTGATTTAAACTGTAACGGATAACTCGGGGTTAATCCACCTAAGGTCTTTTAGTATGCTACCGAGGAATAACGTCAGTTACCGCCTTTTTTAAAAGGATGAAAACTGGGGTATTGGGCAACGGTAATTAAGCCCACTATTGGGACAAGCATATACCCAGTCTCGGAACAAGCATTCGCACCTGCAGACGTATACGCAACGGGTCTTAAATAGTCGATATGGAATCGGTTAGGAAAGGGTGGAGATTACCTTCTTGATGGAGTAGTAGGTCTTCTGCTGGATTTGATGGTTTGTTATGAGTATCGTAGGAATTGCGAGTGTTTTACGTTCATGGTGAGCTCGGTGAGGGCATATAAAGTACGAATAACCCGTTCCTTCAAGTATTCACACATATTATCCCAAACCTCACTCCTTTCCTCCAACATAAAAAACCCACAAACAAACCCACTCCTTTAAATTATTAAAAAGATGCGTCCATCAACCCTCCTCCTCCTCTCGATCGCAACGATCTCAACCGCCGCCCCGATCCCTCAGAACTGGAAAAACATCGGCGCGGGACTGGTCAACGGTATCGGCATCGTCTGCACCTTCCAAGGCGAACAATGCCAGCAGTTTGGAAATGCGGTTAGGGAGGGGATTACAGACGCTGTCACTAAGGGGCCGAAATTGGGGGAGAAGGAGGCGGATGCGGTTATGAAGGGGGGGTTGAAGGATACCATTAGTGGGTGGGGGAGGAAGTAGATCTATTCCGACATTTTTGCGAGACCTAGATGCGAGAAGGAACTCATGAGTCGCGTCTGGTGGGATTGGGATTGTGGTGGATATAATATTTCCTGGCATAAAGGAACCTTGGGGGGGTTTTGACTAATGTTGGAGGCTTAAGCCGGCTTGGGGGTTATTTCTGTATATATATTGTAATATAATGGCTAAGACGCCAGCGCCCTTTGAGATCTTTGGGCTTGAAGGAACATAATTTAAAGGATACAAATAGACGATATTGCGATATCGAAACATAAGAGATAGATAATCGTGTTGGACGTTGTATTTTGGTGTATAGAAGCCATTTTTGACGAGGAGTAACCCTCTAGCGTCTATATATCATTGCTCATTGGCTAGTTTACAACGAATATATGCTGCCATTCCTGAAGTTCAATATTTGAGAAGTGGCTTTGAATATTATAATATTGGGGAAAGGGTCGAGGCTATTTGGGCTATGAGAATAGAGCGGAAGGCACTCCGAGTTAGCATATCAGCCCGCTGGAATTCTACTACAGCTTATAATAATAAAATACCACTGCCTACTCATGTCAGTTCGATTCTAACCTAATAGCTTAATACACAATGAATATACTTTCTCTCCATAAAGGAAAAAAAAACAAGACAGTAAGAAAGAAACATACTCCGGGCTCCAACCTGTCCTTCTCAAAAAAAAAAAAAGGAAGAAAAAGAGAAAGAAAAAAAAAAGAATTAAATCTACAACAATGCCGATTCTCATGCGGTCACCCATCATAATACTAAGACAACGATAAGAGGCTTATGTAGCGCAGAGCGGACGGGATACGCAGGTTTCCTCTTTCTGTGGTCGTAGATATCAGGATGGGAAGGAATGTGGTACCTATTGTGTGGAGGGCTTTGGCGAGGGCTTTTTCGACAGGGGTTTACAATATATTATATGCAGCACTAATCGTTTTTGGGGGTTTTGAGGTCGCGAAAAAAGGCCCCAGGCTAGGAAACCGGGATTGAATATATGCGAGTTCGAAGTGGTTGGATTCAATTAATTAGTTGATCGACTGGTAGAGCTGGTATCTTTCGAGGTCGGGTGTATAGATTGGCGGGCTCTGCAGCGGCTTGCGACGTACAATGCAATGGCGGATCGCGACATTATGTCGATGTATCACAATCTTGAATTGAAGAATCATTCCGTCGATTATGTATATACTACAAAGGTGACGGTTCTTATCATACCCACATATACGATATAACTAGAAGAGCCCGAGAGGTTCTCCCACAGTATCGAAGTTATAACTTCTTCGAGATACTAGGCAAGTGCAAGTTCATGTGTTGGCCGTCTTCCTGTTGTAGTTTTTTTCCTGCACGCATCGAAATGAATGAGTTTATATGAGGCGTCTTGGCACGGTCCCATCCAATCCATCCCATCCAAACAGGGACCCCTGACCAGGCCATCCCATCCGCATGACTTCGTGATTCAAACCCGTTCAGCTTCGCCAAAAAGGAAAACCGAGAACCAAAGAGAAAAAGTCCCCGCCAAAGACATTGCAGGCATCATCTCCATCATGAGGTAAATTCATGAGTCTTACGCGATCCGGCGTCTCTATTTTATTCCTTGTTTCGTATGCATACGTCTGAGATCGTGAGTTATACCTCCCCTGATGATTTCGTATTGCTCATGAGCTCGAGATGAGAGAATGCTAATCGCAAGGCGGATTTTTCGTGTCGACAGGTTATTGGGTTAAAATCCATTGTTGATTTCACGATATAAAGTCCGCCGTATCGCCATTGAAGTCCCGATGTATCGATAAAAACACAGGATAAACCTTACCCTTTCGAAAAGCTCGAGATACACCGTATAAATAAGTGAAGGGGTGGAGAAAAATGCCGTTCCTCTTCTCCCATGTCTGCGACCTCCTATCCACCCTCGAGTCCCTCCACAACCCCTCCAACCCCACCAGTGCTAGCGATCTTCCATTTCAATATAAAACCCATATAACCTCCTGGCTTACATACTTCCGGTCCGATCTACCACCCGACCTTTGGCTGCCTTTGTTCTCGCTGCTATGGCCGGAGGGGCGACCGGATCGGGTGTATGGATTCAAGGAGGATGGGTTGATCACTGCCGTTTCGGCGGCGATGTGTTTCGGTAGAGGAAGAGTCGAGGAGCTAAAGGAGTGGAGGACCGGTGGGAGGGGGAATATTCGTCACAGAGATCTCGGGGAGTGTGTGGAGAGGGTGTTTGCTATGAGTGTACGTTCTACAACTTCGGGAAGGGTAATACCAACCGGGAATGAAAGACTTATGAGATCTGGAATCATCAGGAAAATGTGATATTACCGCCCAACGCCGTTACGATTACTGAAATCGAAGAGGTTTTAAACGAGCTAGCCTCCCACTGTCGATTTTCTAGTTCCGACATCCGCGGTTCCGAGGGTGCGAAGGGCAGATCGAATCTCACGAATAAAACCGGTACTCCCATCCGTCAATTCCTTCTCGGGAGGATATATATGCGCCTTTCCAGCCGTGATTCGAAGTGGTTTACTCGTATAGTTTTGAAGTCCATGTTACCCGTAGCCCTCGAGCCGGATAACTTGTTCCGCGAATTCCACTTTTTGTTACCAGAGATATGGAGGATAAGGGGTCAACTGGAGTCAGCGCTGTCCGTACTTGGGAGTAAGACTTTCAGGTTGTTCCCCTGTACGCCCAACCCTGACGATGAAGAGGAGCTAAGGGAGGCGGCGGAGAGGCTACTATTGCCGGAGATGGGGGTTAAAGTTGGACGTCCGGTCTTCATGAAGGCACTAAGCTGTGAAAAGGTGGTCAGAATGGCGGGGAGGAAGACGTGGGCTCTCGAGCGGAAGTATGATGGTGGTATGTTGCCTTTAAACCTACCAAGCAAGGGGAAGGAATCTAGGTACTAACGAATAATAGAATACTGCCAAATCCACGTCGATCTTACAAAAGGCAAAGACGATTGGTTAAAAATATACAGCAAATCCGGCCGAGACTCGACAGAAGACCGCATCGGATGCCACGAAATCATCCGCCAATGCCTCAATCTCGATAACCCCTCAAAAAGGAAGATAAAACAACGGTGTATCCTCGAAGCTGAGTTTTTGGTGTACTCCGATGCGGAAGACAGGATTGCGAGTTTCCACAGCATCCGCAATCATGTGATGCGGTCTGGAACATACGTCGGGACGAGTTTGTCGGTGGTACGGGAGCACCAGTCGACGGAGCATATCATGTTGAAGTTCTTTGATTGCATCCTGCTAGATGATATTTGCACGCCGGCGAATACCTATGCTGCGCGGAGACATCATTTGGAAGGGCTGGTTCATCGGATAGAGAATAAAGCGGAGTTGGTGACCCGCAAGCTTATAGATTTCTCAAGACCGGATGCTAGAGATACCTTCTTTGAAACTTTCGCGGAGGGGATTGGGCTGAAGTGGGAGGGGTTTGTGATGAAGCCTGTGGAGGGGAGGTACGTCGGTTGGGGCGTGGGGAGAAGGAATTATTGGGTTAAGCTTAAGAGGGATTATATTCCGGGATTTGGGGATAGTGCAGATTTTGTTGTGGTTGGTGGCCGGTGTGGGGGGAAGAGGGGGGTCGAGAGAGGACGTAGGTTTTTAATTTCCAACTACGATCTTTATAAAGGTGCTAACGGGGTAGTCTAGTGGACCCGACTGACGCCAATACGTTTTATGCCGCTTGCCTGACTAATAAGCGGGAAGTGGTGACGTCGGTAAGTAGCGGCCGTTGAAAAGCATTTCTAAGACAACATCGACGCTAACTTGTATACCCGCTTCTACAGGCCGCAAAGCCCATTTTCAAAGTTGTGTTTACGGTCTCCTATAATCTTACGCAAGCAGACCTTACGTTTCTCAAATCACATAGATATTTTCATGGGATTGAGTACTCCAAGCGTCCTAATACGACATATGAAGTCCTACCGTTAGAGGATCACTTCCCAGAGCCGGACTTTCTATTCAATTCACCGCTTGTGTTAGAATGCTTTGGCGCCGGGTTCGATAAGGCCGCATTTTCGGATTATTGGACCCTACGGTGGCCAAGGGTCCAGAAGATCCATAAGGAAAGGGAATTCACCGAAGCCGTAACCTTCGAAGAATTGCAAGTGATGGGGGAGAAAGCAAGTACGGTGTCGGATGATTGCATGGAAGAGATCAAAGATTGGGAGGAGAAGCTTAAAGCCTCGGCTGAGAGAAGACGGCGGTTCAGACCCTTTGGAACGGAACAGCAACCTAAGGGGATGCTGGCCAAACCGGTTTGGGAGGCTGATTCTCAGACGACGAGGAAGTTGGCAGCTGTGAGACAGTGGACTCCTGTGGTTGTTGAATCGCAGCCTTCGTTTCGAGCTTCGCAGGCTACTACGTGCACGCAGACTGAATCGCAACCGTCGCAGAAGCGAAAGAGGCCTCTGTCGCAGATAGTAGAGAACGGACGGTCTGTGGGGAAGGGAGTTGATGATCCGGATGCGACGCAGACGCAGACTCAAACTCAGACGCAGGATAGCCAGCAGTTGGCGGTTTTAACGTCACCGTTATTTCAAACTCGAGTGTATTTGATTGAATGTTTGTCTGACCGGTCCGACGTCAAAGAACTGTTGAAGAAGCTAGAAGTAAATTACATCGGAAGCTGCAAAGATTTAGCGGCCAAAGAGGAGATCAAAAAACTCAGTAGACAGAAGGAAAAGGCGATCCTGCTGGTCGACGAGGCACAGCGGGATGATATTACGAAATTCATAGCCAAGCTGGGCAAAACCCGGCCCAGGCGGAAGATAACAGTCGAGGTCTACAGTTGGAGGATACTGGAGAAGATGAAGGAGATACTTGAGGTCAAGGATTGTGGGGAATTGGAAGGGGATCGGGCGAAGAGGAGGCGGGTGGCGGTGGACTGGAGCGTTATGCACCTGGACACGATATCGTCGGCATTATAGGCGTACCACCCATACACACACACACATATCCACGCCCAAGTATGGTTCTAGACCTCTTCTTTCCCCTCCCATTCCTCGATTGGATTATTAATATGGTCCATTGGTACCGCGGGTTATGTTATATCCATGATTGCGGTTGTGTATTATATTATACTGTATTTATATTTGTGTACTAGCATGATACCCGGGAATGCAATGTTTTTATACGGTTGATACTGCGCTGATACCATGCATTTGGTGATTACGATCATGTAAGCGCCTCGAAGATAAGTCCGCATCGGCCAGTACAGCTCTCTTTCCTAGCTCTCCCACTTTACGGTCAAGACGCAGCGGACAATGCATACAGAGCACCGGGCAGGAGGAAGGATCAACGAATGTTAGAGCCCACAATTACAGGCCAGGGATGAGCTCCCGCAGCCGTGATTGGCCAATTGCCGTGGACAGACTAGTGGCAGCAGCATCATGTCATGTCATGTTTTTTTCTTCCAATTCCGAGGCCTGTCTTGACTATTCCAGGCCAACCGGTTGTTCTTGCTGCAATCTTCGCCGTTAGTCTGTTTGATCCAGCAGGAAGATAAACTCTTTCAGTTAGGAAGCCAGTGAAGAGGCAGGCCGAAGGACAGACAGGAAGCACTCCCACCACACCGTCGTCCAGCCGGAACCTACCTCGCTCACGTTTTCTTCTTCCTTCTTCTTGATTGATACCTCTAACGTCAACGTCAACTAAACCGCCGAAAGGGATCCCTCCTAAACCCCGGTTTTCACCGCCGACTTCTCTTCCCCTTCTCCATCTTTCTGCCGACCGTGCAAAGAAGCTCCATCGCCAGTTTGGTCGTTCTTGTTCGGCTTCACCGGTCCCCAATTCGGATTCGAAGAGAATTCCCTTGTTAAGAATTTTATCCCACCAAGAAAAAAAAAACCTATCCCGTTTCCCACCAATTAAAACCCCGCAACACCCGAAATACCACCTCTTCTTCTCAGCCACTCTTCTTCACGACATTACATATACCCAAAGTACCCTCCTACAGACCTACGTACACATAACATAAAATCCCCTCCCAGTTCAACAACCATGTCCACCTCGATTCTTAGATTGGTCTCTTCGGCCGCCGTCGCCACCCGTCCTCTCTCCGTCCTCAGAACGGCGACTATTCCCCGTGCCGCCGTCGTCTCTCGATATGCTGCTCCCTCGGCGACAATGGGTGTGAGGGGTTATTCGAGTGCTCACGACGAAGAGACCTTCGAGGAGTTTACTGCTAGGTGAGGAAATAATTTACAATGGCTGGGTGGAGAGGATTGTTGTTCTTTTTTTTATTTCTTTATATTCTATATAAAACCCGTACGCGGAGGGAAATCGGAACGGGATTTGTTCTCATGTGGTGGGAAAATTCGCGGGTGTACGGAAGCGAAAGATATCAACAACTTTTTTTCCTTCTTGACTTCTGTATAACCGGGATCACAGCGGGAAGGGAATGTACTCAATTGAGTCGGATGGTTTGGCTGATATTGATGTTTGTGATAGATATGAGAAGGAGTTTGATGGTGTACAGGATGTTTTCGAGCTTCAGGTTTGTTTTCACCCTCCCTTTTCACCCTGTCTATAAATATAGATTTTCGGGATCCGGTTATCGTGATAAGGGCGGCTTTTTCGCTAACTTTTTGTGATAGCGAAACTTGAACAACTGTTTCGCATACGATCTTGTTCCATCCACCTCTGTCATCGAGGCTGCCCTCCGTGCCGCCAGACGGGTGAATGACTTCCCCACTGCCGTCAGAATCTTCGAAGGTGCGGATCTACCAGTGATATCTTATATCTATACATATACACATATGATAGTATATATGTGTGTGTATATGTAAAAGAAGACGGAATGCTAATTGAGATATATGGAATATAGGCATCAGAGCCAAGGTCGAGAACAACATTCAATACGAGCAGTACCTTTCGGAACTCAAGCCACTGAGAGAGGAACTTGGTGTGCATCTTGCCGAGGAGCTGTACCCCCCTGCTCCTAAGAAATAGAGTGTTTTCCCTCGAAAACACTAGAGCAATGTTGGGCGGGATGTATTGGGGGGTATGGGGAGGGGTATACCGTAGCTGGCAGTGAGGAGGGTTATACACCACACCACACCCTTCTTACGTGTTAGATAATCCTTTTCTGTGGATTCCCTTGGAGGGTTTATTCATCTTGTCTTTGGTTTGGGAACACCTTGGCTAAGATGGGATGGAGGGGTCTTTAGGGGATTCCATGGAATCGTCGACTGTAAAGAAAACTCTTGCGTAATTGCTTCTTTTTCTTTTTTAAATTCTCTTTTTTTGTATCTTCTTCTTTGGTTGATATACTTTTTTTCTTTTCTCACTGTTTTTTCCCTCTGTTTTTCTTTATGTCTCTTTTTTTTTTTTTTTACAAAAACCTTTTGGATCCGGATCTGTCAGATCAGATGAAATGACGAACGAAACAAAGAAACTGGGAGTTGGGCGGTGGCGGGGGAATGAAAAAAAGGAAAGATTAAAAGCACCGTATGGTGTACATACCTTTATTATATATCCCTTCCGGGCTACGTGTGGTCTGGGTGCGAGACGACTTAAGCTTGTAGACTCGAATTTGCGGAGACGTATATTGATCCCAGCCCTCCGACACGGATGTTGGTTAGTAGGCATATATGATATCATATCGAAGCTAGTGTCGATATTGATCGAGGGCACTCGTATAACTGGACGGACGGGGCTATACGGTTGAGCTAATCACTCTCTGTGCGGTCTGGGTGAGAGATCAGGTTAGCTAAGATCAGTTAATCAAACTGGATCGTCGAACCGGCAGGGCAATTGATCGATTTGGGTGCGATAATGATAGAAGTCGAGGTAAACATGCATGTGGACGCAGTGCGGTGAGACAAATTGCAGTAGGCGGTGGTACAAGGTCTCCCCGTTCTGTAGGTTGTGTAACCACGGGCACTCAACGCCTGAGGGCCTTTACCCATCTTTTCCTGTTGAAATTTTTAACGACGGTGTGGCCGTTTTTTATTATATATATATCTTTTTATATACTCTGAGTTTGCGGGTGTGTATCCGTGGAATGGGTATTTTGGGTATTCTCGATAACGAGTCGCTGGGTTATTTTATGTGAATTGCACTACCTATCGATTTGATGGTTTTTTTTCGTATTTGTATCACCGGATGTTAAATTATGATACGAGAATCAATATCGTTTACCGTGCTGGATCAATACGGCTGAGTGAAAAAAGCCTGATAACAGTTCCAAAAAATTGCGATGTATATGACATGGGGATTAAATTTCTGGAAGACAAGAAACTTGGTTGAGCAACCCAAGCTGCGTCAAGACAAGGGCGACGGATGTAATGTAATGTAATGTATATCACTATTAGACTTTTTAGGATTCTGGAAGAGGAATATTCTCCTGACGCAGAGGTAAGGTACCAGCCGGGTTTACCGTACCATGGGTTTATGGACGGCGTCACCCGTCGGCATATGGCACGATAGCTTCGTACGGACATCGATTGTATCTATGTGTTTGTAAGTACGTGTTGTGTCAAGGCGTCAAGCTTGCGAGCAAGGTGCCTGGCTAGAGCTCCAAGTGCAAGGTCGTGTAATTGACGTCCATGGATCAAGCGGGAACGGAAGAATGTCGTGCCGACCATAATTAAAAGAAAACCCCCATTTACATGTCCAAGTGGGGATTTAACTACGTTTTTTGCAATATCGACAGAGACAGAAGATACGAAAAAGACATGAAAAAAATGATGAAACTTGAACATGGACCTCGGCTCGCGCAGCTGCTGTTTCTAGGAATGTTATAGTCGTGTTCCTTTAGGAAGGAGGGACTAGTGATCACGACGCAAGTTATGGCCAATGGAAAGGACCCTTTTTTTATACATACAGATTGTGGTATAATTTGGGTGGAGCAAAAGGTTCGAATCTGGGTCAGTTGAGCACGGAGGAAGGCCCGCTAGTTGGGGAATTGGGCTGTTCACATGTCTGACGAATGAACCTTTTTCGCTCTTTCTCAACCGACCGCCGTCATATGCGGGATGAATATGACCAGGCAATTTTAATGGGGAAAATCCCCTTTTCCTATTCGATGGGTTCTGCCAGGCCTGGGCTGGATCCCAGGTAACTTTTTTACTTGTTGGACAAAATAAAAGAGGGTGGGTTCTGTTTTTTTTGTTTAGCTGCACCCCAGTAATTTCCGCCACAGGAATATGCAATATGACGGGCGAACCGAGCTAGACAGACAGGACAGCCTCAACCAAGATTCGATTCTTTGGGCTTGGGGAAGTTGGGAACCCGGCCTGTTTGTTTATGATTTTTTTTTGTCTTGGTTCTCCCTTCGCAAGCCCCTTCTTTGCTTTGCTTTGCTTTGCTTTGCATGTGCACGCATATATGCGCATATCCGGGACTTCTGCTTTCGAATGGGAGAAGTTTTTTTTTTCCTGCTTGGAAAAACAAAGTATGGAAAGATGCAGAGAAGGACACCTCGCATTGTAATTTCGTGTTCTTGCGTCTAAGGTCACTAGGCCTCTCGTGAAGCGGCGCTCGGTCTAGTTAGTAAGAATTCCTCATTAGTTAGATCCAAAAAATCCTATAGGTTAGCACGGGAGTTAGGCCTCCTGGCGTGTGCATGATCGAGTTAGCTCGCATTCGAATCGAAAGCAAAAAAAAAATACTTGGACCAGACAGCGGAAGGTTTATGAGCCAAGGGTTGATTGTTTCTCTCTCCTTTATAACCCGATCGTTCCACTGCCTTATAGACTATCAATCAAATCTTGTAATCAAGTTGACGAGTTTTTTCAATCTTCTTTTCTTCTCCTTCATCTTCTTCTGCTTCTTCACGAACTGACCTTCTGGGGGGAGACGCGAATATCTGACCAGAATTCAATTGGATCGAGCATCGGTTTCGATCGACCTGTCGCTGCGCTGTACGCTGTTTGCTCGGGTCTTGCCATTCCTTTTCGATACAAGTCCCATACCATCCCCGAACGGTCCTTGTGAGACACAAGCCCTGCACCCGCAGACGTGTGTGCTCCCCAGCGCGACACCCCGAAAAATCAGGCAGATTGAAGGACGCCCACGGCACCTGTCGACCTGCCATTCGACAAGACGTGCCCTGTCGAGGAGGACACCACCGACATAGTACACAGTGCATAGGCCTGCCTGCCGAGACTTTTCCCCCTTCGTCTTCGTGTTGTGGGTGTGGTTGTGGTCCTGTCCCCGTGTCCGTCTCTGCAACGGAAGGAAATAGTCTAAAAGCTCTACCTTCCTTCAATTCCGCTGGTTCCGACTCCTGAACCTGATTGAATTCCTCCATCACCCTCGTCCTCTTCCTCTTCCTCTTCTCCATCCTCATCTTCTTCTTCTCCATCTTCTCCTCCATCATCATTCTCATTCTCACCCTCTCCGCCTTCTTAATCCCCTTTCATAGTCACCCGAATCACCCTTAGACACACGAATAACGATAGTCTCACGACCAAGTCTCGACCTCACCCCTTAATTCTCCCCATATTCCCAGGGACAGTAAACATCAACATGTCGTCCCTTCCAATCCCTTCCATAGACCGGCCCTTCGGTATTCACCTATGGCCAATCTTCTCCAAGTTTTTCGAATTCGTCGTAGGCTATCCGGCCGAAGAGTTCGAGTTCGTGCACGGCAAGACACCCGTCTCGACTCTTCCCCATGCCTTGGCGATCATCACGGTCTACTACATCGTCATTTTCGGTGGTAAGGCCATCATGGCCGATAGGAAGGCTTTGCGATTGAACGCCCTCTTCCAGATTCACAATGTCTTCTTGACTGTCCTCTCTGGCTCGCTCTTGGTTTTGGCAATGGAGCAGTTGATCCCAATCTTGCTTCGTAATGGATTGTTCTATGGTATCTGCAATATCAACTCGTACACCCAGAAACTGGTTGTTATTTATTACGTAAGCGTTCCCCTTTTTTCCCCTTCCACGTTTTTGATGCTCTCTTCGAGCTCGCCTCTGTTTAGGCTGGGGATCGCGAGGATGGTGATCATGATCGTGGTGATAATGATGCTAACGTGACGTGCTTGTCTTTTTGTAGTTGAACTATTTGACGAAATATGTAAGCGTTCTGCAACGGAGCTGCGTAGCTGCAGCTGCAGCTGCAGCTAACCATCGAAAAATCGAGGAGGATGGATGACTAACGGAATGATGCAGTTCGAGCTCCTTGATACCGTCTTCCTCTTCTTGAAGAAGAAGCCATTGAGTAAGTGTCCTCGACGTTGACTGGTTGGGTGATTGTAATATATGATGGGGTTTTGTTGCTGACGGGGTGTGAAATAGCCTTCCTCCACACCTACCACCACGGTGCTACCGCGTTGTTGTGCTATACTCAGCTCGTTGGAACGACGTCTGTGGTAAGTTCCCACTCGAGTGGATTGATCTGAAAGGGTATCATGGAACAGTTTCGCTGACTCGGCCTGCTTCGTAGCAATGGGTTCCAATTACCATCAACTTGTTCGTCCACGTTGTCATGTACTGGTACTACTTCCTCTCTGCCCGCGGCATCCGTGTTTGGTGGAAGGAATGGATCACCAGACTCCAGATTGCTCAGTTCATCATTGACCTTGGTAAGGAAGAAGACCCACTTTGTCGCGCTCGGCCCTTTCCGAAGCCACACCCGAGAACCAGGTGCTAATATATATTATGTGAATCATATAGTCTTCGTCTACTTCGCCTCTTACACCTACTTCACCTCGACCTACTTCAGGTGGATGCCCAGTGCAGGCGAGTGCGCTGGTGAGGAATTCGCTGCTTTGGCCGGCATGGGAATCTTGTCCTCCTACTTGGTTCTCTTCATCTCTTTCTACTTGGCTACCTACAAGAAGTCTGGAAAGCGAGCTGCTCGCAAGTCTATCTCGAACGGAACCATCAGCCTCGACCCTAAGTTCTCCGATGCTGCTTTGGACAACGTCGTCAAGACTCCCACCACTCTTAAGCCAAGCCAGAACGCCCTTTCTACCACCTACGACGGAGCTGGCAATGGAGAGCTCCGTGCCCGTGCTCCTAGCCCAGGTGGTCCAGTCACCCGTTCCAGGAAAGCTTAAATCAATCTCGAGATGGCGCAGGAAACTGCCGTTCATCTTGGATTGAGCTTTGCCAGGTGACTAAAAAAACATAATAACAAACACGTTCTATCTGCTAGCAGGTGGAACCGTACGTCAATTCGGTATCTCATACCATACACCGTCTAAACTCTTCATTTCTTGTCAATACTGTATTACAAGACAACGCTTCATCAACGGTGGCTGCAAGTGGGGAAAATACAAGCCATCGAGGGCAAGAAAACACTCATACCCTTTAATCCTAAGTTCACTTCTCGGTCTTCTCTTTTTTTCTCGACTTTTTCAGTTTTTCTCTCTTTTTTTTTTTCCATCCAAAGAAAAAAACGCGACACCGGGTCGGCCTAAGCAATAAATTATTGGCCTACACCCTTTTTTAAAACCTCCTTCCTGTATCTACTTTTTACAAACCCCTTTTTGTTTCTTCTTTTTTCTTCTTTCACCCTTCTCTGCTTTTTCGGTTATGTGCTCTTTCTTTTTTCTCTTCCTTTTCCCTTTTGATCAATATCCTTTTTAACTCATGAATACGTGGGGTGTGGATGGGTTTCTTACTGTGTGGGTGGGTGGGGATGAACAAAATACAAAAAAACACGGCATTGGGATAGGAAACATTATGGGGGATTGTGCCTATGACTATTAGGAGAAAATCAATGATAATGCTAATTTTTATTAAAATATTTTGTTTTATAAATTTATACGTAGGACCTTCTGGCTCTATTGATATATTACGTGTGGGTCTATATGATCGTGATGGTATTGTGCGATTGGTGTATATTTATACTATGGACGATTATAACTGAGTATTAATGTTTGTATTCGTCTTATGGTATTGTTATTTATTAAACTACAAGACGTATCCTTATGCCTTCCCACCCAAATACCTCCAGATCTCCAATTCAACTGCAAGACCTAAAATAGTGGTGTAAGGGGTGGTTTAAACCTTAGGCTTGAAAGTTCCATCCTTAAACTGCTGCAACTTCTTCTTAGACCCCTCGATGAAAGTAGGCTCATCCCAGTCCTTCAGCAGGCTCTCGTTCTTCAGCACCTCCGTTGCCCATTTTCCGAAGTTGGGGAGGGCGAGGAGGCGGGATTTGAATGTTGGCGGTAGGATGCCGTTGGACGACTGCGCGAAGTTGCGGAGGATGAAGGGTGCTATTGCTATCTATTTAATTTATTAGTATATTTATCATAATTGATAGAGAAAAGGGGGGGATTACCTCGGCGAGAGTAAATTTATCCCTACCACCGAGGAAAGGACCGTCGCCGTCGCCGTCTACCTTGGCGAGTAGGGGTTCGATTTCATTCTCCACTGCGGCGACGGCGGCGTCCACAGCTTCATTCGCGGCTTCTTCGGTGCCCACGGAGGCGAGGAGGGCTTTTACCCATAGACTACCGACTTTATTACCCCATGTATCTACCACGAATAAAATCCTTGCGCGGGCGGCGGCGGATTCGACAGAGCCCGGTGCGGGGATTAGGTGGTTTGGGAAGAGGTCGGCGAGGAAGTGGACGATTATTAGGCTTTCGTTTATGATTACTGGGTTATTTGAGTTGATTGCGGGGGAGGTGAAGGTGAGGGCTGGGACTGTGCCCCGGGGATTTATTTTTAGGTAGTAGTCTGGACGGGGGGTGTTTAGGTCTATGAAGTGCGGGGTGAAGGGGAGGGAGAGTTCGTGGAGGGTGGTTAGGGTGCGGTGGACGTAGGGGCAGGCCGGGTTGGAGTAGAGGGTTATGGAGATGTCGGGGGCGGACATTGTGTTGGGATTGTTGGATTTTGGGGGTTATTAATATTGGTGGATTGGAGGCTGTTCTGGTGTCGAGACTGGATTGAAGGGAGGGAGGCAATTGGTTATGGATTATTGGGATGGATTGGGGATTGGGGAGGGGAGTTTATATAGACGTTTTTGATCGAGGTTCTGTGGGAGAGGGGTTGGATACCCCGTAGCTATCGCATGATACAATTCCTGCATGGTCCAACGCCATATGCGCTACCCGCTAGAGCTATGAACGTCTGTCTACGCTCCACATCTCGGCTTCTGCGACCCCAAATCCCGAGAAACTGGTCAACGTTATCGAAGAAGGGTAATGAAACGGGGCCGCGCAAGTTTTGTAAGCAATCCGCAGGAGTTGATTTGTAAGAAAAGTGATAGTATACCGTAGAATAAGTACGCAACTTGCCTTTTTTAAAACTGGCGCTGGAGTTTGGGGTAGTTTTTACGGCTGTCGGGTTTGTTTCTGGTATTTTTCGCGGTTCGGAACCAAATTATTCCCCGGCTCCGAACCGAGATTTAACATTTGGGATATCTGTGCGTGAGGGATTACAAAGCATCCCGCTTTGAATGCCACTTTTTGCTTTTATTTGAAGGGGGGGTGTATCCACTCGAACCCGTTCCTGGCATGGGATTGTTGGGATTGAGGGCTGGTGATAACGTTAGTTGGGTATTGTGGAGGCGTGCATATGCATTGGAAGCGTGACCGTGTGGTTTCTTGATAAAGTACTTAGTCGGCCGGGTTTGTTTGGTAAACAGTCGGCCGATACTATAAAGCTACAATAGTTCTCTACATGTACCTATATCGATGGATTACGTATTACTCTTGAGTGGATCGATTACCATTATCAACATTTGCGTCTGGTTGTCGTACATTAGCTATATCTTTAGCCGAAAAAAACAAACGCGGATGCATGGAATCAAGAACGAAAGTCCGGCTAGGTTTTACGCAGAACGAAAGACGATGATGAACAGTGGCTAATGAAAAGGGAAGATATTCCGATTTGGTTTCTTTTTGATACACCCATGTGAACGCCTTGAAAAAAATAGTTAAAAGGAACTAAGAGTAAATGTAATCAACGATAAAAAGGAAAGTAGAAATCGGACCCAGGATTTAAACTTGTACTTTGGAAACGGAAATGAAGAGGAACCAGATGCCGGACTCGCTGTCCTCGGTTGTCGGTGATGTGGACCGTAAACACTGGCTTCGCTTTTACGAAGAGGTGTTCGGGTGATGTTCATTCGACGGTGAGAATGGTACATCCTTTGCGGCATAAATGAAATGAAAATGAAGTGGAAATGAAAATGAAAATGAAAATGAAAATGAAAATGAAAATAAACCCCTTAAACAAAATGAGAATTGGAATGAAAAAAATGAAAGGACCCGCTATCATCGAAGAAGAATGTTGAAAGAAACGCGTGTCGGTAGGTAGGATATATCGTGAAAAGAACTCGGGACTCATACGATAAAAGATATTGAGATGGTAATTTACTCGGCGGGTTGCTTGGGTATAGCCGAAAACGCCAGGTATATATCATCAATCAATCCTCTATCTCCAGAGATCCATTCTGCTCTTTCGACTATCCCGTCGTTCTCGCCAGGAGAGACGCTTCTCATCATTTGGATTTGGTAGACCCAGAAATCGCGGGGATTGTGGACCACCCGCACCCGCAGCTGCAAGAAGGGCGCTAAACTCGTCGACCTCCTCGCCGGCTCCTTGATCCGTCAAGGTGAACGTCGACCAGACTAGTCCGTTCCAGCCTTTGGCGTGAATGGTCAGTTTCTCGAGTCGTTGAAGGATCTCGAAGTCCTTGCCATAAGTCTGCATGGTCTCTGTGGCACGTTTCAGCATCTTCCCAAAGTTCTCGTCGCGCACATGAAGCCTTCTGAGGTTGGGGAGACCGCCAAGACGCAGGCTTTCACAAAGGTATTCATAATAACTTGTGGCGGGGCTTGCGAGAGTTTTTGACTGCTGGGCAGGTCGGATTTCATACGATAGCTCCTTTAGGGTGGAGCTTTGCAGTGGTGGGTGGGGTGGTTGCTCGTAGGCGGGGAATATCCGTGTGACTGGAGCATTGATGCGTAGGGTCTTCAGGTACGGGAGCTTCTGAAGAATTTGATAGATGAGGTGGGGTGGAAAATCGATTTCCTTCAGTGTGAGGTGCTCTAATGTCTGCTGGACGGCTGGCGAGGAGATATAGGCGATAATTGAGTCGTATGTGATCTTCTCGCATTTCGAGATGGTAAGTGAGTTGAGAGGTGGGAGTAGCGACCTCTTCCCGGCCACGCCGGGGGACAAGAAACGACCAGTAACCCATGGTAGCTCTTGGATACCAAGCGAGGTGAGCTTTGGGAGGGTGGCCAAAATTCCGGCGATTTGGTCTTCTTCAACATTCAATTTCCAGAGTTCGACAAACTCGAGATTCGTCCATGGCCTATCGATCGAGAGACCCAGGAAACCGTTTTCGGACCCTTCTGTCCAACGCATGCGTCGCAAGTCCGGGCACTTCTGATACATGATAGCCTTCAATGCTTGACAAGCTGGGTCGTCTTTGTAGAACCCGTCTGGCAAGTCCATCCATCGAAGGTTGGACAGTGGGACGTTGACCAGCGAGGTCAGGACATTTTTACAGGACTCTCGAGTCATGTACTGCAGGCGAATGAAGAGCGTGTAGTTAGCCAAGTCGTCATTCAACCTAAAAGTACGGATCAGGAGGTCCATCCTTTCGGCAGCCGTGTCGATGGTGTCAGGATCTGTATAGATGACTCTCGAGCGACGTTTGCGAAGCTCGTCAAGCTGCTCCTCTCGACCACAGTAGTGAACCCGTTCTAATTGAATGTTTTTGTAAAGGAGCGACTGAGCAACTCGAGACCATTTCAAGCATACTAAAGCCAAATGAGCCAAGTCACGAGTGTCGCATAGTGAGCAGCCGTTGACGTAGTGAAGGATCTCTTCGTCGGAGTAGAGCGATTCGTTGGCAACATGCGGAGCGACAAATGTGAAGATTTTAGCCAAGATCTCATTAGGAAGCTTAGCTGCAGACGATGGCTTGATCCTACGCGGAACATCTGGCATGGGAGGGGCGTCTTGGAATTTGTGTTTGTATGTTTGTCGGAAGTCAGGAACACTGTGGTTTCCATACATGCCAAACTTCTTTCCCGCTTTGGCTGGTTTATCGAAGTATTGGTCGTCAGCAGTTACGGTTGATTTTGACTTCGACTTGCCGAAGAGCTTCATGAACTTCTTCATGGCGATTGAGGTTGCCGGAACGGTCCGTCCGGCAGCGGATGAAGATTAAGGATGGTGGAGAAAGTGACGTGGGGATGAGGGCGGTGTTGGTGATGTTGGTGATGTTGGTGATGATGGCGATGAGATGAGGTGGAGGAGGGAGAAGAGAAGGGGGGAGTGATACAACGTTCCTTCAAATGCGAATTCGGCGAAATGGCCCCCTTGTAATTTGATCGTGAACAACGTCTCTCGTGAATTACAGTTGACAGCCTGCCTCCCCGAGGTTGTATTTGGAATCCCAAAGCTGGAAAGGCTCCAATTCCTCCGGATCCAAATGCAATTGAGGTCGTTCTTGTGATGCGATCGATCGATATGATATCTTCCAGCCTTCGAACTTCAGCTTTCTTTTGCGCTCGTTCTGACCCCCCGGTTGGTTATCCCAAAGCAGCAGCACAACTCAATGCAACCAACCACTTCGTCCGAGATCCAAAAATACGCGCCGTCAATGCTTTTTTGCAAGGGAAGTCGAGAAAAGGGATCCCAAGAAAAACAAGAAATGAAGAAAACTTCGAGAACTCGCGAAGGGGGGAGGGGGATTTATCGGGAGGGCTCGTATTGCTGCTTATCAGGCTGATGCTGGCCTGCAGTGCACCGGTCCTGTATTGATTGTCCTGTGGTAATATTGACCTGTCCTGGCCTGGCCTGTGAGAAAAGGAAGAGCGGGCGACCCGTGGAATGCCGTTCTACCCACAACACGCTAACCGTTTTCTCACGACTGTTTAATTTCGCTCTCTTGCTGACCAGGATCCTATTCCTTCAGCTTCAGCTGAACGAATTGTGTGCGTGCGTGTGTGGGCGTGTGGATGTATAGGTAGGTATGTCTACACGGAGAGGTATCTCGAATATATATAGTTTATCGATGCGGGGGGGGGGGCCCTTTTTCTTTCAAAAAAAGGCTACTCGCTGACTTGAGACTGCGGCGAACAGGGCATACAATTAGCACGAAGAATGTCTGAAATCTCTGGGCATTTCTGTCGCCTGCCATGGGGTTTTAAGTGGATTTCTGTCAGTCTAGATTGTCTGTGTGCAATCTGGAGGTACCGAGCAAAGGTACTAGTACCTCATGACAAATGACGCTATCCAACTGCAACAGGAATGTGGGAGGACTTTCATGCAAACTCAAAATTCAAGGAGATCGAGCTGGTGGTGGGCATGCTTACTATTGAACTAGTGGTAGGTATTACTGAGGTGGTTGATCAGGGTCCAAGCGATATGTCGGGCGTGTGCATGTGGCTGCTGACTGTGGCGATAGGTATGGATCTGATATCCTCGAGGTATGAAGTATGTGCTCAGAAGAGACGAAAGAAAAGAATCCTTCGAGGGAAGAAGATTAAAAAGAATAACAATGAGAAGAAGAAGGGAGGCGCTGCTTTTAAAAGAAGTAGAAGAAGAAGATCTAAGAATGTCAGACCAGCTTAGACTTTATTTGACTCGACTTTGGCTCGAATTGAATATCTCCATGCACAATGATGGATGCAAATGGAGGGGACGAGGCCACTGCTAAATATATTTCCGGAGAGGCCAACCAACCAGCCAACCAAACCAAACTAACTGACGCTTCCTCGACCAGGTTCGATGCAGACTTGTGCCCATACATTCTAACTCAGAGAGGTACTTATAGCGGTGTCTGATTGGCGGCGGCGCTTTGAAACGAGCCAACTTTCCTGTACCAGTCACCTGTCACAATCGCCAATGCTTCTGACAGGCAACAGCTTACGAGTGGAAGACACAGAGACCACAGCTTGCACAGAGGGGGCGATGCGACAAGAGGAGCGAGACGAACTAGCTAACGGGCGTTTCACATCCTTCTCTCACCCCCAGACGATTCGGCTATCAACCCGCAGCTATCTGACTCGTGTAGGGCCTGTCAGGCTTGGTATTTTCTAAAGATCTCCTCTTTATTGGTCACCAGGGGATTAATACTCTGTCGATGCCATTACTCGTCTACACCCTTGGACTAGGGATGGATGCATACGCCCCGGTCGCGGTCTTGGAAGCGGCTCGTTATTTTACCTCGCTTTTTTTTCTCTTTCTTTCGATTCTTTATCCCTCTTTCGAACGAACGTGCGTCGCAAAAAATCTGCATGTCGACATGGAGTACATGCAGATACAAAAAAGTGGAGACTGTTGATGTAAGCCGTATTTCTCTCTCTCTATGATTTCAGGCAGAAAAGAAAAGAAAAAAAGGGAAAAGACTTTTTAAACGCTCAATCTTGTCTTTTCTCTTGGGAGCGGTATGTATATGTATGTATGTACGACAAGGGCTCTTCGGCTTTTTTCGATTCCTTTTCCCTGGTGGAAAATTGCCAATGCGCACCGTTTTTTTCGGTTCGTCTACGACTGGAGCCAGGCTTTCTGTGCGCACGGACGGTGGTTACGTTTTTTTTTTGTGGAAAAGTCTGGACTTTGGGGATTATCTAAGCTGGTAGATTACTTCATTGCAGTCCGGTTGCGAACATTGGACTAGGGTGTGGATGTCGACTTCGAGGCTAGGGTGCACTGCGTCAGGGGAGGTGTCGTCTACACCGACGTATGGTAAGACACTTGGAAGGTACCGGGGAAATATATTAAGGTGGCGAAAAAAGGTCTGGTTTTTTTAGGGTCGCTGGGGTGGGGAGTTGTGGTGAGGAGGGTCCTCGAGTCAGGGTTTCGGAATTGAAGGGCCTTTGGGCCTCGATGGATAGGGTTTTTTTTATGATTTGCGTATTTGGGGGGAGAATTAGAAGTATGTCTATTACGCATAGCGTCGACGGTTAGCTAGGAGTGGTGGATAGATGGAAATTTTGGGGTTTCCTTTGATATCCCGGGTGGGCTGGGTACGAGACGATTTGATATCGTGATGCATGCATATGCATGATGCATCGATATTTACGATGTTGGAAGATTTGGCGACATACTTATTATCGACTGGTCTTTTTTGAACCTCTGTGACGGCTGGCTACGAGATCAGGGTATGTGTGTATATTCTATATTGCTAGTCTAGAGTCTTAGGCGATCTCAAATTTATATCTTCTACTTGGTTGGTATCTCATAGCCAATCTGGTGGGGGGTTTACGTTTGGCGGGGTTTAGGGGATTCTCAAGCCCAGTTTAACGTTTGGGCCGGGCGCCGGCTTATAGCTGGCAACTTAGAGCTACAGAGCTACAGAGCTAGAGCTATAGATATAGGGCTAGAGGCACCGCGCACCGGTTTAAAGCTCCTGGACCTGCTCGCTAAGGTAAGCACCTATCCTAAATTTCTCCAATTCGGTCGTATATAGGGACCTGGGAATGATATATATGTGTAAGCCGATTGTGATTCGACGGGGCGGTATCGTAGAACATGCAACCAACGTCTAGTTGCTACTTAGTTAAGTAAGTGAATACCCGGGTCCCCTCCTCGAGTACTTGGTGCTCAGTGCAGTGGATACAAGGTAGCTCGTTTATCTGTCGATATATATCCTGGGGCTAGTCTCTCCCGGACCTATGGACTCGGGGCAGTCTATAGTATTACTAGACTTCTAGAAGGCTGGCACAAAGTCCAGCCCCGCCGCGCTCACATGCACGTGTAAAGATGATAGAGGGACGGTCATGCAGATTCTATATATACCTAGGTATGTACCTATATACCTAGGTAGATATTAGCCTAGGCTACTCAACCCTCGAGACTGTATACATAGACTATAGTACTACTCAAGTAATAACTAAATATACGTCCACAGAATTTCCATATATACAATGCATGATGCATTCCGAGGTGTATCAAATTAATCGATTCCCAGAGATTATATTACGGACCATTTCTTGATAGCCCGAGATCAATGCAATATCACACATATATATAATCCACAAACTAGCCTAGCTAGACGTCTTGATGCTGAGCTGCGAAGTACGTACTGGTTCCCAACTGACCAGAACGCTTTATAAAATTTACGGCTTTAAAGCTTTACTGTATACCACTGGATCCAGCTGGATAGTCTTGTACCACTGAACCATCTTAGCGACGTGTATTAATAGCTAAATCAACGAGATTATTATTATCCATACCGATGATATATCAATGTGTGCCGTTACGATACGTAAGTATATCCATTAAATGCTTACTTGAGGCTTTGCTTTAGGTGTCGATATATATGGTATAAGTACATCAATATCCCTCGTTCTCGCTATAAAGTATATAAGATATTGTATGGCGTCAACCGGCGGTCCCACACCAACCCTGCGACTCTGCGACTGCGACTGCGGCGGTGGCCTGTCAGCTAGCCATAGTTAAAACAGATATTCGGACTGACTAAACCTCGCTTCGAATCTGATTTTTTTTGACAGTCCGGGGTAGCAAACCCCGTCCTTATATTATGTCGAACAGGTCATAGTCACGTGAGTCTATATATATGGTCCGCGGAAACCTTCGAGATGTACTATGCGCATGTAGATTCGTGGGGTGGTAGAATATGTTCGAATACACCGCCCCAAGGCTCTAGTCGCTCGGCCCGAACTGCTATGATCTGGTAGACTGCATTGGCATGAGGGGTATACGTATACTATAGTACAGTGTCGGGTATCCGGTGTCGGATAGAGCTCGAGCTCGAGTCCTCTGTTCGAATTCGACCGAGCTCTGAATACCATCCGGACATCAATATACCATATCGAACTAAGCAGTGCTCAGCGGTTTATTGTGTATGCACAGACCTGCCGGAATCCGCTCCGTTTGGCAGGAATCAAACCTCAAAAACTTCAAACCCTTTCGACAGGCCAGGCCGATTGGTCGACGTTCCCAGTTTTTTGTGCGACGCTTCGAGGAGAAATCTGTTTGGCTGAAATCTCTTTCCTGATCTTTTTTTTTTTTTTTTCTGTTCTGTCTTGCCGACAGACTTCTCCACACAAGTTTGTCTTAGTCGAATAAGCTGCCAGCGAAAAAAAGCAGCCGAACTAAAACAGTCGGTGTTTTTTTTTTTTTTTTGTTCTGGTAGCTTCACTTCGTCTTCGTCTTCGTCTCGACCTCATCTTCATCTTCACCTTCACTTTCACCTCCACCAATCTCCCCCCTTCTCCTTCTCCTTATCATCATCATCGTCATCGCCACCATCATCATCACCACCGCCGTCATAGTCATCTCCATCATCACCTTGTAACA
Source organism: Arthrobotrys musiformis (assembly GCA_036971715.1). Lineage (NCBI taxonomy): Eukaryota > Fungi > Ascomycota > Orbiliomycetes > Orbiliales > Orbiliaceae > Arthrobotrys > Arthrobotrys musiformis. The sequence continues at coordinate 1,634,960 of JAVHJL010000008.1, forward strand.
TAATCCTTCTCCGTCGCCATCGTTGCTTCATCGTCTTTGGTTTTTTGTACGGTTTCGTTCTCATTTCCATCTTGGACGTCTGGCATTTCATTTCTTACGACTGGAACGACTCCCATTTCTCTTGCATCTGTGCATCAAACGGTACTGCTTAACTGGTAAGTCCCAGCTCCCAAGTCCCGCTTCTGTCCAATGCCTCTCCTATGGGACTCGCCCACGCCCATGAAGCCTTCCCATTGGCTGCTTCGTGATGCCTCGTCCCTTTCGTTCCCATCCATCCACCCACCCTGCATCATCTCTGTGGCACCTGGCAGACGACATTTGACAGGCCCGGCCATCTGCTGCACAAGCTTTTCCTGACCTGACCTGACCCTACCTTACCTTACCTTACTTTATCTCACATTTACATACTCTCCTACCTCTTACCGACCTGAATACACTCTCGCAATCACACACACACGTACTGCAGCTGGACTTGCCCTAGTCCACTAAACACGTTTCTAACGTCTGTCACTTTTTTGGTCTCTTCTCTTATAGCACGATTCTTACCGTTCCTTACTGGCTATTCCGGCGGTGGCGTTAGGGTTTAATCGTCCTGGCAACCTTTATTACACAGCATCCTCGATAACGGTACCTAGTAATAACACACTTTTGGTTCCAAAAACGGGAGGGATTTCGACACCGACAGCTTGATCTTTCAGTTGTCTCAATTTGCTTGAATCCGTGGCTCTTCTGTCATATCAGGACAGCCTCTGACCACTCGAAGCCCTGTTTCGCCTGGAGAGGAGGTTTTTGGACGTTTCGACATAGCTTGTCGAGCTCTGCAGAAACATCCTTCTCTGCCGAATCACAAAAAAAGAAAAAGAGCTAGCAAAAGGAGAAGCTGGTAAAATAAAAGTACAACGGCCTGCCCACCGTGCTTTTAATAACCTAACCAGTGTTATTTTTTCGACGATAATTTCAGTCGTCCCTGAAAATCGAGAGTCCCTTTTAGTTATCCCTAAACTGGAACTCGAAAATTCTTCGCACAGTTTTTTTTTTTTAACCGAGCAGGACCAAAGTACCTACCCTTAACTATTTCAACCATCTCATCCTTCCATTCTCTTCACTCCACCGACGACGGAATTTCTCGATACACTCGTTGACTCGGAGTTACTGTTGTACTTTCAGCCCTAATTTCGAAACGAGGCTTGCATTGTCGTTAGAAGGTCAAGAATCTCATCACGGCCACGCAACGAGCACGTTCCTTGCTTAGCCGACAACCTTAACGAAAATACCTTCAAATACCACGCCGAACGGTCAATCCTGGGGATCCCTTCTCGAATAGTATAGAAATCATGTTCTACGTGGTTATTCATGTTGCGACAACGTGCGACGAGCATGGTGTCTACGTCACAAAGGATTCGGCGGAAGTCATCGAGATTGGATGGATTCTCCTGAATGCAAAGTCACTGGAAGAGGTAACTATAGCTCCGGGCATCCATTGCACCGAACTTACTTGGGTTTCTTGCATTGTTCTCCTTCCAATGCAACCGTAACTCTTCTGAAAATAGGATTTCCAGGCTGATACATTTGCTCTTGTGTCTGTATTCCTTTTAGGTCCATCGTGAAAGTGTCCTCGTACGCCCAGTTAATACTCCGATTACGCCTCTTTGTAGTAAGCGCTTTATCTTCCACATACCCCGGTCATCCACACCCACGAGGCTTTTCCTCAGGGGAGAAACGTCTCTGGTACTACCACTGGAGACGGTTTCCTGTCTGCCCCCGCGCACACACACCCTTCTAGATCAAAATAGAAAATATAAGACCCCTGCTAACCAACGTACTTTCCGGGTTCTACAGCCAGTCTCACCACATTGACATGGGAGCATGTTAGAAATGCTGGCACCTTCCGCGACGCCATCAACCGATTCGACAGCTTTGTTCAGGAATACCTGTCTGGGCAGAACAATGATTTCACCTTTGTTACTTTGGATGCTTGGGACTTGAGAGTCCAGCTTCCAAGAGAAGCTCGTGATAAAGCCGTCGTGTTACCTCCTTACCTCCAACACTCTCGGACTTTTGACCTTCGCACTGAGTATACACGATGGCAGTCCCACCACCCGGAAAGCTTACCATTTGGCCCGTCCTCTCTTGCAAACATTTGTGCTGCTCTGGAAGTCGAGCCAGTGCAATCCTCCGCCCCAATCAAGCACAACCTTCCGTTCCACTTGCAAGCATTGGCGCCCGCATCTCCAAGGAGGGCTATGGAAGAAGCTATTACGTTGGCTAGAGTTCTTCGAGGGCTTATAAAGAAGTCACAGCCCCTCGAACAACATCCAGATGTTCTCGCCCGTCCTATGGACGCTAGAGCAGATGTTCGTGCATTCTTAAGTGAACGAAGCAAAGTCCTGCATATGAGCGGTCTCCCTCACGACACCACCCAATCCGAACTTGAAAGTTGGTTCACCCAATACGGAGGCCGACCTATCGCCTTCTGGACCCTACGCACCCCGGACCAGCACAAGCCTACTGGGACTGGTTTTGCGGTGTTCTCGTCCCACGAAGAAGTATGTGCTCTTCAATAAAAATACTCTCTGGATATCATGAACAAACTAACAATCCTGTTTTGATAGGCAGCTGAAAGCCTCTGTATGAACGGAAGGGCTTTGAACGAGAAGGCCATCGAGGTCTCCCCGAGTAGCAGTCGGGTCCTCGACCGTGCCGCCGACATCTTGACTCCATTTCCTCCTAGCAAAAACCGCCCACGCCCTGGAGATTGGACTTGTCCATCATGTGGATTCTCCAACTTCCAACGCCGTACCGCGTGTTTCCGTTGCTCTTATCCCGCTGTTAGCGCGGCTCCTGGCGGTTCAACTGATATGTTCCCATCTTTCTACCCACCCTCTTCGCTTCTACCACCTGCTCCCCCAACCCTCGCCGTTCATGGACATTCTCACGGCATGAATAGAGGAATGTCATCCGGTGGAAGCATGGTTCCTTTCCGTGCCGGCGATTGGAAATGTGGCTCTGAAAACTGTGGCTACCACAACTTTGCCAAGAACGTGAGCTGCCTCAGATGTGGTGCTAGTCGTGCTGGTGCTGCTGTCGTCGCCGATACTGGTTATTCTTCCCCAATTGAGGCCGCATCGCCATACTCTGGCCCTCCCAGCGCTGGATTGATTCCGCCACCCGGTGCTCTCGGCTCCTCTGGGTTCCATGGACCTGGCGGATACCCTGGGCCTCAATACGCTCAGGGGGGATTTGGTATGGGTGGAAGCGTAGCCGGTAGCAGTGGATTCTCTTCGCCTATTGGAGCCCCACACATGGGACACGGTGCTGGGCCTATGGGCGCCGGAGCTTTCGACCAACGAAGCGATCCAACATTTGGCATGCCTGGTAACGGAAATGGATACAGCAATGTGCCAGGTGACGACCTTTCTTTCCTATCCAATAGCATTGGAGGACTTGGTCTCAACGACGAACCTCGACAGAGGCTTATTAACGGATCCATTTCCTCTTCCCGTTCACCGGCTATGTAACTTCTTTATCAATAAAGAAGCGAACTGCCCAGAACAACCACACTAACTGCCTGTTCCTATTTAATTTCTGGTGTTAGGGAGGGCATGAAGTTGGTAGAGTGCAGCCGAACGAAGCATCTCTCCTATCCTCAGACTGTATCCCTGATATCTCCACTCGAAACTCTTCTTTTGCATCAACAATCCTCTAAAAACAAAAAAGAATTTTCTACCAGACCCCCTAAAAGTCCAAAAAAAATATTCTAGTTCATCGGGCGTGGAGTAGAGTTTATATCCTTCTCCTCATCCATCCTCATTTTCCATTCACTACCGCATCTTTTCTGCTTTATCTGGACGCATGAGCCTCTTGTTTTAGTATGCAAAAGATATGGAGCGATGGGATATCCTGGGCATTTTCTTCATCATTACATTTTGCTATTCTCATTTTTCTTTCTGGCCTGTTGTGGCGAAAGGAGCAGGTTCTTTTCGGGGCGTGCTCTTGTTCTCCGTTACCGTGCACATTTTTTCTTCACTGTACTTCATTCTTCTTTTTTCTCCTTACACCCCTTTCTCACTTTTTCTCTTTATCCTCATCTTTTTTTATTATAATATTTTGCGGAATTTTCTTGGAGTTGGAGCATGGTGGGAGGGAACTCATATTATATATGCCGGAAAGACAAAAGTTGGTGATTAAGGGTGGGTAGGAGCTGGTGGTCTTGTTTTTGGGCATTTTTATGGCACACTTTGCACACTTTGCACATGCACACGCACACACAAAAAGAATGACAACGAAAACAATGATCCCAAAGGGAAACCGAATTACTTATTTTTACTAGCTTTATTTAGTATAGTTATTAAAAAAGACTAAAAAAACATTCTTTACTTTCTTTTTCTCTTATTTAATTATTTTTTTATCTTTTTTCTTAAGTATTTCTTTTACTTTTCTTTACTATTTTTTTTTTCTCATTTGATTGATTGGGTTAGAGTGGGAGGGGATTGGATCAATTTGCAACATCTTGGGGGGATACTGTGGGTATATACAACCAAAAAAGAATGGGATAAACATGGGATAGGACGTTCAGGGATGGGATTGGCTTTTTTTATTCTTATTGGATTCGGGATCTTGTTTTCTTTCTTGCTTTCTTTCTTTTCTTTTACCTTTCTGGGGTCTTTTGAGGGTTATGTTTGGTTGTAACTTATGGACCTATTTGGGGAGGTTTACTTACGGATGTTTATTGGGGTGAGGTTAAGATGGTTGAGGGGGTTGTCGGTGGTTTTGATGTTTATATATAAAAGTATAAATACTAAAAATTCCGTTGGTTTGAGAGTCATGATATTTGTGAATGGGAGTTTATAAATTTAGGGATTCGTGAGCCGTTGGGGTTGTATTCATTCGTGATGGATTTGGGGGTCTTTGACGGGTTTATTGCTGTGATGTTCATTGAGCTCAGACTTATTTTTAATCTGGGAACTGGCTGGGATCCGGAGGGTGTATACTTGAATTTCTCTATGGTATCTCGTCTACGCATTTGAACGGCTGTGTAATATTCTGGTAAGTTGTGGGGAGAGACGTATTGATCTATGAGTGGTCGCTAGGGCATACATATCCTCATGGGCTAGATAACTGGCCATAAGTGTGAAGGGGGGAGAAGCGTAGCTACGTATATGGGATGGCATCGTGGTATCAACAACGGTATCGATGGATGTTCGAGAGCGAGGTATTGCGATATTGATCAATTGATTGGCGGCATGTAGGAAAAAGAAGGGCGGGTTCTTACATGAGGTTGCAAAGAGACAGGCGTAGATATCTAACTTTTTTTCGTTTCTCATGTTGCTAGGCCCTTGTTAGCCTCGAGGCTGGTCCCTGCACCTATGCATTGTAGAATTCCTAGAGCATATCCTATCTATCGGGGTTACTTAGACAGGGATTCGAGGGCTACCAGGAAGGTTTAAGAAAGGTCCGGGGCTTGAAAGCTATTGACGATTTGATAGTCGGGTAACTCGGAAGGATGCCCTTCGGAACCGCCATTTCACTAATTTAGAAGATTTGTATCTCGCGGAGAAAAAAAGAATGTTAAAGAAGATGAAACAAAGTTTTAAAACTCCGTTAACGTGAGTTTTCGCAGGGGTATGGAAGGTTTAAGGTTGTGCGTAGCTAAGCCGCGTGGTGTTTTTGTGCTACCTATATACGAGGGGATAAGGGAAGTGATAGGACTCGAATGTCCCCTTTTTTTTCGATCTTATGTAGGTGCCTCGTATCGGATGGAGTCCATTTCGTTTAGTTCTTTATTGTCTTCTCGAAGGAATAAGTAAATCCCGGGGCTTGTTTGTAGATGTAACGATGTATAAACTTTAAAGTAAGGGAGGGCGACCGACAGTTCCGACTCCGACTCCGGGCCAGGGTTGTCGAAGTATATGCCCTGTGACGTTTTCCGTCCGCTTGTTTGATACCGTTGTTGGCCATTTCCCAATTGAGTTTTTTTCTTTCACGAGGGGCATATGGGTATGGTGGTACGAGAGAACTGCCCTGTTTCGACTGGTTTTTTGATCGTTTCGTTTCGTGTTTTTTTGTGTAGCGCATGCGCATTTTTGTCCAATGGCTATTTCTGGAGTTGGAGTGCAGAGCCGCCTTCTAGAGGAATATTTTTTTTTTGTTTTTGGACTAGAAATAGATTGGGGGTGGCGGTTCGTAAAGATAATTGGTTGACGGGGTAGGTGGTGTATATCATCGGTGCATCGCGGATTTGTCTCTTTGTAATTAATTGGATGGAGTTTTCCCTTTCATCCTCTGGTTGTACACCAGGCAAAAGAGGTATGTTGTGCTTCATGCGTTTTCGCCGGGAAAGGAAGAAGTGAAGAGAGCTCGAGAGGGGAGTTATACGTTTATACTCTATTTCCAAGACGAAGGCGCGTATGCGCATCTAGACATTATCTCCAGAGTCGTAGACTTTTTACGACATATTTTTTTGCCGACGAAAACACCAGATAAACATGAGCTAGTGCCAGAAAGCCCCGTTTACCGGAGTCGTGTAACCTAGGGAGTTTAGACAATTGGGAAGCCCATGCAGAGAAGGAGTCTGGAACATCTTGTTCTTTCCTGAACCGAGTAGCTTGGCAGGGATGTTGTTTGAGTGATCCTGTACTGTACGTATTTAAGGGTTATGTACGACTAAGTGTCCCTTCGGTGGTGTCGGTACAAGTACACGTGCTTTACTGTACTTATGACGATGAATACATCGGACGGAGTGATTCGTGGAATCCGAATGCTAGTGGGGCATTTATCTCCGTTTCAGAAGGTAGGGTTTACCTAGGTCCTAGGTATGAGTTTTTTTATGTCAACCGGTTTCATCTGATGAAGGGTCCTTGTGATGGGGACACAGATACACTCGTACGTGCGCACACCTCCATGTGACATTTTGTCGCTATGATATCACAATTCAAGAGACGGGATTCAGGTAACCGCCAGGAAACTCGCTGACCGTCCCCTCCCCTTTCCGTACAAGGCAGGGATTCCTGGGAGGGGGTTATCTTCTAGACTACCCTGGCTCTAGGTGTCCCTCCTTATTTCTGGACCTTTTCCGATTCTCGGGTTTTCTTTCGATCGTCTTCATTGTTTTACGTTTCTTCTTGTGCGACTATGGCCACGTTTCATCCCTGTACGGATGTTTCGAGAAATGAGCTCACAAAGGGACGAGAATGTTGTATTACGTTTGGAGGAAGTGGCTTTTTGTATAGGTTAGACTTTTAAACCTTTTTAAGTACGTCCCCGTGACGAGCATATGAGGATGGGTGGCTGGGTATTCTGATATTTGTACGATTGCGGACTCGAGGTTACTATCTCAAGGGCGGGCGCAGAGTCGGTTAGAATGCCTTTTTGACGATTTCTGTAATGCCATGAGGGTGCGTTGATATTGTTGTATTTCCTTATTAGGCATCAGTCGGGGTTAAGCACTGGCGCTTGGCGTTTATTCGATCGGTGATAAGTCGGCCTTCTCTTACTCTCTAAACCCATTCCTTTCTTCTGTTATCAACATCTTTGCTCAATCTTCACCGCCACCGAGATCTTTTTCGAACCCCACAGCCTCTGCACCGAACGCACATTACTAAATCTACGAGGGACTTCACGTATTACGCGTACTACATCCCCATCCCCTTCTACCGACGGGAGCGCTCCAATCCCTCCCTCGAAAGGAAACACCCTCACATCTAAACCTTCACAATGTCCGAACGTAAAGTCCTCACGAAATGGTACCCCCCAGACTTCGACCCTTCCAAAATCAAACGGTCCAAAGCGCCCAAGCAGGCCGGGCCCAAATCCCAAACCGTCCGTCTCATGGCACCGTTCAGCATGCGATGCACCTCCTGCGGCGAGTACATCTACAAAGGCCGAAAATTCAACGCGCGAAAAGAACACACGGACGAAAAGTACTATGCGATCAGTATATACCGGTTTTACATCCGTTGCACGCGGTGTAGTTCTGAGATTGTGTTTAAGACCGATCCTAAGAATATGGACTACGAGTGTGAGAAAGGGGCGGTGAGGAATTTTGAACCGTGGAGGGATCAGAAGGCTATTGAGGAGACGGAGGAGGAGAGGCTGAATCGGTTGGAGGAGCAGATTCAGGTTGAGGAGGATGAGAATGCTATGGCTAGGCTTGAGACGAAGACTTTGGATTCTAAAAGGGAGATGGCTATTGCGGATGCATTGGATGAGATAAGGACAAGAAATGCGAGGGTTGAACGTGCGGATGGGGGAGCGGCTTTGGATGCGCTTTTAACTATCAAAGAGTCGAGAGATGAGGAGGCGGAGAGGCTGGACAAGGAGGACGAGGATGCTGCGAGAAAAGCGTTTCAAACGTCAGATGGAGAACATGTTAGAAGGATTGTGGAGGATGAAGCTACCGGATCATCGTCATCGTCGGCACAGCCATCTAAAGGGCTGATAACCTTTTCCGAAGAGAAGGACTCGGTTGCAGTTGCGACCGCTGAGATACCGAGCTTCAAGCGTCAGGTGAAGAAGAAGAAGGACCTGGCCGGTGCCCTCGGTCTGAAGAAGAAGCCGAAGGTCGCTTTGGTATAATTCGGAAGGCTCTTCGGTTGCCAGACATCGGTTGTCTCAGGCCCCAGGACATGTTCTCTGATCTTTTGGAGACGTTCTTCGGATGCCCTTTTCGCAGCGGCTTTTCGGCGTCCTTCGAGGTACGCGTCCATCTTCGCTTTTAGGGTGCTAATGATACGGCACCAAAATCCTTTCATTTGGTTATAGCGTGTATTATTTTCTCTGATTTTGACGGAATGGTATGGAGTTTTGTGGGGTTTCGAGGTTAAGATAGGGTCGTTTGTGGTAATAATATCATTTAAAGATTTGTACGATATATCATGCATAGAATGGAGAATAACTCGGCATTATTAACTATCCCCTAACTACCTACGTATACTTGCTCTACTATAAATCTAGACTTATATCGGCTCTAGGAAGGGTTGAATTTATAGCCGCTGAAGTTCAGATATATAGTGTATTTAAGAAGTATATTGTATGGTCTCAGGAAGGCCTCGTTAGACTTGCGAAACAAATTATTTCTATTAATATTATAATTCTGTGACAGATCTAATTCTATTTGCCTGATATAACACAGTACTAAGAATACTAATTACTTAAGTAGGCTTAAAAAACGGTACCAGAAGAAGCATGTTGGCCCAAATAAAAGTAGAGTCGATTGTCGTCGTCCGTGGATTCCTGAGTGAAGGGGTTTCCTCAAAGCATTAGATCGATACCCTCGTAATCGGAATGGCCTTCGTATTCATATGGTAATTGGTCGCTTCCGGCCTCGCTATTGGTGTTCTCGTCCTCGTCCGATGTCTCGATACCCATCATCATACCCCACATCCTGCGGGCCGCATCTGAGCTATCATTATCACTGTTGTTATCATCATCATCCTCATTATCTTCATCCTCATCGTCTTCATAATCCTCTCCAGAGTCTGAAAGCGTAAGATTTCCTTCTCTTTCACCCTCTACGCCATTATCATCCACTCTAAGGCGCGCTTGAAGAGTCTCAGCGCACATTTTTGCGAAAGTCGATGCGTATTCCTTTTCGAATTTCTTGATAAGCTGTTCGGTGGTTGCATCTTCTATGCTTTTTTCGAAATCCCTTTGCAATGGCCTCTTCTCGTCAAAAAATTTGTTTGTGAATTCTTCCGCACAACCTTCTAGGGCAGCATCAAGCTGTTGGCTCAATTTGTCCCCGCAGACTTTGACAATTTCAGGGATTCTTGCTTTCATTTTCCCCACACGAACGTCCCTCTTGGTTTTCACGATCAATCGTGTACAAGATGAGGGAATCTGAGGATTATTCTCCAGGACGCGTTCGAGAAAGCCGACTGGGTATCTGCAATTCTGACCTTGATCGATAGAAAACCAGTTTAACCCTGATATTTGGATCTTCTCCAGCTCAAAGCTGGTGGAAGATGCGCGTGTTTCCTCTCCTGAAATCTTCAAGAGCTTCTTTTCGTAGGGTAGGATGCCCGTACACGACAGAGCTAAGCGTTCTACTCCGATAAAGGGATGCTTTGCAAATGCCTGCCACCAGGACGGCGACATCCTACCCGCATATGATAACGTTTTGACATTTCCCGGGGGTAGGAGGAGGAACGATGGGTGGAAGAGGTACCCGCCCTTGACTGTGAGGGAGGTGAGAGATATTAGGTTTGAGACGGCTTGTTGCAAATCGCCCAATTACGTGTATAAAACACCTAGGGTCTCTGCTCTGCTTTGAGCGACTGAATTATTGATTGCAGGCCCTCCAAGCATCCTGTCGTAGAACCCTCCGATGAAAGTCAAGTCTTTCAATTGTCTTGGTACTAGCTTCAACAGACGTATGACTCTTTCGATCCCGGTCTGTGCTTCTTCCAGTGTCCATAGGTCGATCTGGAGTACTAAATTTGTCAATTTTGTAGTATCACAGAGGTCGAAGAGACCTGTGCCTCGAAGACGCATCTCGATATGCAGGGAGAATTCATTGCAATTCTTTTGTTCAGAATACTGCTTGACGGCACTTAGGAAGCCGAATATATGGTCTTCGCTCTGATCCGAATCGAACATGGGGTCATGGTCGGAGTAGTTGCGATATCTGGGGTCTATCATAACGAATTCATTAGATAAATCAACATGTCAAAACTAGGGCCGGGGGCACTACCGTGACCCTTCAAATCGATGTGCAAGGACTTGAATCTTTTAGCGTCTCCGGATTCGATCTTCGTCGTGATATAGTCCAGCACACGGAATTTTTCAGAAGGGGAAATCTGGAAGAATAATGCACCGTCCAGTTCTAAATGTTCGAGATACTCTATTCCAGTTTTCCCGTTTGCTTTAATGATATTCTTGAGGTAGCCAGCTTCGATATCGTCTAGGGCGTGAATATTTTCGACATAAACCTCATACAGATCCTGGGGACCGACAAGTGCGATCCTAGACCAGATATGGCGGTAGCAGGTTTCGTAAAAGGCCTTGGAAGCCAGCATCAAATTAAAAATTTCACTTCGTTTTAGGGAGGAAAGGATACGGGAGAGTAGTTCCGGCTTTAGAGTTTCGAGTGGCGAAGGCTTAAGCTAGATTAAAAATTTGGTCAGATATTTAATTTTCCACTGTAGCACACAAGGCCCATATATTCAGGGAGGGGCTCGAGCAGCCTATGTATACTCACATTTAAGTCCTTTGGTCTGTTCTGAGCCTGCTCAAACAACTTTCGCCTTCTAGCTAGATCCTCCCGTCTCCCGATATCTGCATCATACTCTCCGGTAGCAGTAAACCCGCCTCCATTGATTCTAAGCCGTCTTGGGTCCAAGGTACCCTGGTTGTATTTCAAAAACATTTCCCCCACTTTTTCGTCGATTTCTTTCTTATTTTGGTATCCCCGAGACCTTTTGTCATTGACTATGAGGACCTCAAGGTTTCTAGTGATTTTTGCGATTGTTTTAACGTTCTTGTAGGGGAACATTGACATCTGTTCTTGTGAGTGGGACTCTAGTGTTAGGTACTTCAGTGAAGAGGGACCTCGTCGGCTAGGCTTGTAACTCGAGCTACCAGTCGGGTAACTATCGGTGTCGTTGTCAATCAAGCCGAATGCGTGTATGCTTTTAATTTTCGGCAATGAAAAGATTGGGAAGAGGCTTTGCAGTTGAAACGGCCTGTCATTTTTGCGCTGCCCCCCGATGCGAAAGTGTTCGAGACTTTTGAGGCCCGGGGAGAGTTTCGGGGACCCGACGACCCGGCAATCATATACGCGCAAATATTCGAGCCCGTCGAAGAGAAACAATTCGTGTTCTCTGGCCTGAAATCTGTGAGATTCCTCGCAGTAATCTTCCCAGTACTGTCCACTATAGCTAGAACCACTAATTGTAATTCCGATAGCCTTCAAAGCTTGCTCGAGCTCGTGGTCGGTGTAGGCGCAGTTGACAATCCTTCCGTCTGGGCTCCCCAGGTCCAAAGATTTCAGTTTTGGCGTGAAGCAAAGAAGCAGAGGCAACAAAGCTTCCGAGTTCTTCCCTTCAAGAATGTTGAGTAATGTACCGCTGCTGAGATCCCATTTCCTGCACATCCTTCTGATGCAGGATTGTTCTGCCCGGGTCCACCTCCAGTCGCTCGGCCACGTACTCGGATCCGAGGCAATCCGGCGTTCCCATTTGACGTTAATTTCGACGAACGTCTCGCCTAGCTTTGGGTCTTTGAGGAGACGTCTGATGAGTCTCCAGGCGGGTCGGTCAACGGAGTCTACCCAGAAGGTATATCTCCTACGAGGGGCAACGTATTCTTGAATGTTGGCTTGAAATAATTTGCAGGTGCGTTCTGCTCTTCCGATATCTCCATTTGAGAGAACTTCGTCCCCCAATATGATCGCAAGGATCTCATTGGGGAATGATAGGATTGATGTCTTCATGGTTTGGAATTTGTGGTATTTTTCTTGTCGGTTTGTGAGTTGTATCGAAGCTTATAGCTTACTTAGCTATTCGGGGATTGCCTTTGGCCTGGTCGCCAAGCTAGCTGGTTGATATTTTTTTTTTTCGAAATTGAGTATTTGTAATAGTCCGAGGTCGATACTAGTATCCTTTCTCGCCCCTCGAGTGTCTAGAGATATATTGAATCGAAATGTTAAACGGTGGTTTTGGGCTTGCCGGACGCGCTCTATAGCTATCCGCGGGTGTGTCAAGGGTTCGGGAAACGTGCATTAACCTATGCGGCTAGCTAGAATCTTAGACACCGATCGCGTATATTAGAACCAGCCTGGGGAATACAAGAACGTAGGTCCAGCTATAGTCCTAGAATAGGGAAAACGACGCGACGTCTGCAGGAGAGCTAGGGTGAATGTGCATATGTGCGACGTGAGGTTTTGTCCGGACTATGCGAAGCTAGGCGCTAGGACCTTGTTTTGGCATTTGATGCATGGTGCTGGGGGAGCCTTCGACCCCCAGAATATGGTGCCTGCTAACTAGGCACTAATTAACTAAGTAGCTTTAGCTAGCTCATACATATCGCGCTGCTCACAATATCTCGTGTTGAGCCGAGCATTCGAACGTGAGCCTGAGAGCTGGATTCATGTATTATTGAGCTCGCGAATCTACTCGCTAAAGCTTGGCTACACATGTGCATACAATTGTAGTAATAAATTACAAATTTTTTGTTCTAGAAATTGAAAATTAATCTGCTGTTGGGTTCAAATTTTTGACCCAGTCTTTTCGGCACTTGATGCTGGATAGGAGACTCGTTATCCATTTAGATCCATGTCACGAAGTCAAAAATAGAATCCTGCTGACAGTTAGGCTCGAGAAATATCCCCACAGTGGCACCAGAGCCCATTAAAACTACAACATTCAACGCGAAAACAAATCTTTTGGGGCTTACATTGTCGCATGTTAAACACTAGCCCTAGAAACCCCTTGGTCGGCCCAGGATTTCCGATCAACCGAGTTATCCTGCCACACTCCAAAAACCGCAATATGAGGCTTAATTCTTAGTCGAGTGTTAGCCTAGGATGTGGAGTAGACCATTACCAGGGGAAAACTTGGTGATGTCCGCCTTTTCGGTCACAGCGAATGGGAAATTTTAGCCTACGAAAGGCCCTGAACTGGCGGCAGATTTATTTTGAGTGAGGAGGGAAGAATTAGCTAGTAGGCAGTGTCCCCGTATAATGTGGGCCCAATTGAAACCCTTGTCTGACGCCGAGAAAGACGGGTACCTGGTTTGAGTGAATGATTTGTTAGGTTATTATAAAAATTATAGGCACGGGGGTCAAAGCACTTGATCATGAGTTAAAGGAACTCACTAGTATATAAAGACTGCAACTGAATACAGCCATTCAAAATCCAAGATATGCCTTCAAGAAAGTAAATTTACATTTTTATAATTATCAGCGGTATAATATTTAATTTTTAACATTTTCTTTCTCGCCTTCTTTTCTTCGTTTTGCATTATCATACATCATAATGGTCAATATATTAAGTGGCTTCGCTGCTGTGGCCGCGATTTCCGTGATAGGCGTCCGCGCGGATCTCAAAAACAGGACCGACTACCCGGATGGTCTCTCAGGCCCTTTCGGTCCCGGGTACTCTGAAAATACCGAAGCTCATATCCAATGGTTTAGCCAATGGGGCGATGGGTGGATCCCACAAGGGTGTAAAGATCGCTTCCTTGGTAAAGGATATAACGCAACAGATGCGCAAGTCTTTAATGTCAAGTACGCCGACTGTGGTCGCGCCTGGACATTTTGTCGCCACAAAGATGCCCAGCTCAGTATTGAGGACATGGCAGATTCTTTTGGAAGAATGTCCGTTCACATGAGGAGTTTGGTTCGACACCCGATCGCTCTGCCGTCGTCGAGCGGCTGCTCCGCATTGGCGTACACGAACATTGGGGATATTGTTATGATTGGCAATTGTAAAGGGATTACTGTTTGGGTCCACGAGACGTAAGTATATGTATATCTATTTGACGGCACCTCAAGCTATAAAATAGTTCGGCTGATCATATATTCGCGATTGACAGTGGACACCAGCTGGATGCTCGTCTGAACCCTTCTAAACGGTTCAGTGGTACAGATCCTTGGTTGGAAGCTCTAGAACTTGACACCTGTGTTCCAGATAGTTATGCCAATACTAGTAAGTATACCGAATTTTAAAACCTTCAAAACTTATGTTAACATTTGCCCTAGATACTGTTGAGGATTTCGCTCAAGTCGTGGTCGTCGCTCAGTTCAACACTCTTCTCGGCTCTATACCGGAAGAAGCCTTCCCGGGTTGCTTGGACCATCGCCATAGTCTCTTGGAAGACACATTCAGATCCGACTATCTGGAGTATATAGGCCACTGTAACAATCGCCCCGCAGACTCGGAGATTGTTTTGATGGAGACGACAACGAGGGAGATGAAGATGATAAGACGTGCTAAGGTTCAAGAGGACAATGATCCTAGTGTTGTTGGGCCTTGCACATTTTCGTGAAACTGGGGGTCGACAGTCGTGGGCTGGGCCAGTCTGAAGCAGTGTACGATGTTGATACGATTAATAATGTAATATATAGTGACTCATAAGCGCAGTTTTTTTTTGTTTTGGATTTATGTGCAACATGGAATGTATGAAATAGCTTTCACGCTTCCGGAGTTTATAGACACCTATTCTTATAAAGCTCTACTATGCATGTTTTGAATCGTTTATGTTATATTGTATTATCTTAATAGTCACTAGGCATGACAAAGATGCCAACGGTACAAGTGATTAAATACATTTAATAAAATAAAGCAACTCGATATATTTATTAGAAGTTGCAGAGCTTTTCAAAGGAGGATAATCTCTGCACGCCCTCGCGTGAGAAGTCTTAGTGTCTCGAACATGGTAGGAACAGACCATTAGGCAGATTTGGTGACCGTAGCATAGTAATCTGTTGAATACAAGTATGCTTTGACGTAAATATCAGCGTTTTTGATCAGGGATGTATGCCTTGGCTGCCAGTCGAGGTATGATTGACTCCTGCTCGCATCAATGAGGAGCGAGGTTGAAGTAGCATTTCCAAAATGGTCGTCAGCCGCTGGATTCTGATGTTTTACTTCCCCGGTAACACCTAGCGCATTTGCAGCGGCTTTATTGATGTCCCCGAGAGCTTCGTGCCCACTGACGACGTCGAAAAGTGGGTAGTGTATTTGGGAGACAAATTCGAACTATTCCAGTTTGCGCGTGGGTTAGGATCTCAAAATGTAAGATACAAGGCGGGGTAAATCCTAGGTATTCTTACCTTCTCAACAGCGTTCAAAACAGCTTCGGCGAAATCATCTTTGTGAATTAGAGCAATCGAAGTTTCTGCCCTCCCCTTAATTGTAACCGGCTCGTGCGCTTTATTTTGCTTCAAAGCCTCGACAAGCGGGGCCCACCAAATTGCGAATAAACTCCCACTTCCGCCAAATACGACGCCAGCTCTCAGTATAGCAACATCAATGACATCACGGCTCTGTAGAACACTGTCTTCAAATGGAGGGCGCCAGCTGACAATTCCTACAGGTTTTCGTTCGGTATGGTTGCCTGTTGGGACCCTGTCGGAAACCAACTCGGGGGAGTCACCGTGGACCCAAACGCCGGATACGTAGAGGTATCCGATTTTCGGGTCATGTTTTCTGGCGGAGGTGACTCGTGGAGATTCTTTGATAGCCTTCAAAATACCCTCGCTGATGCCACCATATGAGGGGGATGAGTCGATTACAATGTCGACGAGGTCGAGAGCTGGAACCCATGTCTCTGGCTGGGTGGCATCTCCGAGAATGGGAATTAGTTCTTGTTTAGACAATTCGATTGTCTTCTCCTCTGTTCTTGCAACAGCGTAGACGGTGTGGCCACGACGGCGCAAAGCTTGAGCAATGGGGTCTGCGCGGATTCGTTAGCTTATGTATAGCTTCCTAGAAATTATCTCGGGAGGGTGGTATGGACTTACTCCCGACGAAACCTGTGGCTCCAAATAATAGAATTCGCACCATTTTGGATACGCTTTTATCTTTGAATGAGAACCTTCTACGTTTGGTCGAAGTGGGAACTTTCCTATTGAGATATTTGCGTTGGATTGGAATAAGAGGCGGGTTTAGGCACTTTTATAGCTCTTGTAAAATATCACCACTGCAACTCGCACGAATTTTAATTTGGGACGGACTTGAAGATTCGGTCTCCCTTAAACAGATCTCCTAAAGCCTATTTTTACATTACAAATTCCTCGTTTCAGCCTATGCGAACTCTGACGTCGCAATGTCACCTCAAACTGATACTCAGCTCGAACCCCGCTTTCGTCTTCGAAGCTATACAATTGCGCAAGCCGTGGCGCCTAGGGTCTCTGTCTTCGCAATTCCAACAGTCGAATGCGTTGGATTATGCAATCGTACCTGACTAATCAACTTTCTTTCAAGTGCTTGTGTCCGTCCTCTCGTCCGAGTAGATGCTAAATCCTGTGCTTCCGCCGCAGCCGGGATGCATCTTTTAAACGTATTATTAGGAAGCGGTTGTACAAGAGTCCCATGAGGCTTGTTTTGGATGTGGATTATGTTAACATGCTTCTTGCCGTATTCCTAGCGAAGCCGATGCCGATTGCCCTTTCGATTTTAATCATGGAAATATCGGTATTTTCGGATTTAATTTCAAGAATTTTGTATAGCTATCTATTCTAATTCAATACACGAGCGTCTCTAGTAAGTACCTAGGAGCACGCACGCATGCTCATGATTTAGTGCGACAACTAAATGCAGTTCCTCGCATCTGTATTTACACTCGGACATTAAATACTTCCACTTTTGTAATATCGAATAACCGCTTAGAATCTAATCCTGAGAATATTGATATTCAAGATATACCGTGAAACAGTCGGGGCAGGAAGGTTTCCTGTACACAAATTGTTCGGCAATACGCCACCTGTGGTTGAGAGCGTCCATACCCCCAAGTTCTTCCGGATCGTAACCCGCTTCCAATAGGCTATCCTGCGGGTTCGAATTTAAGGTAGAAATTTCGGTCCTGATTTTTACGATTTCGTCGTTTGTCAGGGTTTCGACTGCAGGACGGTTGTGCATGTTCACGCCACGGCCTGTGTTTTCGTCCGAAATATTGATCCCGTGGTCGATGGGGAGTACCGTAAAGTTGGTCCGGTGATTCCGTCTGGGATGTGTATTCCAAGGATATTGCATGTGGCGAGAAGCACAGGCGTCGCAGGAAATTTCCAATTTTCCATAGGGTGTAAACATGAGGCTAAGCGGCCTGGTGGGCCTGGGCGACGCCCCGACGGAGCAATTCCATGTGGTGTGTCGAGAGGTGCCCGGTGTACCGAGATCTAGGTTGCCGAGGGAAGAAGACAAAACATTCAAAGTCGGTGATAAAAGATAATCATGACCTGGTGAAAAACAATCCTCTGGATTGACTAATATCCACTCAGGGCTACCAGAGCCTGTGGGATCGGGGGCGGTAGACATTTTTTTAACTGGCGTTGGTAGTCTTCGAATTTTGATTTCGAGATAATCTTCACTGGAGAAAGGAAGGGCTTCAAGAAGCATAGAAGGACAAAGGCGCGTAGGAGTGCGTGAATATGGGTTTCTGCGAAGCTTAACACCTGTATGCGTAAGGCCAACGCTAGAAGGGGACTGAGAGACGGTTGTAGACTTGCTAGGAGTACTCAATCAATCAACTTCGAAGACGCATAAAAGTACTTTTCGGTCGCTTTAATATCGGGTTATGATATTAATGCTCATATATTTGCCTAAGTATGGACATGAATATACGTCGGAATAAACGTAATGGGGGATGTGACAACGGGTCCGGCCCTGTCTGAGTGTGCGTAATTCTAGCAATATTCGAAGACAGTACTCGCTCCTATCATTCGAAGCTAACAGCCACAAGCTATAGTTTGTGGGGAGTATATTTACAACTGTGGGATATTAAATCATGGGTCAGCCAGATATCGTGATGGTTATAATTTAGCAGTGAAAGGAGTCTCCTCGTCGTACCTTGGATTTGCTTTCAGCACTAGCAGCAATAGAACTTGTGACAAAGTTAACCAGCTCTGCCACCATCTGCTCCGTACAGTCATGGCCTACTCCATCGTAAACAATATCCTTAACCTCTACAATGCCTTGTCCTTCCGTTTTCAGCAGATCCAAAAAGGGTTTCGAGCAGTCGTATGGGACTAGTTTATCAGCCCCTCCGCTGAGAACCAGTACTTTCTTTCCTCCAAGGCGTTCTTTGATGAGCTTAGAACTCTCTGCTTGAGATTTATCTCGCAATATGATACCAGCGGGGTCGGTCCTTCGCACTGTAGAATCCAGGGCTTTCGGGTAATCCGGGCTCCCAAGAAATCTATCTTCCTGGTAGCTCTTCAATTTGCTCTTCAACGCTCGATGTGTCATGACGCTCTGAAAATCCGGACATCCAATGATAACCACGCCGCCCTTGACTCGAGGTTCGTTAACCAGACTTAACCAAGTTGCGTGCCCACCCAAACTAACACCACCACACAGCCACTCGTCCACCGTCTTATCACCGTCAGGGAATACATATGACGGGACATGGTCGATTAACAGCGAAACGTCAAGACTAGTTCCTTGATATATGCCAAACATATCAATAGCATGGAGCTCATTCCCCGATCTCCAAGCTTCGTTCGCTTTCGTGGACACGAGCCGTGCACCGTGGTTCCGTTGATCGAACGAAGCAACGATCAGTCCTCTTTCGGATTGTGATGAACTTGCATGGTGAGCTTGTAGGCACCTCAATGCAATTGGTTCGACGTAGGTCAATGTTTCAAGCCGGGGATGGAGAAGAAATAGACAAGCAACCGATGTTGCCGATTGAGCGACCTCAGAGGCACCATATATTGTAACTTCAATGCCTGCGATATGATGTTTTTGTTTGGAGATCGTCGAAGCGCTGACGCAAGTGGTGTCGAATAAAGCTGTCATTGTGACCAGTCGATGGTTTGGATACTGGTTCTAAAATCTGCGAATAGGTGTTTGATAAAACGCCTTAGTCGAGCATATATACAATCTTTGGAGGTAAAGGTAACTTGAGCTTGAAGGTTTCTTCTTGACTTGAAATTGCTGCGAATTTTAGCCGAGGTTCGGCCATGCAACGCGCAAAATACAACAGCAAGCCAGAATGGATCTATAAATTGGTATTCTAGGGCTATAGTTTTGAATGTCTATCGGTTCTACGCATTATAAGTCGTCTCAAGGCTGTATCAGAAGAGTATCTGGAGATAGAAAGTGACCCTACGACATCTTTCACAAAGACTACTGAATACTAGAAGGATGAGTGGTATCGGATGTAAAGCTCGCCACGGCATGGTTGGTAGAGCCCTATATATAGATGAAAGGTAGAATAAGGCCATGAGAGGGCATTATAGACTAAGTGTAAGAGAGAAAAGGAAAACTCCGAAAACTGCATATCATGACAAAACTATGAACAAAAAGGCGTCAAACTAAACAAGGAAACGACATTTAAGCGGTGCTCAAAACATCGTGGAAAGTGGTGTTAGCCCTTACGGGCTTTCCCTCCTTGTATACGGCCTGGCCCAACTTGGCGGCGGCGTAGCCCTTAGCGTAAGGGTTCAACCTGAGGAGGACCTGCTTGTTCTTCAATGGGTTCTTCTTCTGTCCACCGGCACGCTTTGTCTTAGCGCCACCCTTGACGGCCCTGACAACAGACTGGATTTCGGAGGAGTTGATGAGACGGCCGATATCAGCATTGGTAACCTGGGCAGATGGAAGGCTGTAGTCCTTCTTTGTGCTGGATGGGGAGGTGGATGTGCCGTAGATAGAGTCAAGGGCCTTGAAGGCATCAGACGACCAGATAACGAAACGACCGAGATGACCACCTGGGGCGAGCTGGAGGAGGTTGAGGGCGGTGACAGGGCAAGTCTCAACACCTGGGATGTTCCTGAAAGCCTTGCTCAAAGACTTTCCGTCGGTAGCGGGGTCGTAGATGACCAATGGGCCACGTCGTTGCCTGTGGCGGCGACCACGGAGCTTTCCCTTACCGGCACGGAGCTTCTTCGACTTGGTAACCTTGACAACATCGGTGTAAGCACCGACGGCCTTGAGGAGGGCGACGGCAGCACGGGTCTTGGCGAGGTCTGGGAGGGAGGAAGAGGCGACAACGAGAGGGATGGATGGGGTGGCGGAGATTCTGTGGCCACGGGAGAGGACGAGGGGTTGGGAAGCAGAGGCGGCAATGGCGGATGCGGTAGCGAATCGCCTATAAAAAATTTTGTCAATTCATATCCTAGTTGAATTTTTCGAGCGTCGTGTCGGGATTGCAGCATACTTCTGGTTCAGGTTGATCTTGACGTGCCATCTTCTCCAGACCTTGGTAGGAGCGAACATTCTTCCGGAACGACACATGTTACCGAAAGCAGCCTGACCGGCACGGTGAGTACCACCACCGGAGACACGGGGAATACGGGCAACAGCACGACCTAATCATCCAGCAAAATTCCTCCATCAGCATCACATATCACCCATGATCGCTTCTAATCGAAACAATTGTCGAGATATAACCATACCAGTTCCCCAAGACTCGGCGGAAGTCTGGTGACCGGCCTTTACGCTGACGGCATAGGCCTGTCTCTTGTTCTTCGCCATACCGGCGTGAACGGTCTGGACGATGTCGGAACGGATTGGGCTCTTGAAGACATCTGGAAGTGGGAGTTCGGAGTCGGACTTCCCCTCGACGGAGAAGACCTGGATCTGTGGAACGCTGGTCATTTTGTCGGTTAGTAGTCGGACGGTTTGTCGGGTAGGTGGCGGTTGGTGATGTTTGTCGACGATGTTTTTTGGGCCTATCTGAAATCTTCAATTGATATTGCTTGGTGTAGCAAAAATTTGGTCCCAGAACCAGTGTGCCAAGCCCCAATTGGTGCTGGTCGCTGTGTTGCCCTAAAAGCCCTAATTACATAAGCTGCCAAGACTTTGGAATGACCTGTCCGAAAATGGAAGACATTGTGTAACAAACGGAACCATGCAACACATCCGTTTGTTGGAAATCTGACCAACCTCGCATGAAGCGACAAGATTTGGCTGCGACAATGCAACCTTGACTTCATGATTTGATTAGATTTCTGATATCTTTCATGCCATAAGCCTCGAATGCCGCTGCATAGACACGAAGAATACGACGCATCACCTTAATCCAAAATATCTCCAGATATTCGTCTCCGTATTTCACGAGCGGAACCTCATTCGTAATACGAAGGGAAATCGCCTAATCCTGCGTTCGTCCTTGAAAGTTGCCGTTTTCCAGACCACCCCACAATCTAAGACATGTTTCGTCTCCAAGTGGAAGGTACAGATGCAGCCGCAGTGGCATGTGCCAATTTACTCCAGTCTTTCTCCGCATTTTGACCCAGAAGAACGATAGGAGATGAGCCTCTGATAGTAATGGAATCATAATGGCCGGCTCATTTCGACATCCGAGGTTCCCATCATACCACTAATCGGAAGGCAAAAGTAGTTTTTTGTTCTGGAAGCTCGAAGATTTATAACAAAGCCTTTAAAAAGCCTGTCATGTTACCGTCGGAGCCCGTCTGGTCTTGCCACCCCTGGTAAACCGTAAGAAACCTAACTGTGGTATTGGGATTTAGGAAATATAAGACATCGATAACCTCCGGATCCCTTTGTAGACGACAGCTCCTTTACTCATCTCCAGCTAGTCTCGAACCACAGATCTAGACCTAGCATGTCCTGGTGAAATTGCAGGGCTGAGATCCGAATTCCAACAAAACCAACGCAAGTCCCGCTTAACTGCCTGGATTACTCACTCCCCAGTTGAACAAGAGGTCATATCGATATATCAGATCCTAGGATATATATAACCATGTCCTCTTTCCACACTCCCCCATATATGTCGCCTCTCGCGATAACAGAGCCCGTCGGAAGGGCTTGGGCGCATACAATGGAATCGTACTCTCCCGCCACCATCGAGTTTGCGGGAACCCTTATAGTCCAGCTCATCTTTTTCTGGGGCCCTTGCGCCATCTACATGTCTCTAGATGCGCTTTTCCCTAAGTTTTCGGAACGTCATAAGATCCAGCCTGCACCTAAACAGCCAACTCGGTCCGAGATCTTAGATTGTTTGAGTGTCGTCCTCAAGAACCAGATAATTTCGACGGCGCTTCACGGGCTCCTAATCTATATCTCGACTTTAACCGGAAAGGGTGCATTCCGTGTCGATGCTTCACTCCCACCTGTCCACGAAATCGTTCGAGATCTCATCTTCTCGCTGCTCCTCCGTGAGGCACTCTTCTACTATTCCCACCGTATCCTCCATCATCCCCGCCTTTACCCAAAGATCCACAAAATCCACCATCGCTTCACCGCCCCAGTCGCCCTAGCAGCACAGTATGCGCACCCAATCGAGCAGATCGTCGCCAATATCTTACCGATCACCATTCCACCACAGCTTTTGAATTCCCACATCCTCACATTCTGGATCTTCATGGCATATGAGTTAGTCGAAACAACCACCGTCCATTCGGGATACGACTTCTTTTTGAACGCCGCCAAGATGCATGACCTCCACCACGAGAAGTTTTTGATTTATTTCGGCGCGATTGGGGTGTTGGATTGGTTCCATGGTACCGACGGTAGCAAGATGGCAGCAAAGAGGAAGGCGAAAGGTGGCTCTGCTGCAAAGGGTGTTTCCCAGGAGCAAGCTGGTGCTGTTAAAGGAGAAAAGTCGGAGTAAACAAGTTGTATTTTAAATAATTCCTATCTCCTTAGATCGGGTCGCATCCTTCAAATTTATCCTGTGTCGATTCTCGGAGGATCAATGTAGAGTACTCATCTCCTTTTAGGTCGGATATACCCCCTCTCTCTCGATATGCATGTCGTTATAATAGCCGTTTTGTTTAAAATAAATGGAGCGAACTTATACCCAACTCCACTATTAACGTTAAGACCATCCTATGGTATATCCATCGTTACATCTAAATCCGGGCTACTACAGACCAGTATCAAAGAGCAATAGAAATAGTAACAATCTTGTAAATACAAAACTAGAAGAAAAACTATCGTCTTTATATATTAGATCTTTTACCGATCTTCGACGTTCGCTCCTCTTCGAATCTGAACATGAGACAGCGGGGCTTGGAGGTGGCGCTTCGTAGCGAAAAAGTTCGCGAACTGCGAAATTTATATTAATTTGGTGTATCAGTAATCAAAGAATTGCGACAAGCGCGAGCGCTTACAACTTTCTCAACGTCAAATAATTAGACGACATGCAAGGAATTTGAATAAGGACGGATAAATTAGGAATTTATAATTTATCCTAGACTGATCTAGAACTCGAGTACTCTCGTCTATGGAATTCATCTACATGGCGGCGTAGCTAGTCGGAATTCATTTGGGCAAACAAGGTGGTTGTTGCGAAATTTTGGTACCTAGTGGATAACTACCAAGAAAACGCAGAAGGGACGATTCGAGGTTAAGAAGGGCTGTCAAAACATTAAACTGTATCATCGAGTACGCAAAGGATTTTTCGAATAATTAGTACTAGTATCGGGAGGTCTCGTTCACGAGTCGGAGTTACTTGCCAAATGGTCATTAAGCAGCGGACTGATTAGCTAAGAAACGTAGAAGCTAGTACTATAGTTCGTCTCCCTCGGGACCTAAGCTCCTCTGTTCTCGATCCATGAGATATTAAAAATACTCCGTAACTTTGTATTATTACTTAAATTGTAACTAAATAGCTTCCGAAAACCCGCTAGGTTGTATAGTAAGTCTATAATTAAGCTAAACGTAAATGGGGGGCCATTTTCGCAGCTAATAAGATTAAAGCTTATGAGACGTCATTAGACATCCATACTTTTGATTACCCTAGCATTTTGACGTCATCAATTGAAGTTCGTCGGGAATTTCTTAAATCTCGTGGCGTACAAAGCCAAGGCTCTGGGAATTGCAGATCAGTAAGAGTAAAAACACGGGGCAATTTTGTGTCTTCGGTGTCGGCCGCAAAAGAGAGAAGCACAGCTGTGCAGTGTGTTTTGGACATTAGTCAGGAAATTGAACTACAGGCACTACAGTATAGTTTGTTATGAGGCCCCCTCCCCAAAATACGAAATGCTAGCTGTGACGTCTGGGAACAAGATCAATACCCGTCAATATATGTACATAGTGGGAAGCAACTTAGTGCGGCAGTCTAGTCCATAAGACAAGGGAAGCACTTCGAATGTGGGTTTCAAACGTGCAAATCTTAAAAAAAAAAAAGCCTGGCGATATTTGGAGGAGAAATTGGCCTTGGACATGTGATGTCAAAAGTTTTGGAACATTCTCTAGGGAATTCAAATAACAGATAGGTAGTTCGCCAACCACTTCTATCAAAATTTAAAACTACGCGATATATATTAAGAAACCTTTTGATAATGAACCATTTCTTGATGTAAATTTATATAACTATGCATATCCAATTGGGTACGAAGAAAATACTTAAAATAGCTCGAGACAATCGATTCTGGGAGCAACTAGACTAAGCGTTATGCATTGGATTTATACAGCTACCAATCTTCAGATAGTAAACCCGTGCCTCATCAATGAAGCATCGGATTTACGGTGAAACCCTCGACTCGTTCAAGGCATTTCCGACGGGAAACTTTGGTAGAAATTGGAGTATTCGTAAATCGACAAATATCGTAAAAAACTAACATACTAGGGCACTTCAGAAACGTCCAGCTGAACTGGAGTTTGTCTTTGAAATCCTCCTTCGCACGTATCAGCTTCTAAAAGGGGGGCTACTCGGCTTGTGTGTACATAGGCTTTAAAAGAGGCGCTCTTGATGTGCTGGCATAATTCTGGCGGAATGCGGGTGATGCAAGCGTGACCTCACCCTAAAACAAAAATCCCAACAGCTGTACAGTCGACTGGTCCCACAAATGGAATGCGCATGGCATGCACCATATTCCTTGCCGGTTCGCGATCCTATTTATTGGAAGGAAAACGAAAGGAAGAGGTGGAGCTGCCTAGAGGATTTACCCATGCGGGACGGATGGAGATGCTAGAACAAGGCATGGGCGACTGGACATCAAAGCGAGTTTCATAGATTCTTCCCCCCGGCAGTTGGGGGATACCATGTCCGATAAAACCGCCATACAGAGGCCAAGATTTATCCAGGGCCCAATAGAACGCTGCTTCCGGGGTCTGGAGGGAAATCTGGGAAAACCAGATGTCATGGGATGTGTTATCGACGAGAACAATAAGCATTGGGCAGGATGCTATACATACTTTTGAAAACATCTGGCTACACTTGTACTATGTTGTACACCCCTTGCAATTCAGGCACCATTTTGATTCTCATACAATGTAAATCATATTTTTCCTTTACCCTTGCTCGCTGTAAATAGAGCCTCCTCGGTGTTTAAAAGCGGATCCTGGCAATGGACCCGCATACACGCACATTTGTGATGGGAACATCGCTGCTTTAATGCTCGTCAGACCAAAGATTCTATCGCAGAAATATCCTTTTAGGCTCTTGTCCAACGCCGAAATGTTTCCTATTTGCAGGATATTTGTGCCCCTATCGACATTCTCGATTTGGGTATCTGCGAATAAGATCCGTATAGGAGCTCGACTTTGAGAGGCTGTGGGAATAATCCACATGAAATTTCTTTTGCAAATGATTCATTATGATCGATCTTATGGACATAGTAAGAAAATGCACAGATCGTAAGGCTGTAAAGGATTGGGACAGAAAGAAGTTAGTATTAAATTCGCCACGGCATTGAAATGTATTTTTTGGTAACTGCATGTAGCTAAAAGTATGTAGTCGACAACACCCAAAAAGTGTCTGGTGTGGGTGGATGCCGGAGATCGGGTCGAATGCAAGCGATCCGAATGTCAAAAAAATCTCAGTTCGCTTAGTAGATCGACTGAGTTTAAATTTGAGGTTTCATTATGAGCCTCATAGAAGATGACTTCAGCTTCAGATTCGATGCAGAAGCGTTTCTCGGTGTGGGGTGAGAATAGAATTAAAGCCTGGGTCTCCTGCAGCTGGAAATCTCCCCGATGACCCTTAGCGGCTAGATATCAAACCCAAGGCTCGGGATAGCAATATTTGCGGTGCTATCCAACCAATCACCCTGACGGCTTCCAAATCATGGCCCAAAAATATAGGCTTTCGCGGTTGATATCAGATTTGGCATCTGCTTATTAATATAATAGTCACAATTAAATTTGGTGTGGGATCTCAACTGCCGAAGCTTGGACTAATTTTACAAACTCGTGGCATGTCAGGTTTCTTAGATAATATGTCCGTAATTTCAGGAACCAGGAACATTTGAGTGCGCCCCAGGCATTCTCCTTGAGAAAAATTCTTTTTTTCCATCTGATACAAAAAAAACTTTCAATCAACTTGAAGCTGGTGATACTATTTTCATTCGAAAATTTCGATTGTGGCTTTGGTTTGTTGCATGTTGTGTTGTATTTGGCTCGTACGAAGTTGGAATTCGACACTTGTAGATCCCCACCCTTCCAGGCTTCAAACCTTTTTATATATAGAACTTGAACGTCCATTGCAACACAATGTAGGTCAGACATAGCTGGCCGCCCAAGTCTGATGCAGGATGGCGGGCTGCGGATGTGATATGTTCTCCACTTTCCGGCTTTAAATAGGTAGTTTTTGTACGGTGGTGCCAGCAAAGGAGTACACACGCATGCCGTTAGACAGGGTCTATGATGCTAGATCTGCTGTATACTAGGCATGCAAGCACCCTTGGGGCTCTGTCGATACGAACACAGAAGGCTTTCCGACCCAAAATATCTTCTGTTATATTGGGCTAGTGAGTACTTATTTGATATAGTTGCGGCCAAGGCAGACTCAAACATGTTCTAAATCGCCAAACATTTCAACAATCGATCTCGATACCTCAAAGGTGTGTCGAAGAGGAATAGCTTCATGGAAGGATCGAGGAAGCATCAAAGAGAGACAAATCCAAAACCCACGAGAGAGACCTCGCCGGACCCCAGCCATCACTGCACTGCATCCGGCTAGCTTTTACCCCGAGACGTCCGACGGCAAAAGTAAAGGGTTTTCCGGCCGAGAAACGCCAATGTTCAACGATTATTGGTCTGGCTGCGGCCAGGTTGCTTTTGCATCACACATCTGCGTCGAATCTCTGAGTAACGCCTAATTCTCTCTGAGGCACTATAATCTGAAAGTTCGAACGCTCGAAATAGTAAGGCAGCATATAGCGGAGGTTAACGGAAGATAATCACTGAGCGAACGAGGCGTCATCCATCATCCGTCGACAATCTTCGGACAACCCTTGATCGGCTGAATTCGAACTTGCAATCGAAGAATGTTCTGTGAATATTCTCTGCAGCCCTGCACATTGATTCGCCTTCCAGAATGTTGATCAACTGGGGCGTATGAATCACACGTGTGCATGTGTGGCACCCGATCTACATCTGCACAGTCAGTGCCTCGAATACGGCCGCCTCCAATTATACATCGGTCCCATGACCGTGGTCGAGAGTAATATCCAAGGATCTAGCTGAGGGTAAACATCTGGGGCAGGCATCAGGACAAAGAAAAAGGGTCCTAAAAGTATCCGAGTGGCAAGGCGAACCGAAAATTAGCGACAGGCCTCTTTCCACCGTTATATGCAAGTTTGGAGATGCAGTGTCTGTCTACGCGGAGTACGAAACTTCAAAGCACGCCCTTGTAACGAACTTACTATTGTTAGGCACTACACCGTCAAAAACATGACGAATCTACATGCGTGATAGTAAATGGCGAAGTATTTCAAATATCCTGTTTGGGAATTATTGGTCTGACCGTATAGGTAAGCAATTGTCCTTCTATCGCCGAGAACGGTTTCCAAAGGTCGTGCAATTGCCACCCGCATATTCCGACCTGCGAAGTCAGGCATGGGACAAGTCATTTGTGAAAAGAAACACAGAAAGAAGATACCGGTAAAAAGTCAGATTTGAGACGAAATTAGGGTTTCCAGGAATGTTCGCACAACTATAGGGTACCTGCAGCTAACCCGGCAGGTCAGTCTCCATTTCAGTCAGTATTGTTACTCGGCTTACGCCGGAATTTAGTCAGAGACAAATATAACCGTATAAGGTGTGTATCTCCCTGATACAAGAATATCTGAGGTTGTGATGCTGCCGGAATACAAATTCAATGTAAAAATAGGGTGGAATGAGTAAATTTGCTTTGGAAAAAGTATATTGTGTGGGGATGTGTGCATTATGATGACCGGGGAGCTTCTTTCGGTTAATCTCAGAGTGACATTTGATGCCGCCCAAGGTTAACCATGCAGATTCTACTCTCCCGTAGATGCATTGCTTCGAACAATGTTCTTCCATAAGCGTGGCGGCCTTGCACGGAGTGGGGTGAGTAAGCTACCGGCAAACGGGCCTATCCCACAACACCACAGAATCGTACGAGGACAGGGGTCGTTTTGGGGCTCTGAGGGGATTAAAAGCCTCTTTTCTTAGCGCACCACGGCATGCATGGCCCCAAGATGGAACAGTACCGCCCGGTAACTACAGGTTTCAAGTCACCCATTGTGTATTGGAAGAATCGATAAGCACGGCAGCACATCCTTTGCTCCAATAGTTTAGTGCAGCCCGCAGACCCTCCTTTAGAGCTCGAATTAAACACACCCAAGCCCATCTGACGTGGAGAGTGCAAATTGACGTACTCACCAGATTCTGCCCAGATCCTGATCAAATTCAATTGGCCATGGGGGGGAAGAAGCAAGTTTCATTTCAGGGATTTTCCTAGCCAAGTAAATAGCTACCATGTAGCTTATGAAAAAAGCGGCCAGGGAATTGAGCTTTGACGCCTATTGTTCTGGGTCTTCCTTGATCCGCTCTAAGACTTTACAATGTCATGCCGTAGCATTAAAGAAATAGCGGTGATCTTGATTTCCAAGCTCGATCGAGGACAGAGCGACTACGTTAAAACAAGCTCTTCTCTCGAGACGACAATCAAACCCAAGTCACAGGTCCGCTAAGAGAGCAAACTGGGTACGCCCTATCGTACTACTCTTGATCTTCTATTTCTGCACAGCCCGCTTGGCTTCTTATTAATACCCCATAATGGGGAACAGTGTCATTTGATATCACGGTTTGGTCTTTGAAATGGACCATACCCCTGGAGATTCTTATGGCCTAACCACGGATGTAATTAATAGTGGCCTTAAATTCTTAGATTATTTTCTTTTGCTACGGCATTCCGCAACTACTATACACCGTAAGGAAGCGTTTATATTTCATAAGCTTCCAACAGCTAGCACCCTGCCAGGCGATCACCCACAACGAGTCGCAGCACTTTTGGGAAGGAAAAAAAATGAAAATAAATCCCCGACATTTCTAATGTTAGAATATTGTTAGTCTTGTAAGTCTTGGTTGGGCTCTCAATCATGCCTTCATCAATACGTTTCGTGATTCCATATACCGAAACTCGCTGCTGACAAGCCTCAAAACGTGAGTCTAGTCAGTTTTAGACATCCCAACTCAAATATCTGATTCTTGGGTTCTAAGTCTCCCGGATCCCCGGGATTGCATATATTGACAGTGGTACACTTGAAGGGTATGTCTAAAAAAGCAAAAGTCCAGGATATCCAATAATCCATGGCGCCATAGACTCGTGCATGCGGACTTCGCAGGGTATTTACTTTCCGATATCCCGCTGCCCGGTGACAAACACGGAGCCTCTTTAAACAAGGCAGCGGCTCCCAGTGAACATCGGGGGCACCGTCTATCAAATCACAAGCCTCGGGACTTGACGTAAGTGAACAGGTAGGAACACGCCCCTGCCATGGAATTCCCTCCCTTGCCTTGCCTCTTTCCGTCGCGAATACCATTGGGCATACGAAGTTTTCTTGTTTCGGCACTAAAAGGAGACGGGGCGACAGTAACACACGGGGTACTGACATAGGACCATAGCGTCCGGATTTAAAACTCTAGAAGTTCGTCTTCCCTTCTCAGCCTCTTTTCCTTTTTGTTAATTTAGGACACTTCAACATCAGACGGTGAGCTGAAAGAGCCCAAAAATAAGATCCGATTGCCAAAAAGGAAACAAAGAGTTCCGATGAGAACGGCAAGCTGTACGGCGCCGAACCCCGTTATGGAAAAGGCAAATATGCCCATGGTAGTCCTCCCGCAGGTCTTACCGCTCTCCACGACAAACGTCGTCGAAGCGTCGCTTAAAGATGCACGTCTGATGGTAGACAATTCGCTTGATAAGGCGGAGAGGAAGATATCACCAGACTCGAAATATACCGTTGCGGTACAAACTGTAACAACGAATCCTGCACAGCCGAACGAGACTCATCTCCTAGCTGCGATAGGCAGCTTTAGTAGAGGGGAGGGGGATCTAAAACTCCGTGACTTCCTAGAAGTTGATAAGACGCCTAGGCAGGAGGATATACCTAAAAGGTCCACATGGTTCTGCGATTCGGTGTTCGCACTAGACGCCCATATAAAAAGCCAACCTATTAATAACTGCGCCCAGCAACAATTATTATATAACGGCAATCCTCAAACCGATATCTCTGGATCACTTGCAGCATACAGAAGATTATCTTTACCACCTGGTTTTACACTTGGACGCGGAGCTCCATTTGAGTTCAAACCACTGATGTCGGACCAACACGAGCTACCAAAGGAGATTGACGGAATAGAAGTTAACCCAGAATGGGGTCTTACAAAAGCTGGAAAAGCAAGGCAGAGGTTGCCTATAGCTTGCACTAATTGCAGAGGGAAAAAGATAAAATGTCTTGTTAGCAAAGACGGCGGCCCTTGTCATAACTGTTTAAAATCCGATAATTTGAAGAGCAGTTGCCGTACTGAGGGAAGGTGAGACCATTCCGCCCGCAAGTGCCGTCTTAAGCGTAAGCCGAAGCTAACTTCTCACACAGGCCAAGGAGACAAAGTTCTGCAATCAAGAGAGACAAATCAAAGTCTCGTAAAAGGAGTACTGGAAGACGGCCTTCGCAGCACGAGGGCGACGACTCCTCCACCAGTTTTTCTAGAGCTTCATCCAGAGACCTTGCTGATGATGACAGCGTGATGCTTGGTTCCATGGACCCATCCCTTCTTACCCTCCCCATAGGATCTGGAGTTCCCCCTTCTCATTCCATCTACTCTGGGATGCACACGGAAACTCCGTATCCCCACCCTTCTGATTCCCCTATTAGCAACATGTCGGATAGATCTCGTCAACTCTCACTGGAATCCATATCATCATCTTATCAACCACTATTCACATCGGGATATAGCTTGGAGAATGATGGAGTTTACGATCCTCGGCTCTTCGCAGTCCCCCAAGAAGCAAGGCTTGTGTCCCCCCTTTCGAAACTTAATCCAACAAGTTTTCCAAAGCAGACGAGAATACAGCTTCCAGATGAACGGACAACAAAAAATCTGGTCGAACTTTTTTTCACACATCTTCACTGGCAAGGATACGGCTTTCTACAGCCATCCTCTTTCCTACGAAACCTAACGGCTCAGTCTCCTATTCTACTATTGTGCATATGTGCAGCAAGTTGTCGATTGTCAGATGAATTACGGGCGACTAACTCACCTCGTATCCTGGAAGCACAAGCAAAGCAAGCTGCTTTGGGCGAGAGGTTCGCACCTACTTTGACTACGATACAATCTTTTCTCTTGCTGGCTTTTCACCACTCCGCAACTGGTGACATTGAACTGTCGAATGGATATTCCGACATCGCTATTTCAATGGTAAAGCAGATACGACTCGGGGAGCAAGTCAACGAAAAACTTCGACAGAGAGAAAGATTGGGGCAATCTATCATGGAACCTGCGATAGAAATCGGCAAAAGGACATTCTGGGCTGCCTATTTACAAGACGTAAGCGCTCATTTGGCTATACTTAGCACCTCGATTTAGTAGTTCAAGTGTGTAATTTTGCTGACAATGTTGCGTTGTGGTAGCGTTCCCGACATCTGACTGAGCATCAGACCCCAGAACAAAGGCTGGCAGTATCAGATATCCCACTACCATGTCTAGAGGGGGAATTCGACCTGAGAGAGAGAATAGGAGATACAAAAGGTGTCTTCGATCGAGCCAACAATGTTGGTGTTATGGGGTACCTCATCAAGGTCGTCGACATTCGAGCAAGGCTCCTACATTTCCTCAAAGTCTCCTGTACACATTTGCCCCAAGTTTACCCAGTGGACCACAGCTCCTGCGACACAAAGCAGCTTGCCGCAGAGTTGAAGATATGGGAAGAAACTCTTCCATCGCAATACACCTTTACAGCTGACAACTTCAAAGGCCATTTTGACGGCGAGCATTCTATTATCGAAACTATCTGCTTGATGCACATTGTTTACCATACCACCTTAAATCAACTTCACCGTTACCAGGATACCAAAGAAACATTTACGGAGCACTATCTTCCCTCTTTCAATCACGCATTTGCGATTCTTGCCGTACTGAGATCGATTTCGAAATATAACGATGAAGTTGCAAGGCCGGTTGGGAGAAAAATACAACTCGTTTCCCCATTTGTCCCCTTCGCCGTGGGAATTGCTTGCGACACCATTGGGCGCCTCTTGACATATCTACCCGAAGAATACATTCTAGAAGACGGTCGGCTGCTTGCTAATCCTAATATTGCCCTGTTTTTTAATGCAAGGAAATACTGTCGAGAGAGCTTACAATTGCTCCGAAACTATATGCATAGGATGAAGGCTGCCGCCGACATCTATGTCATGATTCGAAAGCTCTGCGTCGACATTAGGGAAGCTTGCACCGACGGGGTTGGAAGTAAGCACGCCATGGATCCGACAGGCCCTCACTGCATTTCCGGGGTATGCATCAACAAAGAAAAGCTCCGGACTATTGCTCCTACAATGATTACGCTGAATAACTCCGTTGTGGATATTCTGTATCATGGGGATTATTTTGCGGCTTGGTACCGACAGGGCGGGTCCCAAGAAATCGAAAGGCTGACACAGCCCGCCACCGATCAGCGCCAACTAACGGGCTTACCTGAGATTAGCTCAAGCAGTCTACGGATAGCCACGACACCTTTGGCTCATGCTGCGCAGCCATCGGAGGGATATGTTACGGCCGTGCAGCTACCTAGAAGTACTCTCGCCGTCTTCAATCTACAAGTTGACGCCTCTGAAGATCAGGATGCCGCGCAGTGGAATTTGCCACCCGGAACGGCCCCAGTAGCGTCGACACAAAGCTCACCACTCCTAGGCCAAGATGCTCGGTCATCTCATCCTGGGAGTGTAAGTCTTCCTGAACCGTTTCTTCGTATGAGACCGACTCTTGAACAATCCGCAGCAAGTTCAAACAATTCCCTCCCATCCTCAGGAAGCGGCTCGATGCCTCTTTCTGGTCCATTTATTTCCACCGCAAGCACTGGTTGGCAGAGCCCTGAGATTTCAGGAGCCGATATGCTTAGCTTTGAATCGTTGAACTTTATGGATGTCGACGCCAGCAGTCAAGATGTCCCATTGGATTTCAGTATGGAGGACCTTTTGAATAGCAACCCCTTTAACAACACCCCGGAATAAACCCAATCTTGGAAGTTAGATATAACGTTATGGTACGAAGTATGACTGGATGAAACCTTCACGACACCGCGCTCCATTTATCTCGTTCGCAAGTGATTTTGACAGAACAATCCCCTTTCCATGGCGATAATTAAAAGCTTAGCCCATTGCATGAGAACAATGGATAGGCTTAGCATATCATCGTCTACTTTTTCCAAGCGGGCCTTGCTAGAGAGCTGCACGTTCGCGGCAAAGTCGGGTAACCGCCCGGCCCACACCAAAGAGGGCAAGTTTGCTCGGTCGACCCATAACCCTCCCAGGGTCGGCAATGCTCCTATTCGCCAACACATTTAGAAGCACTCTGTGATCCAATTTCGAATGCTGTGTAGCGCTTGGGAATGAGAAATGCGACTTATCCATTGTTCCTGTATTACCCTTCGTGTTTGAGCCCATGTTGCCTGTATGTTCCTACTTTCTTTATATTCTTATATTCAGCACGGCGTTTCCATTATTTTCGTTAAGTTTTTTTTCTTTAGCATTATTCTTCTTTCTTTTCATCAAGTTTGATACATTTGCGGGTCGATTTTCAACACAAAAAGCTTTGTGGTATTTTTTCTTCTACTTCAATTCGATTCATTCTAGACTTTGACGCATTCTCGGATTCTCGAGGCAACGTACCGCGTGACTTTTCTCAGAAATTTGATGCGGGAAGTGGGTCGCCGGCTTTTTTTTTTCGAGGCACAGCTGTTATATGAAATTATAGACGCACTTTGCCATAATTGATCCGAAGGGGTCGTTCTGTGCCGTAAAAACTCAAAGGGATTGTCAGAGAAAACAGTGTGCACGATGTCCGGGCGCCAACATCAAGATACAACGGGGAGACTGCCATACAGGAATCGGTCCCTAAATACACCGCAAACCCAACCTGTGGCACATAATCAAGTTTCGAGGACTCCGAGTCCAACCCCAACCTCGATTTTGACATCGAGTCCAACAATATCAAACCCCAGTCAACGCCCAACACCATCTCAAACTCCTGTTCCCACCCCACCTGGCACAGCAGCAGGCACAGCTGCCAGTTGGAGCAGCTCCTCCAACATAACTGGTTCGTGAAACGCCCGTTGGAAAGTTGGGTTTCATTTGAAGTTGGACTCAAGGGGGTCCATGATTTCTTTTGATGACTAACTCTTGACGCCTATAAATATAGACAAGCCTTTCCCCCGCCCGCCAGTTAGTAAATGGTCTTTTAAGAGTTTCTCGAGTTTTGGCTCGGAGAAAATCAAAGGTAGATTCGACTTTGGGCATTGTAGTGGGGGTTCAACACCTAGCTTACACTCTTGTGATACCATTTAGGGCACGGCCTTCCGAGCTGGAAACCTTTTACTTTAAGATTACCTTATCTTATATTTTTAATATTTTTAACACTGTTTTTTATAATTGCCATCGAATTACTCTTCAGGAAGAGTCAACGCGATGGGTACCTCACTTTTGCTCGAGGCGATGGCCTCAACGGCTGGCAGATTTTCGTCTCACAGTATATGGGCACAATTGCATCCATTCTGTTTGCGATTCTCCTTTCACTATCCGACCTTGATGCGAAACGGCTAGAACCCTGGTTTCAACTATCAAAACCCGGTGGAGCAACAGCAAAGAACTCTGTATTACTATGTTACCCATTCGACTTTTTGGCATTTGTACCGTTCAAAGCAGCGCGTAGGGGGCACTGGTCGGTATTTCATATTGGAACGGCGGCCGTGTTGGTTTTTTGGTTTATTACACCACTTCAGAGCTCTGTGATTGCAACATTACAGCAGCAAGTTGTTTTACCTGCTGAGTTTATGACGACAAAGGGCTTGCAGAAACTATCGACTTTCGGGCCAGACACCACCTCATTCACTAATGTTGCATATTCTGTTTCCTGGTTGAACTCCACGCCCCCAGTATATAGTACAAAGTCGGAGGCTATTCTACCATTTGAACCAACGCTTTCTATAGGATCGGATATACAGACTACTCTATGGACTGGTAACTCGACCGCATATTATTCTGAGGTTGGCTGCCGTCCTGCTGAAAGGATCATAATACGGAACCAAAATACGCCCGATACCACGGAAATCATGGATAATGAGAAATTCTTCTATGACAAACAAACCAACTGCAGTTTTAGGCATACTGGATTTCCGAAACTATATGTGCCTGGGCCAGACAAACCTTGGAGACCGTGGTATGCCCAGTTCGTTGGATACAATCCAGGAGCCAACGCCCTATACTATCTCAAGACTCCGACCTGTCAGATCGAGGGATACCCAAACCCGAGCCTCTTTCTTGTAATATTCTCACACCAAAGGAACTACAATGCTACGCCCTCGATAAACGCAGTCTTCTGTGAACCAAAGTATCGCAGCTCGCCAGTGGAAGCAGTGGTCGAAGCTCGGACAGGCCTTACTAAAAATGTTACGTACATAGGACCTTCACAAGACCTCACATCCAAACAGTTTAATGCAACAATCTTCGAAACTATTGTATCTGGAGGAGGTATTGGGTTAGAAGCGGCAAATGGGGGTCCATTTAATTCGGCACCACAGCATACGACGAAAACGAAGGAAGTTAACGACCTCCTTATAAATTCTGATTGGGTCTACGAGTCAAATGTGCTAGGATACCTCTTCGCTATTGACTCCAATCTCGAAAATTACCTTGATGTCAAAATTTTAACGTCGACTATCGATAAGGCATACAAACTATTATTCACTACCTACGCCGCGACGAAGCTTATGGTCCCCGAAAACAAGCCGATAGACGGTAAAATATCATTTAAGACAGCAATAGTAGTTGTGCCAGAGGTTTTCGCAAGGATATTGGAAGGTTTACTAGCAGTTGTTGCTTTACTCCTTGTCCTCTTCCTAATAGCGAGCATAAGAAGACAAACCGGTCTAGTATATGACCCCGCATCTCTAGCTGGCACGATGGCTCTTGTCGCTAGCGAGCCGAAACTTTTAGAAAAGTTTACGGCCCTTGATGGCACATCAACTATCGAGGAACTTCAGCACGCAATT
The DNA here is from genome assembly GCA_036971715.1 of Arthrobotrys musiformis. NCBI lineage: Eukaryota > Fungi > Ascomycota > Orbiliomycetes > Orbiliales > Orbiliaceae > Arthrobotrys > Arthrobotrys musiformis. Next base: position 1,672,049 of record JAVHJL010000008.1, read on the forward strand.
GGGGATGACGGTTTAAAGTTCAAATTGGACACAGATTCTGACAAGTACCAGCTCTCTATCCTCCCTCCTTCTGGTAATCCGCCTCCACCAACAGGTAAGCATGCGCCTATTTATATTTAAACCCATACACGCCCCAGGAATCACGAAAGGTAGTGCTGTATAAAGATGATACCATTAGCTTCTAAACTAACAGGACATTTCTCTCCCAATAGGCCGAGCACCCCAGCCCAATGAAAATGAACAGGAAAAGAACTTTGAGTTAGGCGCAGCTGCCGGGACGGTGTTCATTCTTCTCCTCGGGGGCCTACTAGGATTCATGGTCTATATATTCCATTATAGTACTAAAAACGATGGTAAAAACTTCGCCTGCTCCATTTTATCTATACCAAAATAATTTTTTAAAGTCACTAACGATTCTGTAGGATTACCGTCTTTTAGCGGCAGCGTCTTTGTTTCCCAGCTTCTGTTTTCTTACACTCCTACCGCAATAGGAACCTTCCTTGAGCCATTTTGGGTACTCCTCACCAGGTTTATCTGTGTTTTGCAACCTCTCGAGACCCTCAGGCACGGACATGCGAGTGCATCAGAATCACTCACTCTCAAATTCGAATCCGTACCACCGGCGCTTACCCTATTCCCGGCCCTCAAATCCAAGCACTACTTTTTGTCGATCCTAGCAGCCACGGCTCTATCCACTAATATCCTCGCAATTGCCTTGGGCGCTCTTTTCGATCCTGATACCGTCTTATCGCCTACCGCCATAGGATATGGCGATGGTTTTCTCCCTTCCATTCAAGCTCTGCCGTTCCCCTGGGATTATTCGATTATTGATAATGCTTCCATACCGTTACATAATTTTGCAGTTGGCCGTTATGATCATTACTACAAGCTTTATGCGAATTATACCACAAATACTCCGCTTCCCTCCTGGACTACTTCCAACCATTTCTTCTTCCCGGTGGCAAGCTCAAACTCCCTGGCTCCAAACTCCCCCGACCTTCTCCTAGTAGAGACCATCGGCCTCAATGCCAGCCTTTCCTGCGAGGAAATAGAAGTGCCAGTTAGTACTGGAACGGGGATACAATCACAAATATTAGTAAAGCTTCAAGTCGAGGGAACTGCTTTCGAGGACTCTGGGCCTCTCTGTGAGTTTTCAACAAACTTCCTACTGAGATCGCTATCAACCGGGTCTAGCCTCATCAATGAAGGATATGAGGGCCTGCTCTCTATGCAGGCTTATCCGACTCTGTTTGGTTCCTCCAATACTACCCAAGATAATGAAATCTGTGCCGGACTCGTGCCAGCTATTTTTTCTCGGGCGCAGGCTTTAGGTGGTCCACCGGCGTCTACCAATTTTAGCCACTTTGATCCAAAAACTTTCAGTTACAAGTCAATAATGTGCCGACCAAAGCTTGAGGCCCATCGGTATGACATTACAGTTGACGCTTCCAACCAAGTCGTCGATTTTCAGCCGAAGGATATGATCATAGACGAAAAGCCAAATATTTTTTCAGGCCCAATCACGGAGGCCCAATTACTTAGGACTATTCGGCGGTTCCTACAATCCGATATTGATACAAACAAAGAAGGTGTATCCTCGGGCGGTTGGCTAAATTTTAATCGCGACCCGCTCCCATCGGGATGGATCGACTTCATGATTCAACAAGTTTCAAATTCGACCGAAGCTTTCGATCCTAAAACGCCTTTACAGGATGTCGACATGAATTTAATCGGTGACCAGCTAAGCGAATCATACTCGAGGGTCTTTGCTGCAATCCTGGGCATCTACTACGACCAGATGCTCGCAAAGGCTCCCACCTCTAATTCGCAACTTCAAGGCACAAAGCTCATTCCAACAATCCGGATGCAAATGTCGACAGCAATGTTTGCACTTGCAGCGTCTTTACTCGGATGGTACTTTTTGTTGGCAATCCACTTCTATCTTTTCCGAGTATCCCGACTTTTCCAGCGACTTCCAACTTCAATTGCTTCGGAAATCCAACTATTCCACAAAAGCTCGGTTTTGGACGACGTACGAGGTACGGAGCTGCTAACCAGCCGCCAACGAGATGATTATTTATCAAAGTTGAATCAAAGATATGGGTATGGCCGATTCGTGGGGAGGGATGGGATACAAAGGGTTGGGATTGAACGGGAGCCACTTTTGGACCATATGTCAAACCAGGAAGTTCGAAACCAAGGGCTAGGGAAGGTTGGATTAACAATCGAGTATTGGATACTGTGGGCAAAGAGGACTTTGGCATAATTGATTCGAGATACTTTCGTCTCGAATGTCCCCCAGCCGCAGCTACTGCGGACATGCAAACGAACTCCTGCCTGCAATGTAATGAATAACCAATGTACTACTAATAATTTTTATATCTCGAAACGTCAGTTATCGCCGCGAGAGTCGCGAAAACAAAATTTCCGTTCAAGTACCACTAGTCCATAATCTCGTCGTACCTCGAAGCTTTGTTTTATTGATTCCCTTCTACCCCGATTCTTTTCAAAGCTGACAAACCTTGGGGAGAGGGTACAGCAGTGTTGCAAGAAGTAGCACTAGAGTTCACTCTGGGTATACCCGAAGGCTTATAGGGCACATTTAGGTAGGTTTCGCTCAGCGCTGAAAATTCGACTGTATTTCAATCTTGGGAAATATCGTGGGTAAAAATTGGTCAGCGGCAGGTTGGGGGGATCTGCAGGTATGTAAACTCTCACCAATATCTACATTTAATTTGTGCGATCGACACGGTTTCCTTCAACGTTTCAACTCCGTATTCATCGCTACAATTATAACCACCCGAAAAGAAACCGAGATTTTATAGAATACTTTAGCCTCTTAACGACTTCTTATTCTCCACCCCGAATCAATATCTGGATTCTCTGCAGAGATGAGCCGAGCATCGCCAATAACAGTCTGGGCAGTTAATCGCTCCTGGGTGAAAGAAACCCCCGATAACGTCAATACCAACAATCACAAGCACTCCGAGCTTCCTCCGGGGCTTCCGGCTATAGAACAAGCACTAGACCGGCCCGGGTATTACAGACGCCTTGCCGAGACTGGGTACGGTCTGTGGAAGCCTATTTTGCAAAGAATGCAACGTGAAGCCAAGGATATGCAGGAACCGATCAGTCTCGAACACAGGCAGGAACCGATATCCCTTTGCAACGAGGGGCATGAAATAATCTTAACGCCTTCTCTATGCGGGTTACTGAAATCAGCAGCAGATGGAGGGCTGCTTACGGGAAGGATTCCGAGGCATCTAGAAGAAGACCTAGAAGACCAGATTCTTCCTCTACTAGCTCCGTGCTTCGAACAACAGCCTGGTTCCACTTCAACCCCGAAGTATTTTATACGCCTAAATAGCTGCTCCCCAAAGGATGGAACAGGAGAACAGGGCCCATTCGAAGGAGCATGGCCAATTATCCTGTCACTCTGTACCTCGGAGAGGATCTATAAAGCCTTACGAGACTTATTGGAGTCTGGAATTTCCAATAGTGGCGACTTGAATCTAGGTGCCTACGAAGTTCTTCACCTAAATCCCTGGAGGGAAGAAATATCCACCTTGAACGAATTTAGGATATTTGTCCCCCCAAACGGGAAAGTCAGGGCAATAAGCCAGTATTCTGTCAGGAGTGGTAGATGGGCGGACGATTACGACAACGAATATCAAAAAGTCAAGAGCTTGGTCCCATGCATGATAGAATGCAACACAAGATTTAGGGCACTGGTTCGAGACGCCGGGATAGAATTACCCAAAGGGGGCTACGTCCTTGATGTGCATGTCCAACCTTTGCAACCTGGCGTTGGAAATTCACCAGAATCAGAGAGACTCGAATGGTCTGTAGAGCCTATCGAAATCAACCCTTTCGGAGCACAACTTGCGAGCGGCAGCGGCATCTTTCAATGGCTGACAGACTGGGAATGCATGTACGGATTTTCAAACGACATCGTCGTTGCAGTTGTGTATGATGATTGTGGAAAAGATCAAGGAGAGTAGGAGGGGAAAAAAAAAAAAAAAAAGTGTGGTTTTGGTTTTGGTTGTGGGCGCTGGGCAGTGCATCCATTCTTGCTGCGGTGCGCAGTAGCTGGTGTTTACTGCCGAGAAGAATGCTACCTTACGTTGGCGTCAGGGGGAGACAGTTTCACATAGATGTGTGGCTGGGCAGTTCGATCACAGGTCACTCTACAACCGAAAAAATCCACCCCAAGGCACCGGCTATCCGAAAAGGAGAAATGGAGGATGGGAAAAATGTTAGGTTGTTTTGGTAAGTTCCACCATTGTATTCTTTTGTGGGAAAGATAAAAAATATTGTACAGAAGATTCACCAGCATTCATCTGATACTAAAATGTGTAATTCTAGTGCAACACAGTGCACTATACAAATACAAGAAATGAAATTTTTCGAAACAAAGGGAACTAAAAATGATAAACGCCGCGAACCAAAAGAAAATGAAAATCAAAAACTCCTGTTATGAAAAATGCCCTATGGTATATGGTAGAAGGAAGAAGTGATGCACCTTACACTCAACTCATACTGGCTCGGACTGAGCTTAGCTTAGAAGCTGTGAGAATGAACAAAACTTCTTCGGTGGTTGCGACCAAGGTAGCGGCGAGCAAATCGGCTCGAAACTGGCTTGATGGCCTTGAATCCACCCATACCAGTGCTATCACACTCAGTACCAGGTGGAACAGCGAATGGTCCATAGGCCATGTTGTTGTCGAAGCACTGAGTGTAGGTAGATGGGTCGGAACCACAGATGATGATAGCCTTAGAGGAGTCACAAGGACCAACCTGGAAGGTACCGGAACCATTCTTGGATCCACCGCTGCCTTGAGTTGGTGCTGGAGAGGAAGTATCCTCTGTAGGAGTTGGGGCGACAGTTGGCTCGACAGGTGCAACAGCGGTGGTAGAAACTCTCATGAGAGTGGTTGGAGATGGTGCGATTGGGGTCGTCGCCTCAGTTTCAACTGGCTCGGGAACGGCAGTCTCGGATGGGCTACCGATGTCGGTGAAGGAGGTTCCAATGACAATGTTGCTGACGCTAACAGCTGGGCCACCGATGAGAGCAGGCTGAGTGATAACTGACGGTGGTTGAGAAGTAGAGGATACAGTCTCCGATGTGACTGATGGCTCGCTACCACCAACTGGAGAACTACCAGAGCTTCCAGGAGTGCTAGGGCCACCGTCACAGGCAGCACCGAAGTGGCCATCGTCAACGACTCTAACGTTTGATCCTGGGTTAGGGAAGACGATGTCAAGATTCTCCCTGGTAGTGCAGGCGTTATTCTTTGCTCCATCGATGTTGGCGACGAACATATCTGGGAGGGAGTTGAAGGTGGCATCCGACGATCCTGAGCCTCCAATAGTGATTGGAGCACAGTTCATATACATCTCTCGGTTTCCGACTCTGTTGAACCAAGTCCACACGAAGACGGCGTCACCAGCCTTGAGACCTTCTGGGAGATCGACTGGAAGAGCGGGTAGAGCCATACTAGCATCGCCTCCAAGATTTCCAGAAGCGACAACTGGGCAACCACCTTCATACGACTGGACAACCTTAAAAACACTGTCCTTTGTTGGGGGGTTGTCATAAGTAATCGAGATTTGACAGGAACCACCACCATGGGTTGCACCACCTGTGAGCTCGAATGTGCCGGAAACACCAGGAGTATAGGTTGCCTTTGAATCCTCCCTCGATCCGATACCACCTGGGAATTTGCATGGGAAATTTGCACCGGTGGGATCTAGTGGAGCGTTATCAGTGTTGATGGCATATGGACTAGGCTTTGTCATCTTAACATGTGCACTAGCGAAAGGAAGGAAGGCCGCAGCAGCAGCGATGAAGGATGTTGTGAAATGCATTTTTGACGGAATTTTTTTGAGGTTTTTCGGTAAGTTCAAACAGTATCCCACTGAGATATAAAATCTATCGTACCCAGACGATAGAATTTGCTGATGATTTTAGAAAGAAAAAAAGAGTGCGAACGAAGTCTTTATACGATGACAGTTACGCTGCCTACCGGTTTCGAGTCAAAACCTGTTTCGTATAGAGGGAGGTCGTAAGGTGGAGCTAGCCACTAGTAAAACAATTTGCGTTCCTGGGTTGGAATGAATGGAAAGTCGAGAAACCTTAGATAGAAGAATATCGATGCGTCAAGCAGGATATTTGAGTGCTATCAAAGCGGCTCGGCTGGTAGAGAATGAGGTGTAAGGAACGTGATCGACCCAGTCGAATATAATATTTGAGGTGAGCTATAGCTCAGTGGAAGACTGTTTGATGATGATGGTGGAAAAGGAGAAGGATGGGAAAGCCCAAGAAGTGGCTCGTCGACCCATTTTATAAATCTGCATTCCATCTGCAAACTTTGATGCAAGAGAGGGCTAAGCTTTTCTGCGAGGGTCAAACTAGAGGCACTCTTCCGTGTCTAAAGGGATAGAGTCAGCCATTGGATGGTGTGGGGTCTCAGGAGGATGCCCGGCGTAGCATCTGTTCCTGGCAGTTGGATAGGGGAGCATTGTTTCCGAGTGAGCTGATCGAAGTACGGGTACCTGAGCAGCAGGATGTGGCTAGCCATGGTCAAAACACGACAGGGTTTCATAGCAAATGGCTAAAGCTGCCAGCCAGGGCATTTTCTGGGCGCTCTGGGTGGCCGCGTTAGCGTGGAATCCGATTCAAAATTCTGCACATTCGTCATGGAGGGAGCCCCTCAAACCGGCCAGGACGCGGGGTTTTTTCAGTTACCGGATCCAGACAAGTGGTTTGGCATTCTTCGCCATGGCGAAAAACTCGGGCTTGCCATTAGCTGAGCTTCACCCAACCCCTGCCAATACAGACAAACGCCCGAGCTTATTGACCAGATGTCTCCATAACCAATCGATCGAGGACAAACAACCTGGTAGCATTTCATAGACACGGCTCAACTTTTTCTCTAGAGCAAAGTCGAGAAACCCGTCTAGCTTTTCTGATTTGAACATTTCCCTAAAAGCCCGCGCGCGAAATTCCTGTGTTGAGATAGGAGGTTACATTCTTGCCAGATTGCTCTAAGCCTGTCCTTTCGTTCAGGAGGCATGAAGCTTGAAACAGCAGCTGATTTAAGCGGGCGATGGCTAGAAAACCGAAGAAAAACAAAATTCCGCCGTCGATGTTACCATCGACAGAGTCACTAACTAGTTCGATCTTTTTTTGGCTTCTTTGACAGCCGAATTGTTCCTTGCATGAAGTGTCTTGAAGCATGTAGGCTCGCTCTTGCCGTTGATTAGTGAAGAAGAGGCGCGGTTCACTCGTCGATATCGACAGATGCTTTTTTGAGAAGTTGACAAAAATTTTGCATCGCCCTTTCACAAAAAAAAAAAAAAAAAAAAAAAAAAAATCATGCGGGTTCCTGTGGGTTGGAAGTTGTGCATGTTCCCGAGGAAAGGGGATTTGGTTGGAATCCCGCCTTGGCCTTGCAAGCTTGGAATTTCTTCATACGGCTCTCTCTTCGCTAAGAAGGTGCTCCACATTCCCCATTGCTGCTGTAAATACTGCGTGGTACACTGCCCCCAAAGCTGTCGTAGCTGCCTTCGACATACGCTCGGGAGTTGCTTAAAATTCCTCCCCAGTTCTTTTAGTTTTAGAGAAACCATCGCTATCCCAGAATAATTAATTTGCAGAATTCGGGCAAATGCTAATTGTGTTGGCTTTCCGATCGAAGGGTCGCCTGATCTTGCTTGATCCGATGCTACTGTGGCACCACCAAGCGCTACCCATGAAAGCGGAGAGTATTGCCCAGACCTGGGCTCTCAAGCTTGAGCGCAGCCTCAAACAAGATCTAGAAAGCCCCTTTCTAATGTTGAATCTTGTGAACATTTCATTGAGCTCATGAGATGTGACCAGCACATGAAAAAAACATGCTGTCGGCCGCCCGGCAGGTGCAGCGTGATGGCCACAAGGCCAGTATTTTTTCTCAACCGCTATCCTCCCCTTGACGTTTCTAAAAGCGCAAGCATACTTAGAATGGTCCACTATTCGAGTTCTGTTCCAACCTCGATATTCCACGTCAGCTAGCATGGGTAGGTTTTCCTTCTAAGAAATACATTCAAAAGCGCTTTTGAAGGTATCAAAATAGCAAAAGAATTACCCAATAACGTATTGCTACTTTTTACATAAATAGAAATTATGTATTTGTGTACTCGCATTACTAAGGATCCCATGTCCAGTGTTTGTCGACTAGGATAGATTCGATTCTCGTAGCTCCAAACCTTGCCTTAGCCTCAAAGTAAAAAACGATCGTCGGCGTCTAAGTTATCACTTTGCCACTCTAGGAAACGCTAAACGTCCTTTGTTGTTAGTGATAGTTGGGCAGACAGTGTGACTTGGTAGCCTCAAATGTGGCACGGTAGTCGATATCACCCGCGAGACGAGCTGTTGGTGAGCTCGTACGATTGTACTTGGGATCACAGGCTTGGGGTAAAGCTGTGGGCTTAACCGCTTCATTTTGTCTCTCTTGAATAGAATTCCAATTCACGGACCCTGTTCCGTTAAAAAAATCTTCAACGGATTTTCGCACCACCGTTTGAGGCGATCCTACCGATCCCGATGTGAAGGTTTAAGACTATTTGATACGAACGTTAGTCGGAGCCTGAGCGGCTTCAATCCAACATACAAGGCTAAAGGAGCGCAGGATATTCTTAAGTACCTATACTCATTTGTCGATGAAGTATGTTTTTATTGTCAAGCGACAAATGAAATCCAATGCAGGCAGGTGGAATACAATGCAGATTGAAGTACCGTACCGTCGGACACATAAGTGGCCAACTCTCGGTTTCAAGTTCGGCGTGGGTGTGGGTGACTTTTTGGCATATGAGGCCTTTGTCGAGATACGTATCGCGAGTTCGACTATGTGTACAGACACATACACAATTGTCCAAGGATGCGTTGTGTGTGGTTGGTGCAATTGGCCCCGGGGCCCCGGGAACCTCAAAGCCTGTCCCCGGAGCAAAGCCTCGAATTCCCCGGTAATCGGTGGCGCCTTGTTTTCTTGTTTCCCGGAACTGCTTCGGATTCGTTTCATATGCCTGTCAAGCAAAAAGGAGGTCGGACGAACCAAGACTTTTTGCAACTTGGCATTCCACGTGCGCCATACTTTTTCTCAAGCGCCCTTGAAATTCGCAACCACCGAATCATAACGCAGGAATGCATCCCACCACGACTTCACGAACCCAAAGATCTGATTTCATTAAGGCCAAGAAAACTCGCTAAACGGCTAGTAACGACAGCTGCAGAATTTCGGTAGGGAACCGTAGCGCCGGGGCTAAAACATCTCGAAGGAATCTATTGAGCTGTTCATGCTTTGTTGTTCGGGGTATTTGGAAAGCCAACAAAGCAATTGCATCGATAAGCAGCTGCCCGACAGGATTACTAGGAGGTCTGGACGAATCACAGCTTCAATTAAGCAGCTTTCCAACTTTTCAACCTGCATCGAGGCGTCTAAGGTTACACACAACTAACTTAAGGCGGCCTAATTAGCTAAGCTATTGCCTTGAACGGTGTAATAATATTCCTCAATTTGCGAAAACAAAGAAGATGTCCTCGTCCGATATATCACAAGACCTGCTCGATGAAATCACATCTATAAATTCGATATATGCAGACGATACGCTAAGGCTCCAACAGCCGCCTTTGGATTCTAATATAGCTAATCCTGCTTCTAATCCATCGTCTAACTATCAAATAGAAACCGGGGAAGCTGTTTGCGTGCTCTCACCCCCATCGAGTGAAATTAATCCGCCCGTATCATTAACCCTTAAGTTCCCGAGAGACTACCCGGCGTCCCCTCCGACTATCTTGTCAGGGACGACCTTTGGGAAGGGATTAAGCAAGGAAGAGGTCACTCAACTATCTCGGGATGTATTGCACAATGTGTGGCTTGATGGTGGAGTGGTACTATTCGATCTGCTCGAAGGCCTAAAGGTATGACATACATCTACCACAAATTTTTATCATGCATAGCTATTTTTTCTCTCCCGCTGGTATTGGCGGTTACATTGCATATTGTTTCGAGATGACACTCGTGGATCGATAACCATCGAGCATCTACAATGTCACACAGGCGGTGTATCAGCCCTGCGGAGGATCTCGCTGACTGGCCAAATAAGAAATTTTATCTGACATCACAAGGCCGCCCCAGGAGCTACTGCATAAAGACAGCATTGAAGATGCTGCGCCAATCTCGCCTCCAGAACCTGTCCGCGAGGTACACGAGATAGTGCCCGATGCCAGTAGTACCGCTGCTGCGGCCGTGACAGTTGTCTCCTCCATTCCGTGGACAATTACACCAACCACTACAGTGTCCAAATCCCGATTTGTGGGCAGATGCGTGCGGGTGACATCGGCTGAAACAGCTAAGCAGCACATCGCAGAACTCATTTCCACCGACCGGAATATCGCTAGGGCGACTCACAATATCACTGGTGAGAATTTTTTTTGCTTGATCTAATTTTCTAGTTTGCCTTAATTGATTGTTCTAGAATTTTGATGTTGATATTATCTCTTATCATTATCATTATCATTAAAATTACTAACCGTGATAATTGTCCGACCTTTTAGCTTTTAGAATTCGCACGCCGGAAGGGATAATTTACCAAGGTAATAATGACACCATCGCCTCGTGCTACCATAGCCACTCGTTCATGACACCAACAACGCATTTTTTCCAACCTCATGATTTCACTTTTAAATTCCCAAAGCTTTTTTTTATTTAAAAAAAAAAAAGAAAAAGAAAATTTATCAGGGTGGGCTAACATTCCGGGACAGATAACGATGACGACGGAGAAACTGCCGCCGGGTCTAGGCTTGGCCATTTACTAGACTTGATCGATGTCTGGAATGTTCTTGTTGTCGTGAGCCGCTGGTACGGCGGCATTAAACTTGGGCCTGACCGGTAAGTATCATGACATGTCGATTCGTACCGTGGTACCGTGGGTACCCCAAGGTATCTGTATATACCCTTGTGGTGAATCAGGAGTTATTAACGGCTACAATTTGTTAAAAAAAATAGTTTCCGGATCATCAATCAAGTCGCAAGGGAGGCCCTTATCCTTGGAGATTTCATTGATGAACATGGCAATACTAAGGGCGACACCGGGGACGTAGGTGGCGGTAAAGGCAAGAAGAAGAAAGGAAAGCAGCATTAAGGGTACATACACATGTACCTGTACCCGTACATAGTGTATCAAGGACAGATGCCGATATCCGCACGAAGCATGTACATATTTACATATATGGAAGTTCAAGGTCACTTACGTAAAAATATATTGGCCAGTGAGCCCTTAGAAATATATCTCGAGATTGCTTCATCTCTATATCTCAAACGTATATACACGGTTCCTGCATGTCTGCCGATTCTTTAATATGGGGGCGGCGTACGCAGGAAATTTAGACGGGGAGACCAGGGCCAATTGTTGTCCAGTGTCAAGGCGTAGGTTTCGACACTCGATACACCAAGCGAGCCATGAGACGAGGACCTGGTTCCTTTGGACCCACTTTTCACCACAATAGGCAAGGGCAACCGTAGGCAACACAATTTCCCCCTCCCTTAACCAAGATTTTGAAGGGCGCGAAATCGAAAGAAGGGACAGGATGTATCGATATATCTCCCACATTTGTGCCCGTTACCCCATATTCCTGTAGATTGTCCCAGGGTACAAGGTACATATACAATTAATCTACCCCCCCAGATTTCTCGGTGGAAGAAACTTTTTTCGGCAGGTGAAATTCGGCGAGACCCGCCCTACTCTGCAACTTTCGCGCTCGTCAGTGTTTCCAATACCCGGGTTTTCGAAATGTTCACTGACTTTCTCTCTCTCCCAAAAATCTAAAACTTCATGCGACGCTCGCCACGCAAGGAGCGGGATGGACCTTACATGCTTTACCGCCCTCGTCCCTTAACTTTTTTTACTTTTGTGAAGATGCTAACGTATCCTCTGGAACCATGGAGAAGAAATTTCGCTTGTCTTGAGAAAACCTACCGTTACCACTAAATCAAAGAGCAATCTTTAAAGTTGCAGATCAAAGTGGAACCGTAACAAAGGACCCTTGGTTTTGAGGGTTTTCTTGATACCTGGTGGAGTTTGTGTGGGTTTTACTGGAGGGTTTTTTATTGCAGGGACTTAACTTGGCGTGAAGGACGGCAGTAAGCCGAGGCGATGATGCTATGATATTAAAGCCGATGATATGATATTCGTTTACAAAATATGATTGCGGAGTAATATCCACTTCTCTAGGCCTATAGGATTTGGTAGTTCGAAGGCTGGGTCATGTAGAAAAGTTTGCGGGATGGTTTGCAGTTGATTCAAATCTATGGATTGTTGAGTGTGATTGCATCCGGTGGTAATATCAAGATTTTCGAGATCTATTCGAAATCGGTCATACGTTACATCTGTAAGAGCATTGTTCACCGTACATTCGTCTCCCTTCGTAATCTATTTTCTTCTGGAAGAGGCTTCTCAGACGTTGCGACTGACATTAAAGTATAGATGAAATGAAAATAACACCACGTCGCGTATTAAAGAGCAAACAGTAGAAACCAGTGTCATAACTTTTAGAAACCCATTTACTTGAACGCGGAGACAATGCGACCCCATAGTCCCTTGAATCCACCTTCTTTCTTGTCGCCCTTCTTGCTTTTTTCTTTGGAATCAGCAGTCGAAGACGGAGCTGCTACGTCTGCAACGACACCTGTTGTGCTCGGTGCCTTCCCACCTGTGGAGGAAGAAGTGGTAGGGCGGTTGACTTCCTCGTTATCAAACGTTCCGTCTTGGTTCTTCTTTGGTGTGGAGGTGTGTGCTGGTTCGGGTAGCTTTACGTCCTCAACGTCGTTGTGGATGTCTTGAACACCGGTGGGTGGTCTGGATGATGAAGCTTCGGTCGATGGGGAGACGTATGGAACAGCGGTGCTAGTAGGAACTGGAGCTGGAGCTGTAGGTTGCAAGGGAGTCTGCTCCTTCGCCGCCTCTTGGGTTGTGTCCAAGGTAGGTGGTGCTGGTGTCTCTTTCGTCTTCTCTTTCTCCGGCTCTGTTGGCTGAGGCTCGGGCTCTGATTCTGGTTTTTGTTCGGGTTCGGGTTCGGGTTCCTTTGATATCGACTTCCTTACTGACTCGACGGATTTCTTAGGTGCCGACTTCTGTTCCTCCTCCTTCTCCTTCTCCTCCTCCTTCTCCTTCTTCTCCTCCTTCTTCTCCTCCTTCGGCTCCGGCACTGGCTCCTGCACTGGCTCCTGCACTGGCTCCTGAACTGGCTCCTGAACTGGCTCCGGCACTGGCTCCTGCACTGGCTTTGGCACTGGCTCTTGCACTGGCTTTGGCACTGGCTCCTGCACTGGCACTGGCTCCTGCACTGGCACTGGCTCCTGCACTGGCACTGGCTCCTGCACTGGCACTGGCTCCTGCACTGGCACTGTGCACTGGCACTGGCTCCTGCACTGGCACTGGCACTGGCACTGGCTCCTGTACTGGCTCCTGCACTGGCCCCTCCTTCTCCTCATTTCTCTCCTCCTTCGGCTCTGGCACCGGCTCCTCCGTAGTTGGTGACATCTTCATAGCATCCTTAAGATCCATCGTACTGGAGTTCGCTAATTCGCCGAGTTCGAGGGGTTTGGCTGGTGTAGGTTCTTCTGGGAGTGCCAATGCCGCAATAGATGCCTGCGCAGCTGTAATTACAGGTGCACTAGATGCTGCAGGTGTCGGTGTAGGTTCCTCCACTGGTTTCGTGTCTACTGGCACCGATTCCACTGGCTTAGGATCCGCAGGTGCGGCCTTTGGTGCGGCGCCCGCATTTTGAGCGGCTGCCTTGCTCTTATTTTTGTTCTTGTTCTTGTTTTTTCCCATTGTGATGGTTTCTTTTAAATTTTGCGTAGGTAAGACGATATTCAGGCCCGCTATTGATCGAATTGCTGTAAAAAGATAAAGGGTATAGATACCTATATATATAGTAAATGTTATAGCTATATGTATATTTTTAAATATACATACGTATGTGGTAGTTGAAGAAAGTCAAGAAAAAAAGAATCTTCCAATCTTTGCTTTTCACATGCTACACGACCAGGGGGTCCCAAAAAAAAACTCTTAAAAGAGTTCCATCGGAGGATTTTTTACGATCCCATTTTGACTAGTGAGGGGCTGACAAAGAAAAAAAGCTTAAATATAGCCCCCCCCCCCCCTTCGAAGTTCCAGTCCATTGATGCATCAAGGTTTTTTCTCCCTCCTGAGGTTACTGGTTTGTAAGGTGGTTTTATCCCGTTATCGATAAATGATGCTGAATTCAGCGCGTGGTCGAAAAGAAGAAAAAAAACGGAAGTCAAATTGGGAGTTTGGGTGTGTGTGAGAAGGAAAAATATGCAACAGATGGGTTTTGTGTTGTGGGGGAATTAAATCGGTTGGGATCTACTGCGCGAGTAATATATGCCGTAGTTTGTATGGGGGTTTTTATGGGAGATATCGCGGTTGTTCCGTATGTTGGAGAAATATCGCATAGCCATGCCCTTGGTGTTGCGCACCTGGTGCCCCCTATCTACTCTTTGATAGACCAGACGTGATCTGGCCACTTGGGGGCTGGGTTAAATGTCGTATTCGATGCTCGACGATTCCATATATAAGCTTTCTTTCGTTCAATTGGGTTCTAAAACTATATACGCTATACGATATACCAGTTCGCACGGTGCCCTACCAAATGCGATATAATATAGATCTACGGGGATCGAGAAATAGCTATGGGTCGTCTTAAAAACCGCAATCGCAATGTCCACGCTGTAGTCCTCTACGGGAGCGACAAATGGGATGTTAATTGTGCATACAATTTTGTGTCCGCAATAAGGTCCTGTTACTCTCGTAGTATCATACCCTACACCATATCGAGCTGCGAACGGGATGAGATATTGGGTACCATTAGGGCCGCTCATTCCGAGGACGACAGTCAGGACGCTCGAGTGGACTATTTATCATCGAGTGTGCCGTTTTTCGAAGAGGATAGTGCATCGCCGGTAGCAGACCCCGAAGTCCTCCCGGAAACCCAATCCACGCCGACGGCGAATAATGGGGATACCCCCCCGGACAACCCGCTACGGCAATCAATCCCCACCCCGCAGGAAAGTCAGGAAATACTCGAAGTCCTCAGACCGTTCTACCACTGTGTCCCCTACGAAGACCTGAAGCTGGAGCTGAGGAGCCATTTACAAGCTTTGTCACAAAAGCTAAAACCTTCGTCTGGACTGTTAATTATAATCTGCGCTCAAGCGGTACACTCCTCCGGATGCATTGTGTTGGGTCGTTCGATCGGAAACCAGGATATGATGGAGTACATCGACAGTCTACCTTTAAACAGCACGGCGGTGATTGCGAGTATAGCACCGGGTTCAGACGATCGGAAGGAGATACCGGAAGTATGGGAGACATCTGGTGAATTGGGGAGCGAGGGGATGCAACGTCATTTTGCAGATACTGGTGTGGTTTATACTACGGCCAGAGTTGAAATTATTAAGCCGACAACGGAGTTTTCCGTGGGACGGGAGGTGTTGATGGTGAAGGATACAGGTGTGGCGAGGTTGAAACGGGATATTTTTTCGGATTCTAGACCGGTCAAGTTGACGCCGTGGACTTATCGGCCCGATGAATGGAATTCGGTCAATTCGGTGACGGGATATGTTGAAGGGATTATCGACCAACATATTATATCCAAACATGACCCGTTTGCGTTTTTAAAGGACACCATCGATCGAGGAGTAAGGATCGTGAAGAGCGAAGAGCCGTTGGATTTGACGCTTTATTATCTGGAGCTGAAGTTGGAAGAAATGAAGAAAAGGAATGAAACTGACGAGGGGGCGGAGGGGATGGTATATGAACGTGCTAGGAAGGGGATGTTGGCGCTGGAGGGTATAATGAAGCGGGTGGTTGACCAAAATAGAGACTGTCTGCATGCGGCTCATATCATCAGCTCTTCGTCGCTGTTCCAGCAAAGAGTGGAAGAGACACTGAGGTTTCTCGAACGCACGGATGTTAGAGCTCAGGCATTCCTTCAGGGAGCATACAAAATGGGCATGCTGAAGTTTATCGACGAGTCGGAAACAAGGCTGCATGCGGAGGCTAAGGAGAGGCTACTGGAGTCTGTGAATATGCTGTGCATTGAGTTTAATACTATTCTAATACCTCCCAAAGATTGTGTGGGTATAGAGTATTGGGATCAGGCAGATCGCGTTCTCAGAATTATACAGGGGCATATCAGCCAGTTTAGGTGGTTTAGGATTGAGAGTTTCATGGAGTATATGGCGGTGAATTTATAGACCATAGCATTTGATTGTATTTGAAGGGCATGTTGGCTCTGGCAGATATCCCTTTGTGACGTCTGGGAACGAGGCTCCCGGCGCTCGAGGCGGAATTCGGTTTTTCATATTTGCATCTAAAAGCATTTACTTTCTTCGTACTGCATTTCGTACGAATTCGTGCGCGCTGTTAGGGTTACAATCTATACCTAGGGGGGCTAACGCTTGCATACTACGGTGACGCTTTGTTCATACGGCGGAGAAGCCTTAATTATGCGTTGTAGATGTTGCTTTCTGCTCAACATTCCCTTCGCAATATACTCCAATTGCAATCGACCCCAAAGCTGTCGCATGTCTCTCCCCTCATCATACACCTTCACCGCCAACTCGACCCACTGCTTCGTTCACCGGTTTCCGCCCCACCGCCTGCTCACCTGCAAGCCTTCAAAGATGTCATGGTTTCAGAAGTCGTTCTCGCTGAAAGCTCAGTCCCGTGGTTCTTACCTCATCACCCCTGAGGTTACGTCAAACCTTCCCGAAATCGGAGACTACAAGGTTGGACTTCTGAACTTGTTCATCCAGCACACGAGCTGCGCTCTATCTTTGAATGAAAATTGGGGTATGAAAATTTTTTATACAAGTCCCCACTGACGACAAAATATATCAAAAGAATATTTCGTCAAAAAGAAACGGTAATCTTAGATTCTTGTTCGCTAAGCTATTTTATTTTGGAATACTCACAGATAGCGATGTTCGGTTGGATATGACGGATGCTATGAATCGGATTGTAGTTGAAGATAAGAAGTATGAGGGAATATACCGTCATGACGCCGAAGGAAGCGATGATATGCCGGCGCATGTCAAGAGCAGTCTTATCGGAGTCAGCGTTACGATCCCAATCACAGATGGACGGCTGAATTTGGGTACATGGCAAGGTGAGACTGATTTCCTTTGTCCTTCTTCTCCTTTGGCCTTTTACCTTCAAGTATCTATAGAAGAGTTTGATTGGTTTTGTGATGTTTATTAACTTTTTTTTGTAATATCACGCATAGGGATATATTACATGGAGTTCCGAAACTCCAAGCACAGGAGAAGTGTTGTTGCTACAATTCAAGGAGAAAAGACATCATCAACATCGTAAAACCAAAAATGGGATACGATTGAGGAAGATGCGGCTTATCGGGGCGGTAATGTGGGGAAGGGAAAAAATGGGAATTTAAAGCTCTCAAAGGAGAGCCCTGCATGGTGGGGCAAGCTGCAGCCGCACCTGTTTTTTTCTTTCTTTCTTTCGCTGAGGGGGAGGACTCATGTGTATGGGAGATTATTGAACCACTTTTAGCTGCATATTTATGAGATGAAAACGAAGTCTAATGCAGCTGCGTGTTCAAACATCACATGGAGTTTGTTTCCTTTTGAGCGAACTAGAGGGGGGAATGTGCTATATATACCTTGGATGTGGGGATATAGTTTGATATGATATATATAACAGCGTCGTGATCGTCTTTTCTCTGGTCGAGAGAGGGGAATAGAGGAGCTAGTTAAATGTACATGTGGATACGAAAAAGATTGTTTTTACGGGTTTAAGGGGTTAAGCATAGACGTCGACAGGACGTTTCTAAACACGCGGCACGGAAGTCAAAGCGAAGACATACATACGTCAAGGTTTTTTATTATTATTTAGGAGTCCGACCGTACGCTGCTGCCTTGAAGGCTTGTCCGAACCCGATGCCGTTTGCAGAGGAGAATCGGGTGGAGCTTGTCTTGATGTCGAGTCATGAAGACATCATTATGTTCTTATATTTATCCTCTCTGCTCTGAATAACTACTAGCAGTTTGCCGTGAGGTTTATTTCGGTCGGGTGAACATGTTAAAACAGCGGAAAGCTCCACTGACGGCTGAGACCTTATAATTTCGGGAGAACTCTCGCTAGCCGGGACCGGGTATACTTAGACATACATATTACACTTATCGAGGGCAGCATGTATGAAGTAGAAAACTATGCTTTAAACTGTCGCTCTCCAGGCTCGATCAATGCAATGCAATGGCGTTTTAGCGACCGAGAGTGGTTTATTTGGCGACTCACACGGCATGAACTGGTCCCAACATGCAACATGCAACATCTATTTCGTTGCACTCAGCTCCACCCCTTTTTCCTCTCTCGATATTGTTGGATTGAAGGATTTAATTCACACACCCGTAGCTGCCTCACATGATCGTACTCGTGATATTATGTTGGGAGCGTGTATGACAGAGACAGCCGAGAGACAGCTGAGAGACAGCAATGGCGCTGCGAAATTAGATCCCTTGTGCCGTCGGAGTTAGAGTTAGTCCACGATAAGTGGCTCCCATGGCTTCCCGCACTTGCGCTTGCACTCTCAATCGATATCGGCTCTGCTATGTACTAGTTCCTGACTTCCGAATCTAGAAGCAGACATGGCCCATGGATCCATGTTCTCATAATTGGAAAAAAAAGGTGTTCCTTCTTTTTTTTTTTTGTCGTCCCTGTAGTTATCGATCTCATGATACGTAGTACCAACCAAGCCATGGAAAAAAGCCGAATAACCATGATCCCCGCTGGCACGAGGCCAATGACTTGCAGCCAGGAGATTGGATTACCCCAGACTTTAGCAATGGGCACAGACGAAGAGGCGCATTTTTGCTAATTTCATCAAGCAGAGGGGGTGTGAGGGGGGACAGAAAAAAAGATCAATCAACTAAGTCCATTGACAGACAGAGACAGACGTATGTACGACGGGCAGCCTCTCTGTCATTTCGATATTAATAGGTACGGCTACCAAGCTCGCAATTACAAAACCCGAATTTTGGTTGATGATCGTATAACTCCTCTCTAATATACGGAGGATATATGTAGTATCATCAGATGCACGATAACTTGTTCAATTGGCGAAGGAAAAGAACACTTGATCTATAATTATCGTCGTGCTTAGGCAGCGAACATTTTGATAGTGATCGCAGATGCAATCGATGTGTGGGAAATAAAAAAAAGCTATTCGCCTGCAGCACCGATGCGGCTGCAACCACGTTCACACAATTGATCAACGAGATTGTATCGGAATATGCACCCCCTTTTTTTTGGTGGGTGTGGCTACCGGTATACCAAGTACCTTACTTACTTACTAAGTAGAGACGTCGACGAATTGGCCAGACCGTAAGGTTTGCGATCATGCAGTTGACGAGGGAAAAAAAGATGGTGGGAAGATAGTGGGTCCGAAGCCCTCGCATGGGGACCATGTTCCCTTTCGCTGCTGGTCCTTGGCTGCATCTCGGCCCACAGACCACAAGGCCCTGCAGCAGGAAGGTCGATTTCTTTCTTTTTCGCTCATACAGAATTCGAATGATGTTGGTTATCGGTATGAACAGACATTATGTATGTGTATGTACTCATGTATGTGTGTGTATGTGTCGTATGATTGAGATATTTGGATATCGAGCAATATAATGTCAATATGGGAAGTACTCGTGAATGCTCATTCCGAAGGCCCACTTCAGCTGGCCATTTACATATCTCCTCTTCCATACAGAAATTTCCTAAAAAAAAAAATTATAAAAAAAAGATTGAAAAAAGATACCTAAATAAAAAGCGTCGTCTGATGCATCGAAGGCATGAATGTAATCACTCAGTGCAAAGAGGCGGTGACCCACTTTGATTGCAGTATTCGGAATGGTCTGGTTGTCGAAGGGCACGCTTTTAATCTCGCCTATCGAGCACGCCCATGTTCATGCTCCTCCGGCTCCTCCTCTTCCATACCATGCCACATAGTTAAATAGTAGTGGTGATACGTAACTAACCACTTTGACTAGCGTCGACGTTCATATTTAATATTTATCTGCGTGCATTGGCCCGCCAGAATATTAATACCGGGGAGTCCTCTTTCGAATTTCGCCCATACATAAACCATATCTCAGGTTCATGATAGTTACGCTACTTGGCCAGTCAATGCATCGTCGAGCTATCGACTAGACTACGAACACATATCTCGTCTCGCTCGCCTGCGGCTTCCACGTTGGTTGAAACCTTTTCCCAACTCGACTATTTGCTTTGATCTTTTCCCTTCGCTTCTTCCTTTTTTTTTTTTTCTCTGGTTCCGACTATCGCAGAAACAGCGGTTTAGTACACTTACGTCTCATCTATTCGTATAACTTCGGCTACGCCAGGACCTTGCTTTGCCTCCCCCGGATATATTATATTAACTGCAATAAAGGGGCCGCCCCCGATCCCACTTCTTTTTTTCTATTCAACTTCAACGATCGATCTTTCCTTGATGTCATAAACATCACCGTCGTTTTTTTTCACCTTCACATGCTCCTCGCTAGTCCGATTAGCTGGCAGTGAAGTGAAGTCAACACCAAGATCAATCTCGGCCTAAGGGGACAAACCTCACATCAACAAACATCATGACCTCTCCCAGAACCCTCGACTTCCCTCTCCCACCTCGTCGCGGCTCAGTCCCCACCGACATCCGGAGCCCGACATTAACACCAACCATCCCTTCACCAAGTGTCTCCCAGCAGCATCAACAGCAGCAGCAGCAACTTTCTCGGATTCTCGAACTTACAAATCGTTACCGGTCACAAACGGTAACACTCTTGGCACGTCAGGAAGCTCTTGCCACGGAGCAGAAACAAGTTTTCGAACTCGAACGGCAATTATGGGTTACCGAGCGGGAAATATGGGACGAAGAGAAGCGCCTCCTTACTGCTGGTTTGTCTGGGGTTAGTGTTGCACCTACAGCTGTACCTGCTGCCGCTGCACCTGCTGTAGCGGCCAACGGCGGCGATAAGAGCCTGGATTCAAATGCCTCGGTACAATCGGCTCCGTTGAACAATTCGACGCGGTTTTTGAGCGTCAGTTCCATGGCTGAATCGTCTGCTGCTGCACCAGAGACTACAGGGGGTGGTGCTATGCTACCCCCACCCGTACCTGCGTCCCTGCCGGAACCTGTTGCGAGCGTGAGGAAAAGAGATAGTACTGGCGTACGGCTGAACTGGTACATAAAACACGGGATGCATGGTGCAGAAGGTGCTTCGGTACCCAACGAAAGCGTCTCACCCAAAGGCACAAGGAATGGGAAACTTGATAGTCCACGATATGCTCCGTCCAACGATCTTGGAAAGCTTAGCCGAACGATATCTGAGGCTGATGGGGAAGAAGGGGAGGATTTCGACATCCCGCCTTCTTTGATAGCTGAGGCTACGAAACTTATATACGGCGATAGACCTAGCAAGCGAGGATCATTTAGCAGCAACTCCACCGCTACAAAACGACCCGTACCAGCCCTTTTCAAGACGCTGGCGTCGGATAACCAGGATGTCAAAAGCGTTCGCCGAGCCTCGTCGTCGATATATCCTTCCTCCAAAACGGCGAAATATCTGGCTGCATTCTCGGATGACGGATTATCTGATGAAGAGCCCGAAATATATGAAAATCCCCGCCGCGGCCAGAGGCATAGGAAACGGAGTGCTTCGCAAACAGATAAGCCGAACCAAGAGGCAGATATTCCTCTGAAATTGCGGCCCTCGTCGAATTTCGCAGCGGCATTCGGGTCTGTCGGCACGCGGGGCCAAAACCAGCAGCAACAGCAAAACCTCGCCCCACCACCCCCTCCACGCCAGGGATCCATCTCTACGTCATTCTACCACCCCGAAACACCAGTGGATAGCTTCAACAGCCCAAACAGTTTCAAGGAAGCAAACTGGAGCGGACACCCCACTAACAGTATGCCTAGGCTTCCGGAAAATAGTGTTGGAGGCGATAGCATGCATTCTATTCGAACGGTCAAACCCACTGTTGAGCCCATTAACGTCAAATCTGCGCCTTGGGGAGTAACCTCTACCAACATTACCTCCTCACCGACATTCGGGAATGCTGCCGGGAATGGATCCAGGACTTCCCCGGGCGGTCTAACAAACTCGTTCTCCAACCAAAATTCACCTATAACTAAACAACCAATCCCTGGAGCCGGGTCGCTGGGTGTCCGGGAAAGCGATAAGTTTTCGCTTGCATCTTCGAAATACTCTCAAGACGAGAACGGTAATATAAACGAAGGTCATATCCATCATGACAGCTACTCGACTCATCGGAACCACAAAATCGTACACAATCAAGCGAATTCGAACGGGAACGAGAAGAAGACCTCGCCACCGACTTATATCTGGACTCCTCCGCCGCCATTGCCAACATCACAACCACCCACCTCGCCAACGACGAGTCCGATGGGTACGGGTTTATACGGGAACACAATCCTGCTTTCACCCAGCACGGTCGCTCCAAGTATGAAAACTTCGAATCCAAGACTTTCAGCCGTCGGAGGTGTGATGCCGCGGAGCCCTACTAGCTCAAGCCCGCCCATGGGGAGGATGGGGACTAGCAGCATGTTGCTGAGCGTTTCTAGCCGCAGCGAAGGCGGTGATTCGGACAATGATGTCGAAGAAGGCGAAATGGGTGACATCGAGATTGATACTGATGACGAAGACGACGGGGACGTCGTAGAAATTACAAACGTCGGAGGAAGAATTGGCGGAAGAGTCAACAGTCCCGAAATGATCCTAGGAGGGGCGAGGGTAAAGAGCCCGGAGCTGAGGGGACACAATGCGGGGAACATACACTCTGTAGTGAAGAAAGCGCAAAGAATGGAATATGCCGCCCCACCTGTGGAGATTGTCAGGGATAACAGTCGATGGGGGAATGTACTTCCTGGTGGAATGATATAAGACAACCGCCAACGGGGGGTTTGTTTCTTTTTCATTGTAGATATTTTTTTTGGAGGGTTGTGAGTTGGGAAAGTTTATATACTTTTTTTCTGATGTTGATATTGTTTTCTTCTCTCCTTTTGGATTATATATAGCGGATATGAAGGGAATGCGTGCATGGGCTATTGCGTGAGCGTAAGCATTGGATCGAGAGATCATGGCGTCGATTACGACTATTATGTTCTACTTTTTGTATTACTATTATATATATCTAGCAGCTGGCCACTTTCAGATATACTTTTGTTGAAATCCCCCATTTGTTAAGATGTAAAATTGGATCTAGGTGTATGGGTTGTATATCACGAAAGGTAGGGGTGTCCGATAAACCTCCAAGTTAGGGTAGTCGTGGAGAGCCACTAGCACTGCTTATACTACAATAAACAAGATGCTAGGTTGTGTAACTTGAAAGACTCAGCAGCCTACTGGTATGCGAGCAGCAAACCCAAGAAAAACTAATTGGGAAACCCAGTTAATTATCGATATGTCAGCAACCTAGCTCCGCGATCGCGTGGGGCGAAGGGTGCAGCTGGCCGTTCCACCGTTTTCCCCAAGTATAAAACCCAGGTGTGTGGCTTCTGGAGATTTCGTGTAACGCTGACAGCTACCGAGCCCTCTTTTCGATAACCTTTTCAAGAAAGAGCCAACGGTTCCACAGCCGGCCTCGTTTATCTTCGAGAAAACCTAGAAGGGTTTTCAGGAACACGTACGACTCGGCTTAAGACATGCATTTACTAGGGATGGCCCACATATTTATAGGACGGTAGATACCTCTATCAGATCGTCTATTAATATTAGAACCTATCATAAGATCCTGTTTGCAAAAATTTGAACCCCATAAGGCTCAATACGCCTAACCAACTACCCAAGCAGGCATCTATAACTTACCCGACGGGAAACAATAATAGCACCTATAATAGAGCTGACGAGTGGGACCGAAACTTGGCTCTAGCGACACCCAGGTTAACGCCTTGTGGGAGCTCAACTGCCGATATACCACCTTAAACGACTAGATTGGGCGATATCTTATGCCTTCAACACCAGACTTTGGCGTGACTTTCCTAGGAGCCTGGGCCATAGGCTGAGTTGGGGAAATACCGACCACAGCAAGTTTTCTAAGCATCTACTGTGTATTATAGCTAAACCCGGTTTCGCATGCGAGTTTCCCGAAAGTTTTGAGTAGGGTGTGCGGGATACCTTGCATAATGTTGCGAAGAAAGATGCGGCTGGGTTTTGAGGTTGGACGGGTGTCATTACTCGTAATCTTAGCATGACTACTAGTAAGCAGCTTCTCGAGAAACCTCAGACCTTATAGCTAGCTCGGGCCATACCTAGGTACTGATCAATTGCCATTGCGCTAGTCGACGTGGTCTACTCTATGTTGGTCGTTCAACACTGAGCCATTCGGCCGACCTCAAAAACATAGCTTCTACAGCTTTACCCACTCTTTTTCTAAATATGGTTATGGAATTCGAAGCTATTCTGGCCAAGTCCTTGTGCTAAGAGTTGATCTCGAAAAGGCGGGATTTAGAAACTGGAAATGGGCCTCAAGACCCTGCAGAGCCGCATTCCGGACAACCCCGACCCACTTTCGAACCAGTCAACCTCACAAATGCAGACACAAAAATCACGAAATCTCTCGAAATTAACGGCGGCTGAAAAAAGATCCCAGCCCTAACTTCCTCATCATCAGATCCTCGAGTTTTTTGATGGAAGAATCTAAAAAAAGAGTGTGTGCGGGACTCTTTTGCCTGCCTGGGCCGTGGATCCAGAGGTCCAGGACGCTATTTGTCACGCTAATCCCATGGACCTACCCTTGGCGTCTGTTTCGTGAAGGCTGTGTTGGCCGGAGATCCACAGCTTTTTTTCCCACCATGTACGGCATATGCACGAACTTTTATCGATAGTCCCAGGGACCATCCATAGGTGCAGTTTCGCGGTCTGCTAGTGGCTTCATTAGTAGTATAGGCCATGGTTTTTTGGTGGAGTGATACCCACGTTGGCTTGGTGGGTTGGATTGATTCGACACTAGCTACCTTGCACGCTGTCATCCTTTCTTCTTGGTACTTGTCAGCTTAGGTCAAGCTGGGTGATGTTAATTCTTGAAGCTTCAGAAAACGATAAGTCACGATACATTGTTGGAACTTATGTTGTGTTCATTGTTGGAAATTTCGAAGGTTGCCCCGGCGCGGGCCGAACAATGGTTATTGTATGAAGCAAAAGAGGCATTGTTGATGTTGTCAACTAACAATGTTCTTGTAGTTCTATACCAAAAAACTGGTCGACATCCACCCTGGGAAACGCACTGCTTGGCGGGGCGGGCAATAGTTTAAGTGCTGACAGCTTCGACTGCTTTGACAATGCGGTTGAATAATAGTCTGCATGAGCCAGCGAATCGGCTGCCAGGACGTACTATTATGCCCCGCACCAAGCATGCAGCCGCAAGGGTGGATCGCCGCTCAAGCCACTGTCTGGAAGCACCAAACCGCCCTTGTCATAGAACACCAAAGCCCTTTCCTACATTTCTCAACAATCCATGTCAGAGCTAAATCACTGAATGTATCGTTTATCCTTGTTTGGTCAATTTGTGCAGCCCTCGACTATTATAAATGACGGGCGGGAACATCTTGCCGTTTCCTTTTTTTTTTTTTTTTTTTTTTTTTTTGTTTTCAGCCTCAGGTCCATAACTATTGTTTCTTCTAGAGTATTGAGCAGCAAAGGCTTTAAGTAGCATCCTTTTGCCGGCTTTTGTACTCCTAGATTTACGAATTTCATTTTTGTTTCTTCCATATTTTTTTGTTCTTCGTTGGTCCCTTCTTATATATATTGAATTAGAAGATACCCATATATAATACAAAATGCGCGCTAGAGCGGCACTCCAGCTGCTATCAGCGGCAAACTTTGTGGCGGCGATATCCTTCCTTCCCGTCGCGGCTTTTGCACAGGCAGATACTACAACGGCTGTCCCCATACAAGCTTTCTATAGTGCTCCCCCAAACTCCTCGACATCGGGTACGACATACAGTCGAGACGTAAATATTAATGCTACAACCAGGGCGGGTACTGTCACAGCTCCCCGCACACTTACATATACACAAACAGAGTATACACCGAATCCTACAGCCTTCCGGACGGCATGCGCAGAGATCAGTAGTTCGTACGCAAGCAGGCTGTCGGTTTACTCTAGCCGAGTTGCAACAGATCCGGATACCATATACCCAACTCGAGTGCCGGTTCGTCCACGTGAGGCGTGGGATTGTTTATATTCCATCCCTCTAGACCGCGACCTTACTCTGGAATTCATCAGCGGTGTTGCAAAGTACCTCCAGTTCCAGTCCACTATCGAGTATCTTAAGAACCCACCGGCGAACTCCCTTCAGGATCCTATCGATATCATTGGGTCTTTGGAAAAACTGGCCGATCAAGTTCGTAGCGGTGAGATTGCACATCACATCCGCTTCGAGAATGCGTTTCGGAAACTCCTCCAGAGGTGTCATGATGGTCATTTAGGCTTTACGTTTAATTCAGCCAGCCTCGTTACGTTCCGTGGCCCGTTTTCTCTCATTTCTATCAGCCCCGATGCTGTCGAGAAGCCCAAGGTCTACGTTGAGACCGATCTCATGGAGAATGGCCTTAATGCGTCCTATATTACAAGAATCGACGGGTATGAAGTAGAGGCCTGGCTCGCGGAGTTTGCCGACTTTGGTAGCTCGCAGTCACCCGATGCGCGGTACAATGCCGTCTTTGCGAATCGTGACCCCGGATCGGATGGGACTTTCTATTCTCTTTACGGTTGGTATCCTGGAAAGAATACTATTTCTCTCACTTACGCGAATGCTTCGACCCATGAATACGACTACCGCGCGTATGCTCGTTGGAACAGTGCGTTGAACTGGACTGGTATCAGGACTGGATCTGATTTTTACCAAAAGGTCGTTTTGAACCCTGCGTACTTCCAGGTTTCATCTTCAGACGAAGAGGGTGTTGTGGAGGCGGCTCCAGCACCGGAGCCTACTAGCAATGAGAACGTTTATCATGTTCACGACAAGAAGAAGGTTAGGAAGAGACAAATGCGTACGGGGATTGCGACTACGACGACATCTACACGGCCCTCCCCGACCTCGACTATCCCTCAGCTAGTTTACTTCAATTATCCGTATATGCAGCATAGGGTTGGGCCATATGTTCAAGACTTGAACGGTATTATTGGTGGTTATTTCCTCAACGACACCCTCGATACTGCTGTCCTCGATATCTCTAGCTTTTCGGCTGATGACGACGACGCTGAATTTCAGTTGGCGGGGTTCCAAGCTGCCTTGTCCACATTCTTCGCTGAAGCTCGCCGACGCGGTTCGAAGAAGTTGATACTTGATGTTCGTGGTAATGGTGGTGGTCTTGTTGCACTTGGGTTTGAGCTTTATAAACAACTTTTCCCTTCGGCTCCGGCGCACAGTTTCTACCGCATCCGTGCTCATGAGGCCGCTGAGATCTTTGCTACAGCCGCCGAACAGATTGCATCCGATAAAGCTACTGAGGAGCTGGTTGAGCTTATCGAGAGTGTTGGCATTGAGAACGTTGATGGTGACGCTTACCCTGAGGCTCTAGAGGTGGCTTTGGCTATCAGCAGCGGGTTCAGCCGTCAAAATACACTCGACGTAGATGGTAAAAAGCCAGAGGATCTTGAAACCTTTATTGGTCCTTACAATGTTTCCGGACTTGTCAACGATACCGTTTCTCTCCTTGTCGAAACCGACCTCAATTTCCCACTCCAAGAGACCGATGTTTCTGGGTTTGGAACCCGCGCGAACTTCACCTCGACCCCGCAACCGTTCAAAAAGGAGGACATTCTGTTCCTTTCAGATGGTACATGCGCTTCCACCTGTACTATTTTCGCCGAGCTTTTGAAGCGCGAACAGGCAAATATCTCCACGGTAGTCATGGGCGGCCGTCCTAATGATGGTCCATCCGCGCATGTTGGCGGTACCCACGGTAGCCGAGTTCTCACATATGCCAACCTCCTGCGTAATTCCCGACGGGTGGTGAGCCTCTTCCCTCCCGAAACGGATGAGCAGGAACAATATTTGATCAATAATATTCCTCTCGCCCTACCCTTCGGTTTCTTATACGGCGCCATCAACTTCCGAGATGCGATCCGTCCCGAAGACGAAACCGCAACGCCATTGCAGTTTGCGTTGGAACCCGCGGATTGTAGGTTATATTTCAGCCCGATCGGGTTTACCGATAGCGTTTACCTCTGGGGGGAGTTGAGTAAGTTGAAGTGGGGCACGGGTTCGAGTTTTGAGGGATGTGCGGTTGGAGGGTTGCAGAAGGGTGAGGGGAGCACCGGGTTCGTTCCGGACGATCCGGAGACGGTTGAGATTGTGAATTACATTCTGCAACCTTTGCGGTCGCCGTAGATTTAATGACCTTTTTTTTTGTTTATTATTAAAATGAGTTTTGCTATTTGGGATGTACGATACCTCTTTTTTTCTCTTGCTGGATGGAACTTTTGCAGGCGTATTTTTTGAGGTTTCTTGAGCTGGCATGCGACAGAGCTAGAGCATAGCATATATATGAATACAATTTAGTGTTTACACCATGAATATTTGAGGCTAGTCTATTGCATTATATTCGATGCTGAGGTTTTTCCAATGGAGGCCCCACCCTAGTGAGGCTACGTACACATGTATGTCTAAGTCAGAACTTAGTTACTCTTGAAGGGATTCGAGGCTACTCTTGAGGGATGGGACTCGCGTTGATAGTGTGGTATTTCGTAGAGAGTGTGTTGCGAAGGTGATCGGGATCTTGCTGCCCAACTTGGTATTCAATTGACAGTACGTAGACGTACCATCACTCCTGGAGCTCTGGATGACTCTATCCACCTGATTAACGACATGATGCCCCTAGTGCGTTCTATCCGCCTCGCGCTTCGAGACTGATCGAAACATCTGGAAGATAAAACCGAATTGATCCAAGCTGAGATTCGCACGTCAATGTTACGAAAGCAAGCCTATTCGACTCAGCGATATAATATATAGTGCATCACGAGGACGGGGGACGGTAATATACGGCAATCCCGCCCGAATTAAACTGCCGGTAGATGGTGCATTGGTGTGTAACAACGATGGTGCGAATTCCTCCTTCCAAAAAATTTGCTTTAGATCCTTCACCCAGACCATCCGGCCTTTTCTCGATATATCATACCATATTTCAATATTGCAATGCGAAGGTGATTATCGCCGTCGAGGGCCTAGCTTGGTTATTTCAAATCTATGAGCGTTTCAGAATATCAGAGAGCAATCCAACTCTCAAACACACTTTGGGGGGGTGGTGCATTGCATTGCATCTTTGGCTTGGTAAGGCACCTTCCAACACTGAGTTTTTGTCCAATCCTGAGCTGAGATTGCTCGTCCGTACCGTCTGGTCAAACCTTTTTTTTCTACTCTTGTTCTGCAGAGAGCTAGAGGAAGATTTGAAACCTTTGGTTTTTACCCATTTTTTGGTTTCTTTTCTAGTATCTAAGATAGATATCGATGGTAGGTGATCATGATTGTTGGTCCTTTTGTTATATTATATTATCGCCTTGTCTCATTTGAAGGAGGGGGAGGATTATGATTATGACGTAAAGAATTGTTACGAAATCCACCAGGGGTCCGATAGCATCACTCAATTGAAATCGGTGGAAAGAACTCCGGGGTATACGAATTGAAGTGGGATGGCGTTTTTGTTTTTGTTTTTTTGCAGTGGTGGTGGTTAGCTTGTCAGGCCTGCTATTACGGACAGCTTAACAGCCGACTGTCAAGATCAGAGAGAGGAAAAAAAGTAGGATCCTAAATGCGGCCCAAGGGGTGTGCGCTCCACTAACCGAACTCGTCGAGTCGAGCTCGAATCTCGAATCGAATCGTCACATCAAATAGTAACAAAAAAAAAAATTCATCATCGTGACTACTTCTGACTTTTGAGGTACTTATTTACGGCTTATCGGACAAAGATATTGGTGGGGAATTTAATTAATTCAATGTGCACATGACGTTCGCCCCAAAGGAAAAGACTGGGCGACATACGTATTTTACATACACGTTTTGTGAGGAACAGTTGGTATAAGCCTGAGGAGTGCCTGAGGTACACTTCTAGCGGAGATAAAGGCGGTGGATGTATGCAACGTCAGTTGAGGAAAAAAAAAGAGTGAAAGTGAGCTACAACCTAGTACTATCGTTAGCAGTTGCTGTAACAAATTTAAGAGAGTGTGTGGGTGTGCAACAAGCAGGTAAAATTAAGAAAGGGCATGCTAATTGTGCGAAGAATGTAGTTTTTTGGGAGAGTTTGAGGCTATGGCGAGCGAGGCATACTCCCACAGTACCGTTGGTTCTCATCCGAATCCTACTCTTTGGGCTGGCGGATTGTTTGGGCGGATTGTCAATGTCAGGCAGTGAAAAAAAATTGACCAGGGGGTCCCTGGCCCATCGATGGCCGTCCGTCTGATGTGGGGCAGCTGGGCAGGCTCCCCTTTGCAATTGCAAAGATCAAAAGAAGTCGAATTCTATTTTCAAAGAAATTTCGAAACCTCGTCCCAAGGCCAATTTAATATGAGGCCCGAAGTACCAGGTACCAAAATATACTCCGATTCCATGACTGTAACTTTCTCGAGAATTTATCTTTACATCGGTTTCAATAAATAAACAAAGCAAAGCGAATGTGGATACTTAGGTAATTGCTTAGACATTCTAGCTCCGAGCATATATGCAAGCAATCCGCGGACGTAAGTACAAGAAGTGTCATTGTCCCTGCACGCTACTGTTACCGTTACTGTTACCGTTACTGCCACTTTTCTCGATCTATCGGAACTCTCGTATACAAAGTTGTGTATGTATGCTACTTATGTTCAGCCTGCTGCACATACTCACTTGACCACAGCTAGTCTTCCTGAGATCTTCTGGATTCGATTCGATTTGTTCGGCGGACTCGGTTTTCCCTATTCTCTCCGACGCTAGTTACTAAGAGACCAGGACTTATGCAGGAATCCTACTTTCTGCTGCAGGTAATACATACAGCCCAGGTTTCTGATACACCATCCACACCCCAGCTTGGCGGCTTAAGCGACGCCTTTCCCACTTCAATTCGAGCCAATTCCTCCTCCTCGCTGTACTCTGTAATTACTGCAGCTGTTGGTCAATTACTTGCTGAGTGCACTGCTTGAGCAAGTGGGATGGCCGGACGTGGGTATTGTACAAGTTAACCCGATCTTAAATATTATTGTTCCTCCATCCCATATACAAAATACCTATGCTAAATACCTGCTTCTGAAGTATAGTATACGTACACCGCCTTTCAGCCTCCAATCAACGGCCGTCTTACCTTGCGTCCTTGCTTTGTCCTATTCGTCCTTTGACTCTTAACTCTCCCGCAGTTTTTTTTTTTTTTTTATTTTTTTTCTATTTTGCATGTAACGGCGTTTCCTATTTGTTATAACTGACCGTTCCTGCCCCAGTTAATTAACCAACTGCATTGCTCCGCACCCCCTAGCTAGCCAACTAACGTATACCCTAAGCTCCCCTCATGTCTCCCAATCATTCTTAAGTAATGCAGCTGTTCCATCGTGAGCGGAAAGCTTCGAGCACCAAGCGGTGGTCTCTTTTTATCGAAAAACCAACTTCAGCCCAGTATCCTTCCTACGAACAATTCCAAGATCCTGCCAGCTTCTACAACAGCTTACAAACCAACGTCGACAACAACACCGCCGGCAACCGCTTTAGTGTGTTGAGTACCATCTCAGCACCCGCTGTGCCCCGGACGAAGAATACAGCCACGAATTCTGCCTCGAATTCGAAGGGGAAATCGAAGGCGAAATCTATATCCAAGAGGCTGTCGTTAAAGTTCGGGCTAAACTTATCTTCACACGGGGGGGCCACCCCGTCTTGGTGGAAGCCATCGGTTTCTCAAGCGATACCACAGGACGGATCCGCTACAACTGCTTCCGGCGAGGATTTTTATAATCCGGATATAGAAGTGGATAGTTTTGAACATATTGAGAATATATATAACTACTCTACTCCGGTTTCTGCCCCCCATCGCCGTTCCTCGCAGCTTTATTTACAGCAGAATTCGCAGTTGCGGGCGGGTGTGGTTAATAAACGACACTCGATCGCTGTTAGTCCGGGATCTTACCATTACGGCGAAAAGATGGCAGCCTCGAAGCGAAGGGAAAACACCATGGCGGAGTTTTTGATGATGGTTGAGTAAGTCATGTTTGCTCCCCCCATCTTAGGACTTGAATATTTTAAATCCGTTTCCTTGGTTGCTATTTGATCGTATCCAAGTTTATTTTATTCTTTTTATTTCTTTTCTTCTATTTTTTTCTTCTATTTCTTCTATTTTTTTCTACTCTTTTCTATTTTTTTTTTTTTGCCGGGATGATGGCTAATACTTCGCTTCGATATCTGTGCTATAGTCCAAACGATTCGACATCCCACTTGACGTCTCCTTCTCCATATCTCCAAAACCAAGACACCTCGTTTAATTCTTTCCTAGAGGAATTCACATCCGATAACTTCGAAATCCCACCAGAAACCGATGGAAAACAACCGTTATCGTCAGAAGGCAAGAGCCCAAGCGGACCTCTGACACCGAGTCTAGATGACGGATTCGACCTTGGAAGTTTAAACATCACACCCGAACCCGTCCTGGGGACATCAAATGGGACGTCTTTCCAAGTAGATAGCCCGCCGCCGTACAATTCTTGGAGTGTGGAAGAGGGAAACAAGAATGATACTGCAGCAGATGCTGAAGCCCCTGCCGCTCGGTCTTCGGCCGATGAAGAGGGTGCTACGCAAAGGGGTCTACTGCCCTGGTACAACGATGTGTCGGGGAACAGAGCGTCGTTCCACTCCTTGGATGAGCTGCAACCGCCATCATACCCTTCATTAGGGGTTGAATCCCCGGAGAGGTATACCTGGGCGGGAGATGGGAAAGATGAAAGCATCTGGAAACGATTTGTGGGAAATCCGGAAGATCAAGAGGTGGTGGATATTTTGAAACAGGCGGAGGTGGAGGCTTTTATGGGTGGGCATTCAAGGAGACGGAATGGTGTTTTGTTTTCTGAGAGGAGGAGGGGTAGTGGCAGCGAAGGTGACGATGAGACCTCTGTGAGGCCTCGGAGGGATACGGGGGCCTGGTGGAAGCGGGATCATGGAAATATGGTGGTTCAAAATGACGGTAAGCGTCGAAGAAGGGTGGTGTGCAAATTATGCGGGCAACTAACGTTTATAGCCAATGAATCAGGATCAGCTATCGAGGATGAACCGGACGGAGGGCAACCCGCGGGTGCCGCCGTACCGGCTATTGATGCGTCAATGGATGATGTGAGGATATCCGGTCAGGAGGCAGCTCTGAGAATTGAAGATATTTTGGATGGAGAAATGGCCTTCCCAATTTCTCAAGAGGGAACCTCAGAACCCCTCTTTTTACCTAGCGAATTGGGATCCGATTCTCCTGTTGGCGTATGCGGAATATGTGGAACGGATCTAAATTATCGCGAGGGCGAGGCGTCTGTGGATTGGTATATGACGCTCAAGAACCACTTCGAGGTCGCTCACGGAAGCTGGGCGGCGAGGATGCCTGATTGGTTTGGGAACTCATCCGCCACATTGGAGCAACCAGAAGTGTCTAACTCCATTGAAATGGATATTGACTCAAATCTGGAGAGTATTGTCGACACTGACCGAGCGGAAGAGGAGGCCGACGACCATCCACGGACATTACCCGAACCGCCACACGAACCGAAAAGCGTCGAGACAGCCCAACATGAATGCCCAATTGCTACTTGCGCAGAGTCTTTCGATGTATTCCAAGACCTCAACCTTCATATGTTTGAACGTCATGGAGTGAGAGGGACACCGCTCGGGCTCAGCACCTCGAAAGCCACTATCAACAGCAAAGAACCACGCTCCTCCCTGTGGGATAAGCACCATTCTCGAGGATTTCAATGCCCTACACTTGCGTGCAATTCTTGGTTCGCTACTTATGATGAGCGCGAGCAACATGCCTCAATGTGCCATAGCATTCGGTCGCGACCGTCCGTGGCGAGCGATGGACCTCCGGATGATGTCCGGGTAGTCGTCAAGGCCCCTCATGGGCATCCCTTGCACCATCCCAAACACCTCAGTGATCACAGTCGACCCTACTTAGAGTCTGAAAAAGCGGGTGAAGAAGCCGGGCCTTCGGAGTTCAAGCAGCTTTGGCATGGGTTCTCGACCGCGATAAAAATGGATGGGGACATTCGGGCTGGAGAGCCGAGTTCTCTTTCTTACGGAGATCTGAGAGTGTTTTCGGCTTCTAAGCCTAAGCCCTCTCATGATGTAAGAGAGGATGACGAGATATTTAACAAGACGATGAACGAGCTTCTCAAGGTCGTTCAACAGACTTGTGAAAGTGGAACATCTGGTTCGAAAGAAGCCTTTGATGTCCAGAACTGGTTGCAAAACCATCTAGATATCATTGGGCCGGAAGCAGCGGAGAGGCTCATCTCGTCTACTCCGACCTACTATGAGAACATGGTCACGGATGCAGATACTGCCGTTTGGGTGCAGAAGATAAAGGGTGGATTGATTGGCATGAAGCCTAGAGGCTCGAAGAAGGGTAAGGAACGGGCAATAGAGTATCGATCTCAGCCGTTCGCCGGCCCAAGTCCCGCCATTACAGACCCTAAACACCTGGAACTTCGGAACCCTCAAGCCGAAGAGGTTTCCCGAGTTAAGTTAGCCTCGATGAACACCCGCTTCCTCACGGCCGCAAATAAGGCGCACGATAAACTTCTAGCCGGTACCCTACGCCCTAACGCCTCCAAAGAGTTCAAGGAGTTTGTCACATCTCTCGGCAGTGTTTCTGATATCATAGATGTCGGTATGGACGTCGTTGACATGATCCTTGCAGAAGAAGTCCCCCGTTCCTTGAGAATGGTCTACTGCTTCCTTCACGTCGCCTATGCGATTTCGCAGTCTGAATCCCTCTCTCCTGAAAAGTCAAACATTCTGGAATTCCAAGCAGGTCTCTCGGTATTCCGGTCTTGCCTTCCAGCGATTTCGGAAATTCCGGGAATGCCGAGTGAGCGGGATATCTTCGATGAGATTGCCTTTGTCATGTGGGAGGAGTTGGAGTTTGCGCTTAAATGGATCGAGACTTGGGATGGCAATGAGGCGTTGAACAAAGTGGGTTGCGCGGCGAATGAAGTTGAAGGGCTCAAAGATTTCATGCGTAATCACTGCGACAGTCAACATGGCACCAAGGGAACTGGGATGACCATTGACCCAAAGCTACTGTGCCTTGGAAGCGGCATCGAAGCCCGGGCCTCGGAAGTGGTGGAAGAAAGTTCCCAGCCTCTATCTTCGTGGGAGGATGTGATTCAGTGCGGCGTGTTCGCTATATTAGTACGGTGGCTGAAAGGTACGTATTGGGAAGTTGAATAAGATGGGTCAATATAGAGACTGACATCAAATACAGAACTTAAAGAAACCGGTGTTATATTCGCATACTTATGCGGGAGCCTCTGTACTTCCATTGTCGCGAGCTTCAAAAAACGAGTCAAATTCAAAGACCGATTCGTTTTATCGGAGCCTACCTCTCAACTCGAGGCCCATCTCCAACAGGATGTTGTCGCACCCTTGAATAATTACAACTATATAGGAGGAAGTAGTGTGGTTTCGAGCGCGGTATCTATGCTCAAGCGAGGCTATATATCTACTATTCGAGATTTCGAAAACTGCATGGTTGATCTCGCTCGTGTCCGGCGAAGGACTCAAGACGAGTTGCATGCATTTGTCTATGCCATCCTATGGCATTGCAATTCTTGTGCGATATTCGTTCCTGATAATCTTTGGGGCGCTTGTCGAGGCCCAGAAGATGCGGACTATAGTCTGCAATATGTCAATCAAAGGGTTCAACGAGAACTATGTGGGTTTTCGGGGAATAGGGTTGAGGAAGAACAAACAACCGTTGGCCACGTCTCACTCCCAGAGATCTTAGGTATGCCCATTGACGAAATTGAAGATGTGCCAATGGACGGGCACTCTCCGCAGCCAGGGAATTATGGCATTTGTGCCATCGACAACATTTTGGTGCCTCCAACACCAGTAAAATTGGCGGCGCAAGAGAACTCACCACCATATAGCACCGCCTCCTCAAGCTCGCCCAACAATTACGACAGCATGTGGGAGAGCTCTCCCCGCGGGCACCAGGGTAGCGAGACGAGCTTTAGCAACCCAAACAGTACCAACGTCACGCCTGACGAACTCTACGTCAACCCGGGTAGGGCCAACGCCAACAGCTTTCCAACGGATTATTTCTCTTATAGCCGGCCGCAAATCCCCGCGACACCAACGTTCCTGGAACCCCAACCAACGGTCATCGCGCGGGAAGGCAAACCTTCGAAGTCGAGAAAGAGAAAGTATCTCGAGGGCGATGGAGCCACTTCGTTCCCGGCAAGACGGCGAAAAGTCGTTCCTACGACAGGAAAGAGGCTATACTGCGATGTTCCCGGATGCGAGGAGTTTGCATCCACGTCTAGCAATCTTAGCAGACATAAGAGGACGAAGCACGGAAATGCAGCGACTAGAGAGGCGAGTTACCACTGCGGGAAAGCCGGGTGCGACCGTGTATTTTACGGCCCGAGAGGCAAGGGGAACTTGAAAACACACATGGGGAAGGACCATGGGTGCTAAACGACTTTACGAGCGACGAACCTAAGTGCGGATGACAGCTTAATCTTTCCAACTGGAAAATTTTCGACATTTTTGTTTGATTTCGTGCGTTTTGTTTATGCTTATTTATATCATATGAGCATCGCATAGCTATCAGGCCTAAAGTAGCCTTGGAGTTTAATATTTGACCTTTTTTGATTCAGTTTTCTTCTTTTCTCTGGCTTTTCCCTTTTCTTTTTTTTTTTCTTTTCTTTTCTTTTCTTTTCTTAGATTTAGCGCTCTAGCATGGCATTGATGTCGGCATTACCCTCATTTTCCCGGCGATTTTAGCTTTTTGTTTCTCTTTGGTATTTTGTTTTCTGCAAGCGATTATTATGATACCACGGTTGATACTTTTTTTTTGTAACTGAAAAGCATCGACTAGTCTTCGTTTCTCTAATTAGCGGCTTTGGTGGAGCCGAAGCTGGTGTCGTTGGAAATACACTGTTATTTTTTTCTTCTAATGGAAACAAACCAACTGCTTCGTCCTTTTTTGTTGCAACGCGCGTAATCACGTGAAAACATGAAATCCGGAAGAGGGAATCACCATATCCTCCCGCCAAAACGGTCGGGCATTTTTAAAAAAAAATAACAAAAAAAGAACAATATTACGTCATTAGCGGGGTAAAAAGAAAAATTTGAACGAGGAGGCGATATATGCTGTGCATGTGCAACCTGTAAGGCTCGCCTGCAACCTGCAAGTATTTGTGGTTGGTTGGACATGTACCACATTAGCCACGGACAAACGGTTTTTTCTGGGTGTTTGCTGTTGTGGAACTCGGATGCACTTTTTGCATTTTGGTGCCTGAGGCTCTTTTTGGAAACCCCGGTCCCGACTAGTTCGGCTGCGTCGAGCCGAGACACGGCTGGATCGATCCCGACGACATGTCAACACAAAACAACTTCGTGGAGCTGTCTTGTGTTGTTGGGTTTCTGCGTTGATTATGTTGTAAAACGTAGCCCTTCCTAAAGAGGTTAGTTGGTAAGCATGGTGCCAAGACAAGACGGCCTGGGGTGTGGGCCTGGTTTGGTTTTTTTTCGCGTCGGCTTTTCTGAAATATGGTCTTCAGGTTTTTTTTTTTTTCCATTACTTGACAACGACCACAACTCGACATACCTACCTCCCCTGCACGAGCTACCGCGAAGGTTCTGAGAAAAGGGCACTTGATTTTTTTTGAAGGAAGGGAGATTTATCATCAATATGGATCGCGATAGACAGCATAAAACGAAGAAGCGGAAGATTTCGAAGCCACAGCGTGAGGATGAAGCCGAGCCGTCGGCCGCACCGTCGTTGTCGGATCTCGTTGCCTCGATAAAGAAGAATACGCAAACACAGACGCAGGCGACTGCTGCTGCGGGCTCTGGGAGGCCTGGCGGGGTTAAAGGTAAAGGTGATGGGGACGTGAAGAAAAGGAAGAAGCAGTCATCAGGGGATAGCGACGAGGAAGCTTCTGGAGAGAATGCTGGGGCTGGGGATGATGGAGTAGATGAGGAAGAGGAGGAGGAATCTAAGTCCTTTAAAGAGCTGGTGAGTCGGTAGTTTGGTCTTCTCTTTGGATCATTCATGGGTTATATATATTAACATCGCCCCTAGGAAATCATAGATCAACTGTGCGAAACGCTCGAAACGCTCAAGTTCCACAAACCCACACCGATTCAGCAAGCTTCCATCCCGCTCGCTCTGGCCGGGAAAGATCTAATCGGCCTTGCGGAAACAGGATCTGGAAAAACCGCAGCTTTCGCCCTGCCGATTCTTCAAGCTCTCTACCACTCCCCCCACTCCACCCTCTTCGCTTGCATCTTAGCACCAACCCGCGAGCTGGCATTCCAGATATCGGAGCAAACCGAAGCTATCGGTGGTTCGCTCGGTGTCAAAACATGCGTTATAGTCGGAGGAATGGATATGATGCCGCAAGCTATCGCGCTTTCCAAACGTCCCCACATCATCGTCGCAACGCCAGGTCGCCTTCTGGACCACCTGGAAAACACGAAGGGTTTCTCGTTACGTTCTTTGAAATACCTAGTTATGGACGAAGCCGATCGTCTTCTCGACCTCGACTTCGGTCCTATCATAGAAAAGATCTTGAAAGTGCTACCCCCGCAGCGGAATACATATCTATTCTCCGCCACCATGACGGATAAAGTCGAGCGTCTGCAACGGATGTCCCTCACGAACCCGGTTAGGGTCGCCGTATCCTCGAAATACCAGACTGTCAAGTCGTTACTCCAGTACTTCATGCTCATCCCGCAGAAGGACAAGGATACATATCTGGTCTACCTCGTAGCCGAAAAATTTGCGGGAAAGACAATGATCATTTTCACGAGGACGATTATGGACGCCCAGAGGATCAGTGTGTTGCTCCGTCTGTTGGGCTGTTCTGCGATCCCGCTGCACGGTCAGTTGAGCCAAACCGGGAGGTTGGGAGCCTTGAATAAGTTCAAAGCTGGGAGTAGGAATATTCTCGTTGCTACGGATGTGGCTGCTAGGGGGTTGGATATTCCTACGGTGGATTATGTGATCAATTATGATATTGCGGGGGATTCTAAGACTTATATCCATCGAGTCGGGCGGACGGCGAGAGCAGGGAGGAGCGGTGTGTGTGTGAATTTGGTGACTCAGTATGATATCGAAGAGTTCACGAGGATCGAGAAGGCGTTGGGGAAGAAGCTGGACGCCTTGGAAGTAGAGAAGGGGGAGGTGAGTTTGCTGGCCGAAAGCGTCGGGGAGGCGCAGAGGCAAGCGATAAAGGAGGTTAAGGAGTGGCAGGAGAAGAAGAAGGAGAAGGGGGCAGGCAGAAAAATGAGGACAGGAAGGAGGGATAATATGGATAAGGAGGAGATTTAGAGGCGCTCTGGAGGAAAGGTGGGGGGGGGGGGGGGGGTTAGATGGAGTTTAGCATTTTATGCGTATATTCAAGAAAAAGCGAGATACCCGTGAGGAAAAAAAAAAAGGAAGAAAAAAAAAAGCTCTGTAAGATACTGCAAGTACTCAAACACTTGGATACTAATGAATGAAGACTACTGAAGAACAAGAAAAGTCCCCCAACTTTTGAAATCGTATATCAATTGCTCCGGTGCATGCCATAGGGATATCAAACATTACGAGTTGCTACAAGATTATTTGCTCTAATCACTCACCCTATTCCCTCTGGAGGATCACAAACAAGCCCATGATGCCCAGGACCACAGTCTTCACCATTGGATGCTCGGATAGCAATATTGTGACGTACCCGACAAACGGTACGTAGGCCTTAACACTCCCAATGACCTCCTTTTCGCGGTCAATGTAGTGCTGTCCCGGGGTATAGAGGACGACATCATCCTGGGCGTTATTGTCGCCTTTGGTCAGGAGCTTGAGAGGAGGATACGCGCGAGATTTCGATTGCTTTGCCGATGGTCTATATCGTCGTAACCAGAATGGTAGTTTTGTTAGTAAAATACCACTATATAGCCAGTTTTGCAAGAGGCTGGAGGGAAATAGAGGCTTGCGGGATTCACGACATACCGGCTAACATGCTTCCTCAGAGCCCTGTGCACAATCGGGATGGATTTCCCTTGAATGTTGAAGACCACAATCTCGCCAACTTTGGTGTCCGCACCCCGATTCCACAGGAACAAAAGGTCACCACGTTGGAAGGCCGGCTCCATAGATCCGGAGAGTACCACGACGATGGGTGACGGAGAGTTGGTGACCAATGATAGGGACTTCCACATCATGAAAGCTGTGGAGAGGATCAAGCCGAAGTTGAGAACCTGCGCCAGGAGCTGGCGGGGTTGGTAGGCGGAGAGGGCGGCGAGCATTTTGTTTTTTTTTCCGCCTGCTGGGGGTTGGGAGGGGGGTGCGGGGGCGAGGGCGAGGACGAGGAGAGGAAGAGTTCTGATTGCGGGTGTGGTCGATGGGATCTAATAAGAGCTTTCGAGATAGCTTGATTTGGGCATCTCGCGACAGTTGTTTTGTGATATCTGTTCTGTTCTGTTCGTTGTGAGAAGACAACACAAAAGCGGATTTCGGCAAACGCTATTTCCGTCACGGGGTGTTTGACCATGTTGTGCAAACGCACCAACACATGGTGTTGAGATGCAGCCTGGTACATAGATGAATTGTTTGCCAGAGAGTTTTTTTTTTTTCTGGTTTTGTTTGCAGAAATCCTCCTCGAAAAAAGCTGAAATGATAATATATCGAATCTGCAACTGGGCTGGGTATCGATCTTTCAGGACTTAATTGAGGCTAGTATACGTACTGCAGTGTAGTGTCGTCTCGATCAAGATAGTATTGCACGAGCCTCGAGTTGAATCTAGGCACTCTATCTTTGATCGGTTCGCTAACTTTGGTTCATGCACGTTGGCTACAATTTTAAACGAGTTTATAGTAGAGCTATATAGGTAGTTCGAGCAGAGTATATGCTTCCTCATGGCCTCATATGATCATAACTTACTAAATACAAAAATAGGGTTGATTATTTAATTTAAGGCCGATGATATCATTACATGGACATGTTCGCGCTTGCAGGTGCATAGAGAAACACGCAACTTGAATGGCTGCACTGCGGTTTCTATACATTTTAAGGTCCAGGGCTTCAAGGCTAAAGGCTCATCTAGTTTTCATCGCCTTGCAATCGCTGCGAGGGACCTTGAGACTAGCTCAACAGCAATTGCAACAGTATAAGTAAACCTAAGAACCCGTGCTGTGTCTGGTTTACGAGGCTAAGTAAACCCATCTTGCTGAATACTGACGATGTGGTACTATGGTTTACGAGACAACTTCTACCTGCCTGCCGTTTACTGAAGCTATATGTTCTATCTATTCGGAGCCTAGAGCTGATGTCCCCATGTCGAGCCCCTGAGCTAAACCCATCATAAGTCGTCCAGAAAGATGCTGGCTTTCCCCCTCAAGATAGTACGGTTCCGCTGTTCCGGGGACTAGCCATTTCTCTACCGGTTCGTAATCAGCGGAGTCGGGATTCCCAGCTGTCATGCTCCTCCAACTCATCTTGAAGTTAGGTTGCGGCTCCCATTGATAGCCCGGGAATTGCTGCTTGACGCCAAACGGAATTTTATTTAAAGCATCTTGGTATTCCTGTAGAGTAGCACTAGGGTCTACTTCGGGTTGCCTCATTTCGGTTTGGCAACGACAGTCTTTTTGATCCGCAAGTAGGTTAGCGTCGATGCAATAATTATAAACGTGCTTTTGTCGAGATATCGGCGGGGTAACCTTACTATACCAATAGATGCATTTTTGTACATCATTCCAACTGTTACAGTTGTGGCCTATGTCATTGCGGTGACGTTTGAGGCCACCGGGTAGGAAGTCTGGACTTAGAGTGCCATCCTCTTCACAAATACATCTGTGGCACTTCAATATTGTTATAGACACGGCATTTATTGTTGGAGGAGCACGGCCCCAATGAGCCTCGAATCTTCGTTTATTTCCAATCATTATGTATGAATGTGGGTCTCGGGGCATCGCCAGAATTTCATCGACACTTGGACAAACGGACTTCCATTTGGTCCAGAACATGGTATGATGGACTGCGCGCTCGTTTTCCACGTTAGGAGCGTGTGGAGCGGGCGAGTTTGGGGGGTTTTCTTTGGATTCCTTTCTCGCCTTTCCTACCGTTGTCGTAGTCTCGGGACCTTCCGTTGTCGTTGCTGTCACTGAAGTCGTCGTTGTTGTTGCGGCTGCGGGTGTACCTGAACCACTGGTGGGATCCTGCGCGAACAAGAGCCCTGCGTTGGCCGGCACTACATGACTGGTGGGGGCGAGTGTTGAAGTTGGTGCGTCTGGGCTGTCAAGGGGCACTAAGAATACTGGAGGAAAGAAAAAGAGAAAGACAAATATATACTCCCAAAGCATGTTGAGTCTTCTGGATGAAGGAGATCAAGAGTAGTTAAATGTACGTATACGAAATAGTTTCAATGTTCCTAGGCTGAGGAAGGCTTTGAGACGAGGTAACGGCTCGTCTAGTTAGGCCGGTGTAAGCATGCTACGGCGCTTTCAACAGTGGCCTGGGAAATAAGTCCGGTTTATATTTGCGAGAGCTTCAGGTCAATCCGCTGCTATCGGCCTCATAAGGAATTAATTTTTGCATAGAGACTTACAAAGAATATACCTCTTCCGTTTGCTGTGCTTGAAAGTGAAGCTCCGTTCGAGGCCACGCGCCGCACCCCCTTTGCAACATAGTTAGTAGGATGCATGTTGCGGCGGCTCTTAGACCCCCCCAACAACTGTGCAAGCTTATTTACCAACTGGCTGGGCGATTTTAGTAAAATGGCATATATGTATAGCAATATTAGGGCCTTTGTGGCCGTATGGATTCTAAACCCGAGTTTGAAAACTATGCCAACAGCTGGGTTTTTTCGTGCTGGAAGTTTGCGGTCCGCGTGCGAGACTAGCCGTAGGTATGTCTATGTATTCTAACCGAACACATACGACTGAACGTATAGACGTAACGTATAACCTAATTTAGAGAAGGGAGAGGCTCAGATATCGATTTAGGTCATATAATGTTCTACTTTCTTGCTGTTTTCCCTGCACAAGCGCTACTGTGTTGCAATTCGGCCCCAGAAACGTTCGAAACCTTCAGTTTTGAGTGTACAATGGCCTGGGTGCTAGGTGTGGCTGGGAACGAGACCATGCTAGGTCTAACTGTGCAGTTTCGAAAATGGGTGCTGAGATCTTGTGCCATTGAAACCGGTATGATCGATGTGGGCCCGGGCTAGTCGACGTCTACGTATGTACACTTGATTCTTCGATAGTCTGGCCAGCTGGAGACAGAGCGGGAATTGAATGCTACTCGCCAAATCAAGATCGTCATCGATTCCATAGTTTGTTTGGGGATCAATCTTAGCTAGCCCCGGCGACTATTTATTTACAGGGCTTTTATCTAGTTGCGGGACGGATCCGGAGGCGCCTTTGGGGCTATTAACTGATTATGGGGTCGATCGAGTGTATGAATTAACGAGGCAAGGGGAGTTTCGGTCATTTTTTTGCTAAGGTCCCCACCAGTATGCGATTCTACTTGACTGCGCCAACTCTTGTGAAGGCTGGTTTCGGTTTCCATTTTGCTAGATTTAGCGATTTAGCATTGCAATTACGACTGCATGAAGGAAACTCTTATGACTTCCCACAACATGTAAATATGTGTGGAAATGTGAACACGGCAAAAGTTTAGGTACCTAGGTTTTGCAGTTGGTAAGGTGTTATACCGTTGGTCTTGCGCCGTAATGTTAAAATTGATATGTTGCAGGTATAGATATATATATATATATGCTAACATCATGAATTAAATTCGTTCTATTAGCTATTTACGTACATACGCTTTACGTTTCATGAATGCGTCATAATTGCAACTGTGTCTTAGCCCAGCCTCGAGCCCAGGCATCTCTATGCCGGGTGCTGCATGCTGGTTAGTCGATTTAATGCAGGTTCATGTTCGCAAGTGTATATGTATCCGACCTGATCAAACAGATGCAATTTCAATCATTAACACTAATGGATTGCCATTATGTATTATTAGTCTTGGATATGTACCCATATATTATTTACTCTTGCAATTGGGATTTTATATGGTCCCGAAAGCAGGGGCCTCAAAACCTAGCTGTTGTGAAGCAGTCGGAGATTATAGCCCTTCGGCTTTGCCGCGCAACCAGTTGCGAGGTTCGCGGTGGTTGTCTCATTTAATTTATTAAATTAGATCTATAGACCACATGCAAGTTATATATATCATTACAGTTAACATGTGAAATTAACTGAGTAGTGGCGAGCTGTGGACCGCGAAACCAGCCTTGCACGCAACACGCAACTGACCTGCGCGGGGTTGTAAAATGCAACATGTAATTGTTGGTCACCTTTTAGTGCCGCACAACATGTCGAGAGCAGTGTGTGCACAGGATTCAGTACTCCGTGCATGCTAACGATCACGCAGGTGCCTCTGC
Source organism: Arthrobotrys musiformis (assembly GCA_036971715.1). Lineage (NCBI taxonomy): Eukaryota > Fungi > Ascomycota > Orbiliomycetes > Orbiliales > Orbiliaceae > Arthrobotrys > Arthrobotrys musiformis. The sequence goes on from JAVHJL010000008.1 coordinate 1,716,780, forward strand.
CCACCTTTGTGGGGATTATTTGATATCCTTATAAATAAGGGCTATAGTGATGGATTTGAGGAAGCGCTCGCGATCGATTGGCATCTCACAAATACAGATATATACAGGTATATAATTCTACAAATATTATAATATTAGTTTTGTAGGCATTGGTGGCATTGCGGTCTAACGTAGGAGTCGCAACAGTCGGTGCTTTACCAGTCGGCCAAAGGCGAGTGCTGAATCCAAGCCGACTGCACCTAGGGTCGTTGGGATTTGGTCTCTTTTGGCCGGTTGTGGAGCTGCGACTTCTTTTTCTTCTTTTTCTTGGGGTTCTTCTGTTCGGGTCTGCTCTGATCCGTTTGTTGGTGTCTCTTGCGCCTGGGGAGGTGCCTCGTTCGTTTGATCTGGTGTGTTTTCGGTTGAAGTGGATGTCGTCTCGGAGGGTGTTTCGTCGGGCTTGTCAAGTATGAACTGATGTCTCCAGCATTCCTCGTCATCTGGATCGCAACAATCTGGGAAATCCTTGTCTGTTGGGTGGCAGCAATAGGGGTCTTCGACGTCGCATTCGACGTAACAGGATGAGTCGGGCTGCTTTGGATCACAATATTCAGAGTCGGGGGCGAAGGTTAATCCCGGAACGCTCGGCGTCGCTTCTGCGGCAATCTCGGCTGTGGATTGCTCCTTATTTTCTGTGGTTGTGGTTGCGGTTGCGGTTGGGCCTGTTTGGATAGGTGTTGGCTCGCTGGTACTCTTTGCCTCTACATGGACTGTCACAGTGACCACTGCAACCGTAGGCTCTTCCTGTGGCGGCGGTGCTACTTCTGGCTGGTGGGGTTCATCTGTTTGAGAATTCTTTTCCTCCGGCACGGACTCTCCGGGTGGAGGTTCTAGTTGTCCTTCGGTTTGGGGCGAATCGTTTTGGTTCTCCGTGAGTGTTTCTTGAGATGGCTCTGGGGCGGTCTCTTCCTCGCCCCCTCCTGGTTGATCGGATGTTTCAGGAGGCGAGTTTTCTTCTGGAGCTGGGGCGGGACTCTCTGTTGGGACGACCGCAATAGCTGTAGGCGACTTGTCTTTAGCTTCATTCCCCTCTTCACCCTCTTCATCGTTTTGTGCTTCCTGTGGCTTGGGCTCTTCATGTATCTCCTCTTGGAAGCTTTCGTCATGTTGTTCCTCGACCACAGTATCTACGTTTTTGAAAATGTTGTAGACTGGACGCTTATGGTTATTTCTCTCCTCCTCCTCCTCCTCCTCCTCCTCCTCCTCCTCCTCCTCCTCCTCCTCCTCCTCCCTGTCGTCGTCGTCGTCTTCGATTTCCAGTTCGGTGAAATACTCGTCCGTAGTGTTGATCTTCTCGGCTTCTCGAGGCTTCTCGTGTATAACGCTCTCATCAGCCTTTTCTCCTATTGGCGCTTTATCCATGCCCTCGTTTGTAATAATTATAACTCTTTCGTCTTCCTCGTCATCATTTTTGGCAGGTCCTGGGTCCTCGTTAGTTTCTCTTGGAGTGGTCTGTTGTTCGCCGCCGTGCTGGCTTTCCTCGGCGAGACCGTCAAGTGAGCTTTCTTCGCCGGTGTGAAATCCATCAGGACTTCCATCAGAATGTGACTCTTTGATATTTTCGACATCGTTTGAGTTTTCTTCTGATGAAGTGGAATCCTCGGTTGTTTGTTCCTCAACTGAAATTTCTTCTAAATGTGGCACATCATCGTCCACAATTGTGTCTTCATATAACACTTCTTCTGTTAGTGTTACAGCCTCGGTTGGGGATCCTTCAGCAGTTGTGTCCTCTGAGTCTAGTATTCCTTCAATCTGTTCGTCGGCCAAAATCTCGTTGACGGAAGACCCATCGCCTGAGGTTTCTTCGGTAAGGAGCTGGTCAATCAGCGTAGGTACCGCTGTTTTCCTCCCTAGAATCAGCCTGAAACTCGCCGGTGCATCCACATTCAGTCCTTGATCGTTTAAAAATACATGTGTCGAATCGTGGTGGATAGAGTCTCCTTCTCCGTTGTCTTGTTCATTCTCCTGCACCTTCGCTTGGACATCCAACTCAATTGGCTCAAGCACTTCAACGGTTTCGGAAACTTCCTTCCCATCCTCGCTCTCTTGACTTTGTACTTTCTCCACGACCTCTTCGGTACAATGGGGGTCTCTGTAGATTATTAATTTCCTCAACTCCGTGTCTTCCGTCCGTTCAATATCCGGGTCCACGGCATTTTTGGAGAATACCCCGGGAACCGCTGGTGAGTTTGGTAAATACTCAACATAGTCCACGGTCGCCTTTCCGGGCGCGGGGCTGTACAGTTTATTGCAGTTTCCATTCCACCCGTATGCATGATCTGTATATCCGTACGTGGTCCCATCCGAGAAATAGAAGACGAGGGATTGCGTTGAGATTTCGGTCGACTGTGCAACTTCGGGAATAACTAATTGGGCATTGCTTGGTTCTGTGATCAAGACTAATAGTATTGGTAGCGTGGTGGTAGCGAAATGGATACGTTTTGCCCACATTGTTGCGGTTTTTTTTTAATAGAGTGAGGAGCCTTAGAAGGCTGAAGGATTGTTCTCTTGTTCTACAACGTGGGGAGGGAAGCGTGGGTGCCTTATGGGGATTTGGTTGCTTTGGTGCGGCAGATACAGCTCGATTAGTAGTTAAAAGAGCGAAAGGGAAAGCGAGAAAAACGCTCAGGCGCAATGGGTCTTTTGCATGGATCGGTATTTATTTCTCTCACTTTGGAGCTTCGATATAGAGTTGCAAGGCTGAAGGCTTGGAGTTGACGTTGCGAATTTTGAGCATATTCTACGAGAGATATTTTTCAAATATTAATACGCCTATACACATACAGGTTCATATGGCTGACGAGAGAGCTTTGTCAGAAAGAGCTCAAACGAACATTTTTTTAAGCTGGGCGGCGGAGGGACCTACCTTTTCCGTATGTATGTCGATTAATCCTGTTATGGTGTACCCGCCTTGTGGCCTGGCCTGGCCTGGGTGCGAGAAAGCCAATAATATGATGATGATATAAAGAATGAATTCGAAAGAGTACTTGACTCTAGGGCACGACACGATGCTGATGCTGCATGCGCTGATTTCTAATGTATCACAATCAAAGAAGTATTTTAGTACCCCCTAGCATAGTGGCCATGGCACTAGCTGGCTTCGACAAGTCTCGTTGTTTCAAGGATCTACTTTTACGAAATTGCTTAATTGAAACAAATCTGAAATGATATCGATATATATATGGGCCTATATCGATAATGTTGAATATCGGCTCCAGTCGGCCAGTCGCTGGCAGATTCATGATCGCATCGGTTCTTCGTATACGTAATTGACCGTATCAAATTTAGTTGATCTATCATGCTAATAAAACGTTTAAGACAGGGACTCTCAAGATCCCATCCATATGCTTGATCGCCTCAATCGATCATAGGGCCGTCGTTTGTTAGTATTCCATCCCTGACGCTGAGCTAGTACGGTTCTGTCGTCAATATGCTATATGCTAATAAGCGCCGCTTTCCGTGTTTAATCTGGCTGCATGCTTGGAGGTAGTCCCATGACCAATTATGAAGCTTTGGCCATCACAAATTTATATTTGTGAAGTCTATCGAATCATACAAGCCAAATTTGCAAAGCCTAGTTTTGGCTAAATTTGAGGCGACCTCTTCCAAAACCACAACGTACCTTAGATGCTAATTTGGGGCAGAGGGGAAAAATTCCAGGGGTATACTGGGGGTGACGAATGTTGAATCTTTATTGAGACTTAGGCGGATATCATTTGAAGCCGTTGGGGCGCCGAGATGATTTTGTGCTGATGGCGGTAGTACTTCATAGCTCATGGTCGACGAGTACAGGAGTAGACTTTTTCAATTTATCAAGCCTCAAAAAATCCACCACTGTCTTTTCTATCTCGGCCTAGCATTATAACAACATTTCAGCTTTGGCGGATCTTATCTTCCATCAATTACACTTAATCCAGAAGCTTCAAATAGATTTTTTGATTATTTCCACTTACGTTTCCCGTTCTTCCCACCTCCCGCCTCTCTCGAACATCATGACTCAGCACACCCCGAGCACCACACAGCCTTCCCAAGGGGGCCGGAAAGTATCTCTGCCATTCATATCATCGACATCTCCATACCTTCAAAAGCCTAGTCGAATCCCTCGTCGTACCACTAGTGGGACGATTGTCCTGAGCGCATCAAAACCAAAGCTCAACGGCCGACTTCCTTCATACAGTGGCCCGGCAACAAGCAAAATCAAGACTGGCGCTGACCTTGCGTCTGAACTACGTGCTAAGCTACATGCGATATCCCCCCGCCGACAGACAGACTCTTCCTATACATCCCGAAGAGCCTCCCTAGCCCTCGAGCCAATCATCGAAGATAACTCCTCTAACGAGGGGGCGGAGGTCTCAATAGTCTCTATTGTTACCTGTGATACTCCTCTCTTCGAATCGGTCATGGAAGAGTACCTATCCAGCGAACCGGTGAATGGCTCAAAAACCACTATTACGGCACCCCCTAGTACTCTCCTCGAGTCAATAATCGGAGACTATTTCTCCGACGAGCGGGAAAACGCTCCGGAGGCTAGTCCTGCCGCCCGCTCTAGTATCTCCCCTGAGCCGGTACTTGAGGACTACTTCTCTACCCAAGGGGCGGCTCCAAACCCCACCCTTCCCAGTGCTCTCCTCGATACAATCATCGGAGATTACTTCCCTATCGAGCAGGGAGAGCCTTCTGTTCACACTCCCTCAGACTTCGGCGAATACGAAGAAGACGATTCCCGCTCTCAATTCGCCACAGTCATCAGTACCGAATCCCCATGCCCTCAATCCCTCTTTTTCGTACCCCGGGATGCAACAAAGACAACGTCCACCATCACCAAACCTTCCTCGAAACCTCTTCAAGAACGGAAGAAACTTCGGAAGCGCCCGTTCCGTGTGGATAAACTACGGCTGTTTCTGAATAAACCAAGGATCGGATGGAGGTCCACGATTCCTATGCCGCAGATGTCGCCGAGGATTGTTATTTTGGACATCCTCGTTCAGGATAAGCAGATGGGGCTCAAGTTTGCGCTCAAAGAGGAAATCTCGGCCCTCAAAGCGGGGGAGGAGGAGAAGGAGGACACTAACACTCCGATGGATTCCTCCATCGGAGATAAATTGAAAAGAGCCAAGGCTATGGCTCGAGATGGCAGCATCGATGAGGGGAGTAAGATCCTGGTGTTGGAGGAGGTTTTGGAGGAGGTGGAGGGTCGCGAGGGGGGGTTGGAAGACTGGTTGTTGGATGAGATTGAGGATGTCTCGGCCATTTATGGCGACTTGTTGGGGGTGGACGAAGTCGAGATTCACACAGAGGCAATCTTAGCTAAGGAGCGAATGCGGGGGCAAGAGATGGACGACCCGGGGGAACTTTGGCGATTCGATGAGGAGAGGATTTGTATGGGTGAGAAGGGATTCGCGTGGCCGCGTCCCGGCGTCGAAGACGACTAGCTAGCTAGATTCAGCTATGCATATACGGTGTATTAAACTAAGTCTGAATGTAATTATGATTACTGCATGGTCCCGAAATTTTTGTTTTGTTTTATTTTATGAGTGTTTTAGCTCATTCAAATATTCCCATCCCATTGTAATCTCATGCATTACGGCCCCAGGTGGGCTGGTTACGAGACAGCTCGTGCCTCTTGAAGTGAGGAAGTGAGTGAATTGAATTGAATGTAAGTAAAATGTTGGATTATTCTCCCACCTGTGTTGGATGTGGTTGGAGCCGTGTGTGTAACTAGCCGAGATGGGTAATCGGCCGAAATAGGGTGGCAGCAGGGGCACTGCCACATGACACCCCATTGGCCTCAGTGCAATGCAATGTGAAGGGTGGGACGAGCGTGGAGATGGGTCGAAGACGGTAGAATCCCATCGGGCGGCTTGCAGAAGTTCGAATCAAGCGTTCGAGCAAGTCCGGTTCCCGTGCAGTGCCTAGATCTATAGACTCATATGATCATGTCGAAGTAGATACGCCTCTTGAGTAAATGGCTATACGAACCCAAGCTATTTGTCTCGCACCCGGACCTATTCAAACCTTGAGGTTCACTTGACTTGTTGTCCGCGGGTCCGTTCGTACAATATTAATTGAAGGTCCACGCAGTTCGGATGGACTGACTTGTAATGAGCACTCGATCACGTGTGATACTCGAATAGGTCAGTGGGTACGATCGATGCTCTCATAATTCAATCTCTCCTGTCGATTTTATAAATTTATATAATTACTTAATTATATAGCTGGTAGCCACTTCTGGGGCCTGCTAGCATGCTATACCTCAAATACTTACAGCTGCCAACTCTCTCGAATACATGCACATGTCGACGAGACCAGCTAGCCGAAAACCGCTGATTAGTCAAGCTTTCCGGTTGGGTTCCGGCCGAATTTAAAGACCCAACGAACATCAACTCGCCTTGATTCACCCCACCGCAATTCGTTCGCGACAAGCACTACAACCACACGCTGCAGGACAAAAGACGTATAGAAAACTGGGAAAAATGTTCACCGGACTCGTAGGTTTGCAAAAAAACACCCCCCTTCCCCCTAATACAATTCTCCTCCTCCCCGTATCTGCTTTTTAGAGCTACAAGCACTGATATTTCCCCCCAATAATCTAGAAACCGTCGGAAGTAAATCGCTCCCCTCTCCCACCCCGCCAAAAACCCGCCGCAAAGTAGTTCCCTCTGGCTGACAAAAAAAACCCCACCACAACGCGAAATGTGACCCAAAAAAAAAGTCGTCTCCGAACTGCTCCCACTTGATACAACTTCTTCCGGCGGCAATGGCTGCTCCATGACAATCTCGGACTGTGCTTCAATCCTCACGGACGCCTTGATCGGTGACAGCATCTCCGTAAATGGCACCTGCCTCACAATCACCGCCTTATCCGAGGCACGTGATTCCTTCAAACTCGGTATCGCGCCGGAAACCCTCCGTCGCACGAATTTGGGCCAATTAGCCGTCGGGTCGCCCGTGAACCTGGAACGCGCGATGTCTACATCTTCCAAGCTTGCCGAGAATCTCAAGTCCGAGGTGGGGAGCGGTGGTGGTGGTGTGAAGCCACTTCCGGCGAACTCCCGCTTCGGTGGGCATTTGGTACAGGGTCATGTGGACTGCACGGCTACCATCGTTCGAAAGGTCCCCGATGGGAATGCCCTGAGCTTTACGTTTAAACTGCCGGAGGAGTATATTCGTAACGTGTGGTATATTGTTGAGAAGGGGTTTATTACTGTTGACGGCGCCAGTTTGACTATTACGCATGTAGACCACGCTAAGGGTGAATTCGGAGTCATGTTGATCGCGTACACCCAAGAGAAGGTTGTTACTGCGAAGAAGGAGGTTGGGGATCTGGTGAATATTGAGGTCGATCAGGTTGGGAAGTACGTCGAGGTAGGTTCTTTCCCCTTCTTTTCCTTGATGTGTTTACCTTCTCTTGAAGTGCTTCTTCTTTTTGATGGTGGGGATGCTGAATTACTTGCGATACTACAGAAAAGCGTCGAGGCATACTTCACGGGCGATGGAACTCAGAACGAATGGCTCGCAAACTTTGTCGAGAAGATTGTAGAGCGCAAGCTCAAAGAACTTCAAGGGTAGAATAGATACCTAGACGTCACGCCATTTAGATATCAGAGAGAGCCAATGTAACAGTATTATCAGTGGCACAGGCCTGCAGGGCCGTATCGATGCAAATACATTCCATAGACATTCGAGCGGTGTCTCTGGTCACGACTACCTCCTCCCCCCTACGTTTTAATTAAAACAAAGTGATTTTTTTTTAAAAAAAATGACTGCTTGTCAATTATCTTCTGATCTACACGTTTAACATACAAAAAGAAAAAGAAAAGAAAAAAGTTTTATCGGGCCCCGAAATCCACCCCCCCATCTCCTTACCACCCCGTTGTTGAATTCTCCAACGGCCCGTACCATTGGGCAATGTTTTCCGGCAGAGTCGCGGGCCGGGTGTTGGTCGTGCCTCGATGCTGCTGGGGCTACGTTCCACCATGGTTGATTTTAGCCTCCGTTCTCTTAGTAAAAAAAAAGAGGGGTAAAAACAAAAGAGGAATGAAAATTTGAAAATGCTGTCCACACGAGAGGAAGGGTAAAGAAAGGGCAGTGGGTTGAGAAAAAAGAAAGAGAAAAGCGAGCCATTCCCTGGTGTTTTTAAGTCGAGTGTAGCATAAGGGATAGCAGGTTGGGACTTACATTCCCAGGCGGGTGGGCGCGGGTAGGCTTGGCCGCAGGCTTTGCAAAAGCCTTCTGGGCAAGCCTACCCTTGCCTCCGCCGGACTTCAGCTCGTTGGCGAGCAATTGGCGGCAGAGCTTTGAGCAAACATCTCGGACGAAGCCGCCACCTTCCTCCAAGATCTCGTAGATAGCATCCCCTTCGAATCGATGGAAGTGAAGGGCTACGAATTGGGAGACCAATTCTCTTAGGTCTCCCGGGCGTTCTACCCCCTTATGGTAGGTATATTCGATGACCGGGATGATATCCGCCTCGATGCTGTAAGAATGGGTCTCTGCGAGGACCATGAGTTGGGTCAAGCGCTGAAGCGCGAGGACCTCGAGAGAACGCAAGAGGTGGTATTGGCCCAGGACGTAGAGGCGGGCGTGGGCGAGCATGGCCTCGCCGAAGGCAAACTCTCTACCAACACGCGGAGTATGCTCGAGGTCTCCGGCGTCAGTATTGTACCTCCACGTTGGGAGGCGGACGTGTTCCAGGTGATACTGGATTGGGGTCAAGGGGCGTACGATGCCCCCGAGCTGTTCGCCGCTGTTCTGTTCCTCTGGGTCCGTCTTCGGCTTCTTCCCTTGGTCGGCACCGTTGGTCGTGGTGGCGGCCGTAGTGACGGTCGCCCCTTGGTCAGCGACGTTCGGAACGTCGCAAGCGGACTGTTTGAGCTCCGGCTTGGGAACATAGTAGTCGCCGGTGTAGAGGTACGTCAAGAAACGGCGGACAGTTTCAGGATCCTCGGAGCTCCAATCCAAACCGTTCTCACCCTTGCCCTCCTTGTATTTCCCCGAGACCACCTGTCTCAGGGTGTGCGAGTCAGAGTTCTCAAATACTGCACGGTGGACAAAGAATTTCTTCTTTTCTGCACCAACCGTGATGCAGATCATCTCGGAGTCGAAGAGCCTGTGACTTGTCAGTAACCCATCCAGGCCTCATGTATAATTTCAGCAGAAAGGAGGGAAATGGACTTACGACCCGATGTGGCGGGGTGTAGACTCCTCGTCCTTCTTCAAAACAACCCCCTTTGAGTTGGAAGAAGTAGCCATGGCGATTTGTTCCTTCGCGAATAGGCTAGTGCTAGAATAAGCTATATGGTTAAACAGGTCGTTGCTTGCGTAGAGATATGTGATGAAAGGGAAGCTATGGATGTACCTTTGTTGGGAAGATGGGTTGCTGGGTGCTCTTCGGAAGAGGAGCTTGTTGAGATCGAGTTTAGAAAAGCTGGTAGCAAGCCCAGGGTGCTCCAGAGGTGAAGTAGATGATCGAGATCGAGATCAAGGATGAAAGTAAGCAAAGCTACGCGTACAGTAGCTTGCTCGAGTTAGGAGTGGAGGAGGTGGTGGTAGCTAATGAACAGAGACTAGATGTTGTGGGGAGTTCTTCTAGAAACTCGAGGAAGATGCAGATGGATGGTTCGCGCTGTGAGGAATCTACGCAGATGGTTTGAAGATACCTGTAGATGAAGGCGATGGAGCAGTGATGATGACGAAGATGAAGCAGTCCTGATGATGAAGCAGTGGTGATGACACGGATGTTGCTGATGAGACGAATGTTGCTGATGAGATGGATGTTGTTGGTTGGTAGGATGGATGTAATGTAGCCGTGATGTAGCTGTGATGGAGATGGTTGTTGTGATGATTGTTGTGATGATTGTTGTGATGGTTGTTGTTGTGACGGTGGTGGTGATGACAATTTCAGCAGCTGCTGGTCTCGTAGTAACCAGACAACACGAAGTTCACGCAGCTGCCAGATGTTCCACAGTCTTGAACCTGAGGGTACAATAGCTATGAGTGGGTGCAAATATCTTCACCTGTCAGTTCACACGTCTTCCCCCGGCCTCAAAACCACTCGCTGCCGTAGATATATATAGCGTAGACATGCAACCTCCCCGAATACTTCAAAGTGTATCCCCATAAACTCAGTAGTAGGTAAATGTAATACCATAGCAAAAACACATGTACATTTGAAACATCAGCACCGTCTCACTGTTATAATTGACAATCTATAGCTGGCTAAGATGCCATGGTTTATATCGCTATCGCAGTTCGAGTCGATACAAGCTCGCAAACGGCAAAGCCTTTGCTACATTATCTCGCTGGCATATCTACCACCCTCCTCTAAACCGAGTATCATAAGCCCCTAAAAACATACGCTCACTTGTCACTCGCCCTGAGAGCAACTTCATACCGCCTACACTCCAAACTGAAGCATGGCATCACAAGTCCGAAACCTGCGTTGCAAATTGTTGCATTTTTCACCACATAGAAGGGCATATATCTATATCTAGTCGGAATCGATCCCGACATATTAAGAAAGCCTCTTGCAAACTGATAGTGCCCGAAATACAGGTACTATTGTAAGTATTTACTCCCCTCCGCTAAGTCCGGGGCGGCTGTACTTCTTCCCGTTACACACGTTACCTAAACTTTCTACATCTATAATTTAGTCGTCGAGAAAGCGTGCTACCCTCTCGTGTCACCCCAACCTTGCAGACATGATCCACGTGTCGGGATTTAATTTTAATAGAATCGATTCACAAGAATTAGAGCTGGGGTGCCATGTGATGGGCGGGTGGTACCAACGGGTAACCGGTGAGCTCTGATGAGGGATGTCAAGAGTTGAACCGCTGTCGCGCATGGTTTGGACAGCTGTCAACAGTCCGAACGTTCCCAGCTGAAGCGAGGTTACACATGGTATATTATCCATTGGCCTTCGTGCGCCGGGGCGTGTGCCCGTTCGGGGAGTATTCTGAGGCTATGAAATGGGATATGATTGATATCTTCGATTTAGTGTCCGTAAACTTCAATGGGTTTCGATTGACTCAGCGACCTGAAAGTTATATGGTTATAGGTTTAAATATTGCATGCAGTAAAATTTAAAACCCCTGCCATGTATACATGTAGCCTAGTAAACGTAACGAAGAAGTTCAAAGGCTCTAAGTTAAAATCATAGTAGTGGAACGCTAGAGAAATATCTAGGCTCCTCGAGTGTGTATACGACAACAGAGCCGCATTGATCGTAGAAATTTCGTAACCTGAAACCTAACACTCAGAACCCTTTTGTCTTTTGGAGCCCGAAGTTACAGCGGACCAGGAGCCCGTTTTAGCCCGTGTTATTAGAAGCTTATAGCTGATAGCATATATGGCCTTTGGCGCCAATGATCCGAGTGGCGAATTTGTCTAGAAAGCCGGGGTAACTTCGGAAGCATGGGTTCATCCAACATTTTCCCCATCACAGCAGCCGATGTCGGTGCGAAAGGATCACAATCCAAAGTAGCCAATTGTTGTCCCCTTATTTCACATTCCCATCAATGAGCATCTAACAATGGCTTCTCTAAACTGCTCTTACGTTTGGAGTTTCCGTTTCATCGTCGTAGCTAACTAACGACAACGACAAAGTAGGAAACTCGCCACGTGCAGCAGCTCCATCTCAGCTTCCCATCTTAGGTTAGCACAGCATTGGACAAGGACTCGTTACCAAGAATCGTCCTCCAAGCTGGACAGCTAACCCAGAACAAAGACTACTCGGCATCCGGCGCCCTGCGCTGCGGGAGCTCGATCGAGCAGCTCCCTTCGGAAGCTTAAAAACGGGTGTGAGATGGCGACGAAGAATAAAAACTACCTGCCAAATAGGCGTAAACCCCCGACAGAAAAGGGTTATCCATAGGCGAGCGAGGAAGAGGAGGAAGGGCGGTTACTTTTTTTCCGATTTCGAGGTGCTCCACTTTTTTTCTTCTTAACGATGAGGTTTTGAGCAAAGGAGGGGCAAAGAGGGACGCCACCTAACACGGAAAATTCTGACATGCTTCCCCTCCCCTTCTCATCTTACGTCTCGCCCCGCTCCGTTGTTAAACATAGTGGCTCAAGGCAATAAGAAGCCAATGCTAAATAAAAAAAAACCAAAGCTTGAAAGGGAGCCTTCGACTCGAGACGTCAGATTATGGCAAGGCATCGAAGGTTTTGGAATGTTTTAGAACTTTCGTCTAGTGTCGTAAACCTAACAGCTTCTGTCTAACAATATCCTTTCTAGTGATCAAGATGCTAGAAGGGAGGAGAAAAATAAGCATTTTTTTTATCGATATTGTACTAGTAGGATAATAGTATCTGCTCGTGTGTTTCGCATCACTGCCACCTTCTCCTCCTCAAAGGCGCTCCGCGCTAAACGAAGGAAATAAAATTTCGCAATTTTTTTTTTTCTTTTAAACTTCGAAAACGAGACCCGGTCCGACCCTGCATGAACTCCGCAAAAAAACCAGCCCACATGCCAAAAAAACCATACTCAGCTTGGGCTTAAGATAGCTAGTATATTTGCTAGGGATACAAGCAAGATGTTATAGCCGGGCGACTAGTGCGACGGCCAGCAAACGAGCTCTTGGTTGGGGCTTCCTTCCAAAAGGCAGGTTAATGCTTGCATCAGCGAAATGTCGGCTCATGCAATAAACACTAGCGTGCAGTGTGGGGAGCGCTCCCGAAGGAAGAAAGAAAAAAAAAAAAACATGCTGTAACCCAGCTCTTGCTAAGGCTTTATAACGAGCGTTACGGTTTGGAGAACCCGGGTTGCCTATACTGGTCAGCGCTCTCTCTTTCCTTTTGCTCTTTTCTGCATGCCAATGGTTTGTGTACATGTGTCCGTAAGTAGTTTGGTGGGTTACAGCTTGTCACAACGGAGGGAGGATTTAGAATGGTGAAGGTTTTCGGAGGAGCAAATTGTTGAGTGCGAAAGATGAAAGGTTAGAGAATCGATTGAGCTCGTGCTCCATGCAGGGAACAGGTGTCAGTGTCAGATTAGCTAGCCAATTCAGTCGATACAGTAGCTAGAAAAGGTGAATGCTGTTGTTTGAAGGTCGTCACTTAGTTCTTTCCTGTCGGCTGTTTTACGCTTGTATGCCTGAGATTCCTTGCTGGGTGGCGAGCATTGGACGATTGACGGATCGATTAGCTAATGCTTGGAGCAGGTAAAGAAGTTGACTAATTATATCTCGACCAAACATAAGCTTCCCCCCACACTGGTTTCGATATTGTTGGATATTGGATGCTTCAACGTATTTTTGCGTCGACAGCATGATATCTCTCGATATATCCGAATCACGATGCAGAGTTTTTCCAGGTCACGTTTTTTACCCCTGTCGATTTAACCCTGGCTAAGAAATCTGAAAAGCCCTTATCGATAAGCGGCAGGAGCCAAGGCGACTGTCAAAAACTAATCCTGGTAAAAAAAAATATCGTTTGCAACAAGCGAAAAAAAATGAACGAAAAATCACCCCGCGTTTTTTTTTTTGGGCGGTGAGAATTTCAAATCTCAGGGATGTTATGGGCTTCAAGGCTAAAAAAAAACGATGGGAAGTATGTTATGCACAACTGCACAAAGTCGTCAGCAGAGTTGATCACGAGACAAGGTTCATGTAATATTGTTCAAGCTTCTCCACACTTTCTTGCTAATTCTATGACATCGCTTCCTGAATAACGGAATTCTTCCATTGGTTCAGGCATGGGCGGGTTATGTTTCGGGGGTCGGATAATTGCAATTGAAAACCTTAGCTTGCAGGATTTTGCCCTTCTAGAGGCTAATTGATTCGGAAGCGAAAGGCTAACAAGAGTTCTTCGAACTCAAGTTGATATTCAAGCATGGAAGGGGGGATAATTGATTCTCCTTTAGTTCCGGCAAAGGCTGCCTCGAGGTGAATAAAGTGGCCGAGGAGAAGGATCGCCTATGCATTCTGGATCTCGAAGGTCTTGAATATCATATTCTGGCTTAGGGAATATCCCGTTGATGGCGAGGGAACGGACGACGAATGCCGCCTCTTGCCATTGCATTGCATACTGGCTGATAATGCTTGCTAAAAGCCATCTTGTTTTTTCCCACTCACAATTCGCTCTGCCGCGCCTACCTCTGCTTTCGGGTGAATCGTTTCTTTTTCTTCAATTTGCGACAAACAGGTGTTTTTCTCCACATTACGAGGAGAAGGAACGAGGTCTATGAACCTCGTGAAAACCAAAGTTATGGTCTGACGGCGGGTCATCTTGTTTATCAGAATCCTAAAAATACGTACTGTGTGTTCTACCTCCGTACATCTGCAGATTCATGCATTCAAACGTCTTTTTGCTTGAGTTGCAAAGAAAAGAGGTGATGCACTAACAGGGAAGGTCGAGCAGCCCGGTCCCACCTTTGCCCAATGGATTCATCGGATCTTTTTCAAGATTGTGATTTTTCCATATGAACAAGTTACATTGTGGGTCAACCGAAGGTGTTGTTTGTTGTTAGATTTGTAGAGGTACAAAGTAGATGTACTTATCGGACGGAGGCAACTGCATGCAAATGATACTGCAAAAAAAAGTTAAATGCAAGGGAACCGAACGTTGGAATGTTATCCGTATCGAGAGGCTGATCGATAGTTGTCATCGTTCGGTGATTGAGCCGGTATCAGCGGGACCCCTTCGGTTTTCTGACGCCATAAGGGAGTTGATCTCTTTTGTATCGAATTCGGAAGACCCGCGATGTTTTGAGTCGATGGCCGATGGATCTCCACATAACGCACTTGATATGGCCTGAAAAGCCCCGCAAACGTTGGACGCTAGATTTAAGCCGGGAGAGTTAAAGAACGAATGAATCAGAATGAGTGTGAGCATAGAGATAATCCGTTGATTGACACACGACCAAAGACGAAGAAGCATGAAATCCCAGCCGAAAGGCTGTCAGATGCAATCGGTTGAGATACACAGTCTGTGCATACATACACATACGCATACACATACACATAGACGCATACGTAGATGTAGAAGACATGTGTATGTAAGTACGGACGTACTACCGTGTATATTGTGTATACTGTGGCCCGGTATGTCCTGTCAGAATTGCCATCATGTCATGGCCTGGCCTGGCTTCGTTGGCCGTTGCTGGGAAAGTTGCTCTGGAGAATCCATGAACACGAGCATGGTTCTAGCATCCCCTTGTTTCGAGACGATTGGTTCGTGAGAATAGCGGGACGGTATCGATATACCCAACATCCCACTTCGAAGACCCTTTTTGCAAGGTACCTTGTTCACTGAAGATAGAGCTCCCAGGACTTTAGTGACCAAAGCTTCCATCAGGCGGGTCCATGAAGCCATGCATGAACCGGCTAAACCCGATCAGGCTTAGTTTTGGCCCCGCTGGTTAGTTTGAGTACCCATCCCACACACCTGTCTTACGCCCACGAAAAAAGTGAAAAAAAGCATCGATACCTAGCATGAAAATTTATAATTTTTTTTTTTTTCCTTTAGCGTGTACATACGTACAGCGGGCAAGGGAGGAGAGCAAGAGGAAGAGGAAGAAGCCTTGTCGAGGAAAGGAAGAGAGGCTCGGATGGATCGATTGTCGAGTGACATCCTGCCCAACACTGACAGACTGAACGATCGTTTGCCTGTTTGATCAGGCTGTTCAAGTTTGATTTTCTTCTCGAAAGAAGAAAAAAAAAAAAAAAAAAAGCTCTCGCTCGACTCAGAGAATAGGACAAGTTAGTTTCAAACGGCAGCAGCGCTGATTAACCCAGCACCAAGTCAAGCACAAGGGAAGAGGAGCAGGAGAGAGGATCAGAGCATCCTCGAGCACAAAATTAGTCAATCGAAGTGGAGGGTGTGTGAGCGGGCATGGTTGCAACAGCTGCACCGTGTCACTAGCAGAGGTGGAACTGGCTTTAAACCGCCATCGCTTCCCGTTTTGAAATTTCCTCTCTCTTTCTTTTACTTCCTTCCCTCTTTCTTCCTTTTGGACCTTATCGCACTCTTTCCTCTCACAGGGACCAAACTGCTCTAATATTAATTTAATCCGTTTCCAACCACAGCAATTCAACATTGGAACTATCTATAGAAATTAGTATACATCACCATGCAGGTTGTCGCAGAGCTGTAAATGCCCCTCTGGGGTAGCGAAGTGTATGCTCCGTTATCTCAGCCATCAGCTTTAGCAACATAGTACGAACGATATCGAAGAACGGAACGAACGAATATTCGGACGACTTGATCATAAAATCATCGTCCTTGATCTATATATTATATTATACTATCCATCGATATAGTTAACTACTACAAACGACAACCATCTCCACGCGATCTACCAGTGCCTGTGATCTTTGGTGAAGAAAGATCATAGATTGCACGTCCAAATCGAATCCAGAAGCTCTCAACCTGCACCCAAACCAATTACAACCGCAATCCCAACGATATCGAGCGGGGCAGATATCATAGTCATTGCATTATCAGATATTCTGTTCCCTACTCGATCTCGTTGTCGTACCCGAGAGAGAGAGAACAAGACCACATCGCAGAACGAGAGAGATATATCGATATATACGACCATACACACTCGATATAATATCAAGACCTGCCCCCTCTCCAAGAGCTCCGAAAAAAGCAGAAAAATTCTTCCACTCTCAGATAACTCCTTCTAAAGTGACCTGACCATCCACCACCCGTTTGATTGATCTAAAAGACTCAGACATCTTCCCAACTCTATCCCAATTGCCTTTTTTCCTGCTTATACCGGTCCCTTCACTGAACAGAATTTTCCGGCACCTTTCCTTGGCGTTTCGTCGCAAACAGCCATTTTAACTTCACCAACAACACATTGCTCAACACACTCTCGGATTCTGCCTATCGTGAAGCCCTTTCCCTCCATAGACAGACAGGCTTGATCAGAAAAGACTTCAACAAAGCCTTTTCTTTAGTTTACTCGGTTCCATAAGACCCTGTGAATACCAAAAAGTGATTGTTTCCATCTTCCGCTTGCATTGATAATATACCATACATTTGTTGGGCGTTTACAACTGTGATTGTGGGATTCATATCAAAAAAGTTCTTGAATTCGAACCAGGCAAAAAAGTTTTCTATCGTTATTTTTTATTTTTATTTTTATTATCGTTATTTCGCCCTCGATATCGACTATTTCCACTATTTGCTACTGATATAATCAGTGCCGCCGACTTTGCCGAGTAGCAATTGGCATATAGTACACAATTCTTGAGGTATGCTGGCATCCCAAGAATTGCTCGATATGCTGCTACTCGATGCTAACATGATGACGGCAGACTCCACACTCCTCCCTTCTGTATACCTGTGAAGAGGTGCAGACTCAAGGCTTCGTGCCCCGCTCCTTGCCATTTAACATATACAATTGGCTTTCCCCCTTCTCTTTCATCCGTCACTCACCGGGAATATACATCCACAATGCCTCGTCACAATAGAATGAGAATGGAGTGGACGTTGGCCTCGTGCCGAACCCCCCGGAGCACTCGCAAGGATATCGAAGACATTTTCCACAAGCCTAGTTCCGGTGGCAACCGAATCTCGAAACCGAAAAGCAAGAAACATAGCTCAAGCAATAAGCCTGCTAAGAAGGCTGAAATCAAAGGATCCTGGGACCATACTGGAGACGACTCGAGCCAGATCGCCGAGGGAGAAGGTAACGACAGCGAAGATGGCTCCGAAGACTCAAGCGACAAACCTTATGTTAAAGGCCCCGCACTGACATCCAGAGGTCATCTTAAAGGCAAAAAACAACAATCCTCAAAGAAAATCCGCAATAAGAAGACAAGCAGCGCGGGGCCTACCACACTAGGGGCGTTCGCACGTCATCATCACCACCAGGACGAGACACCAACTAAGAAGCGCAGCGGAGCTCCAATCTTCGCATATGAAAGCGACAGCGACTGTTCGTCCTTGACAATGGACCTTGAGATTGACGACGAAGAAAGTGCGTTGAATGAATACAACAGCATGATATCTGATTCCGAAGCTAGCGACGTTGAAGACGGTGACTTGTCATCTGATATTGACGAATTGGACGATGACGAAGAAGATGACGACATGGATGAACTCGACGAGGATGATCAGAGCATCCTTGATGAAGAGACGGATTTCATTATCGGGGCTCCAAAGGCTCCTGTTTCGGATGACGGGTTTGCGGACGCTATTTACACCGAACTAGAGATTCCAAATTCTCCGGCCGCCCTGTCTGAAGACAGTGACGATGAAAACGAAGACATCTATATGGATATGGACGATCCAGTAGTTCAAAAAATCATGAACCATTCATATACGATCTGCGGTGACAATGGTGATCACTCGGATGACATGTTCGAGCCATACTTTTCGGACGAAGTATATGATGATTCTGACTACGATAGCGATGCTACGATCTATGATGGTAAGCAGGGACGGCACTTTTACATACCAATAGTCTTTCTAACATGATAGTAGTGCCATCTATCCCCTCTCGGTCCCCATCTCCAACTCCAGTTCCCGACTCCGTTGACGAGAAGACTCCAACCAAGCCTGCCAAAAAGGAATTCTCCCCGCCTAAGACTGGATTTTTCAAGCTCAACCCCGAACGTCTTCTTTGCATTGTTGAGAAAGTCGATGGCTTCCACCGTGTCCTTACTATGACTGCCGATGACTTCCACCGTAAAGGCGACTTGAGCAGCAGCGATACTGCCGCCACAACCCCCAGCGGCAAAGCGAGCGAGGAACTGTTCGCCTACCTCCCACCCCAAAGCCAATATAGTAATTCCATTCCTAGCGAGGATTGGGACTCTTCCTCCTCCTTCAACAAGAATATCTTCGTGGGCTCTGAGTGGGATGCATCTTCTATTTTTGATACCACTCAGTGGGGCGAATATATTATCGATCCGAACTTTAAGAGTACCTTCGAGGACTTCACTACCTTCGACGAACTCCTCGTAGAGCCTCTAGAGCGCCGAGGTTCCGAATCCTCTCCCATCCGCGCCTTTTCCGTTCCTGTTACAGCCTTCCGAGCGAACCAGAATAATGCACTCTCTAGAACCAACAGTGTGGTCGGTGGCATCCACTCTTCTGGTATCAAGAAGAACGCGCCCAGGAAGGACTCGTCACTCACGCCCTCTCAGCGGAGAAAGTCGGATGCTACGCAACCCGGAAGGCAAAAGACCCCAACCCCGCCAGTGCCATTCCCAGTGCCACTGGAACCGTTGTTTGCAGACACTCGCATTAGTGCGAACCCCGCAGCCGTCTAAACCATCACATTTCCCTCTCATATACCCGGAGGTCAAGCCCCCCCGCTACTTCTACCCTTCTTTTCCTATACCTCTCTCGCGCACTTATTTCCTTGAAGATATCCCCTATTCCTAGTCATACGGTTGGTGTTTATTGTTTTTATTTCTTATTTTATGAAACTTGCAGGTTGCATGGAAAAGTATTCCTTTTCGCATTTCTTTCGAAAAGTTGAAGACACGATTTCTACCGGTTTTTTTTTTTTACGATTGTCATGGGGAATCTGCCTTGGTCTTCTCATTTCACTATTTCCTATCCTTGATCTATCTTTCGCTATGGGTATTTCTTTAGTTATATGAAATTGGAGGGGTTTCTGCTTTTTTTTTCTTCTATCCAAATATCCTTTCGACTTCACGGTGTTTCGACTTTACAGATTTGGAGTTTCTGATTTTGTTTCTTTTCCTTGCTTAAGAAATTCATCGTCCACAAGGCTTTAGGTTTTTTTTATATATTCCTGTCCTTGGCCTTTGCTTTGACTTTTCATTTGGGAAATGGGGGTCATATAGTGGCTAGTGTTTTTCTTTTCCATTTTATTTTACTTTCTCCGTTTTTTATTCTAGCTCTCCCGGTTCGTTAATCACGAGCATTTTACGATATTTCTTTTTTTGCCCTTTGAATATCGAATTGCAAATGCGATGAAATGTACGTCCTTGCAGAAAGTGTTATATAAAGGTTAGGAAAAATGCGAGAATACAAATGATATAAATTTCCAAAAAAAGTTCTATTGGCGTTTGATACTGCTTGTGTGTGAAATGTAGCTCATGCGCGGCCCATGTGGCATGCGACCTCCTGTCAAGACTTTTTTTTTTATCGAGTTTCCTAATGGGGTGCACGCACTCGGTAGACTCGGAACTTTGGGTTCTAGGCAACTGGATTTACTTGAGGTGATGTCCTGGCGGGGGATTTGGAGTACTAGTAGGTGGGTCTGATCGATTACCATGTCTTTGGTAGGATCGCAAGAAGAGCGCTTCTTGCTGAGGTTTAGTACTCGGTTATCGGGTATCGAAGAAAATGAGATATAAAGTTTTATACATGAGTAGAGGTATATACAGACATAACGCTTTTGAGAAATTGAAAGCAAACTCGTGGGGAATATGGAAAACTAAGTACAAATGTGGATGCAATAGTGGTATCTAAGTGATCTCTGAACACACGCCCTCTTCCTTCTTTCCACACGGAAAGTTTTGTCTAGACACGCTCTCGTATAGCTCCCATTCCCGGACGAGGGGTGGGGAAAAAATAACACATCGGGATCCTCATCAGAGTAGATTCACGGGTAACGGTAGCATCCGGCTTCCTGGATTTATTAATCGTCTTGGTGACGATTTGCAAATCACAACCCTTGCAGTCGAGATCGTGGGGGATCGCGGCCATAGTTTTGTAGACGGTGGTGGTGTACCGTTGGTTTGCGGGGGGGTAGGAGGTTGTAACGGTGAATTTGGTGATGCAGGTGGATGTGATTCTGGTGACGGTGGGTTGGGCGACGAGACCCGGGTTTGTGATTCTGGTGACTGTGGGGTCGGCGAGTCTGTCGTCGGTGTTGATTGTTCGGGTGACTATCGGTTCGGAGAATGGAGCTGGGGCGGCGAGGGCGGCGCTGTGATGGATGTTAGAAGATTGTATATTGGGATAATATTGGGAACATGGAGGTTGGTATACCTAGCTAGGCTGAGAGCAACGAGGACGGTAGTGAAGAACTGCATATTGTCTTTCAAGCTCGGATATAAACCTGAGATCTGTATATCGGTGGTAAAATTATAAAGAATTTAGCTATATAGATTTTGTCTGGACCGGTTCTATTGGTTTTATATGTACAGACAAGATGGAAAAAGACTAATATGAGAGCGGAACTGCTACCATTTATATACTCGATACCAAATCCTCAGGAATACCTACAGAGCGACAGGCGTGATCATACATGCATCTTCATGATACATGGGTAATCGTGTCACCCGCAGCTGAAGCAAAAAAATAGATTAGCCTCTAGGCTAAAAAGCGTCCCGTAATCGTTATCAATAATCATAACCAGGGGGGAACTGGGGCGAAAGATGAAATCCCTCGCAAGATTCCTCTGAGGCTCACAATATAGGCACACAATATACTTCTCAATTAGGAATCTGGGGGTTGGTTGCATTTTGGAGGATCCTTCCTAGTCAAGTTAACCATCGCTTGTCCCGGTCAGGGCAAGGGAGCTGTTCGGCCGCCACTGTGGTGTGCGAATCCCGATGCTACGCGATAATTGGGGGGGTTGAAGTTCTAGATTTTTCGGATAATAGGGATTGTCTTGGATGTTAGGAATATCAAGGTATAGTTGATATATGGCATTATATTGTTAGCTGTTGCCCTTACGGACTTTCTTTGGAGTTTTTCACATGGATATCACGTTAACGAGGACGACCTTGGTAGCATATATGGTGTGATGGATGTAGTACTCGCCTTCTAGCTCAATCCTTGTAATATCCTTTTTTTCCCACTTGGCGCCGGCGCAATGCTACACAAAGCTTGCAAGGGTTCTATATAAGCAGCTGTTTAAATTCGTTTAAACTGGCTTATTTGGGCCGTATTTATATCCCTCCAATTCGAGGTAATCTATGCCTTTCACTTAAGAATGGAAGTGAATCTGGTCGTCGATTTGGTGTGTGAAACGTATGCAAATTTCCAACACTTCCAACACGAGGCCGATGCTTTGCTGAGTAGAAGGGAGCGTTCAGCAAAGATTGCATTAAATTTACTATAATCAAACCTTTAGTAAAGTAGTAGACTGGTATTTGGAGGAGTAAAATTGCCTTTTACCTGTTGCCCAGTTGCGACTAAATTCATCCATTATAATATGTAGCACAGCCTAGACTGGTTACCCGTAAGACCATGAAGGGAGCTTATGATATAAACCCTACTAAAGCTTAGACTCGTGTAGTGTACTCGGTTTTTAGGAAGAATATGGTTTATTGGCCCTTATACGCCATGATTCAGACTTTTTCCATAGTTGTGTGTACTCCCTTAAGTAGCAGGGTGTTAATATAATAGGGATTGTTTGGGAAATTCCTTAGTAGATGCTGGTATGTGAGATTGGTGAGGAGTTGAGGTGCGGTGTAGAGACAAAGCTGCACCGTCGCTCCATCGCCATTCCACCATCGTCACAGCCACCACTCCAACACCTCCATCGCGCACTCTGCCTTACCTTTAACCACCAAAAACATCTCGCCAGACGGGACATCAACCCACGAACTCCATTCCAGGCCAATTGCCAGAAATCCGCCTGTCCGAGAGGCTGGTTATGTGGTATTGATGGGAGTTATGATCCCCATCCTCTTCGTTGTAGTCCTCAATCACCACCACCAAGATCCCGTCATCTGCATCTCCTTTAGCGTCCACCTTCCTACTCCAAATATCCCAATTTTATCAAATCAGACCTTCATCACCTCCCTTTGCATCTTCTTCACCATCCTTTTCAACTACTTCTTTCTTCCCGTCCCAGTAATTTACTTACAACCAGAACCAGCATTCTAAATATCAAAAGCCCTACGACCTCCACTCAAGAGATATCGAAAAGATAAATTGAAAGATCAGGATGCCACCAACTACCCTTACCTTTCAGCGCCTTTGTGCTGGCAGCTATGAGGCTTGTGCTTCTACCGTTTCAAAATACCCCAGTCCAGCAGAGACGCTCCCTATCACACTCAACGCTTACCCGGGCAGATCTGAATTCCACAGGGTCATGACTGTCGAGTTCACGAACTGGAAAAACCAAAGATGCATCCTCACAATCCCAGCAGAAAATATTTGCTTCAACCTTCTGGTGGAGGATGTGGTGTACCTCGCTCTTACTGATTCGAATAGACGCACCGATATGACGGTTCGTTATACGCCAATCCTATCCCTCCGGAAATTATGCTAATGAGAACGTATTGTAGTTCTACATAGCAAATAAAAAGAGCGTCATGGGCCTTATTTCAACTTTCACTGTTATGGATACCAGGGACAAGGACACCGAGCTTATGGAAACACCACCGCAAATGATCAGACTGGAGCCAATCAATCTCTGGGACGTCACGACAGAAATGATAATCCTTCGCGAGTGTTCTGATACCCGTCAAGACCAGTTCGAGTTCTTTAAAGACTTGGCCAGAAGAAGAATTATCATCGTGCAAGGATTGCTAGACCCTTCGTCGGGGCTGAGCCCCCATCAAGGACTCCGCGGAAACTACGAACCAGATGATAAATGGCTTGGGTATTCGGATAATAACCGTATGGAGGTGTCACCACCACAGAGGAGGTCTGGGTTCTTCCCATTGAAAGTTTCCAAGAAGCGACGAAGCACTTCTCGCACGCACCAATCACCACGACAAGGTGATCAAGGACCTACAGATCTCAGCAACGATTCGGGTTCCAACCCTACCTCTCCATCACGCCAGCCACCGAGGAAGGTTTCGAAGAGGCACTCCCTGGGAGAAGAGGATTTCCCAATTCCACCTCAAAATGCAGGCAGCTATCACAATAGAAAACCACATGGATTCATAACCCGCGGTAAAAAGCAAATCTACGGCTACTACGACGAAGTCGAAATGGGCGGGAGTCAAGGCCGCAGAGTCGTAAGCTTCAATTCTTCCAGACGAGGATCAAACCCCAGAATAGGAGGCCGCGGTGGGGGACGACATATGACTGGGAGGAGAGTTGTCTCTGGACCAGGATATAGCACCGCACACCACGACGAGAATACAGGGGGCTACGGCCCTCGTGAAAACATTGAATCTGGAGAAATGGACGATGGAACCTCTGAAGATCCCGGGAACACTACTGGGGACCTAAGCAGCGAACTTACGTACCAAACCTCCTTACGCGACAACGAATTTCCAGAGATCCAGAGCCTACAGATGGGATCTGAGGTAAACGTTTCCTCCGAGGTTTATCATCCAGCGCCACCAGATCCAGACGAGGGCGACCCAGACTACGAGACGGGAAGAGATACTTCCAGAAGGGAATACAGGGCAAGAAGATACAGGCGTGAATCAAGAGATAGACACCCTCAAAGGAGGCGTGATCACTAGACGCACTAATATTCTTCACAATAACGACTGATAGTTTTGATAAAATTGATTACCCCCCGACCCGACCCTCTCTAACGTTCCTTGATTCTAATCAGCAAAATATATTCTGGAGTAGTCAAAGGGGTCTATTACTTTGATCAGAATTCTGTATGGCACTAGTAGTTAGAAATAAGATTACTAGTTAGGGAAATACCAGCTTGTGAATTCTAAAAGGCTAAACCGGCGCAGAATTAACTTGAGTTCTTATGACTAATTCAGCCAAAGGATATAATTGAACAGTAAAGCAGTAACAATCGATAAACACAGGCTAGAAAATTTAGCTACTCGATTTATTATACATTTGTGTCGGAGAGATCCGGACTTCGACCAACCCTGGTTTACGAGACAAAAGCCGTATCACAAAGCCAAAAGCATCTAAGGCTTCCTAGGCAAGCTGTTGTAGTTGTCAACAGGAGCAACATCCTTAATCTTCTCCCAGATGGCATCAATCCCCTTCACAGCCTCCTCACTCAACGGGCCATTATTCAACCACCCAACGGTCTGCTTGATCCTAGCCTCATCATACGCTCCGAAAATAACAGCATCGCCGTACTGCGATTCCAAACTGCTATGATATCTAACCCATCTATACCCCAACTCAGCCAACGAAATCCCCTCCTTCTTCGCAATACCCTCCCAATCATCAAGTGCGGTCCTCAACTCCTCCTTATCATACAGAGATCGGTAGATATCACCAAGCGGGGTACCGGGCGTCCATCTACCGGCAGCGGTAGCAAGTTGTTCCTTAGTTTTCGCCAACAACCCTCCGGCGAGCGGGGAGTATGCGTAAAATGAGATTCCCAACTTGCGGAGGAGGGGGAATGTGGTGGATTCCGGGGAACGGGCGAAGGGGTTGTAGTTTCCTTGGAAGACGGTGGGTTTGATCCAGCCCTTTGAGGAGGCGATGTCGTGGACCTTTTGGATGTCCTCTGGGAGGTAGTTTGAGAGGCCGAAACGTTTGAAGGCGCCGGTTTCGTAGAGTTTTTGGATGCCTTCGAGGGTATCTTCTAGTGGGATTGAGGCATCTGGTGCGTGGAGGTAGTAGATATCGATCTAGGGAAGACAATCGAAACGGTTAGTCATTCGTCCCCCAAAATGGAAAGAATAATTGAGAAAGAGGAAGAGATTGACGACATACAGGACCCAACTTCTCGCTGGCATAAGCCCCATGCTCCAGAACACCATCCTTGGTACCGGTGCCGGGCTTGAATCCACCACCTTGCTTGGTAGAAATGATAAACTTCTTTTCTGCAACGTTGACCTTTCCGAGGGTCTCCTCGGCATCACCGTAGATTTGAGCGGTATCGAGATCTTCAACACCGACGCTGCGGATGAGATCGAGGGTTTCGTGGATATGTGTGACTTCGCCTGTTTCCGGATGAGGGGAAAGCATGGCAGCGCCCCAGACGAGCTTTACTGGTGCCGACATTGTTTAATACAAATGGAAGTTGAGTAGATATGAATATGTGTGAAGTAGGTATAACTGAGAGTATAGTATCAAGTCTAGAGACTCGAAAGATATTGTTGTATACGAATAGAAGCTGCGATTGATACTGAATGAGATATAGAAAAGAATTCCGAGTCCGAAGTGGAATCCATTGCCCTATATATACAACTCCAATCGAAGGTTCGAATCATGCGGCATCCCAAGCTCGAGACAAAAGATCATAATTCGGAGCAAGTGTAAAAAGATACCCCGACCAACCTAAGCAGCTTACGCGCTATGCGACCCCAAAAACGTCATGCCTGGATGATTAACTCCCGCGCCGCCAGAATATCTGAAACCGCAAAAAAAGAATGGGGGTATCCACGCCCAAAATGGCGGAATCAGTGAAATGTGGATCCATGGGACTCCCCAATGCCCCAAAGTCGGGTTAGCATAATTCTAGATTACTAAGAAATCCGAGCCTCCCTTCACATGTGTTGGTCGTCGACGATACCACAAATGGAACCGTCGAATCAGAGCGAAGGAGCTTAATAATGTTCGTATCGGGCCGCGGTTAGAGTTATTGTGCTGCCTCATAGAAACTCTATTAATCGTACGGCCGAGAGCTATAGGTTACGAGGGGCTACTAGTTGCAGCGCTGACTAAACCCATACCCTAACCTGGTTCTCGTATCCAGTACCTGGCCGGCTTACGTAGCTTACTGTTTGTGCAACCTTCGGGTTTTTCCCTCATGAGCCCGGGCCAGGGAGCTGTAAGGATTCGATAGCTGCCAGCTGGGTGCCTGGCCATGAATCGTATCAGCTTTTCGTTCAGAGCGCAGCAGCGGCGGCGTTGAAGATACCCCGAAAGACCAAACGGCTAATTTCTCACATAATTTACGTATTTTGCATGAATCGCGTTCGAGAGATCATCGAGTCCACAACAGTTGTCTTTCGAGCGAATGTTGGAAATTAAGCGTTGAGTTGGGGAATATTTCGGTGCACACGATCAAATATTGCAAATCGCGAGAGCTTTTTCATGCGGGTCGCTGACAGAGTGGAAAATACTTATCTCCGGTACTCCGGTAGTTCGATTACTGTTGCGAATGGGGTTTATGGAGATAATACAATGGGTTAGTGGTATTAATATACGTAAATGGTTAGCTCTATCTCGAAACGCTTAAACTTCGTTAGTTTTTTGCGCCTCGTCGAACTTTTTTTGTTTTTGGTGGAATCGGACGTTGATGACGAGCTGCGAGCTTAGTTTCAGCAGGCATGTTGAATACGAAAAACACCCCGGCCGGCCCGCACCCAGCTGCAGCTCTCCCGGCTGACACTCCGATATAATGCCCAATGACCCTGATGAACACTAAGACTAAAATTGCCAGTGGGTAGATGTGGGGCCTCGCGGCGTCGGGTTATAATTGAGAGCCGAAGGAGACTTTTGGGCAGCTTAAAATGGACAGGGTCGGCTGAACCGATTCCCGCCGCTAGGGCCATTGGGTTGAATTCAGCGTCCTGACGTCCTTCCGATGGGCTTACCCACCTCTTAATCTTCAACATGATTTCTTTCCCGTTTTAAATCAATGCTGACGGTATTTCTGTCTCCAGTCGATTGTCAATACTTTTTCCAATTTTCTCAAGCTCGCAAACTTCATGCATGCCCGTCAATGGCTAGATGCGGCCTAACAAATAACATTTACATCGATATATATAGCTAGATCTATAGACAGATAAAACGAACTCCCATTCCAGATTTACATTCTCACGTCAACGGAGGCCCAAATAACTGAGGATTATATGGCGTATACCCAGGCGGCAACCCACCAGCCGGCGGAGGGGGAATAGGAGACGTCGTCAACGTCAGGGTAGGAGATGTGGGGGGTACCGGCGCGGGCGGAAGCTGATGCACGGCCATTGGGGGTATAGGTATTTGCATGTTAGCGGGGTATTGCCGGTACGCCGTTTGGGTCGGGCCTGGCGGTGACTGCCACATTGGTTCCGAAGGTGTCATTCTGTCGGCTTGACGCCGTTTTCCGAGCGCGTATGCCAGATAGGCGATTAGACATAGGCATACCGCTCCCACGGACCCGCCGACCGCGCCACCGATCACCACGGGATTTGGACCGGAAGATGATGAACTTGCTCCCGGGACGGCTGTTAGTGTCGGTGTGGAAGTTGTGCTTGTTGTCGTTCTACTCCCTGGGATAGTATTCGAAGGTGTATTCGGGGTGGGGGTAACTCGCAAGGTTGTATCGATTGAAGGTGAGCTTGTTGTCGGCGAGGGACTTGGAGAGGGTGTTACGAAAACAGTTTCGACTGAAGTCTCGACGGAAGTCTCGACGGTTTTGAATGTAGATACCCGAGTCTGGGTGGATACAGCGACCCCGATTGTCGTTCTGATACTATTCCCCCCTACGATAATCTCAATTAGTCCTTACGCCAGTCTAAAAAAATACATAGAAGAAAAAAAATACAGGCCGACTCACCAACCAGAGTAAAGACATCACTCCTTTCCTCACAACGATCTCCATCATTATTCCGCTCCTGAAAATAACAAAAAAAGGCATTCACATTGTTACTACACGCTATGAGAGGCCCCCACTGGTCGTACGTTCCTTCGTAGATACACTCATTTATACAAGCCGAAGACCCCCACGATTGATCGGTACAACTACCCCTCGCGTAAGTCGATACGTAACCCTTATCCTCGGTATAAGCCATAGAATGGCAGACCCCGTTCATAAGACAATCGGTACCGTAGGAACAGCACATGGAATTGCTAGCGCTCGGGTTGCAAGGCTGATCGTTGGATTGGGAGCCATCGGGGAAATAGCATGCGGCCGTTGTACCGGATGTAAAAGAAATTATTGTAATAATAAAAAGTATTATTGCATATCGTGAACTATGGTATATTCGGTCGAAATCCTTGGTCCGTAGAGGGGAATACAGCATATTATGAAATGAAAGCCAGGTGGGAATTTAGGCTTGTTCCGAGATAAGGCTGGTTTTGAAGCTTGTTTGAAACCAAACGAAAGGGACCCCGGACGTGCTTATATAAACCAAGAGGGGAAGGGAGGCTGAAAGAAAGTCTCCCACAGGAGGCTCATGCACGCCAATCATCCCGATCGTGGGGAAACCGGTTGTCTCGAAAGCGGAGACGATATGCCGGTATTTGCTGTTAAGCATAATCTACAATTGGAAGATAAACTTGTGGAAACGGGCTAACAAATGCACGGTTTTTTCGATTCCTTGCCGTAAAAGCGTGCCGATATCGCGAAACTGCAGCTCCGTCTCGTAATTAACGATCTGTAATTGGCCGTTGCATTGGGGCAGCCTGGTCAGTACTGCATGGTGTGCATGGAATACTTCTGGTCCATATGCATGCCATGGAGCCTCCTCGCGCCCTGCGGTTCTCGATATAGTATACACCGTCTGCAACTGTCGAAACTCTTAGGGACTTGTGAATTTGAGGACAGAGAATATTAGAGCAGGTACAAGTCTGTCCGTGCGGTGGGCCCCCAAAGGAATACCTGCATAGGTACTTGCACATTGCCTTCAGTAGCGCGATTCGATTTTCGGACAAGACAAAATTGCGAGATCAATGGACCAATGACAAGAAGTGAGGCAGTCCCACAAGCTCGATTCGATCGAACTGAGCCGCAAATCTTTCTATTGTTCCTTCGGCGATTGTCAATCGATTTCTCCTTAAGATTCTCCATCTGTTTCTATTACTGAAAATGTATCCTTCTGTCTCCCGCATGCATATTTTCGAGCTGCAAATTGATGGATTCGAGGCTAGCTGCTGGACTCCGCCCCGAAAACTGTGTTGCTGACGGTTTTCCAACACCGCGATGGGTGGACCTGCCGCCTGGTCTTGGCCGGGCCATTGATCTCAGATTGCATTTCGGCGACTTCCGATGGCCTCAGAGCTTTCCTGGCCTCGAATATCCCTTTCCTCTGATAAGGCCGAACTTTTATAAACCAG
Organism: Arthrobotrys musiformis; assembly: GCA_036971715.1. NCBI lineage: Eukaryota > Fungi > Ascomycota > Orbiliomycetes > Orbiliales > Orbiliaceae > Arthrobotrys > Arthrobotrys musiformis. The sequence continues at coordinate 1,746,582 of JAVHJL010000008.1, forward strand.
ACGCCTCCCCTGATCAGAATCATCTTCCATTCTCCAGAGTTGAGTATCTCGAAGACCCAATTGGCCAGAGCCGAGCTAGAGTTGAGGAAAAGAACATTCCATCGCTTGGATGCCGCAGCAGCTGCCAAACTCAACCGCGACCTCACGGCTGCAGACAATCATCACCCACCTCTCCATAGCCTCCCCCTCCGCATCCAAACACAGAATGCCTCCAATCACCTGCCACGTCCTCGACACAGCCTCTGGCGCTCCTGCAGCCTCGGTACCCGTTACCCTGAGCCTTCTCTCGCCTTCAGTCGCCGCCCTTTCATCCTCACCCGAACCTACTCAGGTCGCTACGGCGAGCACAAACAGCGATGGGAGAATAGCAGCTTGGTCTTCGGACTTCAGTATCGAGAACGGTCAGGTCTATAAGCTCCGTTTCGAGACGTGGGACTACTTCAAGGGAAACACCTTTTTCCCGTACGTGGAAGTCACGTTTGTTGTCAATATGGAGAAGGATGGGAGGGATCACTATCATGTACCTGTACTATTAGCGCCATGGAGCTACAGTACTTACCGTGGAAGTTAGACGGGATACCCTTTTGCTGAAATATACGACAGATCTTTTTTTTCTTCCTCATAAGTTTCCACGCAGCGATTAGAGGTAGAACTTTGATTAAAATAGAAATCCGACCATATGATCATCGAATTGAAGAGACAGAGATTTTGAAAGCGACCTGGAATTAGCATCGGTGGATTTAGGCTGGCGGAGCCCAGCTACATGGGTTCCCGAAAGCTTCTGTATACGAACACATGCGAGCAGTTTCTCGGGTGTAGATACACCGAAGCAGCCTTGTAGTTGTAATATATCATGAGGTAATATAAGATCTGGAAGTAGCACACACCCATCGCTTGTATATATAGTCTTATACAATGTCATGTCATGAATGCAGCAGCCCTTGAAAATGACTTCATCCGGCAGCCGAAGGCTGAAGCTTCTAGGTCTACCCAACCGAGCCGCGTTGGGAGCCACAGAAATTACAACGTGACAACCCATATCGATATCCAGCCCTACGGAATTCCAGCTGGGCGCCATTCGTCTAAGATTTGGGAATTTAAAGTACGGATATGCTTCTATTGTAAAAGTTTCGCATCCGAATACAATGAACGGCTAGCCTCTCGAGACTAAATGAACAGTATGTACAGCGTTGAATTTGCTGGGGAAATTGACTTGGGAAGTAAAAGGTTATAAACCGCCCAGGCATGTTCCTATACCACCCCTCAAGATGTTCGGGCACACATGCACATAGACATATCTCATGCTTCAGCATAGAAATGGGATGGATAAATTAAATGCTGCGAGGTCGAATTTAAAAGGAAACTCGCAGAAATATCGAAGGAGAAAAAAAAGACCCAAAGAGGCTCCTAGCGAGATAAGTCGATAAATACGACGACTGGGCAGTGTAGATATGCTGATGATCAGAAAAGCCATGATCATCTCTAAAAGTCCCAAGATGGGCTCGATCGAATTATATACTTCGTGCGTTTTAGACGTCAATCATCTCAATATCTTCGTAGCCGAGACACGGAAACGGAACGGCACCGTTTAATTAACCTTTGACCTTTGACCTATGTAACACGCTTGGTTTTTGCGCGTACCGTGCCTACGCAACTTTTGACTCTCATCTGCACAAGCGGAGACTTAATCGCTTGACGATTTGTGAATGACACCATGCATGAAACATAGATAGATTGTTATTATCGATATCCCGGGTAGTATATAGCTATGCAGGTGAACCGTGCAAATCTCAATGACTCGTACCAGAGGCTTCTCAACCGATCTAACCGCTTGGGAAGGTGGTGGCGTTTTATTCTTTAAATAATTAATTACTTCGATCTCGGTAAGTGCGGCTCCTTCATTCGAAGCTCAAGATACGGCCGGGTGTAGGCTGCTGAAACATTGGACGCCTGTTTTCTAGATTTAATTATAAGCCTACCTTCGAACCGGTGGGCTTTCGGTGCAAGCAAGTACTCTAGGGTACTAACTAGAGGCCAGGATAGACTCCTAGGTATAAAAACGCTACATATACTGGTAGGCTGTAGCTAATGTATGTCCGGGTCATAATCCTTTAGATTTGACATATCCCACCAAAGTAGTAGACTACGCTAGAGTAGATCATTGTCAACTGTCTAGCTAATTGTATGACGGGAACCCCTTTGCCGAGGGGACGATATATAGAAACGGACATCCCCGAGACCACCAGGAGTGGAATATCGGCATGAGAAAAGTACTAGTATACTTACGGCCAACGGCTCGTCGCCTAGGCTCACTCACGTCGACGGGTAACCTCTCTCGTGCGGATCAATTAAAAACCAATACCTTCCCCTTTACTACCTTGTCCCGGTGGATCACTAGCAACAATGAAACATTTGTCGCGCTCGGAGATGCCCACATGTACGCTTCATGCAGGCGAATATTCTAAGATCAGGTCCACAGTCGTATCTCTGCATGCAAGGTTTAATTAAACCACTTCTTCCTTGATATTCACAACGTGCGACCAACCAACATAACCAACGGGATACCCGGTTTGCCAACTTGGTCAGTTTAATCGCAGATCCCGGCTTTCCAAACATATGAATTGTTGGAATTCCAGCCTCAAGATATATTATGGGTTATAACTGGATAGAACATTGGGGGGGCCCATAGCCATGGATCTATCGTCCGCATAACAGTCGCAGCCAGATTGATCCTTACACCTTGTCAACGTCGCCGGCTGCCTTATCCGCAGGGACCACTGCCTAAAAACAAAAACCCCAGATGATCTGATAGAATTTAAGGCTGAGGTGACTCAAAACCAACAGAAACAGCAGGGGATAGTATCGATATCGTTGCGCGGTGATACCGACAAATTCTCCATTGGATGGCTTCATTAGTATCCTGCACCTTGGCACCATGAAATGTTACGTATCCCCAGTACGCACCCCTATATCGAAAAAACCTCGCCCATCCAATAATATATTATAACGTCGAAAGATAAATATAATAGATCACGAGTCCGTAAGGCCACAGCGATTTAACCCGATTTCATCGTACGGCTGCGTGGATACCAAGTTAACTTGTAAGCGAGGTAGCACCCAAAACTTTGCCCCACAGGGTAGCGCTGCTAAACGCTAAGCCAAAGGATCCTAGGAAGGAAAAAAAAATCAATTCGGTGTTCCAGATATCCGACTTGCGAAGCTGCGGGCTCCACATGAGTTCCAACAAGGCTCCTTCCTGGCATTTCCATGCATGAAATTGTTCTTTTTTTTCTGCACGTTTTAACTCGCCGTAAAGACATAATACCACCCTAGAAGAATTAATATCAAGGTGGGGCTGGGGGGGATCGAAATTGTGTAGGTATGTTCCGAGGAAAAGGAACCTTTGGTGTTCTTGTGACAGGGTGTGGGTTATAGCTAATTATAAGTCCATCCGGTTGGAGAAAAAATCCCTATTCCGCCCGAGTTTGCATGAGAATCGTGGTTGATGGTTCGTTGGATCTGGGTGGTTAAGGCAAAATATCGTGTATCCCGGTCTACTCCATGTCGGTCTCCATGATAGATAACTTTTCTAAGCGAAGGAGGGCCCACCGTACCGATTCCATTGAAACAATATGGACCGGACCCTTGGCGGAGGGATACAAAGGGGACCAGGGCTGGATACATCGCGACAATCGGTCCGACTATTGGGGCGCGAGGAAGACCAAAAGCACCTTCCACGATCATATCGATGCATACCGAACAAAAAAAAAAAAAAAAAAAAGAAGGGCAATGGCGTAGATGTATCTGGCAGTGCATAACAGTCAACAAGATCGCGGCCGTCGGTCCCTCCGCCTCTGTTAAATAGCACGGCCGAAAGATCTTGGGGACTGTACAGTCCAATTTATTTTCCCTTTTCTGTTGCTGCATGCCATGCGCATGCAATGTTGGAGGAAGACCGACTTTGCCCACTCGAGATAACTATACGCAAAGGCGCTCCCCCCTCCAAGCTTGTGGTCAGACCATCCCTATATTAGCTTGCCGCCTCCGCCAGCACAAAACGCCTCAGAACCCCATTTTTTGTGGAGAAAGGAAGTTCAAAGAAAGAAGTGGGCCGGCACTGCACCTGCGGGATCTGATAAAGGACCTTGATGCTCACAAGACACAAACTGTAATTTTTGACATCCCCCTTCCCATACCAACTTTATCTTCGAACTCGATTATATCCCGTTCGGTTTCTTTTAAAACTTAAGCATCACAAACAAAAAGCCATGGTGGGAGTTGCCGGCCGCAGTAAAGGCTGTAAGACCTGTCGGGACCGGAAAATAAAGTGCGGTATGTTATCGTCCATCTCCCCTTTCCCTCGTTCAGCCGTACCGGTATGCTTGATGAGTAAAAGAAAAAGCGGCACCTCGCAGAATGCTTCCCCATTGGGCTGCATTCAGCGAGTTATATGGCCCAACTTCGTCCCAATTTGTATCGAAACTCCATATAAACTTATAAAAAACCGCCAAAAGAACCTCGACATCATCATCACAAAACTTAAAAATCACGTCTTGACCCGCAGAAAAATGCGGCATTGCATATATACCTGCACCATTATATAACAAAATGGCAATTACTGACCTCTTAACCCCGAAAAAAATCACTAGACGAAACACGGCCGGGATGCATAAGGTGTCAAAAGATAGGCAAGGACTGCCCGGGTTATGCTCGCCCGATCCATTTCGTGTATAGCTCCCAGCAGAAAGGGTCCCCAGTAACATGGGACGAAGCCCCGACGACGACGACGATAGAGAGCTGTCAGCTGCAGCTAATTGTTGCCAATGGCGCTCCCAAGAAGAGCCCGAGGGGTCGACAGGGAGAGGTTATCGGATCTGTAAGCAGGCACCGGTACCTGATACTTCTAGCACTGAGCTGCCCGCAGCCGCATGAATACATGCATGAAAAAGACCGCATTGCCCTTCTATCGATAAGGAATACGAGTCTATAAGAGAGCTTGGCTAATCCTTTGGCCTTTGCGATTCAATATCCAGGATATCTACGTTTCGAGCAGCACGCCCAGTGTGATCCGAAATACGCCTCTCAACATCTCCATCCCCATCAACAAGACAGAAGTATACGTCAAAGTATACGTCCAGGACTTCATCCATGTCTCCGCACCCTATCGATCAGTCTTCAAGACGGCCATGGTGCCCTACCGCTTCGGCCATCTCTACGCAACACACTTCAGAACCGGTGATTCTCCAGAGATTCGCAAGGAACTCGAGGATGCATTTGCCTCTTGTGCTACCACGTACTTTGCACTCAAAGAAGGAGATGTGAACTCCAAGATTCAGGGGCATATATTATACTTGAAGCTACTAAGGCAGTTGAAAAACTATGTGAAGAATGGGCTGGCGAATTTGGATCCTGCTGTGTTTTTGTATACTTGTATGATGGCTGCACATTATGAGGTTCGTATACACCTTCTTGGACATGTCGACAGCTACTACGGTCGTGATATCACAACTCTATTACATTAGCCTGAAGGGGTATTGTAGAATGAAGGTTTACTTACTGACTCTTTTCTAGATGCTGACGTCCTCTTCGGCATTAACATGGCTCTACCATCTCGCCGCTCTTGGTCGACTGATACTATCACTCGGACCATACGCATTCCAAGACCCACTGGCAGGCGCAATCCTCGAAGTAGTCAGGCCGTACATAATCATGAACGGCATGTTAGAAAGAAAGCCCAGTTTCTTAGAACACGAAGATTGGATAAAAATCCCAGCCCAATATTACCCCGGTGGTAAAAGTATGCAGCGTCGATTCCATATATTATATCAGCCGCTCTGACGCACCAGACTGACATTCTTCACAAAAAGGCTGCTGGAACCGCCTCGTAGATATAGCCACTCAATTCCCGCGCCTGGTAGGAGACGGCTACGCCCTTTCCCAAAACATCACCCGCGAAGCTAGTTCCATGCACGTTCAAAGCTGCCTAGACGCAGCACAAAGAATGCTCGCCTGGCGTCGCGAATGGAACGAAACATACGGTCAAGAACCACACACTTACGCCATACCATCGACTTCAATCCCCTACCTCTCAGCTCAAGACGAACAAGGCCCCCTCTTCGACACAATCCTCTTCTACGAAAACGTCTCGATTTCAACGACGGTGTACCAATATAACGTCTACATCCTGATACTAATCTCCCATCTATCGAAATTCATCCCATGGTTCGAATTGTATTTTGGAAAATACGACCCGTTGACGGAAAAACTGAAACGAGCGATCGGTTCGTTCGAGGTCGAGATCGTATGCCGTGAGATCGCAAGATCGGTGGATTACCAACGCGCTCCGGAGTTCAAATACGGATCCACAGGATTATATTTCGGCGTCAAGGTAGCCTACGATTTCATCGGTACCAGCACCAGATTAGGCCGTTTCTTCGAAAGAGCGGTGCTAGATTCCCCATTAATGCGTAGAACCGGGGGAACCGCAGCAGATGACCTGTTAAAAGCATGGTACGGCCCCACCCCGCCAACCGAAGAACAAATCTTCATGATACAAGAGGAACGACTGCGAAGGGCGACATTAGCAAGAGAAGCAGAAGAACAATCCCAGCAACAGCAACCCATGATGGATCTAGGATACGTCCTCGGTGACTTTGTGATCTAAAAGCAACACCCGGCCTGACACGGCGGGATACGTACGCTCGGTTTCGAAGTCTATAATAGGTGTTATAGTGTGCTTTTAAGTAATATCATTGATATCCTTTTTTTGTTTCTTTACGCGAGGAGTTTTGGAACTCAACGCTGGTCTCGGGCTATTGAATACGTGGGGGCTACTCTACAATGTTTTGAAACAAACCGGAGTTCGAAAGATACGGCACCGACCTCATCTATACCATAATGTACTATAACCCCACGGACCCCGCGACGGTCTAAGTTTTATGGAGACGAGCTCGCCACTGCGCCTTCGTTTTAACATAAATATAACGGCTTTAATAAGATAGATAATACGAAATGTTGGGAAAAGTCAAAAAATATTCATAGGATAAAAATTCTCGTTCTTTTTATCAAATATATTTCAAAAGTTTTTGTCTATCCTGAGTAATAATAATGATAATAATATCCCGCATTAAACAAGGCGAAGAGAACAAAAGGGTCGTGCTGGGAAAGGGGTAGGGTTTAAAGGAGTGATAAGCTCACGGTCTTATGAATCGAAAAAAAAAAAAATGATATATGGAGAAAAAAGGGCTTGCTTGAGAGCTAGGGTAGAATAGAATTAACAAAGAAAAGATAAAAGTGAAAAGAAAAGAAAAATGCTATGTACGCGGTAAAAGGAGGGCCAGACCCAGGCTCATAATGGGAAAGGCATGCAAAGAAGTGAATAACTGATGAAAAGCGAATTGAAAAAAGTCACAGCCGCAGAAGCAAAGGCTAAAGTGGAATTGGGAAGCATTGTGACATCGAAGGGTAATGAACAGAAAAAAAGGTGTAGCCCATTGTCGCCCGCCCGGATTTTTTTTTGTAATGTATAAAGCAGAGTAGAATGAAAGAAACCTCAACGACGCCTCCCGAGGCAAGAATGCCCCCCCGAATCAGTGTAAAAGACATTAGACAAAGGAAATAGTGGTGTAGGGGAATATCAAGCAGGGGTAATATGTAAGTAAAGGGGGGAAATACAAAAGTCTCCTCGAAAGAAACGCCAGTTCGCCATAAATATTTTTTCCCGCTTCACAAGCTGCCGAAAACAAACGCGATATGAAAGAATATTAAGGGTAATGCATGTACAAAAGAAATGAATAGGTCACAGCCTGCGAGGGGCTATGCATGTAAAAGGCAGTAAGCCCCGAGTCGAGGGGCATTTACTGTCATACTAGAAGATTCGGAATCGAAACTCAAAGCCGAACGAAGGAAACTATCTCTTGTGGTGGATGAAGTTCCTGAATCTCCTCACACTGTCTTCTCCCTCCTCGATCAACTCTCTGGCGAAGCCCTTGCGGATGGACATATCGTCCCTGCTGCTCCGTGGGACGCTATCGCCGTTTGCTCGCTTTTCGCGGTCGAGGAGGTCCTTTCGCTCTCGTCGCCTGTTCTCGATGTCGTCTTGGCTCAGGTGACCGTACCCGTTCCTCCGTTTGAAGCAAAGGTCCATAAGGGCACCGGCATCGATGCACTTTCGTGGAGTTGTCTGGACGATCTGAAAGACCTCGACGGGGTCGCCAACAGCTCTAATAGCTGGCTCGGCTATCTTGAAAAGGCCGAGGGATACACGGAAAAGGATCTTCGAACCCTCATAGAAGAAGGCATCCCAGACACGGAGAACGCTTTCGATTGGAAGGTTGGAAATGAAACCGGACATGAGCCAAGAGGCGGTACAGAGTGTGATGTCGGGAAGCTTAGAGTTGTTGAAGTTGACTGAGGTACCATCGAGACAAAGGCTGATCTTGGCCCAGACATGGGGCATAGCATCCTTGACAGCCATCATGAGAACCTATAGCATGTTAGACAAATACCACCCAGAAAAAGAGAAGGAAAATGAGGTACAAAAACTTACAGCCTGATCGATGTTGCTACCCTCCAAACTACGTTCGTGGGTGCCAGGGAGGTATTGGTGAGTGATGATGTAAAGCATCCAGAATGCCTTCTCCTCGTCCATGAACAAAAGCAACATGCCAGCCCAGAAATTCAAGCTTTGACAGTAACCAATTCTGGGTACGTAAAGCGCAAATGCTGTCAAAACTCGTCGAAGACTCTGAATTATAGGCGTTTCAACGATCTTAGAGTTGGATTGCTTGTGCTTTGTCAACTTGGCGCCATTGGAGAGAGGGAGTTTTTGTTCTGGCTTGAAATGTATGTTGTCTGGGTGGGTGCGGTGAAGATCACGTTCAATAAGTTCTGGAGCCTCAGAGTCGGTTGGAGCGCCTTGAGCAACAAGTTTCTCGTAAAGGCCCGGATTTTTGTTGATGTACTTCTGGCCACTAGCGTAGAACCACCAAGCGTTGCCTCTCCATTCTGGGGGGATTCCCTTTCGAACGAACCTCTTGACTATGGAGAAATTAGCTGTTGGAATTCTAAATACGAAGGAAATAGACTATACCTTTCTGAGACCGAGGTGGGAATCGAACAGGAATCTCGTTATCCAGAGGGGTGAGTCCGGCCTCCTTGAGTAAGGCACTCCACTTTTTCTTTCGGCGGGTAAGAATTTCTTCGTATTTGCCGTTCCAGGCGTTGTATTCAGCTGCAGTAATATATTGAGTCTCCGTACGGAACCTATTACGAATGTTAACTAGGGAATTCATGCGAAACATGCGGCTCGGTAAGACTAACCCGTATCGATCACGAGGTGCAGATGGCTTCATCGGAGGGTACCTTGGAGGAGTGTCTTCTGGAGCAGGACGATTAATTTCGCTCCAGTCATCGGTTATCTCGGCCTCGGTTGGGACAGAGGATTTCCTCTTGTCGGTGATTGCCTGCCACTCGTTGTTCTGAGCATCATGGAGCTCGGCCTCAAGGTTGATACCGTTTTCCAACACCAAACTGACACCCCTTTCATCCAAGGTGGGAGAGGATGGCGAGGCAGCTTCTTCTCGCTGCTTGATCAAGAAATCAGCCAAACCACTTCGACTCATTCTGTCCTCTTTCATAGAAACTTTCTTTGGTGTTGCTCCGCTTCCTTCCAACGGTGTTCCGCTGTCTGTTCTTTTTTGTTTGTCGATGACTGGGACTTCAGTGGGATCCCAGTCATCGTCGTCGGAACCATACATGTCGATAGCATCTTCTACTGACATTTCGCCAGAGATGTCACCTGGCTCTGAAGCCGATGTAGTTGTGGCGGAATGGCTTGTGACAACCGATGACCTAACGGCATCTTGTTGGCCGACCATGCGGGGGGAACCTCGTGCCGAGGCATTAGCTTCGTTTACTGCCGGGGATTGTGGTCGTTGTTGAGGATTTTCCGGTGAAGGAGAGGGTTTTCTCGGTGTTGATGATGGCCTGTCCTGGGAAATTTCATCATGTCGACTCATGGTCAAACTTTCAGATGTACCACGTGGTGAATAACGTTCCTGGGGTGATACCTCCTCACGAAGAACGGTCGGCCGCCTGCTGCCCTGTGGACGGATATTCGGAAGTGATGAATGGAAAGATTCGATGGGTGACCTGGTGGTAGTAGGAGAAGATGAACGAGACTGCTCTTGTCTGGAGGTTGCAATCTTGTTAAATGCCAACGGCATTTGAATTATTGGAGACCTCATCCCGCTTTCTTCAGGGAGTCTTCCGTTCCTCTCGGTCGGAAAGCGTTGATCAGGGGTCTGCCGACCTCGATTCTGGGAGGGTGTATGCGGTGGTGTGGGACCAGTTCGGATTCTTAGGCCTTTCGGCTGGCTATTCTGGAACTGTCCGTGAGAGGTAGGACCGTTTGGAGGCGGTGGCCTATGACGGTGGCCGGGATGGTGGTTTTCGAAAGGAACGGGAGAGTACCGCTGAGCCGAAGCATTTGACATATGCTCGGTAGACCGGTAGCTATTTAGAGGAGGAGGATGAGGATGGGAATTGGCGACATAACCTCTGTCATTATTATCGTGGTAGCCAGAGGAAGGGTTGGTATTGCTGCCAGCGGTGGGAGGCCGACCGGGACTTTGATGGCGTCTGGAAGGAGCGTTAGGCTGAGAGAGCTGTCTCTGCAAGGGAGGCCTGTGCGAGGGGTGCTGCTGATGGTGCTGGTAGTATTGGTGATGCTGGCGAGGAGGTTGAGGCTGTTGAGGTGGTTGAGATGAGGAGGAGGAAGAGGAGGAGTCGAGGGGCCAGTCGGAAGGATGCGAGGTTGGCGGAGGAGGTTGATGGCGGGCGACTGGGTTGCTTCCTTTCTTGGAATCCCTGCGCGGAGGGAAAGCCTGCGAGGTTGGAGAGTTCGAGTTGGCCTTGGAACTAACATTGTAATTGACCACAGCTGCTCCAACTCCAACTCCAACCGCCATCCCCATCGCCATTCCGATGCCCACGCCCCGCTGCTGCTGGTGCTGCTGCTGGCCCTGCTGCTGGCCCTGCTGGCCCTGATGGTTCGAATTGATGTTGTAGAACTTGTTGTAGTCGGCCGGGGTCGGAATCTGCGGTTGTGATTGTTCCGGTGGCATGACCGGGTCACCGTGGTTGGCCATGTGGCCGTCACCAGTCCTGGTCCCAGCGTTGGCCATCACCATCGGCATCGGCATCAGCTTCGGGTTCGGACCCGCAGGCAATCGAGTGTTCGTGAAAGCCACCAGCCGACGTGATGCTGCTGCTGCTGGTTGTTTTTCTACGGCTGCTGCCAACTGACGCTGCTTCGGGCGTCTAGATCGGTCGCTTCCTGCTATCGACGCTGTTTCGCATCTCTGGATTCGAGGTCCCCTTGCCGACTTTATCGACGCTGCTTTTGCTGCTTGCTTTGCCGCTGATGTTACTACTGGCACTCGTGGTGTCGGAACCGGCACTGGTGCTGTTGCCGCTCGTGCTGGTGTTCCTGGTCTCGAGCCGCTCCTCGATGTGGCTCCCGCTCTCGAATTATCTTTCCCCTTGTTCGCAAGTTTGATATTGGATTCTGCACCACCACTGATGGGCCATCCGACTCCAGCCACTCCAGCTCCCAGTCTCCTAACCTGGTTCGATAACTGCCGGGGTTCGGTATCGTCGAAATGGTGATACTTGAGTTCTATACGGTTCAGATGTTCGGTATTGCGGGCTCGAAGAATTGCAGTAGGCATTCAATGCCTTGAAGTCCCTCGAAAAGGAGGGATCAAAAAAGAAGAAAGAAAAGAAAGAAAGCCCCAGAAAAAAAGGGCAGTGAAGAAAAAAATACAAATACGGTCAAAAGAAAAAAAAAAAACTATTCTGCGTCAATCAAAATGCGAGCCAAGTCAGGTTTCACAGGGTTTGTTACCGTCCGAGTGGTGGCTCTCTCTCGTCCAGAGAGCACTCCCAATCAAGATGGTGCCTGTTCCTGTGCCTGTGCGGAAGCGGAGAACGGTCCGGGATACAATTAATAACCGGCCTGGTCTCTCCTCGGGAGCACCTCTTTCAACTGAAAACTCACGTTTTAGCGCTTAAGGCTTGCGAAACAGCTTTGAGACTCCCTTGCAGTTGGTCCAAAAATACTTGTTTACAAGAATCCTTTCAATGTCACTGCACTGTCGATAGGCCTGCAGAGTTCGTTCCAAATTTCCTGTTCCCGTTTCCTATTCCTATTTCCTGCTCGGGGGGCGTGGGGTTGTATTTGTCGAATCTTTGTAATGGTCGATATCTGTATCGTCTATTGGGAGAAGGGACGGGTATAATTTCCTCACAATGGTCTTGTGAACATGACCTCGTGAAATTACTGCTGCAACTGCAACTGTTGAACGGATTAATGGGGCTGTTGGACTTGTTTGGTACCGTCGGCTAACAAGGGAGAGGTTTACAGGGAGTCGATTACTTGTTGGCTGGCAATCCCCACGATCATATAACTGACTGATTGTTATATTAATTTTCTCTTCTGCTTTCTATTTAGGCAGGCCGGAATTCGATATTTTGGCGGAAAGCAGCAGGATAACTTGGGGAATCCGTGTCAAATTTTAAGAACGAAAGCGAATTCGAAGTCATGAAATTTGGATGCGGCCGCTGCTGCTTGCTACTTGCTGCTTCTGATGGCAAATATTTTCCAAGGTGGTAGCAAACTTGAGAATTTCCTGGGTTCCGGATTTCGAAAAGCGAACGGGCGTGAATATGGATACTAATTAACAATGACGGCAAAGGAATGGATGATATGTAAAAGGCCTTGGATATGTAATGTGCGTATATAAAAAAAAATTAATTGGTTTACTGGGGAATCAAAACCTCCAGTCGGGGAAATCTCGAGAATTATCTAGTAATTAAAAGGAAACCCCAGAATGAATGGGGGTATATTGATATCATTAGAATTATATGTCTATCCATGCAGTCTAACTCTACTATCTAGCATAGCCAGCATGCATAGACTTCGTTAACGCCGTGATACGATATGGAGATCTCCTCTGCTCGGCGGGGGTTATTTCAATTGTTACTATTTCTGCAGGAATATTAGAATTTTCGAGTTGGGGTTTGGTGACAGAGCGAGACAATTTTTTCAAGGTAGCATGTTTCCGTATTCCGAGGAGTAGTTACTTAGCAGCTAGTTCCGATCGAAGGAGTAAAACTAACTAACCCGCCATGCCCCCGGACTATGGCTGCAGGTGCGCCGCAGGTATGTATGAGTATGTAAATTTCATGTATGCAAGTACTAGTGTACTTGTATGCACTCCGTGCTCGTTAATACTTGCGCTGTAAATGTACAGACATGCTACACCGTGGCAGATAGTTTACTCCTTCGATGTGATCTATCGATACACAATCGAAGCCACAATATGCCAAAAGGGTTCTTCATACATAGCCCGGTCTCTGTCGAGGCTAACTAGTATAGTCATGGCCAGAGGTCTCAGGGGATGGCTAACCCTTCCTTCTTTTCCCTCCCTTCTTTCCCTCCCTTCTTTCCCTCCAAAGAATTGCATCGACTGATCTAACTACTCTAGGTCTGTAAGACAATTGTCTCGTCTGGCTGTCTATGTAGGTCGCCTCACTGTGAATAAGATTGACGTATATAATGACGAATTCAAACTCTGAGAAATACTACATACACAACAAGAACAACCTTGCAACTTGTGGTTGGGCTTAACTCTTTTGTCAATGGTAATCTTCCAAAATCAGGTACCGATTCGATTACGATATTGGGATTTATTACATGCATACTTTCAATATTCGAGCCGCCCGTGGCCTTGTGCCGTATCCTTGATCGTTGTCCATGTTGCAAGGCGACAACATGCAACATGGACCAAAGGTGCAAATATTAAGAAGAATCAAAAAGAAATCTAGGCACGGCCGGACACAGGCCGTTCTTCTGCCAGCCAGGCCGTCGTACGTAAAGGGCGGGCCAGAAGCACTAGGAAGACAATGGCTAGACCCATTCAGCCCAAAGTTTTTTGCTTTCCCTCGCCAGATTTAACGGTTTTGAGTTGTGCACGTCGATATTCTGAGGTTAGGCCAGTTAAAAGGAGTAAAAACACCACAGCCACGATAGTTCGAGATTTGGCGCTGCATTAGCAAATTTTTCGTCGATGTACTCTGTATGCCCACGTATGTATATGTATGCCTACTTTTAAGTAACTATACTTTTTTTTCTCCCCCTCAAGTGGCAGAGCAAACCTCGAAAAATATACGATATCTGGCATGTCAAGGGAAGTTGGGCCTCCTGGCCTCCTGGACGAAACGAAGAGCTTGGCCTCCTCCCCCAGGCCTGTTTCGTTTCAAGGAGAATTAACCCCGTTCGGCGGAGATCAGGAACCCGTTTCTGCATGCTGTACCCGAGGAATTGGTAAGAACGTTTGGAAGCTGCGTGCTTAAAAACGCTCAGACTCTTTTATTTTTCTCTTCTTTGCTTTCGATCCCTTCTCGACCCCAAATCCCAACATTTTGACCGTGTGATCGTGATCGTGATCGGAATTTGAATGATCACACGCACATTGTGACATGACATGTTCAGACTGTGCATTTGAGCCCCATAGCACACGACATACATTTACGTAGCCGGAAGAATAATTATCACATCTCCAAGAGCTCTTCGTCTCCCCCATATGAGGCGTCTCAATTGGGCCGGTGATACTGTTAACGTCCGATGTAGACACTCCACAGCGAACAATATAATCAATTAAAACAATTTTACCACCGCGCGCCGCGGCCGCCGTACACGTGTACATGTATGACTCGGCCGGCGACTTCTTTGTATGTAAATATTTTTCCGTAACTTCAATGGACCATTCTTCACAAATCCATAGGGCGGAAACCAATTGCATGCATTGGTTTTCCAACCTCACCGAAATTTAGGAGAGAATTTTCCTTTTTCTTTTCTTCTTTCCTTTTTTACCTTCGATCAGCCTTAATTTCCTTTACTTATGAATCCCCGGCCCGGCACTTTGGAAGAACCATGCCCTTGTCCAACGCAATCTTAAAGAGAAAAAAAAAAAAGGAACTGGGGAACGGCCCAAAGCAAAGCAAAAAGGCGGGCAGCCACCGATGTGGGATTTTTCGAAGTTGGTTCCATGGAATTTCCTATTCTGTTCGTTCACCCCGATTGATCTTCTCCCCAGCAGGGGGCAGTGGAGAAGACGATGTGGGTCCTTGCGGATTAGTATGTAGAAAGTTCTCCTTGCGTGTCCTGAACATGAGCCCTACAAGTTTACTCTGAGCCCAAGGCTGAGGAAAGTTCCTCAGCTCAACCGTTATATTACTGTGCACTGATCGAATCGTCACCACCGCGATGATCCCACTTCGAACCATGGCTGGCGCATCTGGTTCCGTTGAGATTGGATCCGGGGCGACAATTGCTCCCGGCCGGGAAGTTACCCCTAATGCTCGACCCGTTGGTCTCGGGACGTTGAATTCAATCGCAATGATAAACGGAGGGGGCCGAGAAAGTTAAATTACAACTGCAGAAATGATATCATTTATATTATAAAAAACAACATTTTGTCTAAAACTCTCCGTCGGTCAACTGATGGCCCACCGTTTCTCCAATTCCCAGAATTCCTGTAACTAATTGATACAATTCCTTTGTCCATTGAAATACATTTGATGATGAAGATAATATACTCGATGATATTACATGATCTTTGTTCGTAAATTTGGCCATAAGGTATATCTCAATCCTATCGCGAGAGCAAGTCCCAGCACAAACAGAATTGCCGCCAGCGCCGTCATCCACTTATCCAAGCACCGATTTTCGTACAAATATGGTCGATCCAAAGGCTCCCACACCATGGCATTACTCTTCTCCTGCCTTTCCCTGGTAATCGCGGCCTTTTTGATATTGCGATAACTCAAGTCCGAACAGAACCCAGCCGTCATCACAGACAGCAACATTGCGATTTCGAGCCCGCCACAAATATTGATATAACGTTGACCGGATTTCTCGGCGATAAATTGGCGTGATGGCTCGGGTCTCGTCTTGTCACCCAGGATTTTGTGTTTCTCTTTGGTTCCGACGACGGTGAAGGCGATGTAGAGTATCAGGAAGATGAAGTACAGTAAAAATGCGACGATATGGAAACGTTTGACCCATCTTTGCTGTCTTCGGTAGTTTTTGAATCTTCTCTCGGATTCGACTAATCTTTCAACTTCTACTGGGGAGACGATTATTCTACGTCTCGACATGGCGCCCCTAGAGTCACCCCCCGCCCTAACTAGTACAGGTTGTGCAGGTTGTGCAGGTTGTGCAGATGACTCGCCCGCGGTCCAAGAGTCGTACGCAATTTGCAATTGGTTCTGTGACATTTTGTGTGAATATAATAGGATATAGTAGAGGTTGTATTGAATTCGCTGCTAGCGTAGTAGTACGTTAGTCGATTTTAGGAACGATCGAATGTTGGATATAAAAAAGTCTTTTCACGATCCCAAAGGAAAAATTGATGAATATGGAGTAATGAAGAATTCAAAATTCGAAATGTCAGCACTACATTGTTTTTTATTTTTTAAAAAAAGTATTGAATATCGAATATTTTCCAAAAGATCGTCGGCGATCTATTTTCAGCGCAATTGTGCAGTCTACGGGCGCGCGTTCATCAGAAGAAAAACGAGAACATTTTCAAAGGTCTAGGTTATAATTCAGATCGATATCACCAAGATCTCCAATGCTAGACGAGTTAGGCAATCGATATTTGCAGCGCATACAAGCTCAAGCCGAATCAGTACTGCAAATCCAGCCACGTGCGCCCAATACGATATGATATCATCCCCAACCCCGTGCATGCCTCATACCATAAAAGTCGGGGGGCTTCATTCGTAACTATTCTTTGACCATGAAGGAAATTTTCAAAAAAAAAAAAAAAAAAAGAAAGCCAATATTCATGCTGACTACTGCGATCTGGTGTAGCGAGGGCATATGCCACGATATCTCGCGGAATTTCTAAAATGAACTGAAATTTTCCTATAACCGATCCTATCTGGGGAAAGTAGCTTTGTATTTTCTTTATCTATCGATATCGAGTGATCCAAAAGTCCTCCAGTCGACATTTTTCGATTCCGAGACAGCCGGGGGCGGCGGCGGCGGGCGCTATAATATATGCGTGCATATATTAAATGGCTTTACCTGACCCTTTGTGGTATAATCCAACTGCTGCGGATGCCCACATACGCCAGCAGTGCGTATGCGTAGCGTGTGGAGTATAAAACTAGTTAGAATTCGTATTTATCTTCTTTTCTTCTTTTATTTCCCAAACGCCAAAACATAATGTCGTTTAACGAATATCGTCGCGGCTCGGAGAAACGGAGAGCCAGAAAAATACTTAATTATCGAAATTAAAGCCGGCGCGCGCGCGACGAAAGGGAATTACTAACAAACGTGTAATTATAATTCCAAAATTTGCAAACTAATTGCTACTAGCATACGGATCACGGATTGACGAGGTTTAACGTTTGTAAGATAAAATTGCAAAATATTTTTTCTTTCTTTTATTTTTTTCAAGTCGAAGTTTATCTTTGCACTAAGATGTGTGGGAAATGGCCTAATATATGACCATTAGACTAATCAATCTAGGGCACGTACCCACGAAGCTGAGCAGTCGCCGAGATAAGATGTCGGGACGGTCTGACCAGCTGAGTTAATTGAGTATCAGCAGTTGATAGACGCAGAAATGCAACGTATACAACGCAATTAGGAACAAAATCTTTTGAAATGATTAGCAGTAAAATTGATTCAAATTGACCCGACAGCCGATCGCGACAGCAAACCAATTAGTTGACAAAGTGATTTAACATTCTAGCAGATATATGTAAAAACATAAGGGTAAAATGGTTTTAATGTGCCGATATCTGAGATTCTTCAAGAACTTAATGGCCATTAATGGAGAGCCAACAGTGCATAATCACCACTGAGCCTATAATGCCAGAAAGCCGGTGTGCCAGTACTATTACCCCAAGCAAACAAATGATTACCAAGAGGCGGAGAACCCGCATTAGTAGCAGCGCCAGTAACAATAAAGCTATGAGGCTCCTGTGTGAAAGCAATAGCAGTAGATGCACCCAAAGTCTTAGCAGAGATATCATACGGTGCCCGATAAACGGTCCCGAGAGTACCGGCGGAAGCACCATCACCACACCAGAATAAGTGAACAATCGGGGTACCAGCATCGACCTTCCATGCCGAAGCAGAGAAGGAATAACCTCCGTTCACGGAGCCGGTGGAGTCGACGAATGATTGTGCGACGCTACCGCTAGACCAGGTGGTATCCCAGGCGACGTCGCGGATGATACCTGCCCTACCGTAGAATCCACGGATGGATGGCTGGGTTGCAGACCAGGTGTTCGTGTTGACGAAGGATATTGGGGAGATGGGATATGCGGCGGATGCGCTGGTTGCAACGGTGACTGTGGCCCATGATGGGCTTCCGAAAGCACCCCAGGTAGCCTCTTTGACAGCACCGGATGATTCGGCGTAGTAGACTCTGGTCGCGTTCACGAAAAATTTAGCATAAGAGATCTCCAACCCCTCGCTACATAGTTATAACGCTCTGAATAGAAATACTAACCTGACGTTCTCAACACCGTCAAGCTTGAAGGAAATAGCACTCATGCCATTTGTCGCGGATGCCACAATGCCAGAAGCCCCGATGGTACCAGCGCTCCAACCAGCAACGCCGCCGGCGTAAATAAGCTCTTGGATGACATTGCTTGAGTCAAGGTAGTACACTCGTGCACGTTTGTCCGCATTGGTCCAGCCGAGACCTGACCCGACTGTAACGTTGAGGTCCCACATCGTGGAAGCAATTGGCGTGTTTGCCTTGACGCTACCGGCGGGGAGAAGCTCCTCGTAACCGTATGCGAGAGACGGCGCCGTATTCGTCCAGGTCCCCATGTATAGCTTTCCATTATCGGTGGAGAAGAAGAATTTCTGTTGTACATAATTAAAAAGGAACCCGTTGTTAGCAACTGCACCTATAAAGAATTTATGTAATTTATTGGATAGATAATAGAGATGGCACCTACCGCCCAATTACCGGCAGTTCCAACGAAAGAACTTTTGACAGGGTATGAGTTTTCGGGGACGCCTGTTTGGTCCGTTAGCTTGGGTGAACTATTATACAATTGGTATCTTTCTTTCTTAAATTAAGCTTACTGGTCAATTGTCTTTTCTCAACTCTGATACGCTCGCCGAGGTTTTCGACACTGGGAATAGCAATGCTAGACACTCCCAAGGCTAACAAGGCGGCAGCATAGAGTGAAGGTAGGATCCAGCGCATATTGAGTGGAAATATATATTATGGACTATTATTTGTAGAGATTGGGTAAAGAGTATGTATTATAGGGGGGGAGTTCAGAACCAAATTCGAACTTGTTGAATAAGAAGATATCTGTTTAATTGAAGGATGGTGATATCAAATTAAGACAGGAAGATCATGTGCATTATATAGATTTTGAGAATACTATTCTTCAAGATACTTTTTCTGCGAATACATTCATACCGATCCAGGAGCTCACGCCCTCCTTACTACCAAATTAGAGATCTAGCTAGATGTAGAATCCAAAATTCATGATCACGATGTTCGACCCCGACGTCATTCTCTCAACTTCAGCTGAAGTTGGATCAAAGTCACGGGTAGTCCGACCATATTTCAGGTGAAGAAGCTCATCTCAAAACCCATGGGTTACTTCACCGATGCTCGCCAAAGCCACATATGCATAGTAGTATTATGTTAAATCTTATAGTTTTCTAACGGCGAGGCTGCCTTAAGGATGCAGAAGCGAAAACCCTGCATTTGGGTGTTTTCCTTGGTGGGCTGCGTATATGGACAGGCATTTCCGTTGCTTGGTTTCTGGTTATATTGTGGACCACGGGGCTATGTACGTATACATGTAGACGGCTTGATTGTCTTGGTGAGGAGGGTAAATTGAGAGGTCAGACTTGTCTCATCGCTAGACACCTCAACTGCGAGGTAGAACAGGCTCATGGCCGAGCGCCGCAGCTGGAGAGGTGGGTAGAACTAGTTAGCTTGGAGATACATATGGGATGGCGTGGCCATGGGCTCCAAGTTATCTCGTAAACCAAATGCTACTGCGGTGGGCTCCGAGTATCCCTACCCGGAGGTGTACAAATACATTAATGCATTCATGTCTATAGATTTTGTCTAGCGGGTACCGCGGTTCTCCCATATATATTTACATTACTGGGTTTAAGGTACCCATTTGTGACCCCGGGCTTGTATTTACTCTCCCTATCTCTACAAATCACGAGCAGTGACCTCGGCCTACCCGGCTGTCCTCCCAGATTTGCCCTTTTCAAGGTGCTAAAAGCCTCTATTTGGTCTCGTAGCCAGACCGCACAAAGCTAAGAGTGACCACCTCTATGCAATGTAAGATATACTTGGCAAAAAAAATCTACCATGGCTATAGACCAATTATGCAATTGTGAGCTCAGGCAAGGGCAATGGTAGCGGCCCGGTACTTCAGAGTTCGATGTTGCATGTTGTGAGCCGACACCGAGGAACACTAGAACGCATTGATATCATGATGGACCGAGGGGATGAGATATGCACACCAGATCTCTATGTCTATCGATATACCCTCCCGAGCTCCCGCAAGCACTGCCGTTATGCAGCTTCACCCAATCCGATTTCAGCTTTCATCCCACAATGTCAAACATTGCCGTCTATCCCTTGTCCTTTTTTTGGTGATTATGTTTTTCATCACGCCAAACATACTTAGGGTTACTCCGTTGACATGCCTAATCCCCACATCGACTCCGATCGACAGGGCCCTGAGTATTGTGTATATAGGGATACGCCCGTTTTTGCATTTACAAAGCTAAGGAGGTGTGTAATAACGTTATGAGAACTGAGGATGTGAGAACCTTCCGTTATACCACGAGGAACCGGCGCCGAATATTCGAATTTCGGATTAAGTGTTGTGGGTGGTAATTTCGGATTCTGATTGGTGAAATATACTTTTCGATGTGGACCCGCGGCGCATACAGATGGGGATTTCCTAATTGAATTCTTGAATAGGAGTGCGAACTATACTACAGAGGAGACCTCATCTCATCGCTGCGTGTATGTCCGGAATTGGCATGTTGATGCGGTCGCGGGAAGTGAGGGGTAAAACGAAGATCCTGAGATCTTGTGGATATAGCACTAGCAAGCTCATGTTGGCCAATTGGGCTGTGAACCGACTCCCAAAAGCCCGACAAACGCGATATGACGTCGGCGAGGCGGAAGGAAACCTGCATTGGGGTTTAGATGGAGCGGCTGGATGTACTGAGAAAGGGGTTTGTTTAGTTAGTGTCAATTAAGCTAATTAAGGCGTTTTGTTTCAACGTTTTGGATTTGAGGCTTGAAGCTTCGTCCTATTTCACGAATTCCCAGAACTAGTTTGAGGGCTAGAACGTCGGTGGCCACGGGCAATTAGAACCCTCAAGTACTGCGATTGTTGAGAATGGGATTTTAGGGCTACTTCGGTATTCTTGTACCTGTACTTGGAATCTTTTTGCGATAATATGAAAAAAGAGTCCATGAGAACAGATTCAGCGTTCCTGGGCGGAGAATTCGAATGGTGGTTTCAGCTACCTAGCTCGAGGGCCTATATTGAACATTCGAGCTCTGAACAGCCGTAGGATCTGTAGGGTTTATGCATATACATGTAGTAGCCTCTTTGTGGCTAGTGGAGTCTTTTGCTCTAGATATAGTTAAAGTCAGCATATAGATACGAATTCATAAAACGGTAGGCGTTCAATACTCGCTGCGTTGAATCGAACTCGGCACCGAATTGAGGATCTCGTAGAGGTCACAAAAGGATGCCTGATCCAGCCAGGCCGAGTAACTACCTAGGTAGGTACTGGCCTTGAAGTTGATATAATTTTGCGTCCGTTCTGCTGAGAACACAAGCTAGTTCGACCGAGCCTTTGTATACGTAGAGTTCTGTATCAGATATCAGTATATTATTGAAACATTCTAGAATTCTCAACCACCACCCTCCACAGTCAGGATACAGTTACTTATGCATGATCGTGATCATGACCAGTCAGCTAGCCTCTCGACAAAGAAATTTCATCCAGAGAGCACCGAATCCCGAAGAACATCGATCCTTTCCCGCGACCTTAAATCAAAATTCGACCAGCTGTTTTTAGACCAGGATGTCGACTTCGCCGGAAGCTCACAAGGTAAGCTTGCCAGGCATGCATCACTTGCTGCACCCCATATATTATAGTATCATGGACTAAAAAGCCAGGGTATAGATGCACTAACAATATATAGGGTGCTGTCATGGGCGACAAATCGATTGGTTTGTTCGGTCACTGTGAACTCTGTGTTCGAGACGCAATGGGGGTTCCTGATGAACGACTCAAGCTGTAAGTAAATACACAGTACACTCTCAATCTCATTTTACATCCTGTTGTTTCATTTCATTCCATTTTGTTTCGTTTCACTTTTATGGGCTGGAACAACGTATCAATCAATATCGGGCTGAGGTCTGACAGGTTTCATTCAACAGGTATGCGACCAAGGCTGAACTTGACGAGAACAAGGCAACCCACTCTATGGAGTCTATCAAAAACCGTGCTATGCGTCCGTGGCCTGCATCATACGATGGATTCAAATGCCCGGTGGAAGCCTGTGGATTCAATTCTACACTCGGAGACGGGTATCTAGGCCTTTGGCGACATGTTGCTGGTGAACATGAAGGCCACTTTCGAGAGGTCTTACTATTGTAGCGCTGGGGTTTTCTGGGGGGCTTTATTACTTCACAAGTACGTAAGAAACCTTTGTGATTGGCAAATATTATTCCAGCCGGATATGAAGGACTGACGAACGTGTTCCTTTGCATAGGCATCAGGTTCGCTTGGATAACTACCCTGGAGGCTCTTTCTTGGTTTGGGAAGATATTGAAAATATTCTGATACTTTCATCTGATGTTCCTTCGAAATAACATTCTGAGGGCCATTTGAAATAGACAGGTTAATGGATCCTGAATTCACCTCGGGTGCTGGATCGGGTAACCGCCCATTTTTGGGAACCGAACCCTCTTTTTAGATCAGGTGAATTCGAACCGATGTGGCCAATAATGGACATTCACAAGGCCACGGTGCTACCTTGGAGGACCCGTCGGAGAATCGCAGTCGATGTTGTAACTTTTATAAATTTTAATTCCGTAAAGACGGTCTGATCCCCCAGCCATCTCGTGTATTCGGCCATGTCTAGCCGTTTTGTATGTAATAGCTTCTCCACGGCCTGGTTAGTCGGTTCTGAGGGATATACGACCACCAGGGCAGGTGCCAGATGTCCCGTATTTCCGCATGAAAGGCATCGACCAGCAGCCAGTTGCAGGACGTAGCATGCGAGGATGAGGTGGAGCCAGCTGGTCGTCCTGCCGGGTTCAGGTCAGTTCATGCCATTTTGTTTGTTTGCCAGGGAGAATATTAATCGAGGAGTGGAGAAGAGAAAAAAAAAAAAAAAAAAAAAAAAATTGTGTGGGACATTCTTTAAGTTGGGTTTCTTCCTGTCCAACATTCTTCACTTCCCATCTCCACAAACAACATCACCATCACCGCAATTCCAGCGAGACAGCGACCTATTCACCACAACCAACAGCCTTCAGAAGCACAAAGTAATTTCTATATGACGAATCTGCACTTTATGGGCGTCAACATCTCTTCCTCGGTCTCCGTTCCAGTCTTTGCTTCGTCCCTCTTCGCTGGAGGCAGCGGCTTCCTCCTGTTCTTCGCAATTACAAAGGTACGGCGCCTTGCACCTTGATCGAAGGCGCCTCCTGTGTACAAGCATTGCTGGGTTTGAACCTGGCAAAGAAGGGGTCTTAGGACTCTATTTTATATAGTATATACGGAGGAAGCTGCGGCTTTGAGGGTACGGTAGCTTCCCCGCCTTCTCGGCGGTTCTCCCCAGATCGGGTCCAGAACCCGACGAAATCGACGTAGGAATCGGCGTAGACAAGAGGGAGTAAATATTACTCTATACGGAGGGTTCAGCGGTCAAAATGTTTCAGTTCGACGCCGTAGATCCGGACTTTGAACATGGGAGTTCCTCCCAGCTCGCCAGTCAACACCGGGTTTCGGTTCATGATGACAGTTGGATTTCCCCTGGATTCGCGGGCATTTCTTCGACAACCACCATGACGACTACTATTCAGACGGAAAGCCACAGATCGATCACTGTCACAAAGAGTACGGCGAGCGTCTTTAAATCCACCCAACCATTGCCCCCAGTGCACCGGCGCCGCTCGAGTGTCGTTCTTCAAGGTCAGCGAGCACTACTTTTCGTAGACCAAGAGGCGGGAAATGTAGCGGACGGATCAGCAGTCGAGGAGGGGAAGGACGACCGCTCCAGGGTTGCCAAACCTACTACAGCCGATACCCTTGCTGTCGATGACGGGGATAGGAAATCGAGGTCGAAGAGTCGCAAGAGAAAGGATCGGAAGAAGAAGAGCAAACAAAACGCCTCTCGGTCGCCGGCTCCTCCTCCTATGCCTTCCAAAATTACGGAAGAGTCACCGGCCTTGCCGCCTCGTAGAATTGAGACCCTGAAAGCTAGCGACGGAGTTCCAGCTCTCGATCTTAAGAAGGAACAAAGCCCTCATACGTCCCCGATTTTTATGAAGCGAGGGGTGTCCCCGGCTCCTATCCGGTCCAATGTCTCGTCCCTATCGACTTCGCTGAGAGATGCCAGCATGGCTGCCCAGATCCCTCAACTTACGCTTAACACCAAGCTTGGGACTGAGCAGTTGGTCAGCCAACTATCCCTTCATAATTGTAGCTCGAACTCCTCAGATGGGCAACCGGATGACTCTTACGAAATCCCACTCGAGCACGACTTCGTGTCATCATATGCGAAATCAAAGAAGTCGCCTACCAGCAGCGGGCAACATAGCGATGCCGAAGAATCGACCAATGGGATTGCGATCGGGCAGACATCCCCTGTACCACAAAAGCGTAAAATGTGTGCTGAGGATTTTGAGCCACTCACGATGCTTGGCAAGGGAACGTAAGTTTGTGATTCAATATCCATATTTTGTACATAAAGTTGCTGACATCCATCGCTTTCAAGGTTTGGTACCGTAATCCTTGTTCGACACCGAGCAACTGGGCGCCTCTATGCGCAGAAACAACTTAAGAAAGCTTCGATCAAGGTCCACAAGCGGATGATAGAACAGACTAAGACCGAGCGTGCGATTCTTGAATCCGTTCGTCATCCCTTCGTCGTGAAGCTGTTTTATGCATTCCAGGACCATCAAAAGCTCTACTTGATTCTCGAGTATGCACAAGGTGGCGAACTTTTCAACTACCTCGCCGCCGAGAGGATATTCCCTGAGGATACGGCAGCCTTCTATAGTGCAGAAATAGTTCTCGCTCTCGATCACCTACACCGTAATGTGGGCGTAGTATACCGTGATTTGAAGCCCGAGAACTGCCTCCTTGATTCCTATGGGCATCTCCTCTTGACTGATTTTGGGTTGAGCAAAGTTGCTGAAGATGGTGCGAGGTGCAAGAGCCTTAGTGGTACACCAGAATACATGGCACCAGAAGTCTTGGAGGGCAAGACTTATGGATTTGAAGTTGACTGGTGGAGCCTCGGAGCCTTGCTGTTCGATTTGCTCACTGGAAGTCCACCATTTCGTAAGTTTGATTCATATACCTCCTCGTCTTCGAATTGTGGTGCTAACAAGTTTGCAGCCGGACAAAATAACACGCAAATTCTTAACAAGATCAATAAAACGAAGCTCAAACTTCCGTTTTATCTCTCTCCGGATGCGAAGGATCTTTTGACCCGTCTTCTACGCAAGGAGCCAACCAAACGCCTCGGCTACAAGATGCCGCAGGATCTTGCCACCATTCAAAAGCATAGGTTCTTCCGAAAGATCGACTGGAAGAAACTGGAGCGCCGCGAGCTGGAGCCACCCATCTCACCACTCATTACCGATCCCGCCATGGCTGAGAACTTTGCTACTGAGTTTACGGAAGCGAGTTTCAGCCCAGTCATTGCTAGGAGTAGTTGGTGGGGCAGGGATGCAGGGAAGAGGGATGAAGATGTGCATTTTGGAGGCTTCAGCTTTGAGGGCGATGCTTCGAGCTGGGGGGATAGGTATTTCAGGGACTTTTAGATGGTTGGGTCGTCTAGAAACCTATAGACAAGCGGTAACGTGTAGACATTTCTAGAGTAGATGGCATTCTGCTTGTTTCTTAGAGGGGTTTAATGGTTAGCGATGGGGGAAGTCAAGGGTGTTTCTTTTAGCCAGTTATTGGGTTTAGCATTCTGTGTACACGCATTTTAGAATGTTAGGTTGTGGAATATCACATTCATTTTTATTCTGGAAAATTCCGAGCCGAGACTCATTCCCGTACCAGATTAAAGTGTTTATTGGGCTTCCAGATCCGAATCATGCATCTTAGACAGCATAAGTGAGTGTGCATGTGCCGCAGTGCGTATGTCTGTCACGGGTTGCTGGATTTGGACCGATAACTGTTGATAAGCATTCAGACTTTGGATCATGTTGGCTGCCTAAATTAAGCACCCAACGAACGTTCGAACTAGAGTGGGTTCCGAGATAGCCGGTGGGCTAACTCGTATCTGAATGTTTGAACCAACGGTTGGGATGGCGACTTTATTGAGACGACGTGCAACGCAAGATCTACTGTTGGGATTTTGGGGGTTTGGGTCAGTTCCTACTTCTCTGGCCCTAAGACTTTTGTATGTACCTAGGTAGATTTCAGAGTTACAATTAATCCCATATGAGTATGGAATTGCGAAGGGATTCCAGGCTACAATTTTAGACCGCAGTAAGGGTACGTTTAGACTTAGCGTTATAAGCTGTAAATGGCTCCTCGTTGTATACTATTTTCCTAGCTTCCAGCCCCGGAAATGCTTGCTTCTAGTGGGTTCTGGTGGCCGTCATAATGCTAGAGAGTCAGGTAGATAGTTCGTGCAAGCACTGTAAAGAGCGTGGCTGCTGGGAGGACACCATGTCTATTTAAACAGGGCTTGGGGTCACCTTCTCTCTCTCCCCCTTTCACCCCTCCTTCTCCCTCTTGTTACATTTCTTCTTATCATCATGCTTCATGACGACTCTCAGACTACCATATTATCCCTTCACTAACATTATACATTTGAAAGTCTCGAATATATATCTACGGATCAATATTTATCTGCACACCGGGTATACTGCAGAAATACGTCGACATGGAGAAGCCATCGATTCATAAATGACCTTAAGGGACCAGTTGACAGTTCTAAATGTCTCCCGCGAACCTCTAGACCTGAAAGGTCTCATGGTATTCTACGCAGACTTCACGAGGAGGTTTTCGTGGATGAACACCTGACACCATCGGGGCTATATATACACCCAGCGCTTTCATTTCAAAAGGAAATGGCCTGGCAGCAGTGATGATAGGAGCACCCCTTTTGATGGTTTTGGATTCCCGCAATTTTTCGATCCAGAAACGGCAAGAGCTTATGGATCAATAAACCGCCTTACGAAACTATTACCAAACGGTATGCATATGTCGTTTAGCGGCTTGCTCCGTGGAGATCAATTTAGTCCCAACGCGGCGAAAGGGAGCGCTTCTTGCTAGTGCTTTGGAACCATGGTACCCAAGGAATTGTTGGTATACGGATGCTTAAGGAAGCTTCTACAACGAAAAATGTTTGTATTCACGCTTATTCGATCTTTACACCTACCGGGGGCATGGGCTAAGCACAACTATCATTCAAACTACGATGGAGAGAAAAAAATATTATGAAAGAACCCTGGTTTGAATCGATGGTGGTTAAGCCATATTGCATATATATATTCATGATCCAAAATTTGATCGGCTTGGACATGCTATCACCACAATTGATGGGGTTGCCAATATTAATTAAGGCGACAGTAAGCCCAAATCTTTCGCCAACATACACCCCCTTACGGTAATCGTAGCGAAAATATTGGCCATATATAACCCATCTAGCTCTCTAAAGACACCCCATGCTTCCTAATTTGGAAGCCAAGCAACGGGGGGCGCCTCAATGGCAGAATGCCCAAACGATGTGAAAGTTTTGCGGCTTAATATATACATACAGACACAGTAGCATTTGGTTTGCGAGATAAAACCCGCTGATTGGAATTGTCAACTAAGCTCGACGCTTCCTGCTGATGATATTTCTTCAGGAGAATTGTAATTTGCTATGCTAGCGAGGAAGGAAATGGAAAATGGCGATACTATTGGATATATCGAGGTGCTGTTATATATTATTGAACTATATGGCCAAAGCCAGGTTGAACCAAGTACTGCATCCCATATTCCGGCCCTGCATAGGTCTACGGTATTTATACTTATCGAACCGGCAATGCCTCCCAATCATGGAGTACCACGGGGATAACGGATTCGAAAAAGAAATCGTATGATACTAGGGCTACGTAGGTATATCGGCCGCAACCTGAAGTCGATGGCGAAACCCAAATGGCCAATAATTTTTATTGTCATTAACGTCGTCTGGGTGATGGTATACATAAATATACAAATTAATCGGCACGAACTCGCTCCTCGAACTTCGTAATGTTTACTGTACATAAACCAACACCCCAAGAAATAGTACGAATTCTTTCCTCCGACCAGAGAAGGATATCTACAATTCGATGATAATTTACAGGATTGGGACGACAAGTTCTCATGCCTATCGGATTGGACTTCGCAGATGACGAATAACTTAATTGTCGTAATATAACTGCTATTGGGATATATTAAATGGGGTACCCGGGTATGGCGAATACATATAACAACGTCACGTCGTTTCAATGTGTGAATTTGAGACGGCAAAATATAGCGTATATAACGACCAATACCCTCTTCCCCCCATGCAATCTTGGAGCCTGGAGTTGGTATGCAGGCAACTTAAAAGAAAGAATAAACGAGGGTCCGAGTATAAAGTGGATATACATAAAAAGTATCTAGATATCTAGGTATAAACCGTTTCTAAGGAGGACTTCCAATGTTCCAACACTCCAGATTCGAGAACTACCTGAAATTCACATGCTGAATCATTGAATACTACAACCCGTACTCCAAGGCAATGTCAGCAATCTGACTCTCGCTGGCTCTGTCGATTGATTACACGATAGCATTATATTTGAGGGCACTAGCGAGACCAGGGCACTATGTATATACTGTTGTACTCGCAATTCCCTTGGCGCCGGCAGCCCCCCTCCAACAGGTTGCGGCTGGTGCAAGCCTGTTCCTTCCTATATCACGTGTCACAAATGTCTTAACAAGGGGCATTTCCGAGGAGATTGTCCTTTCCCGTCTGTTCCATATCAGCAGATTCAGGCTAACAAGGCGATAATCGAGGATCAAAAGAAAGTTAGTCAGATGATGAAGGATCCAATGCAATCTCAACTGATGGTTGCCGCCTTGGCGCACATGCGATCGAACATTCAACAATACCTAGGCATCTATATATATATATTCGTCAACATCTCGAATTAATTCGCGAAGTAGAAACCAAGGCAGCCCCGCATGTATTCAGAATCCAGGCGAAATGGTAAGTGAGTGACTGAGCAGGTTCTATGAAATTAAGCATATGGAATTCACGATTACGTGCAAAGAAGCTGGTGGGCCCTGCACTGTTTGTGATTACACCAGATTCATGATATCGATCCTAGGTTTCTGGGCAACGCGGACACCTGCGCCTGCCCCATGAACCTGGACTTCAAACTAACCAGGAGCATGAAGCCCAATGTATGTGCGTCGGACCTCAGAATCATTCTTCTTTTATACAGGGGATCTAGGAGATGACTCTTGGTAAAGGAATCCCTATCCTTGAATTGGAACTTTTTTTTTTTTGCAAATATCGATATATCTAGATATATATAAACTTGCAATTACAGAGTGTCATGATGTTCCAGAGCTAGAGCTAGAATGATGCTACATAGACATAAGCATTAAGTTTATATATGCAGATATGCGGATCGAGGGATATGGAACAATCGAATAGCCAAGAAGTTTGCTGCTCATATTGGCAATATAAGTATCAGCATTTCGGTCATTCACCCAGAATCTCGCTCCAGGTGTATTTATACTAGAATACATATACAAGGGGCTGAGGAAGCATCAGCAGGAACTAAATGCTATTTTTTGTATATCTTATAACACTTTCTATGCTATTTTGGAGTATCGTGTCGATAGGCCCTTTAAGCTAGCCTAAGGTATGACCAATTGATCAAGGCGTGCACGTGTGGAACACAAACGATGAAGGGAATCTGAACTCCAAGGCATAAAACTTCATAGAACCTCGAACAGGCACAGACTGATGCACAGATTACGCCCATACTATTCTCAAATTCGGGCACTGGTACCATGATACCTCGATACATCCTCCATGAGTGCGAATGGCATGCGATCACACTATAAACTTTTATGTGCCCTCACAGCTCTGTATTGAGCGGGGTTAGGGTGGCGAGATTCAAGCGGATGCAGAATCCGCAGAATAGCTACAGTGAACTATGCTAGGTTCTTTTTTTGAGTTCATTGGGACAAGCCGACGGTTGCGATATATAGACTAAATTTCCTAGTGAAATGGGGCGTGTCTTTCTGAGAGATAGCTATATAGCGCTACTTTAGAAATTGTTTTAGGATACTACGAGGTAACTGCTCTGTAAAGTTTATCGTCGAGGAAGATGTTATTATAATATTAGATGAATTCGTGGCCTCCTTAGTGGGCATGGTTACTTAGGCTTAATCTGCTTTGCGATAGAAGCCTTCATTTACCATATGGCTGTAGCCGCTGCATGTAAGAGAATGAAATTTAAAAGTAGTGGAAAAGATAGAAGAGGAAAGTCCTTGCAAGAATGGCTATTACCATAATCGATATTACAGGATGTCATAATCATCTATCTTTGGGATAAAGATAGAATAAGAAGGCCTAGCTATCGGCTCTAACAGAGAAGCTCCGTAGACAGACACTGAAGTACATGAAAAGCCGCCCGAATACAGAAATGAAACATAATCAGGATAGAAAAAATGGTTCTCTCGCAGGAGACCCTAATCGATCTTGCAGGGTTGACCGTGGTACGGCAGGATGTTTATCTCCCAGGAGATATCCGTGTCCCATTTCGACCAAGCAATATAGCGGAACGTGTCGAAGTACCACCCGACGCACATGGGAAAGTCACCATTGGCAGGCCAGTCGACTGAGTGTCGTCGCTTGTCCATGTCCATGCGGTGCCAAAGGTGCCAGGAAATACGGCCGACAGCAGAACCACAGGTGGTGCGGAACATGGTTGGTCGGTGGTTGCAGAGAAAGATCGCTGCTCCACCGTGGCAAGTAACCAAGGCACACGAACCAGGAGCGGCATAGCAAAAGGCGTTTGACCATGGTGGGCGGCGTAAGAAATCTATGGCGGGTTTGATGTCATCTGGATCCATTCCCTCAGAGGCGCGAGGCTTACGCTCGCACCAATAGATCTGGCGGTCCCTCTTTTGGAGTTTGTTATCAGAATCGTCTTTGAATTCAAGAGTCTGTAAGCAGTGAGTTTGTTAGTAGGACGTTTGGACTCTGTCGTAGAGGCCCTGAGGAGGAGGGGTAATAAGACTCACAGTGTTCTTGAAGGCAGTGATGTTGAACATGGGGTGTTCAATGAGTTGTTTCTCAATTGACTGCATTGAATCTATTGATTAGAAAAAGGGTCCGGTTACTTTTGTAGTTATGAAAACTTACGTGGAGACCATGACCCTCCAAAAAGTACGAAGGCCCACCAGGGTATAGTTCTCCTTGAACCTGGAGGCGGGTAATAGGCATTTTCTTGCCTGAGTTGTGAATTAGGAAGTCTTTGCCTTCCCCAGCTTTGAAAATTGGGATGTAAGCGGCCTTTCAGGGCGGCTGGTTAGTACCGCCAAAGAATCCGCAAGACTGCTGGAGTGAACACTTACGTTGGCACTCCTGAGAATACCGATGGAAAAGAGACTGAGGACGGCATAGCCGAGTTGGAAGATCGTAGTAACGCGCATGGCTGCTTCGAGGTGCAGTAAATCGATGATGCAAGTATGGTAGAGGACAAGGGACAGGGTATGGCGATGGTGATGGTCAATGTGAGGTGTTTAGATGGAAGAGTTGTGTGGGAAGAGGAAAGAAGGAGGATGGATTGTGGGCAGCAGGAGGGTTGCTTAAATAATTGAGAGATGTCTAAACAAGAAGTCTTCCTCGGCGAGTCTGTCCCTCCTTATTAACCATACTACGGATAGACGTCAGTGACGACATGTCGACAGTTTATTAAGGAGCAGCTTCCTCCATAGCTATAGTGGCCTTATCGATATCCCAAGAAACACCTTTGATATCATGATGCTCTACCAGCTGACCGATTGATCAATCGATCCTGCACCGCGACGTACAATTATAGTTACTCTTGATACCTGGTGGCCGCGTAAGTATCTCAATAGCCATCAAACTTGATCTGTAGGAGCCCGAAAAGCTGACAAGATCAAGAACAACAGTCATTGACAGATATATATCAGGACAAGCAATTCACCTAGGGCAACGGCCCAAAATTGGGCCTTGGTATTACTGGGACGTCCGTTCTCTACATATACCATTACCACAGCTTTCGGAACAATTGATATTGTCGGTACGATAGTTTACCCCAACGGCGGGCAAGAGCGCGGTATTATAAAATGACTAACTAGATTTGTAGTCAACTCGCCACATAAACAACTATGACATTTATCTTAAGCAATAGTCCCGGTATATACGTATGGCCTACCGAGCTAGATACGACCCGAAAATGACTCCAGAGGCGCTGCATTACACCCTTGATATTTCATAGAAAGTTCGCTTGGCCTGGTCGTAAAGTCTAACCTACCGCCCGAATAATCTGAATAGGCATCATAGGATATAACTCGCGTACACTGACATTAACCCAAAGAGATTCCTACACTCGATTTTACGGCTTTTCACGAATTATTTCTCTGATTCTGTACTTCCAAATCGTGTTGGACATGTTGGAATTTTGATTGAGGCAAGGATCACCTGTCGTACTCTCGACGGTGTAAGCTCTGCTCTGGCTAAGCTGCAGCCGGGGGGAGGCTGGACTAGGCTACGGATGGGGGTGGTTGTGATTACACGTTGGTGGCTATTTCAAGTACCTCCGCGCCTGGGTAGGTAGGTAGTCGACTAGGTATAGGTGTGGCCCTTGAGGAATTTGGGTTTTTTGAGTGCCTGTTGAGTCCAAATATATGCAGAGGGGGTTGGTTCTAATCGCTCCCTCCTCCCTAGAAGCTCCATCTATGTTCATATATATAAGTATTTTATGTACAAATGACTGTAAGGCTGCTATGCAATGTATACACAAACATATAGGCGCAAGGAAATGAAATTGTAATTTACTCAGGCTTAAGTGCCCTGTTTAGCTTGTACCATCGCCCTCGCAGTAGCAACCACGTCTTCAGGGCTATGCTTGTGATAGACGAACAAGCCCTGTAACTCAGCTGTACTAATGCCACTCTTTCCTTCCCCTGAAAATGCTCCGGAGGCCCTCAGGATATCTATAAACTCATTGCATAGTTCCTTGACTCTTTCCTTCCTCTCAGGTTCGACCTCTGCTTCGTCGTCACCATAGAACCGCTGAAACATCCTCTCCACCTGCCACTCCGTCGCTAGACCGATCTCAACAGCCATATCTACTCTTCCGGGACGGACCAATGCCTCGTCTAGCTTGTCTTTAAAGTTTGTTGTCAGGAATAGGATTCGTTCCTCGCTACTGGCGACTCCATCGAGTGCGTTCAGCAGGCCTGAGAATGTGACGTTGGCACCCGAGTACCCTTCCTCGTTCTTCTGCTTTCTGTTGTTGAAAGCGGCGTCGACGTCTTCTAATAGGGCGATACTCCTAGTCGGCATGTTGCTAAGTAGATGGTTTAACCGATCATCTGTAAGACCACGTTCTGAAAGATTAACCAGGCAAATGTCGTAATTCAAATCTCCAGCTAGAGCCTTTATGAAACTAGATTTGCCACTTCCTGGGGGGCCGTGAAGTAGATAACCACGGCGGTAGGGGATACCACGGTCTTGATACCACTTCCCAGAATCCAGGAAGTCATCGATGTCCTGAACAATCTTTTCCTTAATACCTTGGTCCAACACGACGGAACTCAATGGTCGTTTCGTCCTTGGCTGCCCGAATGCCCGCCATTCTGTCGACCAAGATGTGTATATTGTCGTTTTCCCTTCTTGACTTTTCAAAGCTTGTGCTTGTGCGGCAGAAAGAAGTTCGGTGAAGATGTTTCGATGGGCGTAAAGAGTTGTTAGGGAGATAGTCTCCCATGGGATACCCTGAGGATCTAGGTTCTTAAGTTCTCGCGTACGTTCCATCCGAATGAATGCATTCTTGTACCGGAAGATGTGGTTGCCAATACCCGGGAGCAAAGCAAACGATGTGCTAATGCTCCCGTTTTCATGCTGCGACAATGTAGTCGCAACAGAGAGGTAATGGGTCCGTGGTGTATAACGAGTGAATAGGTACTTTATCGGAGATTTGAATGGTGAAACATGTGGCGCCTCCGCCTGTGCTATCCCTCCACGGTTGGCTTGTGCAAGATTCCGCTGGTGCTGGTGAATCCATTGCAAGAACCAGGCATAGGACTGGTCCCGAATAGGTATCTCCAGTTTTATCAGGTAGTGCCGTTTAACCGCATCAGCCAAGAACATTACGGACTTTCGAGCAACAGCCAAACTAGCGGTGAAGCCGACGACACCAACTCCCTATTTCATATTCCATCATACTATGTTAGTCAATATTGCAATTAGCTGCGCATTTCGTATCGAATGCTGGTGTAACGTACGGCCGTAAGCAGAGGATTACTGGCAATGTTATCCTTCCATGATTTCGGAGGTTCCGGTTTGATATCCCTAACTATTGGAACAATATCCGAGGGGACATTGGGATCTTGGACGGTTTGGGATATAATTAACGGCCCTGACTGAGACTCAGATGTCGACGGCAATTGTGGCGAAGCATTGTCAACGGCATGAACGGCATTCTTGCTGCCGATGCCGAACGGCATTCCCTGGGCTCCCTTTCTTACAGGGTTCGAACACTAGTTTCGGCTTTTGGACTATCGTGGGTATTCTTTTCGCATTGATGTCGGTGGGACCTGGATCAAATCGACAGTTTCATTGTTGTTGTTGGACGTTGCGAAATTTGCGACAGACAGACGTTTGACGTTCTGGGTAAGGCTCCGGGGACACTCCGAAAATGCCAAGCCCATGGCCCAGGGCGCTTCCCCGGAACACCTTCTCCGAAACACCAAAGGAAACATCACCACCTTCAAAATCCTTCCCTCCTCTGAACATCACAAACAAGACGACATAATCATCTCTGGTCACTGCATATTCGAGCCCTTTCCAGACTCATTCAAATAATCTGGCCCCTTATCTATCCGCCTTGCTGCTGAGCAAGACCACCTTGGCACCCCTGTCATACCTGTGCTCCTAGTACCTGCCTGAAGCTGCGCCTTTGTAGCTGACTCAATCCGATTGCTTGGTTTCTGACAACTGGAACCTTCCGTCCTCATTCGCCCTTTATATATACCCCAGAAACCCTCTCCCTTCGATCTTTATCGTCAAACTTCATCAGACTATCAACTTCCCCCCAGTCTTTAAAACTTTATCGAATATCATTCACGATGGCCGCCGTCAAGAGAATTACCAGGGTAGGCAATCATCACCACCGCCGTCTATTTGGGTATCACCCGTCACAGAACATCCACGAAAGGCTAACACGTTTTGCGATCCTCCGTAGGAGCTTGCTGAATTCTCCAACAATCCAGTACCAGGTGTCTCCGCCGGTCTCGCGTCCGAAAGCGACGTATTCAAGTGGAATGTCATCCTTACCGGCCCACAAGGCTCGCCATACTCTGTACGTGTTTGCCCCGCTCTTAAAACGTGCCAAACCCCGCTACGCATCACCGTTCATCCTCATCGACCGCCAACACGATATCTCAAGCAAAATAAAAATTCTCAAAGTTCATTTTAGCTAACATGATCCCTTTCGCTGGCATAAATAGGGCGGTGTCTTCACTCTAAACCTCACCCTCCCAACTGAATATCCATTCAAACCACCAACCCTCAACTTCACCACCAAGATCTACCACCCAAATGTATCAAACGACGACAAGGGATCCATGTGTCTTGGCATCCTTCGTTCAGACAGCTGGAAACCATCCTGCAAGATCTCTCAGGTTCTCGAAATGGCGGCCGGTCTGCTGAAGGAACCTAACGTTGACGACGCCGTCGAAACCAGCATTGCGGACGAATACAAGAATAGCCCAGACTCCTTCGAAAAGACGGCGAGGGAGTGGACTAGAAAGTACGCTAAATAAACCAACCCTTCAAAAAAAAAAGTGGGGGATAGAAGACTTTTTATGATGCGGTTTAAATGATGGATACAAGGCGTTTTCTTTTTGTATTGAATTGTGTGGAAAAGAAGGAGGGAGCATGACTATTGGGTTCTCGATTTTTTTTTTTTCACTGTCGATTTGTCATATCTATCTAACGATACTTTTTTTTTTTGCGTGTGGATGATCTCTCTCGAAGCGTCTACCTGTTTGCTTGATGATGGGTGCAAAGTACATTCGGCGTATTCATTTGCATTTGAAAGAAATCCATAATCGTGTTCTATTCATGGGTTCTAGAGAAGGATATGCTTCTTAGGGGAATCAAGACTTATTTCGTGATTCAAATAGCCTATCAATATACATGGAATTCCCGAATGGATTGGATCAATAATCAAACCTAGACTTGCTTTGTCTCGTCGCCAGACTCCTCAACTTGGACTTGCTATCAGACTGTATGATATAAGGCCCAGCTAGATCCTGTATATACCACCTTATTGCAGCGAGGAGCAGCCACGATATAGATGCAATAACCGGTTCTACACGCCTAGTCTCCTACACGCCTATTCCGGATGGTGCATCGTTTATAATGTTGAAATGACTCACATCACAATACAGCTCTAAAGCTCCACTCAACGTTCGTTCTATCAGGATGAAAAGACATTAATGCATTCTCAAAGTAAAATCATGCGCTATTATATTAGAAATTTCCAATATTTTGTTTCATATCTGCCGAAACGTCTATACCCCTTCTCCGTCGCCAATATATAAAAAAAAGAACAGTTACCTAGGTATTAACCCCCCTAAGCGGCCATATCTGTATCTTCCAACTTTGCAACATCAGGCCACCTGCTATTCCTTTTGTATGTATAAGTAAATACCCAACCCACAAAGCAGAAAATAAATGGGAAAAACGCTAAATACACAAAAGCCATACGTACGGTCTTGTCTTATATACATAAAGATATTTCCGGCTCGTGAACATTAAACAAAAAAAAAAATAATAATAATAATAATAGAAAACAAAGGGTAAAACAGTAATGATATGCGAAAAGAAAAGGAATGCAAAACAACAAAAAAAGAGTGCAAAGCCCCACCGTAGATGCAAGAAGTATCCGAATAAAAAACCAGTAATCTTTTCTATGACAAAAATAAAAAAGCAATATGACAAATTAATAACTATCTCCGACTAGGAGGTTCATCGACCTGATACCCTTGAGTCACCCAACCTTTTAGCTGTAAAGGTCGAGGCGAATCATTATCATCTCGTATCCGATCGTGGTTTGTGCTCTCCGACCGTTCTATGTGGGTTCTTGTAGCAGTAGAAGGATTTGATAGGATCGTAGGAGCAGTGGCTCCTAACGTCGTAGCATCGGATGTCGGTGCGGTTGTTGTCACCGTAGTTGGTTGATATGTAGATTGTGAATGTGAGTATGAATATGCACGCGACTTTTCTTTCGAGTAGTCATGGTGGTCGTGGCTATATCGGCTGATATTATTAACTGGTGTTATGTCGTCATGGTAGCTATTATTTCTATGGTCGTGATGGTTATGATTCTGGTGGTGATGAGGATGGAAGTTGTTTTCCTCGTCTAGAGGCCTTTGGTTTGTAGGTCTTAATTGGGGGATGGAACTTGTAATTGTTTGATATGCGTCTGAGATCGGTGCGATGCCTTGCTGCACCATAGAAGGAAGAGTGTGATGTTGGAGAAGTTCAAGTGCTCTACGCTCTATGAGGTAGTCGGTTGCTTGATATGATAAAAGGAGAAGTAGGACGATAGAGAGGAATGTGAATACTCTTTTCATAGAGTGTTAGTAACTGTGATTCGAACCCAAAAGCGGATATAAAGCCAAGAATTTGAGGAGGAGGAGGAGGTATGGGAAGTGAGGGAAGGAAAAGGAATATCCTTACATCACAATTAATCCAGCGGCGACCCCAACTTGCGACATGACGCAATATGTGTATATTTCACTATTTGTTTTCCCAGGGTCTGTGTCAGAAGCACTCGCCAGTGACGAGTCTCCGGTCGTATTTCGGCCAATATCAATTCCAACAGCTAAAGTTTCTCTTGTATGATCGTCCAAGAACTCGAAAGGTGCCTTCGGATGTAAACAATTTGGCTCAAATGGTGCTAAGATAGTCGGGACATATAAGGTCATACTATATGCAGAAACGAAAAGCAAAAGTAAAGAGTGCTCTGCCTAGGGTAGGTTCCAGAAGCCGGGGTACGCCAAGAGGGAGAGGGACCTTGATTGACATATATATATTTTTGGGCAAGAAAAGGAAAAGACACTAAATGCGCTAGCGTCCAATGGAAAAGCGAAAAACTGTTTTCCGTTTCCCTTCTTTGACGATAGGTAAAAATATGCATCAAGGTTGATCCCTCGTCGCCCTCTCTGGTATGTACGCCAGGCGGAACCCACCGTGGCAGAGAACCGAATTGTTACTAGTTAGCCAATTATTCCCTGCGGAAGGTTATTTCTGAGATGAACTCGATGTAACGGTTTTTAGGCGTCAAGTGAAGGGGATAAGGGGACACGGTCGGGTATAATTAGCAGGAAAGGGCCATCTCCCCTTTGAATTCACCTCTGCGCCGCGAAGGCATAGAAAAAAAAAAAAGCTTGTGACAAGCCCAAACATAAAACGCACGTGGAACAGACAAGCGCAAGCCTTCGTGGTTTGATGTTGAGAATGGGGAGCCGAGGGGTTGTTGCCTGGACTGTGTTGTACCGCCAGGTTTAGAACACCAATGGGGGAAGCCTGCCCTTCGGGAAACAACTGCGGATTACGCAAGTAAAAGGCAGGTAGGAAGCAGAGGAATGAAGGAGATGTGACGTGGAAGAGCACTAGACAGCTCGATAAGAGCACCTGAGCAGCTGCACCTGAGCAGGAGCAGGAGGAACAGGAGCGATAAGGTCTAAGAGTACTTTGACGGTGTAGGAAGCTGGAAACCTCAGGAATGCAAGATGACTTACAAGGAACACCACAGGCTCAGGAGCACGACTTCGATCACGACACTGAGACGTCGACGTCTAAAAATGGCCAGGAACGGGAAAACAATCAAAGAAACAGAAGACTGTCATCCCAATTATAACTGTGTCAGTAAATGCGAACCGAAGGCGTTCAGACGAAGAGCATCAGATCATAAATTTAAATAAAAACACCCGCATGACTTTTTAAACTCGCTCTCCATCGCCATGCATGCAGTGCAGCGGCGAAAGGGTAAAGCGTCGCGGATACAGTAAACCCGGTACCCAGGCCGGCTTGTCTTGCCTTGCCTTGCCGTGCCTTCCCTCGTCTTCGAGACTCCTTCTAGAGCGCGACAAAAGAAACTTAATGCAAAGCTTTCAAGTAAAGGCTTTTCGAGGAGAAAAAACGGATATAAATAGGTGATGAGATTCCGTTTTCGACTTTCGAGACCCTCGTTCGGAAGCCAAGGATAAGGTTCGAGCCCTTCTATTTGCCCGATCGAATTGAAGATTCTTGGTATTGATTTCTGGGCAAGCTGGGCTGGGTCACCTTTAAATGTAACCTCAAACAACGGCACTTGACACGAAGGGATGGGATGGGTATAATATGCGTGTATACGGCAAACAAACACCAAAAAAAAAAAAAACCAGGCGCGAATGTTCGAACTCCGGGCGAAAGAGAAGAGAAAAAGAGAAGAATATAGGGAAAAAGAAATCGGGGGAATGAAGCTTACAAGGGCCACTAGCAGGACAGGTCGCCAATCGCCTCTTCCGTCCGGAAGGCTATTGTAGTCGACGTCCACATATTTCGAGCCATCCTTGACTACCAACACCTCCTGTTGCTGTATGCCAAACTTGACCACCGAAAAGACGGCAGCTGCCAAAACAAGACTGGAACAGAATACCTGTACCGCCCTAGTGAATCTCAACAGCACGCGGGGTGTTTTCGATACCATCATACCATGCCACGATCTCCTCCTCCCTCTACTACCTAGTGGCCAAGCAAACGGTGTTGTGGAACGGACAGTACATGAAGATGGTGTCAACCTCGACTCTATAGTCTGGTTGGATTCCCTGGGGTTTGGTCCTGCAATGTCGTAGTGCCGTGATGTTGTATGACCGTGACCATGACCATCGGCCGACATTGGAATGATGTGTGTAAAGAAGGAAAGAAAGCGAACGAGCGAGCGAGGGCTCTTCTGTATTCAACCGATTGGAAGTGGGAGGCGCTTCCGAGCGTTTGGGAAATTGCAACCACAAAGACAGACAAGAAAAACAAGGCAATAGGATGTGATCGTCTGTGAAACCGGAGACGGTTAGAATCGACTCTCTCTCACCCAGACGTCAGGAGGGCTGTATGTTTCTTTTCCATTGAAATTGACTTGCGGACTGGACCGGAAGGTTGTTAAGGTTGCAATCGGGCTGGGAGGGTGTACGTAGGCGTAGCGAAGAAAAACCCAGAGCGATGAAAAGTCTCAACCCTGTTAGTCGTGATCTTGATAGATGTGTACCAATAACAAGTGGCCCCGCTTTAGTCTGATCGCTCTTCCGCGTGAACGAGAAAAAAAAATGTTTCGGGGGGGGGGGGGGAGGAATAAGAAATGTTAGTTTCTAGAAGTCGTCGTCAGCGAGCGCGGGAAGACACTGAGCTAGAGCGGATGTGTAAGGACGTCGACAAGACAAAAAAACGTCAGAAATATCGAATATTTGAGAGAAAAGTGATATCAGATGAAGGCCAAGAGATAGAGGAATATATTAATAGTGAAAGAGCCTCCCCTTTTTTGACCACCGGGTGTTAGTGCTTCACTTTGAGGGCTCCTTGTGGATAATCCCACCAGGTTGGGACTTGGAGGAGCGAAGCTTTTTCTTGGCTGGCAGCGGATAGGAAACTTGGCAAATGCTTGTTTATATTTGGCGGCTTTGGCCCCTTATCCCAAGACTCTGAAGACAGTCCGGTGCATGCCGGGTGGAAATCGAAACGGTGTACATAGACACGAGACCTTTTCTTGGAGAGGGGGAACCTTCAAGGGCCTGCTTTTCTATGCCGCCCAATCGGTTTTGTGGCAGCTGAAGCACGAGATTTTCTTATCCCTCCACGATTTCCAGGTATCTTGGCTTCGTACGGTATTAGCGTGGACTCATGACCCACGGAGATACGTAATAATGGGGGCGTCCAGACTTACTCTGTATGCACAGCTGAACAAAAAGTAGCACAGGAGTGCACAAGTACATGTACCTCACTAAAATGAGCTTGGGGTACACGAGATTCCGAATCGGACGTCTCTTTTCAAAGAGATCTCAGAGGATTAAGAAACATATGCTGGCGGATGCAATAGGTCTGCAGTCTATCAAAACGCCGCCCATACCTCCCACCAAGCCATTGACGCCTTTGTTCTTTCGCTTTGACACCCCGGATCCGAGATAACCGGTCTCCATTTCTGGCATATTCCGAACAGCAGAAATTCGAGACGGATTTCTTCCCACGCACCCCTGTCATAAAGGCCGGTACATCCCAACATTGTTAGTGGGACTTCTTTCTCCTTTCAAAAAGAAATGAGCTGCCTCTACGCATGCGCATGATGTTGGGTGTTGGAACGATGCATCCGTCGGTTGAAACAAGGGCGTCCTTTGTACGCGGTAGAAAAGAAGATGCAGATATCCTGTACAACTCTCAACCTAGAGTCCTGTCGAGCGTCCCAGCCGCTTTCTGCCCGGCTCAAATTCCAGCTTCGACACGTCCGTCCTGTGGAAAAGAAGGTGGTATGATCTTGTGGATCTGGTCTGGTTAGTTCCATTTTTGATGTAACCACAACAGGCTCGGTTAAAAAGCCCACGCACTTGGGTACCGGTGGACGCAACACAAATTACCCCAATATGCGTGCCCGGCTGATAACAAACCGCATGGCCGCACAGGGTGGTGGTGGGCTTCGATTGGGTACGACCCGCACGAGGGAATGGTATTCCTCCGGAAGTTTCACAAGAGTATCTCGTATTAGTTTTGCGTAAATAATATTGAATATCGTTACACACGATAGGGCCATATGCGTTTTCAAGACACTGGGTGAGCCTCGAATCCACACTGGGCCATAAGCCGTACCACCTGTGCGCATGCAATAGAAACATGTATACCATGGTAAGCTAGCTATATAGATGAAGTATAAGGTATTATGAAACATTTTGGCTAGCTAGTGAAACTCTCGAATCAGAGCTCGAGGGGAGAAACGGCTCCAGTGAATTTGTGAATCGCTCGAAGCCCGATTGCATCAGTAGTCCCTGCAGCTGTGGCACCCGTTGTAATTTCTAGCCTAACAATTTCCCTAGCCGAACAGTTCGACGGTAATATATAATTCTGTTCCTACACACCCAAGTGCTTGCGTAGTCAACCATCAGTGGGTTAGTACCGAGACCGATTGAGGTCTATGCCCCAGGCCTGTGTAATAAAATTCTAATAGTAGTCACAAGCGCCCGCCAAATTCCGAGCTCCAGTATCGATATAAAGCCTTCCTCTCCTCCAAAGTTTAAATATGAATGTTTGAAACTAGATTGGTATGGTTTAACCCTCTTAACCGTTTGTTCACTTGCAGAGAACCAGGAAATATGACCTAGTCACTCTTTAACTGATACGCACAGCGAGTAATCTTAACGGTCGCCTACCAAACACCCACAGTGTTTTTAAATTGTCGATACTTTATAAATTTAGTAAGGCATACGAGTCCTCTCTGAAGATCGATCGATATGAATTATCGACCTCTGCGGCAGCAATCGAATGGTCCTGTAGGCCTACAAGCTAAGTTTACCATATTAGACGAATCCCGACTTCCTGTAGATTAATTTTCTGGCCTTCGTACCGTTCGCTCACGCTCGCATGAACATAAGGGGACCACCCGTAACTTTGGTTGTAGGGCGGCAAGATACTCTAGTTCATCTCGCCGTTAAAACTAATGCTTACACACCTCCGCAGTATGTCTTCGGGATAGATTCAAAACGGTGCGTTTAGGGCTTCTCTCAATACAGAAAATTTTTAAAGACCCAACCCTAGGGCGCCACGCTATGGGGCCACTCACCTTCTTGTGAGATGAATCGGACGAATTAAGGTGCATTATGTAGAAGGGTAACCGCCCGATGAGGCTCCTTGGAGGCTTACCTCCTATTATGGCTTAATTTATGGGTCGCGAGCCCGGGGTGAATCGAAACATTTCAGCTT
Organism: Arthrobotrys musiformis; assembly: GCA_036971715.1. Lineage (NCBI taxonomy): Eukaryota > Fungi > Ascomycota > Orbiliomycetes > Orbiliales > Orbiliaceae > Arthrobotrys > Arthrobotrys musiformis. The sequence continues at coordinate 1,790,180 of JAVHJL010000008.1, forward strand.
GGAGCGCATGAGGGTTGAGGCTGTTTCGACAAAGCGGTCTAGATTTTTACGACCCACAGCAAATCGATGGTTCTAAGTGGTCACAGTGCCGATTTTCCGAATTGTGATGTGCACGCTCCAACAGGCGAGCGAATTTGGCCTGGTTTTTTTTTATATGTGTTTATGTTGGAACTTTGTGCGGTCTGGGTACGAGACCATGTTGGATGTTGGAATTATCATTTCAAAAAACCAAACACCTGCCTATGGGCTTAATCTCTTGTGTACGTAGCGGAGTGTCTAGGACGTTAAAGGCTATTAGAGTAGTTATTGGTGTTTTAGTGAGAGGCGCGCCTAAGCGGATACCTTACATATATCGATAGCTCTAGATCTATCTGGATCGAGGAGTACTCAAGCTTGCAAGAGTTTGGAGCAATATAGACCAATTAAGCTCAAATGTAAATTGTGACAGAACTGGTCTCGTACGACAGAACTAACTCTAGAGGGCAATTGATATTACATACTGAATTGGTATGTAGCATTCATAGTCCCAGTTTTCTTCTTGCAAAGCAAAATATTAGAGAATTTCCAAGAGTTTCGGCAGTTCATGAGGCCAATGATATATCATGATAAGTTCTTCCAAGTAATATTGAGCTCTTCGGGCGAAGTCGCTAACTCTTTGTTGTGTTCTCAACTTCTTGATGATGACCACAAACGCATTTCGCTTCGTAGTTTGGTGAAGGATCTCCTTGGCGGTTCGACAACATTCCCTCGTTTGGACGTTGAGTCAAACGCCAACCCGTCAGCTCCCCCGCACGCCCCCATTCAGGACCAATAAACATCGTCTATAAATTCCGCGGGTTGGACGCCGCATATCAGTAGAAAAAATAGTAGTCAGCAACCATCAATTGGGATTTCGAAATATTTTTTTTCTTCTCGCTTGAACGCGATCCGGATTCCATAACCTTTCTTTATCTTCACCACACAAGTATGCATTCTCACGTTCTCCGTCGCTCCTTCACACAACCCCCGTTGAATCTCTCGATACTAATCTCACGTGTCCGAAATGCCATAGGAGTACCAACTATCGTCAAAAATTATCTTCAAAAGTCTAAAGATAAATCAATACTATCGCGTCTTTATAAAATGGCGACAGCTGTGGAATTGGACCTCACCGGTCTTGATACCAGCCGCATAATGGACAGACTTGAGTTGTTTCCCTCGCATGCTGTGGGCCCGACCTGCGGAATGCGGTCGCAAGGCCAGGGCGCGGGCGGCGAGAAGGGTGTAAATCCAAGCTCAAAATGGGTGCAGAAAATAAAAGCATGGGGCCAATGGGACCAACAGATCACACCGTCGACGGTCTTACAGCCGGTCTCGTTGCCGATGCCCGTGGAGGTAGCCCCATATGAAGAGCTTGAGCCATTCTTCACCCATCTCATGAAAGACTTATCGGCTGAGGAATTCCAAACAAATTTCGATGAATCGAAACACATCAAAGAGGAGGCGGAGAGACCGACTGGCAAGAACTTCGAGCCGGGATATGAGCCATACTATAAAACCGAATTTCTTGAGTTCAAGCGCGGGGTGGTTTATTCCGACCGTCGTATGGATCTTTGCAAAATGGTCGTTGGCCCTTCGATATCACAGCTCATGGAGTCCCTCGAATCGAATACATTCATTGAGCATTTCCTTCTCGGGAATAATATCATCGGCCCAGATGGTGCACACGCTATCGCCAAATTCTTACAGAAGCGACCGGAGGCTATGAGGACTTGGTATCTAGCTGGCAACTGCATCGACACCGAGTCATTCAGAATCCTAGTCGACGCTATGTCGAACTCAAAAGTAATTGAGAATGTCTGGCTAAAACGCAATCCACTCGGTCCAGACTCTCATGAATCTCTTTTCAAGCTTCTATCGCAATTGCCTCGTCTTAGAACCTTGGACCTTGACCAAACCGCCCTGGGAGACGAGTGCCTTGCCAAGGTATTTGAGAAGTTGTCAGACCACTACAGCGACTTCCTACCCATCGCCACGCCGTCTCCACTCCATTCGCTATACTTGAATGGTGTGGGTATACTCCCAGCAAAAGCTGGCGAAATGTCCGCCATCAACTACATTTCAAAATTCATTTCTCAACAGACCTGCCAACTGACATCCCTCTACATGTCTAACAATCTCCTCGGAGACAGCGGACTAAAAGTCCTCGCCGAAGGCCTGAAAAAGAATACTTCGATCGAACGACTGTCGCTGCAGTCCATTGGCGCTAGCACACCAGGTGTCATAGCGTTATTCGAAGCCCTAGCTGGACACCCATCAATTCGAATGATTGACGTCGGCCAATCCTACGCCACCATGGATCTGAAAATGCAATTCAACTGGATTGAAGACGAAGTTGTCGAGAGCGCAAAGAATTTGATAGAATCCTCGGAGTCTCTGAGGTACCTCGATCTCGGATACGCAAATATGAGCCAAGCGGCGTTAAATACCATCTCGCGGGCCGTCAGCGAGAGCCGATACTTGCAATTCTACAATGCTAGGACACTCAAGAACGACGAAAGAGCACGAGAAGGAAAGACTGTAAATTTGGAAGCGAATAAATTGAAAGGCGTCGTGAGGGATAGATTGACGGCGAACGTGAGGTCCGAGTGGCCAGGATTGGGCTATGAGGAATGGATCGCGACGGAGAAGAGGTGGTTGGTAAATGACCAGGAAGACGTCAGGGCCATCGACAGTGTCTATCGAAATCGAGATGCGGGGATGGCAAGAAGAGGACAAATGATATTGAAGAAATGGTGGACGGAGGATAACAAGGATGTATTACAAAAGGCCAGCGGCAGGACTTGCGAGTGGAAGAATCGCCCGATAGTGGCAGGGGATGCAGCGGAGTGAAGTCCTCCATGTACTCGTTTGTTGACAATTTTTGAGTAGCCGGGAAGGAAACACCTGACATGTATTTGTACATAGTACTGAGGCCGATGCTATCTCCCTAGTACAGATATCTCTCCTTACGTCCTCTTGTTTAGCTTTGACAATGATACTATAGTTGAGTCTCCACGATTTTGTTATGAGAATGCTAGGACTCACCCAGTCTCAACACCGAACTGTGGGTCTCACCATGCAAGGCAACACAGAAAATACAACACCCACCTTTTCCTACCACAATCTCGTTAGATCTAGTGCTATTGGACAATTGGGTCAGATCGGAATTATAATTTGGTTATGGTATGGCCATTTTAGTGCCATGAGTACTCCGTATAGCAGTCAGATTTATAGGTATATCAAGATTCGGACCATAATTTGTGTGTTCGTTCAGCCGTCATTCATGACATACATGTATGCAATTCCTCTCTACAATTCGCTCTTCTTAGAGTCAGCACTTGGTCTTTCTAGAATTCTAAACGAAATTTATATTTAATGGTCAGTACATGTACGGAACGTACCTCCTTAACTGTCATAAGCACATAACTTGAAACCCGAGAATGTCAAAGAAACGTTTAAACAGGTACCGCTTCTGGTGTGGTGTGTTGTCAAGCTTAAGTGCCAAGCCCTTTGCAATCCAACTCGTGAATTCAAAGTAATTCCAACAACCCATTGCACGATCAATCGCGTTCATCAGTTGATAATATAAGCACATGCGATCTGGATTTCCCATTTTGCAAACCATACATCAATGGATCCCAGACTCCAAAAACGTATTGAGGACTGGCGGCTCCAAACCGACCAACAAAACCCAAACACCCCTTGGGAGAAACAGCAACCACCATCTAATCGTCGATACTCCAACGTGCCTCCTGGTCAGGGCGAAACTAGCCCAAATTCCAACCCGAACGTTGAAGATGATCATAACAACAAATGGGCTCTAACACGGGAGAGTAAAAGGCCAAGGTTGGCGGATGAGGAGCTCTGGGAGGGAAATGGGGAGGAGGGGGGGATATCGACCCACCGTCTATACATTCGTATTCAGACTATTCAAATGATGAAAATCAAGATACTGGCATCAGCTATGTTCGACAATACCTAACTCGCAGAAGAGAGTTCCCCGTATGCTTCCTTCTTATTTCGATGTTGGACCAATACCACCCGTATTCACTGCCTGAGGATGTCGGTGGGCTGGTTAGGAGTTTCTCAGAAGGTTCTCTCAACACCGGCTTCGTGCCTCGTGCATTAAAAGTCCGTTGACAAGCATTAATATTCACAAAAAGCCGACAATCATGCTAATTTCTTTTTTGTTTTCAATACAGCCGAGATTGGAAGCTTGCAAGCTTGAGATATTTCCTGATTATGTTTTCACAGACGAGGAAAACTTGTCTGCTTTAGAACGAGACAGGTTAGTAGATCATGTGGAGACTGTTGCTCAGAAATCTGCATTAAATTTCGCATTGGCCATGAGTTGGTCTCATACCCAGACCGCATTGGGTGACGATGAACTATCTCCGTATTCTATCGTTGATGCAATACTTGATTTCCGGAATTTGAGCCTGCAGACTTCGATATCTAAAAACGCCGACCGACCCAGCACCCAAGCTCTTCTAGTTGAGCGTCCGTATGTTACTCTCAATCTAGTGCCTTTTGAGTCATTTCTTTGTTTTTACTGGATCTAACCCTAACTATTTCCGTGATATAGAGGGGCGAAGAGGATTCGGCCTCACCCACTTCAAATCCCCGGAAGAGATACAAGGGCTGACTTTTGTTATTGTTTCAATCCATCTCAGCCCGAATGGAGTCTCTTCTATGACAATTGGAATAGGTCCAATAAAGCCCAATCGTATAATCTATCCCCCTTCGATTCAGAAAGAGCGGTGGATATAATACCTTGCTGTTTCGTTCAAGTCGAACCTTTCTCGGGGGGTTATCTTGAAGCTCAGGTCCAGGGCACGGAGTTATCTATGGCAACATTGAGAAACCTCATGCAAGTGCGGTCCACCCTCGGGGTCCCTGACCCTGAGGGTCAACTTGTAGGTTCAAGCCCAATGGATTTGAAGCCTTTGCCGTTTATTACTGTTGTGGGGCAGATATGGTCGTTACACTGGGCCTATAAAAGAGAAGATAACACAATTGTAAGTAATATTTATACTAAGCACATTATATCAACCACATGCATGCATCGCGCAAACATCTCATTAACTCACCATCCAAATTTTCTATAGGATATAATTGGGCCGGTAAATATTGGTGGAACATACTCCTATGGTTCGATATATAAGTTGGTAAACGCTATTGCGAAACTAAAAGATTGGCTAGAAACCGAGTATGGTGTGTGGGTTAAGAAATGGTACAGCGAATGTTTCGCTCAAGAAAGTTAAGGCGCTGTTACACAAATATGGCCAATTGGAATGGGTTGTCTGCAGCTTCAACTGCCTGGCGATTTTTAGCGCGCTCACATCGGATACCCCTACTAAATCGGTCGATGTAGCCTGAAATTTCAGAATGTTTATGCACCAGGTCACAAAAGAAGTAATTGGGTAGTTAGTTACTGTTGAAAGATCTCCTATCTTACTTAACTAGTTAATTCAGTGCTACCATACAATACCTAGGTACTTATTTATACTTAAGTACGTATAAATACGTATATAGTCCTTAGCGTGGGCTCCCTAGTTGGGTTGTAGGCTTGTCTCGAAGCGCCTACGTCGGTAAAAGCAATCATAGGTATGCGTCATACCGACCAAAATAATGCATCACCCCCGCATTAAATTTCAAGCACTGTTTGCCGTCTCTATCACTTTAGCTGTGTGCAGACTCATCTTTGATGCAAGTTCATCTGGAGGATCCGGATAGATGGAAGATCGACCACATAATTCAATGGCTGTCCAAACATGCAACCGCGAATTCGAACGCGAGCGCGAGCATCCTTGGCTTTGGTTGAAATATCATACTATCGTAAATATAAACCTTTGATAGCCAGGTTCCTAAAGTTGATATCGCTATACAGCTAACATACTCTGGTATCGAATTTTTGTCCTATTGGAAATTAGTTTGCTCAGATGGAGAAGAAACAAGGTTGCGAGGCTGTGAAGCCTTCCTCTTATACCCCGATCGCAGACCTTCTCGTCGACTTGACAGATACACAACAAGAACAACACCTATTTTTGGTCTCCTCAGCAAATCTTAGAGTCGCATCACCAGTATGGAGGAAACTTCTGGACCCGGATTCCAAATTTGCACCACTCAAAACAGTATCAGTTGATGGGAAGGAATACAAGAAGATAACGGTTGAAGGGGTCGAAGTAGAGGCCCTTCAAATAATCCTTGGCATTCTGCATTATGATACCCAAAAGGTACCTCAAATATGGACTTCAAGGCTCGAGAAGATGCAAATCGCCCCCGCCACTAGGTTTTTTAAACTTGATTTCTTGATTCTTCGAGATCTCGCTCTACTTCTTGACCAATACGACTGTCTGGGAATAACGTCGCATTTTGCAGTCGGCTGGTTGGGCAGCGGGATGGACAAAGCTGTTCTGTGTGATCCGGATTATACCGCAATCGGGTGCGAGGATTGGATCTTTATGGCGTCAGTATTCGGCCGCCTTCAGTCTGGAGCCGGAGTGTGCTATTTAATTACTAAACTTGTCTCCGAAAAATTGATCAAAGATGTTTGTGTGGATAACCGGGGGCCTGAACAGGAGGCGAAATACTACAGGTGGAAGCGGAGACCATGCGCACCAGTTGATTCAGGGAATTCGACGATCGTGAAGGCGGAGGTTGGTGACGGAAATATGACGCCGGTTGAGACGCGAAGTCATAACGGGATAACGTTCGATCTCGTGGAAGTGAGTTTGGATAGTGTACCCGAAACAATTCTAGGTATCTAAATCTTCAAAAGCTTTTCTAGTTTATTCCCTACTTGTTATTATACAAATACATATGAATGTACTAGGCTGACGGTAGTTATAAAATATCCTTTAAGACTTTATTCTCGAGCGGAGATCTTCATTAAGCCGCCGGATGCTCTCGCCGCTCTACGATTTCGTACAAGAGTTCTTACACACTGACTCAACGAAGGACACCCGGGGCCGCTTTTGCGCAAACAAAGAATGCTCTGCTATTGCCCTAGGGAGCCTAATTCACTCTCTCAAAGAACACGGATTTCAACATCTCCTGACGAAAGGTCTAGCGGAATGCCAACTTCTGCCAGAAGGCCGATTTTCATTGCAGGACCTCGTCTCCAGGATACAAGAAGTGCAAGTAACGACTTTCCAAGTACGCAACATACACAGGGCAATGGAGTCGGACGACTTGGACGGCTTGATAAAACGCTGGGCGGTAATTCAGACGAGTGCCAGCAAGTCTACAAATAGACTTCCCCGTGAGAGAGTTTCTGGAGTACCACATAACTATTCTATGTTCCAACGGAATGACCGGGATATTGGTAATCCTCAGAGTAGGTCGAGCCTAGAATTAATCCGTTTCCAAGTTTTCACTTAAGGAGGTCAATTGAGAGAGCATATACATATTGTACTCTCTGTTCAATACAACATTGGAGCTAACTTCCACGCCACTCTCGTGGCTATATTTTCAGACAACTACACCCAGACCTGCCCTCTGGCCCTTACATTAGCGAAAATCAAAGCTGATTCCAATGATGTACTCGAGTCAGTGAAAGGCTATGAGACATGCCAAGTATGAGGAATCTTATATTTACCCGTCTTTAGATAGAGGTCCGTGTATCTTTTAGGGTGAATATTCGAAACGTCGCAAGCCGTTGCGGCAATGGAGCTCTGGGGAGTGGATAATATTGTAGACAGTATAGCAATCTTTTTGACCAAGGTCCAAGACTAAGTGGAAGTTTCCGAAGTTACATGGGGATTTAATTTAGTTGCCGGTGGGTGTTTTATCTGAGGCTCTATAAGAACAAATATCTACGGTATTCGGTGTGGGTACGAGGCTATGATTTCTACCCATAAAGTTATATATAGTTAAATAGCCCTTCTGGCGTCTAGGGTCAAACTAGGCTAGCCTAGGGTAATGATGACCTAATAGCCGGGGAGTGAGTTCCCCATAAGCATCAAACCATGGTATCAAGAGTATCCGTTTTTGGGCTTAATTTATAGTACCCCGTGCTGCACGGTCACTCTTTGTGCAGTCTGGGCACGAGACCAGTGCTGCACAAATAATGCATTTGAAGAGCGGCCGACATAGCCTTTAGGAACTCCAAGCCCACAAACATTTTGGTATCTACCTGAATAATAGGGCGCTCCCCAAGCCCCTGCCATGCTTACACACTAACCGCCCCTCCTATCAAGATAAAGCACCTGGGTGATTATTCCGTCGATTCTGTATAGCCAACAACACTCTCTAAAATCGCAACTGCTGCTCGTTGCTGCTCGGCAAGGTGGCGTGCGAGAGGGCATGTCTCGTAAAGACCTAAAGGTAATCAGCTACAATATTACATGGGGGTTTTTTTTTAAGGGCCCGCCAGCTGGGGCGCCTATCGTGAAGCGGCAACCCACCTGTCGCATGTTTTGTAGTACTGTCGTATTGGTTCATTAAAAATAATTCGCCCTTGAGATTTCGGGCCAACTTCTCGATTTGAGCTGGATTTACCGAGGCGCCCTGTTTATGCGTGGCGGTGTTCTCGTACCCAGACAATACTGACCGCGTGGGGGATCTTTCGGCTGTGTGGGCTCCAGACCCAAGCGGATATCCGCTGGGTGTGCAGTTGCTTGTGTTGGGTCTTTCAAGTACCAAAGTCGTCATTTTGAGCCTTTCCACTGTGTTTATAGCCTCTCGGAGTGAAATATATTCGGGTATCTCAAGTCGTGCAGCCCGCAGGGCGCTACCAAGGCGGGTGCTGCTGATAGATCGAAGGAAGGATCCAAAGGCGAGGGAAAAACAAATTTCGTTACCGCAATACACCGGAGTCTTACTCCCCGCACCTCCAAAGGAAAAGTTTGTCATTTTCTGTGTGAAATTCCACAGTGGTTGTATAGCTTTCGATAAATAACGGGATCGCTGCTTCTTTATAAACTCTATGATAAATAAAAGGTTTAATAATGCCAATGTTAGCTTTCAAATTCTACCCGTGCAATGCAATCCCTATAGACAACTGGCTAATTACAGCGCACTGATACGCTTATACGATAGCCGAGTCAAGAAACTTAGATCTATAGAGCCAGATATGAAGCGTAAGTAATATTAATTACTGTATACCTAATATTTTCTCGGGGACGAGTCCAAGACTTATATTTTCAGATTGCTCCTCGATAAGTGTTCCAAAAATATGCACCTGCTTTACGCGGGTATACTGTATCTTCACCTCCCTATTCGCACCAGAAGATTTTGAGATACCCAATTCCAAAATAAGCTGCTTCGAGATATCGGTAATGATTTTCGCGCAGACAGGTACTTCTGTGAAGACATTGGCAACAAATAGCCAGTCTTCTTGGCCGGCTCTCAAATGAGCAGTATCGTTGCTTGTCAAATGTTCGATCCAGAATTGCGGCCATGGTGAAAGAGCGCTCGCGAAATCGTATTGATCAGCCAGGATCGCGATCTCTCGCAGACTCTGGAATGAAATAGAGCGTGGCGTTGATGTGACTTGATGATGGAGGATACCTAATAAAATCTTAAGAGAACCTGCACTGATTCCTTCGACTTCCGTTTGGCGATACTCCACCCCGTTTACCGTTGTTTTCTCCAATGGGGCGAATTTAGAGTCGGGGTCGAGCGCCTTTCTCCAGACAGGCGACACAACTCGAAGGATTTCTGACGATACGAGGAATAGAGCAGGATTGGTGTTGAGGGTGGCCTCGACGACCAAGTCAGATAGCGGAGAGAATGAATACACGGCCATAGCCAACTCTTTGGGGGGGCGCGGCGGATTCTTGCTCGACATTTCAATGTTGCTTCTCGAAACAATATGGATGTTGATTGATCATGGGCTTGCGCAATACAATTGAGGTTGGTGTTGCATTTTTCGAGGGGAGTTGCTGAACATACCTACCTACAGACGGGCGCATAAGTTCAGGCATCTTTTGGCCCGATACATTAATCACGGTACCCCTGCGGATCGAATATTAAAACTTGCACCCTTTATAAATGTAGTCTAGTATTTCGAGCAAACTTGGGGAAATGTCATTTCTATAAGCGGATACCGCGGATTAATCTACACCCATTATTTACCGGTCCCGAATCTAAGTCTGAGAGAACGAGACTATATATAGCCGTAATATACTCTTACTATACAAATATTTACAAAGCTGCGTGTGGCACAGCCTACCTCTTTGGGGTTTCCCAATCATCATCCATCGTCAACTCTGGCGGGAGGTCATAGTCCTTCAATAGATCCTCGTCGCTCTCGTCATCCTCACCGATATCCTCGCCATTATCGTCATTATCGTCGATATCAAAAGCTCCCGGATTCTCCTTCGCAGCTGCTTGTTTTGCCAAGGTTTCCAGCAACTCTTTTTCTCGCAATCCTCCATCGTGGACTTGCGATCGTCTACCCAAGATCTTTGCACGCATCATAGCCTCCCACTCGTATTTTCCATATTGCATAAGATTCCATAGCCCCCCTGCCCAGTTGATGACATCGCGCCAAGTCGTATCGAAGTATGCGTCTTTCCTCATCCAGGCTTTGTCACTATCTGACATTGGAAGGTTCTCCAGTATATTTTTTGTAGTAAAGTAGTCCCTCCTCTCCCTCAGCGCTTGATGGACGATAGTTCTTAGGGTTATGATGTCGGGCACAACCACACCTTCTAACCGCCTCTTCTTTTCTTCCACGTTCGGGTTATTGGAATCCCATTGGGGGCCTCTGTTCTCCAAAATACCAGGTCCGACTCTGCTCCCGACTTGGTCTTGATCATCATCGATACGCCTGTCTCCGCTACGATGTGACTTGATTGACTCATCCATCATCTTTAGCAATTGCCTGTTTGGTAGGCAGTATAACTTGAACATTCTCATCCCCTGCACCGAACCTTCCCGACGGCACACTCCAGTGAGTAAGGTATTGAACACCTTGACGCCCATCTTAGATGCGGCTCTGGGATCATTGAAATCGATACCCATAGCCTTCAACGCCGCTGATGCCCTCTCCTTATTATTGCCTCTCACTGCAGCTACCAGTGTTGCGAACCACGCGGCAGGGCCGATAGGATCAGGGAGTTCGTGATGCACTGGTAAGACAACGCCCTCCTTAAAAGGTTTCTCAGTGGTCGCGCCAGCCAGCATCTTCTTCCTGTACTCATCGGCTCTAGCAACGGCCCTATCCATCAACGCGTATCCTTCATCGTGGTTTTGGTTAAATGTATTTCTAGCCACGATTCCGAGATCGACATGATCTGGCTCGATGCCGCTTCTCTTCATAAAGTCCAAGATAGCTTGCGCCTCCCTCTTTTGTCCGAGAGCCAAATGCATGTTCAAAACCGAGGTGATCGTCCGATGGGTTAGAGGCGGTGCAAGGAGGCTTAGACAGAACTTTGCGAACCCAAAGTCTTTCGTATCACCCGCATGTTGGAACATCAAGTTCAACAAACTGCCATTGTTGCGGATATGGTCTTCTTGAACTGAAGTTTTGAGGATATACCGCAATAAATCGAACTTCCTGCGATTTCTGCAGTGGCTGATCATGGCAATCGTGACATATAGAGGATGAGCCAATGTTCCGCGCGGTGCAAACTCCACCGGCCGTAGCTCGGTATTGGTGTCAATCTGGATGTCGAGTATCGGGGATGAACCGTGCACGACGTTTTCAATGTCTGCCCATGCTTTGATTGTACGGGAAAGGTCGCGGCGAATACAGGCGCCCATGAGGATTTGGTAGTACACATCTAAGCTCCATTCGCCATTTACCGGGATTTTGAGAATGTCTTCGGCGTAAGAGGCGAATATGTTGACTTCAGGATGGTCGAGGAGAGAGCGAGCAAAGGTTACATCGAAAGGACCGATGTTTTCAGCAACCTTAGTAAGGAGCCGTATCATACGACCGGGGGTTTCTGGCGGCCAAGCGTCAAATGCTGCGTTGTGGAGGCAGGTAGATGTTGCTTGAGGAATTAGGTAGGACGGCAGAACAAGCTTTTTGGTAGTTGGAATTTCTGGTGGAGTCATAATAGATGCTTGCGTTAAGTCTGCATTGAGCTGGGCGTTGTTTGGTAATCCACTCGGGCCAGCTCCTTCCCACGATATTTCGTCTTTGTTTTGGAGTAGTAACCATGTCGCACTGACCCCGAGGCCTCTTTCAGCGGCAATACAATTTACCAACTCTATCCAAAGACTCCAATCGACCCTCTCTTCGCGTCGGTGAGGTTGTGGTATATTGAGGCCTAGTTCCCGCCCATAGGCTGCCTCTATTTCCGCCGTCATCAATTGGATGATTTCGTTTTGCTTTGCATTGAGTCTTGGGTGTTTTTCGGAGTAGACTATAGGAGGGACATGGTTTTCCACGTGAAGGTAGGCAAGAAGTTGTGCAACCGTGGAAAATATCTCCTGAGATGTCATTCCCATATCGTCATCTTCTGCAGGCTGGTTGAGAATACCTCCGAGAGGAGATCCAAGGAGTGGAGATCTGGGCGAGGGCCCTTCGAAAAGATCGAGAGTAGGGGGAGTATCGATCATAGTAAGTGCGTTGAATAAAGAGCTATCAGTTTTACCTTTTTCAGCTCTCCAGCCGCTCAGTAGCATAGATGTAAGACTGCTCAGAAGAACGCCCACACCACGTCTGCGTCTAGCAATGTCCGCTAACTCTTCTTTGGTGTACATTACCATACCATCTTGGAGAGTATTGTCCATACCGGGCTTTTTAGGGTTATCTTGATCGCCAACGGCATTTACAAGTCGCCAGACGTTAAGATTCAAGTTGGAAATCCCGGGCATGGTATCAACGATTCTCTTCGCTATCCAGATCACTTCCCTCTGCCGTCTTTTCAGCAGAAGCGAGTTGAGGATGTCCACTCCGTCCTCCCGAGCGATTTCAAGAGTATATAGAAGCTTGTTGAAGGAAGTCTGTGTCCAACGGGTTTCCCACTCCGCTTCCAGCTCCTGCATGATAGGCTCCAACTGGGCTTCTTGTTGATGACTAGGAATATTTGGCTCGGGCTCGAATGATCCGAAGACAGATGGATATGTTGAATCGATAAGATCGTGTGCGAGCGAGTTAGCTGAAGGTGCAATTTTAACTGGCGGTGTCGGATGTGTGTTTTCGCCCTGCAAGTGAGGAGGGAGAAACTTGTCGAGGTATAGGGCGTAGTAGTCTTCCTTTTCTGCGTCCGAGCTAAAAGAAGGTGCAAAAACCACAAATTCATCAAGGGGCGTCATCCTGAACGACACGGGCCCGCTTGTTGGTCCAAGTTGCTCCGGCCTGCCATTAGATGATAGTTCAACACCAGTCTGCCCTGATTTATGTTTTCCCTCCATCAGTTCGTCGCCACTTTCCGTTTCTGAAGATTTCAATGGCTCGGGCGGTAGGAATGCGGCCTTCACACCTGGAAGATCAAAAAGCTGCTGCGGGGCTGATGGACTACCAGTGGGGTATTTTTGGTCTAATAGCCCGAAAAAATCTTCGTTATCTTCAGGTCGATTATATCGGCCGGGTCTTGTATTCCAAAATCGTTCTAAATTGTCTCGAATCGTTTCAATTTCTTCTTCCATCTTCTCCCTCCCGGCATAGTACTTGTCGTTTTCATCTGCCATTTCATGAAACATGGCGTCCTGTCTCTTCTTTCTTTTGATGATCTTGGTTTTATGGGATGTCGCTTTGACTGTCTTTTCGAGCATCGCGAAGGCGTCTAGTGGCTGTTCCCCTTCGCTCTTCGGATTCCCTTTAGGGTTTGATGCAGGTTGAACAGACCTCCACTTCCCCTCCGAGTATCTTCGGACAAAGACCCGAGTGCGTGCTTTCGGGTCGGGTTCCAGCGTTTGTTTTCCATAACAAGCCCGTTTCCGCCGCCCAGCATCTGAATTGGTCGTTCCAAGGCATGACGAATTCTTTGACGTTGACCATAGTTGCCGTTCTACCGTTCGCGATGGCAGGGGCTTTGCCCGTAATGTATTATTTTTGAGCAATCCGCGAAGGAACACTCTCGTTCTGGGCGGAAGCAGGAACGGCAGCAAGAGGAGGCATGCTGTGGGATCGGGACGAGATGATTCGATGGACATTCGGAGACCATTGGAACTGGTATAACGGAAACCCAGGGGCGCTAGAAGATGTAGCGTATGGTCGGCCTCAGTTCCGTTATCTGTCCAGGAGGCAAAGGAGCTGCCTAGGTGTTATCGACGTCGTTTTTGTCGAATAGTGGGGATATCGTCCATCCAACTTGTTGTAGTTGCGTTGAAGGCGAAGAGGCGAACGGTGAAATTTTTGGCTGGTCGAAAGTCTTCTTAGTCAGCACGATTTCGGTTAGCGTCGACTAAAGTGGGATGATAAGATAAGATCCAACCCGCAACACGTTTTTCGGGTTACATTCCAGGCACAGTTTTGGAGGCTTTCCGATTCCACATGGCCATTAATTTTGATCCCGTACAGTAGTTGCTGAGCTGAGGTAAGTTCTTGTTCTACGAAACTATTCTTTTGGGGAACAAGTACATTGTTAATGGTTATATGTTCAAGTAAATACATGAATCTAAATACATTTAGCTTTGCTGGAGGGAATATACCAAACGCTAATACAACAAGAATTATATGGTTCGATATTCGATTATGAAAATAGTTAGATTTAAAAGTGCGCCCAGTTGTAATTATGGCCTATCACTGTACGACTGGATGCCGCCAACCTGCCTGCTATCCATGTCCATACCGCCCATTTGGTGCATTTGGTAGTCTTTTTCATAAGTTGGAGGAGCACCTTGTCCGGTCGCCGAGTAAGAATTATTGCGCTTCCTCCGCAGAAACCAGATGAAGAATCCCGCAATACCAGCGAGAACTACCAAACCACCAATTACCCCTCCTGCTATCGCGCCAATATTTGAATTGCTGCCCGATCCGGATCCAGTATTCGAACCCTCGGGTGTAGAGGTTTGGCTTGCAATAGTGACTACTGTGGAAATTATTGTTGTAAGAGAACCAGAGACTGTCGAAACCACGTTTTTCGTTTCTGTGACTGGCGTTGGAGTACTCGGTGCAGATACTGGAGTGGTACTCGATCCTTTTCATTCCAACACGGGGAAAACGAAATAGCATTACAAAGTCAGCCTCAGGGTTTAGGCTAATAAAAGGGATACCACAATGGCCGCACTGGCACCCAGCAGACTGTTCCTCATTCCGATTATCGAATAGAGTTCGGAAGCGGAGGAAACAGTAACCGTCGCAGTTACGGTGGTCAGAGCGACAGTGGTGGTAGCAAAAACAGTGACTGGCGCACCTGCGTTATTTGTTGGTGCGGGTGCACCAGCCGTTATCCCCTTGTCGATGCAATACTGTGAAAGGATCGAGGTAGCAGTGAGTTGGTCGCCGCTGTTGCTACAGGCGGATTGGGCTAGGAGGCCGGCTGTAGAGATAGCGTCTTGAAGCGTGTCGGCTCGACAAATACACTCGTTGGTTTCGCATCCGATTTTCTTCTGAACAGGACCGTCGTTGATACCATAGTCGTATATGAAAACGGCTTTCAGGCATCGCTTTAGATCGCTGAAGATCGGAACCGTCGAGAAGTTGATCGTGTTTTGCTTATTTTGTGCAGCGACGAGGGAAGTCGAAAGGGCAAGTGCCGATAGAACTGCTGACGGTCGCATCTTGAACGATTTGAGTACCCGTTGATCAGGTGCTATGTATGGTAAATAAGACGAGTAGTTCTCGTTCGCTTCGATTTAATCTCCTAGCGAAAGACAGAAATATTGGTATAGTGGGTCCACTTTACTTGGAAACGTTGGTTTTGGTCGAATGCGTCGATTCTTCGAATAGTCCAAAGAGAATTGACAAGAAAATGGTCTTTCTGGGGAATCACTTCAGGGCACGAGGGTTTTAAGAAACCGCAGAATCCCAAGTCGGGAGAAAGGGGTATGTTCATTCCGACTCACGACCGCGGAATCGCTGTTCTGCATCGCATTTGCAAGAAAACTTTCCACAGCGCAGCTATTCCAGACCGAGACTTTGTTCGACTGCTTGGCCAGTTACACGAAATTGGCCCCTTGTTTGTTGAATTTGCCCCAGAGTGTAGGAGCCCTTGGCGCCGAGCGGCTGAGAAGGCTTCTCTAAAAACAATATGAAAGAGCCAATAGCAAGGGTCTGATCCCGCCAGTTGATCCTTCGGCGTTTCCAATACTTCTGCAGTCGGGTCATCCCATGCATGATTGTGCGGACTATGGACGGCGGCCATGGGGTCGCCACTGTCATGTGTTTTTATCAATACAGACAGCCTTGCTGCAGTCTCGAATCCGATGATGGACTGCGTAGCCTCCCGGGGTGCTTGCGTCGAGGTTGATGCGTCCGAGGCCCGGGGATATCAATGGTGATGGATATTATACTTGCGGACAATACATATTACAAAGTCGACCAGCCTATAGATCTAGCTCTTCATTACCGTTATTTTGGAGAGATCGAGGAGTGTTGGCCCTATCATCCAATGGATCAAAACTAACTTGAATTCGCGAAGGCGAGGGCTCCCGCAATCCGGAGCTCATTGCATATTGGGGACCTGCAACAGATGTGCAGGGCGGGCTTTTTTGTTTGAAACACAATTGCATGATATTTATTCGAGTGTCTGGCTACGTAACGGCAACGAGGTCCGGAGAGCAATGGCGCGGTGGATTTCACTCGATCTTCTAGCCATTGTACTTCCAATATTTTAGTCTGCGGGGCGCTCACCTATGCCTTGGTAATTGTGTGCTTTGCATTTGAGGGGAAAATGGACTGGCTGCCTGGATGCTGCCAAATTCTGGTTCAAAACTTGCCATCACCCGCCATGAAAAATTTCCAGCCTTCCAAGTAGTTAGCCGAGAAGTTCGCGGACCATCCTAAGGCTAAATTTACCCAACTACCAAGTTGAGTATCTACCCACAAAATATTGCATGCGCTGTGATTTCTAATTCGCAATTATAGGTCTAAATACCTTATGTTGGGTCTTTGTTAAATTTAGAAAACCGCAGCCGGAATATTGTTGTCGTCGCGAATTTGCCTTAGAGTCAAAAAGAGCGGTGTGTCAAACATTGACGACATGATCTCGATTTCCAACTTGAAAGAGCTACTACAATCATGCGAAGAAAAGAAGAAGAAAAAGAGTGGAAAACGGTTAAACCTGCTTAATCGAATTTAAAATGTAGCCAAAGATTTGGCTGACCGTATTTTAAATTCGTGGGCCGCACATACAGAGGATGGACGCCGCCCAACAGTGAGATAGGGAGCATAGTATATATAATATAACCGTAGTGTTTCAAGTTACATGTATTGTTGTTTTGCATTGTGGTAGTCCCTAGATCAAATACCGTCTCTCCAGCTTGATCAATGCAGTTTCGAGTCAGCGGCGCAGACGGATGTTTCGTTCTGGGTGCTTGTCGAGCTATAAGAAACAAACGAAGCTTCAGATATGTTGGAGTTGCCTGGCCCATTTACATACACGGGTAGATGTAATAATGATCCCATGTGCGGTGCCCGCTTATAAGTGGAGAATGGGAGAAATTTAGAAATATAAAATGCGATGTCTGCATGGTCTTAAGGGCAGCTGTCGACGCTCTGCTCGGACCTTAGGCCGATTCAGGCTGGGTTGAGGGAGGCTGTTGCCAATTTTACGAACTCGCGAGAGTAGACCACGAGAGTAGGCCGTGCTTGGTTGACTGGTTAGGCAGTTCCTGTAGGCGTGTGGAACATCAAAGGCGATTGACATCCTGGCCAACGTCACCTCCAACACAAATCGTGATCTACTACAACACGCATCGACAGTCCACAACGCCGTCGAAAACAGGCTATGTTGCGCAAGCATTTCAAATCGATTTATCGACACTCCCATGCAAGGGAACTCTAAAGATCTTGACCGAAGAGCCTCATTACCGCCCTGCCTTCAATGCAATGCTCTTCCCTGCTGCCGGCTATTTTGGAGCTAATTCTGTTCAACGAGGGATCAAGACGTTGTGTTCACGTTTCTCGGCATTATCCTTGGCTCTACTCAGCCGCACCACACACCCTTGCTGCTCGGGCAAAAATAGCAGTTCGATTTTTGGGTTGATTGAGTGGATCCACAATGAGCTTCCCCACCACCGGAGCCCTCTTACTGCAAGAAGGTTCGACTGCCAAGTTCAACTTGCATGCTTCCAAATACCGAACGGATGCAGTGAGCTTGTGAGCGGTGCTGCCATCGGTGCGCACCTTCGCTTGTTGACTGTCAAGGGCGAGCGAAAGTCGATGTCGACAATCTTACAAGGAAAAAAATGGGGCCGTAGTACGAAAGGGGTATTGTCGACGGTGATGAATCTCCCGACATGTCGACATCCTTACCATCCATCCAAGAAATCGCTATCGATTGGCGTTCTTGAAAGATAGATGCAAGCTTCTACCGGTAGCGCTAAAAAGCCGGCGACGAGACAATAGTGGGGACCAAAGGCACCCCTCCTTGCAGATGCAAGACTGGGCCAGAATTAGAGATAGGAACCCTTGCCAGTTACATTTTAAGGTCAATAATCCGCCGGCCATCCTTTAACCTCTTATGTGCAAGTCACTTCGCGAAAAAGCTGACAGCTTGAAGTTCCAAATCCGAAGGGCTGAAGGGCAAAAAAAAGTCTGCCTCGAACAATACATATTATAGTCAGACAGCTGCAAAGGTGCAGGTCCCGAAACCTCCCCTCTTTCCCCTCGCCTACTTCAGCTCCTCAATTCTCTTATGCTTGGGGATATTACAGATGCAGGTGCCACAACGATAAGCAGCGGAAAGTAGCCTAGGGACCATACTTTGGAACCCATCCAGTGCCGCAATTTTTACTCGTATACTCCACCACCACCAAGCTTACCATATAGTGTCCGGTCATACAATTTCTAAGACATAACCAATTCTATTTCAACAACGCCTAGATAGAGGCAGTAGATTCAACTACATCTACCAAACCCCGACCGCCGACAACATGGAACACAGTCAGGATCCATGGGATCCAACGGGAAACAATCCCCAACAGTATGTTTCGAATCAGCCAACAGCAACAACGCAAGCTTCAGGTGCACCACAGACGCCGACTCGAGCAACAAGACCTACATATACCCCTTCCACATCTACTTCTTCGACCCCTCAATACCATGCTGGAGGCAGTGGAGATCAGTCTCATCTACCAAGAATCAATAGGCGACCGGTTGGGGCTTCGAAAACACCGTCAGAATCAAGTAATTCGCCGACTGGTACTGCAGAAACGGGAACAGGAACAACGGATTCGTTCATAGGTGGACGCGCGGGGACTCCACAGGACGAAGAACATTACGAAGGATATTACGATTTCCCAGGCCATTTTGGTCCAGATTTCCAACCGGCCGGCGCATTATCACCTGGCCAGCTGGCTGGACCTATCAGAATTTCGTCCCCATCGTTTGATGCAGCGGGAAACCCGCAACCGCCTAATGAGAGAGATCCGGAGGCTGGAAGAACTTCGATAGCGGCTATCGCTGCTGGTGTTATTGGAGCTGGAGCTGCGATGCAAGGTAATATCACGCCGCATCCTTCCGGCCAACCTTCATTCCTGCAACCAGGGCACGGGGACCACGATGTTATTCGAAAACCAACCATGGCTAGGAGGCTATTCGATCGTGGAAGCTCAACATTACAAAGGATGAAAACTGGAGCGAATAGAAAATCAAACCCTGGAGGCGATGGCGCCTATGCAAAACTTCAGGATCAAGAGGAGGAAGAAGATTCCGCTTATAGCGGTACAGGGTGTAGGTCACCGCTCGTATTGTGAAGCACGATATTACCTACTAACTATTTTTTGTAGTTGATGTTTCCTCGTACGATAGCTTCCCACTATATAACGACGACAAAGGGTCCGCGACGTCATATGGAAGCCGAGGGATCGAGCTTCGTGGTCTCAAACAACAGGGCAGCGCAATAGATTTGAGTACGTAATTCATATCGGAGAGTTTTTGGGCAGGAGCTAATAGCGTTTACAGGCGATCATGAGAGGTCTTATGCAATTAGAAGTGGTGGGACGTTCTACGGACAGGAGCTCGCCATCCCAGTCGATCTTGACCCCCCAAACTGGCGACCGTGGGAAATGGATTGGCCGTATCTCACTTTCTTGAACCTCTTAAGTTTTGGTCTTGCAGGTGTTACCGAATATCTCATTCAACTATCAGACTCCATCGGTGAAAGGGGATTGATCCAGTACAAAACGGCTCGGGAGGTTCCTATCGACGAATGGATAGCCTGGAAATATGTTCCAACCATCGTGGGTGTGATCTTCGGCGTTTTATGGCAAGTTACGGATACCGAAGTAAAACGGAACGAACCATACTACCAGATGTCGAGGCCGACAGGGGCTATCGCCAAAAATTCCCTGAACGTTGACTACTTCGAATTCCTTAGCTTCTTGACGCCCTTTCAAGGGATAAAATACCGACAGTGGGCGGTGACATGCAGTGCTATCTGCTATTTCATCTCTTACGCTATCGTTCCTAATTTGCTAGGAGCTTTACTCGATACTGAGGATCTCAGCCCGGAAGAAAAAGCGAATGGCAACGAGAAATATCTACGAGTTGACTCTAGATACGCTAGACCTCTAGAAGCAATGTTCCTTGTCGTCGCCATCGCCGGGGTCACTCTACAGGTTCTCCTCATGCGCCGAAAAAGCGGCCTTGTGGGTGATGTTTCTGGTATTGCTGGTATTGCGGCCATGGCCAACAAATCACACATCCTCATGGACTTCAAGGGCCTTGACGAGGCCGACGAAAGACAGATCCATGAACACCTTGCGAAACGAAGGTACCGACTTCACAAGATGTCTCTGTATCTTGGCGCCGATGTCGCTATGGCCGATCGCCCAGAATTCCACGAGTCAAAGAGGAAAAAGATTAAGAAGGAATCTCCAAACCATCCGATCTTCACGTATCTCACCGCAATCCCATTCGCAGCTTTCCTCATTGGCGTGTTAGCTATCATGCCAATTCTCTCCTTTACCGACAACGGCAAACACTTTATCGACAAAGTTCCGTTCACCGCTACCTTCCTGGGTATTCTTATTAAATCTATTTGGGAAGTTCTAGACAAGCAACTTCGTATCATCCAGCCCTTCCGCACGCTTAGCATTGGTAACGCTATGCCAAATGTTCTTACTCTCGACTACACAGGTACTATCCCCGGATGGGTTACGATTAAAGCAATAAAAAACCGCCACTGGCTCCTTGCTCTTGTGACATTCAACTCCGTGCTCATCGAAATCTTGACAGTTACGATGGGTTCTTTCCTCAATCGTTCCGCTGATGATGAAGAAACCATAACCTCTATCAGAGTATCCTTTGCTCTAGCGAACGTTATCTGTACCGGTTTACTTGCAACTCTATTCCTTGTCATCAAGCGCCGCAAAAATCCTTTCCTTCCTCGACAACCTGGTACCATCGCTTCCGTTCTTACTTTCATCCATCAAAGTAAGATGGTTACAGATTTCGAATCCATGGAACAATGGCCAACGTGGAAGAGGGAAGCTAAGCTCATGGAGATCAACAAACGGTATGCCTTTGGTTGGTTCAGTGGAAGAGATAAACAAATTCACTTGGGTGTCGATCAATGCCCGATCAGCAGTAGTTACGAGTACGGAAAAGACTATAAACAAGGTGTGGTCGCCACTGTTGGGGACTACGAGTACTACTAAATTCCTTTTGCATGTTCTATGCATATACCATTTTCTTGATTTTCTTCCTTCTTTCCTTATTTTCTTTGAATGTGGGACTTATGGGTTCATGGTTTTACGAGGCATCATTCATTGCATTACTTTATATCTTCCATCTTTCCTTAATCTCTATTTCCTTTTCATTACCTTATTCCCTTCCCCCTTCCTTCAAAATTTATGGAACTAGGCCAGTATTCGGGCCAAAGATATCAGTGCATCTCGGTCGTTTTCTTTGATTAGCGCTGCACTAAGGTAATCAGCGCGGATGGTTAAATTTTTCAGCATAATTGGGGCTGAGGAGTTTTGTTTCACTGTTTTTTGACGCTTCCTTTACTTCTAGCTTCTCCACATTTCCTTTCTTTTCTTTCCACACGCTTTCTTTTCATTTGGCGTTATACCTTTACAAACTCACCGTAATGATGTCTGATTCGATGGCGTTCTGTACACAAAAAAAATCGAGATGATCAAATGTTTTGATGGACGCGGGCGGAGCTTAGCACATAAAAAAACAGAGATAGACAGGATCTATAGAAGTCAATGCAAGGATTAAGATTAACCGTTCTAATTCTTTTTTTCTCTTTATTATTTATTTTTCTGGCGTGAAACGAAAAGTTTTCATTCCTCGACCTTCGAAAATTTTGCATTGAATTAATACGAAGGCGCGGCGGTGGATCTGGATGTGGTTGGCCAGAACGTTTGTTTGATCACGATGAGTAAACGTGCCTTGCATGCGTTCCGGCATACATCAATCTTATCTTAGGTGCATGGAGAGACTGTGCTTTGCCGTTTGCAAAGCACGTTCGAAATGCCGGTGCATTGAGCAGTTGAGAGACCGCCTCGATTTGAACGGAATTAATTGGAAGTGGTTACACAAAGCGCCCTGAGGTTTTGGGTGAACTCGTGGCCCACGTGGCGACACATGTGGTGTATATGTTTCCGTAGGATTATATAGTG
This sequence comes from Arthrobotrys musiformis, assembly GCA_036971715.1. Lineage (NCBI taxonomy): Eukaryota > Fungi > Ascomycota > Orbiliomycetes > Orbiliales > Orbiliaceae > Arthrobotrys > Arthrobotrys musiformis. The sequence continues at coordinate 1,812,839 of JAVHJL010000008.1, forward strand.
TGCATACACATACTTTAATCCAACAATTCTTCTGTCATTTATGGCACTAGACCTATTAATATTTAAAAGGGAGGCCACACAGCGAAGAACCGTATCTCTTTCAAGAATCTCGGCAAGCACGGGTAATCAGCCAAAGGACGAGTGGTCTTGCCGTACAACAAAGAAGTTGAGCATATTGCGAACCTTCCGAACTCGCCGTTTTCGCATTTAATCTCTCCACTGAGCTCCTCGATGTGGCAAGTCAACAGTAGGTTTGATGAAGGGGGTTTGATTGAGAATATATCCCCCGCGACTGAAGGGGGTCCACCTGGTGTCAAAAGATATATACTCCTCGTCCCATCGGATAGAGCGCCTGAAGGCGTGATCGTAAAGATAGTGGGAGGGCGTGCTGGGTTACTAGCTGTTGTAAAATCGAGCTGGGTGCCGTCGTTTGGAGTGGGAGGGACGAAGATGTAAACCCCGTTTGGAAATGAATTTGTGTTAGCCGATATCCTAATCGCAAAACCCGTGGCGACGGTTTCGATAGTTGAGGTTTGGGTGATGGTTGTGGTGGTTGTAAGAGTCGGGATTGTAATATATATCGTACTCGTGAGGACTCTTATGGGTGATTCGACAGTAATTACGGTATGCGTAGCGCCGATGCAGGAGCAAGCGCTTGAATACCGGATTGAGCCGGAGCAAGGGCTCGCATAGGCTGGGATCGAAGTCGCGGTGTTTGTTACGGGTTCATCCCGCTTTTCAAAGGTTTGGCTGCCGCCTGAGTCAGGGAGGATTGTGGTCGTGGCGGTTGTTAAAGTGGTCGTAATTGTTTCTGTTAGGACTTCAGTGTAGTCATAGACCGTGGTTTCCCACTCAAACCAGGAGGTGCTATTCGTGATAAATATAGGTTAGCGAATATAATATTGATCAATAGGAGCAGATTCGTGAAAATGGCGGAGCAATAGCTTCGCCACCCAATGGAAATTCAATAAACTGAAGGCTTGAGGCACTGTAGCATACGATATTGGTGGAGTGACAATAGTAGCAAAATATGAATTACAGTCTGCGGTGCCAAGGCGAGTCGGAAAATTGGTCGCTCGAATAGCTATATTGCATTTGTAGAGTCGAGGTTAGAATCATACGAACGCAGTAGGTCTAGATATTGAAATAGGAATATAATCAAGCTGAGGGCTTTGGGGCGTACCCCGGAGACAATTATCTTCAATGCATTTCGTCGAGGTAGCCGACCGCACGGGCAATGCAAGAAAGATGGTGAGGAATAGACTCGCTGTCAACTTCATGGTGCAGTGCACGGCTCCGATGGGTCGAAAAGCAACACGAGGCGCGGACGGTTGACTGTTGTATTTTGCCGCCTACAACCTGTATGAGAAGGAATATAGTTAATCCGACGTTTATGGGGGGAAATCAAGGGTGTATAAGTACTTAGACATCTTCAAGAGGCTACTTGTCACAGATTCACTCGGCCTCCCTGCACATCGAGACCTCCCGTGCCGTCCCTGACCATAGATGAACGGCTGAACAATTGTGCACGTTGCAATTGTAAACCTGCATGTAGTACAAACGCTGGATTGGTTCAATAGAACGCCACAAATATTCCGGAAATGTAGTTTTAGCGAGAAGGGCCTTGGCAGCCGTCATATTTCATCAAGGATCGCTGTTTGAGGATGTTTCTACATGGGAGGTACTTGGGTTAGTGATTAAAGATTTGTACCACGATTATTGATTCCACTGATATCCATGCGTAAGGACTATACATGTATCCGGAAAGTGTGTTTGTACTGAGATCGTTGTGATGAAAAATATATTGAGAATCATAATGCCCGGCATGTTAGGGGAGCGGGATTAAAAATAATAAGGTTAAAGGATACGGACTGTGAAAACAGGAGCTTGTTTGAACAAAACAAAGAAACAGATTAAATCGTAATGTTTGCGGTTGTCGGAGTAGTTTTTGATCAAATGCGGTACTAGTTAGATTAAAAAGAAAATTAGGAAACTTCGGCGGAAAATATATCCAAGACCCTGAGCCTGTCAAAGAAAGACTTACTGACGGTAGGTTTAACCCCTCTTTGGGCGGCCGCGACCGGCTTTCGCCTTGACAGCCGGGGCTTCTTTCTCACCAGCTTCATCCTTGCCAGAGATAGTGGCCTTGCTAACGCGACCCTTTTTCTTTGGTGGCTCCTCAGGAGCCGCTTCGGCTGGTGGCGCGGCTTCCTCGGGCTCGCTTTTCTTCGATGCAGCACGTCCTCGTTTGGTGGCAGGAGCTTCCTCAACTTTGGCTTCCTTGGCTTTAGCGCTCTTTCCACCTCTCTTTTTTGGGGCGTCTTCAACAGCGGATGCCTCAGGTAGAACATCATTGGCGGCGGCTTCGCCAGCCGCCTCCTCCGCAGGTTTTTCGTTCTTCCTTGACCTCTTGGAACTACGGACGGCCGGCTTGCCGATTGCTATTTCGGCGAGAGTGTCGTCGGCGGTGGGTTCTTCGGCGACAGCTTCGGGTTCTTCCAAAACTTTGGCCTTTTTGCTGGCACGCCCCTTCTTGGCTGGCGAGACTGGAGCGGCTGGCGCGGGCTCTTCGCTGACCTTTTCTTCGTCTTCATCCTCAGATTTGCGCTTTCGGGAGGTGGTCTTCTTAGTGCCAGAGTCCTTGCCCTTGGCCTTCTCCTCTTTTTCAGAGGCTTTCTTAACTGGACCGGTTTTCTTCCCTTTTTTAGTGGTAGGGACCACGGCTTCTGGCTCTTCGGGTTCGGCGGCGGCAGCAGCGGCCTTCCTTCCCCGTTTCTTTGGGAGAGGAACCCCCCCTTGTTCCTCTTCTTCTTCTTCTTCAGCTTTCTGTTCTACCTCTTGCTCTTCTTCTTCTTTATCCTCTTCTTCATCAGCATCTGCAGCTTTCCGCTTTCTTGAAGCGGTGGCCTTCTTCCCTTTAGCAGGCGCTTTTTCCTTCTTGGCGCCGGCCTTTTTCTTTGGAGCCCTTCGTAGATATTCGGATTAGGCATGGATTGGGCATTGATGAAGTGAAAGAACAATAGACTTACTCCTCTTCAGAAGCCTCCTGCTCTTCTTCGGATTGATCATCCTTCTTCTTCTTGCTAACACGTTTGGTCATACCACGGGCACCAGGAACATTCATTTCCTTGTCCTGAATTGGTAAAGATGTTTAGTCCATGTCCTAAGGCTCGCGGCCCGAAGGCTCCCAAGAAGATGCTACAAACCCCTTTCCAGATTTCATCTGGGACGTGTCCGTCCTGAAGACTCTTCAAGACCAATTCCTTGTCATCCTCAGGCAACTCTTCATAGCCATCGAGGCTGGTGATATCTTCACTGATATCCTTCCAGACATTGGCAATGACGGCTGGAGTGACACAACCCCTAATTTTCACCAAATATTAGAACTAAGATTTTCAAAAGAGGGGGGAATAAAAGAGGGAGGAATAAAAGTTCATAGTCTCCTAGAGTGGCAGGGAGAAGGTATTTGGATATAAGGATCAAGATTAGCTTACCAATGTCTGTACTGATAGCTTTTGAAGGGACCGGCTTCTATCCAGGTTCCAAGTCTAAGCTCGCCTTTGATGATTTTGCCACCGGTCTTGACGCAAACACTTCCTTTGCATCCAGCTCTGCCAGTAGTGGCGATTTCTATAGTCAATAGGTTCTTGAGTTAGGGTATGTAGCTAACTTTTTTTTTTGTGGTGAAAAGGCCGAGGCCTGAGTTGCCCTGAGCGGAGAATCTAGGGAGTGATATCATTGCAACTTACCAACGCGATACGGCATCTCGTCGAGCTTTTGTAGTTTTTTCCTTTGAAGGGAAAAAGAAAAAAAGAGAAGAGGGAGGGAGAAGTGATGATAGAGCTTCAGATTCACAATGATGCAGTCAGCTTTAGGAATACCTTGATGCAGTTTTTGATAGGGAAAAATAAAAAGGTTGAAGAGAACCCGATGATGAAAGGGGTGGAATGATAACGGAGATTGCATCAACTGCCAACTCACAACCTCGCCTCACGTTGCTCAAAAATACTCACATTGAAGATTGAAAAAAAGTATCAAGGAATCACGGCTGTAAAGAGTTAGCAGGTACAGAATACCTAAGATGGTGATGGATTAGAGGGTGAAGTGAAAAGTCGATGAAGGGGTTGGTTTATGTTATGAAAGGTGGTCGATGGGAGAGGAAAGAGAAAGAGGGAGAACTGTTGGCTGCTGTGACGCGTTTGAATTTTTTCTTGGAAGCCCGCTGAACCAAAACCACATGAACAACACACCGCCATGCCACCTCTGATTTATACCACCCGCGAAAATTACATTATTTGAATTGAATAACTTTAAAATTTATATCGTAAAATGCTCAAGATCCGTATTTTTCATCGGGTTATATTTTTAAGATTTTTAGAGTGTCCTCGAGCTTAGGACGTGGAGAGAGTCGAGTCGTTCTAAAATCTAACAGGCGGCCCAAAATCCGGTCTCCGAAGCGATAACATACTGATCCGACTATGGCACCAAACAAAAGAAAGAAAAAAAAAAATGGAAACAAATAAGTAAACTACGGGATGTGAAATGTATTTTGCCTTCTGGTGTATTCAGAATATTTGGTGCCGTTGTATGCTGAAAGAAACTAGTCTCGAGGCTAGAAAGAAACCTAGAAGTCGGTACAGATCTATTGTTTCGAGATCTCGTCGTCAGACCCCTCAACTTCGTTGGTATCATGGTGTATATACATATATACAAATGCCTACACCAGGTTGGTAGTTCCTAACACTCGGTGCCCGAGTTTCTATTGTGACTCCGAGGCTGAAACTTCTAATTAAATATAATTCCGATTGAAATATTTCAATTTTGATTTTAGGCCCTCAGACCCAATTGATTACAACATCGATATCGAGATATCGCTCTATGCGCATACGTTAATTTTATCAACGACGGAGCAAGATTGAACATAATCCCTTTTTGGTTTCTCTTAATTCATTTTGTTACTCGGGTAGTGCAATGTCTATCGAGTGTCGCATTAGTTTGTCTCGTACCAACTATACGTTATCCCGTCTATATATACATGAGTTTTACTGAATCGAGATTTTTCATTTTATGACCGGTAGTCTCTTATATGGTTTCAATTGCCCTATAAATTGTGACATCATGATATAACTTTAAGGTTTCCATTTAAGCCTTCACCGAAACCAAAATACAAAACACACGGAGAAAGGTCATGCTATAGTAATACAATGAAACTTTAATCTTATGTTGGGGTTCGCCTTGGACTCATGAGAATTTTTATGGATATCACCTATATCTGCGCACGTGTACTGATCGGCTCCCCTGATCGTAATGACGACCAGTTGATCAGAATCATAAAGTCTTCATTTATCACCATATACGGCCACATATCCCCCACCCCGAAAGTGGCCCATAAATGCAACTACAGCTGTATTTACCCTCCTACCTTTTCCTCCGACCTTCTTCTCCTCCTTTTCTTCTCCTCCTTTCTTCTCCCAACGTCTCTAACCCGCATATTCTCTCCAGTACTTGCTATTAAGCCAGTGTATCAGTACTGTGTTACCTTTAGGATCTATCCTTCGGCTGCAGAGTTATCCCGACTTCAATATTCTTATAGACCAACTATAGTTCTATAACAAGTTCCCTCTACATAGATCCCTTTGGCTGCTTAAAGCGCCCTCCTCAAATATGAATCTCACTACCCTCCTTCTGGCTTTGTTCTCTCTCCTGGTTAGCCCTTCCTTTGTGTTCGCAAATCACGAAAGTAACACTTTCACCGCTCCCCTGGCTGGTGATTTAGTTACTGCCGGATTTCCCTTCCAAGTCCGCTGGATTAATCTCGATGGTGGTATTGTCAACTTGATCCTCGTCCGCGGTACTCCGAACAGCCTTAGGACAATCGGTGCTCTAGCTGGTATGTTAGAACTATACACAAGCCGCCCCGTCCATGTTCTCTAGATATGACGGTCTAACCTATATCCACCCTGTTAGCTGGAATCCCAAACACCGGTGTTTTCAATTGGAATGTTCCTTATAACCTGGAAACTGGCACCGACTATGCCATTGAAATCCAGTATGGTGCTGAAAAGAACTTCACTCCAATGTTCACCGTGGTCAGTCCGGGGCCTGGCACCCTGACTACATCCACCAGACCAAAAGGCCCTGTTACGCCTCCTACCGTTCTCGTTGAAAAGACCACCCAGACTGGAGCAGTTCTGACCGAGTCTTATCCAATCTATCCGGCTTCACCTCAACCAGCTTATCCAGTTTCGGCCCAAGCAGCTCAAACTTCTCTCCAAACCATTATCGCTACTTCTGCAACAACTTTGGTTTTTCCAACACCGGCTGAAGAGGATTTGCCCCCAGAAAAACCAAAGGCAGTCCCGGAAGTTACCCCTCCCAGCTTTTCTGGTGGAAAGATCATTACTTTGGACCCAACCCCAAAGCCACAATACTCTTCAACTACGGTCACTTATCCGTGGACTATTTCGACAAGTTTGAACGGCAGCATGCCCGCATACACCTTTAACAGGACCAGGACTACCAGTACTTGGATTACCCCCACCGCAGGAAGCATTTCAAACAATATCTCCGCCGGTATCCCAATTTGCCTAGCCCTGCTCCTTGCTGGCCTCATTATTACTCTCTGATCCGAACAAAGGGGAATAGCTCAGTTTTGGTACTTTTTCTCCTACACGAGTTGTTATGTGGTAGTTACCATTCCGGTCGAGCCAGGTTTGCTCATTGTTTTTTTCTTTTTCTATTGGTGTCTCCGTTTTATATGTATGGTCGGCGTATACCATACATAAATGTATTCTATTCGAGAATCCTGGAAAACCTCTGGTAGGTGGATCATTACTTGCTTGGATTTGATAGTTCAGTGAGAGGTTACCGGGGGCATCAGGTTTTTGTTTTCCCTTTATAAGGTGTTAATTAATGGGCTCAATTAATACCACAGTGGGTTTAACTAGGGATAATCAGCATTGGAAACTTTCACAGTTTATATTCACAAAAAAAATCGCTTCTCATTCATGAATTTAATTGGCGTCGGTTCACTAAAATTCAGAGCATTCGAGGAGGGCAACTGACCGGAGACAACGCGTAAAATACAACACCTCGCTTCCGCAAGAACTTCCAGCCAGTGACTCCCACGATCCTGACTAATTGTGCCCCTGCTTAGATACCTCGGGGATCTTGTAGGCTTCCAAATATTCAGATTCCATACTTTTGGGCTCCTACATATCAAAACTACTAGGAAAGGGCTCTGAGAGACAGGCGAAGCTAATGGCAGAGAACATGTCGGCGGTCCTGAGCATTGCGCGCCGGCTTCCACTAAACGGCGGCAAAGGGTCGATACCACAGCTCGGATATGGTGTGCGTGCCGCCTTTACATCTACAAATGCATGAAAGTTGAATTCACTAATCCCATCTTACTGATATCAAGGTCTATCAATGGTATTCCCCCACCTAAATCCCCCCGTTTGAGAATGCATTCCTAACGACTAGGGCCAATGTGAAAGCCCCGCTGCCAAAACCACCGCCACCACACTCCACGCCCTACAAACTGGGTACCGCCATATCGACACCGCAGGTGTTTACCGTAATGAACACGCCGTCATAGCGGCTACTACCCAGTTCCTAACACTGAATCCTTCGATCCCACGGTCTTCGTTGTTCATATCTACTAAATTCGCCCCTCATCTGAAGGGTTACAGAGCCGCGACGAATGCTATCGCTCAGAGTCTTTCGCATTTTAGGAATCCGTTGGCGTTGGGTGATCCTAGATTAGAGCTCCCTGCTACGCGACCGAATGGTGTGGATTCTAGCGGTTGGCCGAAGGATCCGGAGTTTGGTGTTAATCGAACGGAGGATGATGGGCTTGGGTATATTGATTTATATCTCATCCATGCGCCGTCGGGGACACTTGAAGAACGCAACGGCGCTTGGAGGGCGATGGTGGAGGCTCAGCAACGAGGGGAGATAAAGCATTTGGGGGTGAGTAACTACGGCGTTAGGCATTTACGTGAATTGGTGGAGTTTATAGCTCAAGAGGAGAGGGAGGGGAGGCCGGGAGGGAAGATTGAGGTTTGGCAGGGGGAGATACATCCTTGGTTGAGTCGGCATGACGTTAGGGACTTTTGTGAGGAGTTTGGTATTGTGATTCAGGCGTATAGTCCGCTTGTAAGGGGACAAAAGTGGGGGGATCCGTTATTGAAAGATATTGTCGAGAGGACGGGGAAGACGGAGGCGCAGATTTTAGTCAGGTGGAGTCTGCAAATGGTATGGAATCAATTGCTTTGTTTTTCGTGTCGTGAAGGACAATTTTTAGGCCTGTTGGGGCTAATTTTTGATTTATACATAGGGGTTTGTGCCTTTGCCCAAGTCAGAGAAAGAGGAGAGGATAACAGAGAATGCAGAAGTTTTCGACTTCGAATTGACGGAGGAGGAAGTAAAACGGTTGGATACTGGGAAATATGAGCCCTGCACTCATTGGGATCCCACGGTTTGGACACATTGATAGACTTTCAACTAAGGGGTGCCGGTCTACGCAAAAAAAATAAGTTTACTTATTCGATCCGTTCCTGTTAATAATTCTAATGCAATAAAATTAAGATAACTAAATCCATACGTATATACATGCAAATGTTATGATAGAACGCTCCCAAATTCAAATTAAGCTCCCGCTATGTGTATGTATCTGCGCCCGCCCCTAAAACTGGATCCATAAATCATAAAACATTTCAAGCAAAATTCGTCAAAATCAATCTTTCAATAAGTTTCACCTGCCCGGAGAGACGTAGCAATGTCTGTCCGCTCTGCGTCATCATCTCCTTGACGCTAAAAGACCAATCGCCACCAGGCACGTCCGGGAAGTCCATAGCAACAATGCCTAAGTTTGCAGTCTGGCTCTCAATTGTATCTAGCCATGTTTGCATTCTCGCATTGATTTCGTTCGCCCAGACCGCCGGCTTGTATAGCACGCTGACAGATTCAATGTTAACTGCTGACAAGAAGTTGAGGTTCAATTGCGTCGAGTTGGAAGCTGGGTGCGTATTAAGAAACTTTTCAACGGCGTTCCATTTGGTATTGTAGTCCGGTGTACCATTTGGAAGTGTGGAAGGGCTGTACATATCCTGAACGCGGAATTGGCCGGTGGAGTCGGTATGGTCTGGAGTGTTATTGGAAACATCCATGTAAAATCCCAAACTTCCACTGTATCTCCTCAGCAAAACGATCTTCCCACGGACCTCGTTTAGCTTTGGAAGTGTAGAAGAAGTGTACCACTCTCCATGACGCCCGTCGATGAAGAGAGCCTCCAAAAGAGATTCGAAATTCGATGGTTGCCCTGCGCCGTCGTAGTCCCATTTGATAGAGCAGAGGACAGTTTCGGTGGGATTTGCGGCCAAGAACTCTTGGAAGAGCATGAAAACGTCGTCTGCAGTACCCTCGAGTTCTAACTTTCCGTGTCGGAGCTTTAGAGGATTTGAATCCGATCCAACTCGTATATCGAAGAATCGAATTCCCTTGGTGAGTTGATCGGGAATCCAGCTGGATTGCGTTCCACCGAGCTCAGGCAACCAAGATACCCTCGAGACTTGAGAAGCGGAATCATGTGTTCCTGGGATCGTGAAACCGGATACTAGCAATTCGCCATCGATATTTGCCATCCACGAGGATGTGTTCACAACAGTATTTCGCTTAGCCACTGGGACGAATGTGATTTCGTCTTGGTATTGATAATACCGTCCCCCGAGCAGGAAATCCTGATTGTAGATTTTGGCAAATGTGAATGTACCGGATGAAACGACGTAAGTGTACCAGCGGTATGTGCTATCCCAGATGATACCAGGGTCCAAGGAATCTACTCTCTTACTGAAGAGGACCTTGACGGTGGGGATTTCACGAGGTTCGTCGTGGACGATGAAAACGCCGTGACCAGGGTATTCAGTGTTTAATATGGAAAGTTGAGCACGTGCGGAGTCGAGTTTCGGAAGGGCAGCAAGGGCTTTGGTGTCCCAGCCCTCGGGGTCCCCGCCGGCACTGGTGCTAACACTCGTCGTCTCATTCGTGATAGATGCGTTGCGGACTTGAAGAACTGGGAAATTTTGGTTGTGCGGGCGTGCGGTTGCCCCAGCTAGAAGCAAGGCGAGAGATGGAATTGTGATATGTGCAGTCTTGAGATACATCGTGGCGCGATTATTATTGCCGTCGGGGCTTTATTGTAGATAGCTCGCGAAACTTTATCGTAGGAAATATTTTTTCTAATATATTTAAATTTATGACAATGGCCGTGAGAAAGAAAGAAAGAAGACCGTGAAAATCCAGACTAGAATGAGTGACTATGCAATGAGAGAATGCATTGATGGATGCGATGGATGGATGTTCGTATATCGCGACTCTTGAGGATATTTTATATCATATCGGAGCTACAGCTAGAGCTACAATGGTAGCTATTTTAAGGTTTTGACAATAGAACTCCAATAGAACCTTCGACGTTGCATGTGCCCATTTTCATGAGCAAGCTTAATTAGGTCTTAGCCAGCTAGGCCCCTAGTCGCTTAAGTCCTGAATATAGATATCTCTCGCCTTGGGTGCGATATCGATATATCCCGAGATACCAGAATCCCAATTTGGCTGCTGCTCATCCTGCGCATAATGCGCTTACGTAGTACCACGATATCATGCGTGGAAGAAATATTTGGTAGCTTCGGCGATCGCAGCGACCTTTTTGGAGGTGATTTTCATGCGCGCATGCTTTCGCTATCATATCTCTTTTTATTGGCACCGGAGAATTAGTTCTGCAACCGGGGTACCAAGACGCCCTAGACTCTCAAACTAGTCTTAGAATTGAATTTATGAGGTCTCTGACATCGGTCTAAGGTCCAGAATACTTCTATTGCTTAAAAGTTGACGCCTTCTGTGGTTACAGAGGGTAAAGTTTTTGTTGTATATTTTGAGTTTCTCGCAATAGTGTCTACATTCGGCTGCCCAGGCTCGCCGAATCAAACCAACGATATGAGGACCACAAACAAAGGCTTCATGTCACTGTGAATGTCTGGGCGCAGGAATTGTTCTTCTTAAAAAATCAAATGTTTATAACTAGAGGTGCAAATGTGTGTACAATTTATAAGTACCTTTAGTCTCGTAACCAAACGCGCTGTGGAGTACCTCTATAGATTTAGGTCTCTTTATAGCTTTAGCATTAATTTCATCAACGCATAATTATAATTGTATGTAATGTAATCGGTCTGGTACCCGGAAGGACCGCGAGATCACCCAGAATGTAATATGATATTCATCCCGCGATTTACATCTATCGTATGCGCAAGTTTACATCTCATGGGCTTAATAGCAAAAGTCGTAACTTGACCAACAGACGCATTTCGGCTGTATGCGCGCACTTATAATCCTATCTGAACTCTAGAGCCTAAAACTCTATATTGTTTTATAATTTTACAACATCTCATTCCTTACTTTATTGTTTTAAATTTGGTCAATAAACTAGACAAGTTGAAATTTAAACTCTCGACATAACTGGATACCGAGTAAAAGCCAATATTTCGTTTCGTGAAATTTGAAAATTTAGTTGAGTCCGATGTTGTTGATTTTACACATTGAGGGGGCCTCGGTTTGCGACAACGTTGAAAAGTTGTATATTGCGGAAAAGACTTATAGAACGGTTGAAGTTCTTCTATGCCTCCCCCCCCCCGCTACAGCTGGGGAAATATTAAAAACCTTCTTTTCATTGGGTGTTCTTATGGTACAATACTCACGAAATCTCACAATCGATTGCGATGCACCAACAAGCATTGAAATAGTACTCAAACCCAGGAAACTTTTCGAGGTAATATTCGAGTAACTAGTAGCACTACGTAACTGTAGGGCCCAAACAGATGTTGGCGGTCAGAACTATAGTGTACGTTCTGTCGAAGCTAAAATGCAACAATGCGTCAATATCAATGAAGGCAATAGAATTAATTGCACCTCTATAGATCTAGGATCAAAATTGTGACCAGTTGCCGGTGCGTGCGCCTAAGTATACTATAGGACCAAAATTTCGATTGTTCAAAAAAATAATAATTTGTAAGGCATTTCTCATAACATTCTAAAGGGGGCTATACCGAGCTGCGTATGTATCTATAGTTCTATATCGAGTGAGATGTATACATTCCAATCCTCGCTCTGAAGAGGATAGAATTTAGTTTAATAGTAGGCAATTTCCTCGGATTCGGGCTTGGCGCCGATCTCCTTCGGAATTTCCTTTGGTTTTCCTGAAATCTCCTTGACATTGTCCGTATCGTCGTCACTGACGTCCTGGTTCTGTAGCTTCTCGATAACGTCATCAGGATAATCCTCCCCACCAAGGGCAGCCTTGACTTCCTCCTTTGTAGGTTTCTTAGTAGGTGGCTTGGGCTTGGGCTGAGGCTTCTTAGCGTCGTTCTTATTTTTATCTCCAGGGGGTGGAGGAGTATTCGTAACCAAAACAGGTTTCTCGACAGTAACAGTTTTGTATTGAATCTCCAACGTCGTTTGCGGTGGTTCCTTGGTTACTTGTGTGACAATGACGACGCTACTCTTAGTGACAAGAGAAACCTTGGTGGCTCCATCCTTCACAATAGTAATAAAGTTGTTCTTTGTGACAGTAACGGGCTTAGCTGCAACGACCACAGGTTTAACCGGTTTGACGACGGTAACGGGAACAGGTTTAACCTGAACCACGGGTTTATTCACAACTTGAACCACGGGTTTCGCATTCGGCCTGATTTGACGGACGGGAATGCAGCCACCAAAGGGACCGTTCCTAATACCATATCTGATTAGCGGGTTCTTTTTTTCATATAGGTATAAGTGTTTATACTTACTTGGCGCTGTTTTCACACCGGACAATGCAGATTTCAGGTAATCCCTTCGTGGACCCCTGTTTTCCCTGACAGTTCAAATCTGCAGGCATGTTTACCGTGAACCAGCATTGTTTTCCAATTCCTGGCCAATTCAACGAGTCCGCATCTCCAGGGCAGTTTTTTTGAAATGATAAATCACGATGGGCCCACTGTTTCCCATTTGCTTGATAGTCGATTCTACATTTGAAAGCTCCACCTCCATCGAGATTGATTTGGTGTGCGAGAACATTAAGCGATCCACCGGCGGTCACCTGAGGTACGCCGTACATGAGTTTTGATGGACCATCTTGCTTAAGGTCCGTCCTAACATTCTTTTTCCACTCGTTCCAACTAAAGTGCCCAAGGTGCTGGCTGATGTTGATGAACCCGAGGGGTGGAGTAATCTGGCTGAACAACTTGATTCTCCCCCAGTCATCGGTATCGCGCCATGCAGGAAGGTTATACTTTTGGTACCACCAGGCAGTATTTTGGAGGGTGGTACCGCAGCCAAAGTCCTGGTAGCCTTTATGCCAGGCGTCATGGACGACCTTGTCGCTGAACACCGTGACATCACGTTGCTGGGGATAAATATCTGCGCCATGTCGGGGAGTACTGAAGTCGATCGCGAAGGCGTGACCACGCATGTCATGATTGTAGTTTCCATAGGCATCGATAAGGCAGACATGGGCCGAGGCGACGCCCACAAGGGAGGTAAGGGCGACAGTAGTCGCGGTAAAAAGGGTGGAAGGGTGCATTTTAAGGAGTGATCTTGTTCGAGTTCGAACGATATAAGAAAGAAAGAATGGACGAATAGGTGTAATGAATGTGGATTAATGAACGTGAAGGGCCGAAAGAGTGGGCAGTCAGGCGGACCCCGCTGGATAGAGCCAATTCGTTGATATCGGCGTCGATGAGCGAGTAAGGAGAGAGTAGGCCCTCGAGGCTGATCGAATGGCCTTTTATAGCTAAAAGAAAATCATGAAGTCCCCCGATAAAAGCTTGTCATAACGGTACGCATTGTCGTGAGCTCAGGGCTATGGTGTACGCGAAATAATTGATCAATCATCTTCCAAGAGCGACGACCCAGCCCCATCGTTCCAGAAAATCTAACTCGAGCCGCAATTATGTAAAGGAGTCGCGGCTAACTGCTTCGGATTGTCAAATTGGTCGAGAGAGCCATTCTGATAACTTTCATAAGGCGAGACTGTGGACGGATGATCAGTAGGATACCTCAAAATTCTAATCTGGTGACCACGATATCACGCTTCTAATCACCAAGAACCTCGAACGGAGTTCCCACTTAAGGCTTGACGGTCGTACGATGCGGAGAATCAAAGACATCGATATTGTCATGGGTCGTCGGTTGTGTTAGTCTTGAGTCTAGGTTGTCCAATGCGTCCCTGGTTACACATGTCTAATTCTACTAGCTCGCCGTATATATTTTAAACATCATACGACTTGTTTTCATCCGAAGTAGACTTTCGAATTCCCCTTTCGTCTTAGAGTCGAAAATACCAATTAAGGTAGTTAGCGCAAATGCAACGTTCCTTAATTATCCCGCTCGGCTTCTTAACAGCTAATATAATACTTTAAGGTTGATAAGCATTTGCTAGCAGGAGCCGAGGTTAGTCTGGCAGCTAGTTATACAATGTAAATTATGACTAGTTAGCTATAGGGGACAAATAAGCTTTTCTGGGTCGGCTCTATAAGTTCCGGCTAGTTAGCGATAGCGCTATACACATGTAATCTTGAACTTGCCTCCTAGGATCCCATTATAAATTTAGGGATTTAAATGACACAAAATTTATGGGTACAGTCAGCGTATAGCTGTTAGAGAGCGCACTCATCTTATATCAGCACGCCCTTAGAAGCCAGGCCGGCTTTGGCCTTTCCCTCGGTCGAAATACACCAAATTCAGCTGTGAGCAAAATTGCGAGACCACTCGAGCAAATAGGTGAGGCCTGCTACGGACGGACGGATCTTGTTGAGTCGGAGAGATAAACAATTAAAGAAATCACGATAGTCCACCCGGCCTCGCTAATATCAATGCACATAAGTGGGTCGAGTGTTTTTTTTTCATTTCTGATCATATGCAGCATGCAGTTTATAGTTAAAACCTTTGACACCATCTTAATCTTCGGCGCCAATGCAGGGCACCAGTTTTCGGCTGAAGATTCCGAAACCTTTTTCTTTTCGGATACCCTACTCCGTACCCCCCCACTCGAGAGCGACCCAATGTGTTCCCTCAGAAAGTTTATTTTCCCACTCCCGTTCCCCATTAGTTGTTCTATCCGAGAAAATGTATGTGTCTTCCTTAGGATAGCGTACTTTGGATTGTGGCGTAAGATATTCGTGTATCATGTTCGCGAGCTATTTCCTGGCGTATATTGTATTGAAATCATGTCAATTTAAAAATATTTTATGTTCTTAGCTTAGGCGGTTGAGGCATTCCGCGAATTCCGAATACAAGGCCGCAGTGCGATAGAACGATAGGCGAGAGTAACACGATCGATATCTGCATCTGTTTCTGCAACGAAGGGTTACATTGACACGCTTTTGGGTCCGACCTTAGGTCCTGGTACTACGTATACGCGTATGGATCTGTGTATGCATTCATGTATTACCAGATAAAGGGAGCGTTAGCGTGCAAAACCACAGTCCGATTAAGCGCTCACGAGCGAGACCAAACCTGTACAGCTGTAAATACTCGAGCTACGTTTTGAGATATCGATACGAAATGTGGCCTGGTATTCGCTTCCGCGAAATCGAGACTAGTCTCTAAAACCGCAAAAAACGATTTCTAGTATAATCCGACAAAGGAATACACTAAGTCCATTAAAAGTCTCGCGAGAAGGGTTGGAGATAATATTTAATGCCGATAATATATCTACACGATTCCTGAGAACGGTAACATCGTTTGGTCGGAGACGCAACGATGAGCATCGCGCTTGGGATGGCTACTATGTATCTCCAGCAAGGCCAAAACCCCGCGAGCAAAATAGATTATCTGGTATAGCACCCTATCTTTAAACAGGTGGCCCCTTCCCTAACCGCTGACCCGATCATATTCCAGAATTTTCGTACGTAGTGAGGTATGTAGAACGGAACGGTAGGCAGCCTCCGAATTTCCAAAATTTCGCAGGGTACCGGCCACCACAAACATCTCAATTACCTCAATCGTCCCAACCACTCCAAAATCCCTGGTCGGTGCGGCAAGTAGGTGTCTGTCAGCAAGGGGTTTTTGGGGTGGAGGATACGGTATGGGTGTTGCTACAACCCTCGGAGAACGTGTATCACGAACTCAAGTACACTCTTGAGGGGAGGGCAAATTGTCCTAGTACAACAGTCGACGACTCCTGCTCGCTTCATTTGGATATTCTTGAATCTCTAGCGGGAAATTGGGTAGACTATGTTGAATGGTCTTGGGAACAGGTTGGCCATCTGGTAATATAATTCGTCGCGATTTGTTCATTTAGCAGACCCTACTTCAAACACTACGGAGTATTGATATCAAACACTTCTAGGACTCCAACGCGATTCTATCGGAGCTCACTCTTCCGATCCGTGACCAGGACGTCGGTACCGTGTTTAGATCTGCGCAGCAGGTTCAGTGCATGCGCCGGAAATTACTGCGCGCAATATCGGTGCTGGACTCAAACAGCTGCTTGGCTGACGGACTTGCAGCTCGTTTCCCTGGGCTTCTCACCACAAGGGTAGCGAATTATAAAGCGGAAGTTGACTTACACCGACGAAATCTTCGCCTTATTCTCAAACATCTAAAAGGAACTTCCGAATTGGTATGTACGCTTGTATATTCAATGTTGTTTATTGTTCTCTCTTAACTCCTGTTGCGGTTTGATAGTTATTCAACATTTTAAGTTCCTTCAACGATAAACTATCCCAAGAAAGCCTAGGCTTAATGGGAAAGATTGCGCAACAGAGTCGGGAAGATTCGACCCTTTTAAAGCTCCTGAGCATTATTGCCACCATTTATCTTCCGGCATCACTTGTAGCGGTATGTCTCACTACCTATATCAATTTACTCTCTTTAATCGCCATGCATATATACTCGAAAACCTTTTAACTCCTTCCCTCCCTCATCTTAGACTATATTCAGTTCCAACTTGATCGAGTTAAACACGGGCGATAACGGCGATGATACCTTTCGGATAGTTTCGCAATTTTGGTTGTATATCCTGATAGCTATTGCGCTCACTGTCTTCACCTTCTTATGTGGGGCCTTTGCGCTTCGAAAGCAAATTCTTTGCGGGTACCGCAGTAAACCAAGGGGAAAGATACCGACGAAGGAGTTAGGGATTGAAATGGAGGAAGTGTAAAGCTAGGGCCAGTCTCTTAGTTTAATTGTAAAAGAGAGTTTTGGGACAGAATCCCTAGTGTCGTGATCATTAAACCCTCGCTGAATTCATGAAACGAGTTGGCTTGTGTTCCTTGTGTTGGAAATTCACAGGACCCTATGTGGGACCCATTCGAATTCACTCTAGTAGGTAGAATCCATAGACCGGGTTTCTCATTCGGCGATGCTGCGCCGAACCTAGAAATCTATATTTATCTACCTGGTATAAATATTACTTCCTGTATCATTGGTGGATCATAGTGCCCAGCAATTCACCTATATTTCAGCTATTATACGTTCTCCAGCAGTCCAGACCAACACTTCGCATTCCTCATCCCATTCTCCTGATTGACATAATCTAGTAACACCGGGAAATATTTCGCCGTAAAATACCTCCTGGTTAGCCTGCATCCGGCCCAAGGACCCCTTCTTTTCTAGAAAAGCCCTAAGTTTCATCCCCCTTCATCCCAAAAAGACACCAAGAGATTTCCAAGCCCGGCCCGTCAAGCCGATCTGGCGTCCCGCTAGCGTTCTAACGAGAAACAAGGGGGGCCTCTCAACCCCAAGCAATGGGTGCAGTCCTCGGCAAAAGCTTATTTTGTCCGGAAGTTGCCGTAAGATGGTTTGCCCTAGACCCCACCTTCACCCGATCCCTGGAGTAATTTTTTGAAAGAAAAGGTGGTAAACTATGTTGCAGATGGTTTCGGCTGTGTGGGGATTTTTACTAGTGTTCTTCCGCGATTCATGTTACGTAGTAATAGTGGAATGGCACTGACCACTGTCTGACATTATTACCACGGGCAGGAAATGGCGACATGGCGGGTATGGTTTAAGTTAGCTCCGTCTGAAGTTTGGGAGTACCACGCAAAGGGAAGTGCAATCTGATTGATCAGCAGGCAGGCGAACACGCAGGCTATAACTATAGTAGTTATGATATTAATCTTCGCGGTGCACGGCAGAATTTGGTGCCGAATTTTTCTTGGTTTGTTTTTGGGGAGTAAAGGGGAGATGCAGTAGAACCGCTTTTGTAATTTCTCCGATGTGTATTTCGATGTTACATGCATATGGAACTCGAACTCTGTCGGTGTTTCAATGGTGGAGAAAAACTATCGAGATATCCGCGGCCTAAAAAGGGGGCACCAGGTAGATGGATTGAGGGTTCGAAATAATCCGTTGAGATTCATTGAGATGGATGTTTGAGTATATATATTCCTGAGACTGTCTGCAGAATTGAATAGATCTAGAATCGGCAGGCAGCGCCTTCATCATAAAACCTTCTAGCTACTATATTTTGAAATATATTCTACAGAGTAGAATACACTCACGTTCTTTTATATCACATTTCCTTTGCGTATATCTCTATCTATATCTTTTTTTTTAAAAAAAATGAAATTCACAAACCCCCTCCTCGCCGCCCTCTTGTCGGCAACCACAGCCTTCAGCAACCCCATCCCGGATAACCAAAAACGCGCCACCTCTTGCACCGTAAGCGCCTACTCTTCGATCTCCTCCGCGAAATCAGCGTGTACATCGATAACTCTCTCCAACATCGTCGTCCCCGCCGGAAAAACACTCGACCTCACGGGCTTGAAATCCGGACAAGTTATTACGTTTGCGGGTAAGACTACTTTCGGGTACAAAGAGTGGGAAGGACCCTTGGTGTCTGTTTCCGGTACTGGGGTCAAGATTATTGGTGCTTCTGGCTCGGTTCTCGATGGTGAAGGAAGCAGATGGTGGGACGGGGTAGGATCTTTTTCTTTGTTCCGATTGGTTGGGCGATTATACTAATGTGGTTGGGGGGGTTTAGAAAGGTTCGAACGGCGGGAAGACGAAGCCCAAGTTCTTCGCGGCGCATAGTTTGAAGTCTTCCAGTATCGCTAGCGTCACTATTAAGGATGCCCCAGTGCAGGTGTTCAGCTTCAGCTCTGCTACATCCGTCACCGTCACTAAGCCCACTATTGATAATAAGAATGGAGATACCAATTCTCTCGGCCATGTATGACCTCCCTCTCATCCGGTACCCAGTTGGTAAATAAGATCAGTAAGTCTAATAGCAGAGTGAATATAGAACACGGACGCCTTCGATATCGGCAACAGCGACCACATCACCATTGACGGCGCCACAGTCTACAACCAAGACGACTGCCTAGCTATCAACTCTGGCACCAACATCATCTTCACAAACGGCTACTGTTCCGGCGGCCACGGTCTCTCCATCGGTTCCGTCGGCGGCCGTTCAAACAACGTAGTCGACACAGTCACCATCTCCAACTCACAGATCGTAAACTCCGACAACGGCGTTCGCGTTAAAACCGTCTCGGGCGCCACGGGCAGCGTTACCGGCGTTACATACTCAAACGTCAAACTCAGCGGTATCAAGAAGTACGGAATCGTCATTCAGCAGGATTATGAGAACGGCTCTCCAACGGGAACACCAACTAATGGGGTTAAGATCGATAAGTTGAAGTTGAGCGGGGTTACGGGAACTGTTACTAGTTCCGCCACTGATATTTATATTCTGTGTGGAAGTGGGTCGTGCACTAATTGGACTTGGAGTGGGGTTAGCGTTACTGGGGGTAAGACTTCGACCAAGTGTACCAATGTGCCGAGCCCTGCTAGCTGTTAAGCTTGGGCGCTTTAGCCTTCGCGCGAGGGGGTTGCGGATTCGCTTCTGTTCGTTCTATGTAGAGTGATCGTTTAGTCTTGGCTAGGGGTTGTGATGGGGTATTCGAATGGTACCCAAAACCTTGGTGTTTATATTTCC
Organism: Arthrobotrys musiformis; assembly: GCA_036971715.1. NCBI lineage: Eukaryota > Fungi > Ascomycota > Orbiliomycetes > Orbiliales > Orbiliaceae > Arthrobotrys > Arthrobotrys musiformis. Next base: position 1,832,814 of record JAVHJL010000008.1, read on the forward strand.
TTTCTCTGAGATTCTGTTATAATCTGCTTCTACTTTCTGTATATATACCTCGGGAAGGACTTGTTAATAAATAATATACTGCGTATATACCAACCGCGTCGTTCGAGGTATCCACGTAGGTGTGTTTCGGAAATTTTCGCGTGCGAATATCGATCTCTAGATGCGTGGCGTTGGATTTTATGCGTTGTCGTTTCTCAACTAGCCAATCGTAGCACTGGAGATCCCTGCTTTTTCGAGGCGGGTTTACTGCTTTGGGATGGCTTGGCCAATTGTGTTGGGTTCGAGGCCTCGTTATAGGTGATATCGTGATCGATGCATTATGAATGGCAGGAGTGTATTGGTGACTACAATATTAATTACCTTTGCCGTGGCGACGATGAAGAGATAGACCTTACACTTTAAGTTCCCCAGTCGGATAGCTAATTATGGGAAGAATTGGTGTGCGGTGGTTTCAGCATGAAGTCATATCAAGGTCAGTTATGATCCACAATGCTCAAATAGAAAGAATCGTGGTGACAATGATTGTGATGCATGTATACACGCGAGTGCTGGGAAAGGGTAGTAGTAATAATAATAACGTTAATAATGATAGCAATAGTAATAATAGTGGTAGTAATAGTAAGAATGATAGTACAAAATGGGGGGAAAAAGTTAGTAGTAAGAGGGGGGAGGGGGGGGCCCCTACCCAGTGGTAGGGACCGGCGCCGGCTCTCCAAACCCTTCCATCTCCTCAGGCACGCCGAGGACCCAATTCCCAACGTGGTCTCTCTGTTCAACAGAGAGGTAACGGGTGCGCTGGCAGATGGCCACGATCGGGGCGACCTCCCGAAGTCGTCGGGAGGCCGCCTCCTCTCGCGCCTCTCTACCAGCGCTTGGGTCGGCGGCTCTCTTCTTGCCCGCCCAATATCCTCGGGCAGTACGGGCCCGAGGATTAAACTCCTCCCCTCTCTCATCACCGCCAGCTACAGCCCTGGTTTTGGCGGCCCTGTCGTGGTCGCGGGCCATGCACCATGCATGGTGCATCCTGGCCTCCTCGTTGCTGTTGTACAGCTCCAACTCGGCCATTTTCTGGGCGAGCTTTTCAGTGAGCTCTGGGAGGCGGCCAGTGCTCTCACCGCGACGTTGTCTTCGAGCAACGACGCGGCGGAGGGCATTGACCTCCTCCCGCCCTTCGGCCAGGATCCTCTCGAGATCCGCGACTGCATCGTAACGGGGCTTTTTCTTCTTGGGCGTCCCCAGGCCCTTATCCTTGTTGCCGCGCAGGTCAGCACGGCAAGCGAAGCCCAAGAGGGCACGGAGGCGGTCGTCCTCGCGGTCGGTGGTCCCATCACTGTCGGAGTCTGCCCTGTCCCTCCATCTGCATATCAGTCAGCATATATAATTACACATGTATATATTTATGCACAAATGGGTGTAGACTTACGGCCTCCAGTGCCCAGGCCCCAGATACATCTGGGCGGCCCGAGCACGGCCTGCAGCGGCAGCAGGGTTCTTGGGAGGAGCAGCACCGAAGTTGTTTATACCGCTGTTTTCGGCCTCTTTGCCGATGGTGGGGTCCTGGGGGGTAGCCTCGCCCCTCTTGGTCCCGTTGGAGTCCGAGCCCTCCTCGAGCAGGAACATTCGCTAATTACGTCAATATTAGCACGCACACTCTGCCTACGAATTTAAAGATGCTTACTTGCTCCTGCAGCCTCTTCTTGAGGCGCTTATCTCTCTTCTTCTTTCCTTTACCCGCCATTGTTGGTGGATTTTGTCAACGACTACTTGAAGAAGCAGAAGATGACGAAGCCAAAGATGATTTTGGTGATAGTGATGGTGATAGTCAATGGAGAGGTGGTGATGATGGTGGTGTTCTGGTCGACCGTCAACAAACAAATACTGAGAGCTGAGAGAGCCGGAGAAGAAGAAGAAGAAGAAGAAGAAGAAGAAGAAGAAGAAGAAGAAGAAGAAGAGAAGAGCCGAGGGCCTTTTATAGACACACTGTTTCCCTCCTCAGCACTTCTCAAACCAACTGTATCGACACATTCTCATGATGCTACACGCTCTGATATCGTGCAACTTCACATACAATCGTGCAGCATTACACTGGAAGTCGACTGCAGCGACTATTTTACTTATCTACGTAGGTACTTTGTATATAATACAGAAGGGCTGCCAAGAGGGTTTGGAATATGGAATATGGCCGGGCGGAGTGGTTGGCGTGTTTTATATGTGAGAAGCGTCAGCATCGTGAACTTGAGCCTCGTAATTTATATTAATTACTTCACACAACCAATCGTATATAAAAAATTTACTAAATTATTTACAAAATTCCATTTTTCTCTTTTCCATCTTCTTCTCCGTTATTAGTTTCACCATTTTCATCATCTCCAGCTTCATCATCATCACCATCGAACCGTCCGCTGGCATCAAGTCAAAATGGCCGAACAAGAGAACATCCCTCCTCCTCAGCCCGCTCGGCCTGCCCCACCTCTTCCTGCCTCTTTATCACCATCTCCGGCTTGTTCTCCACCATCTTCTTCACCTCCTCACAACCATCTCGACATCAGGTTTGACTGGGAGCCAAAGAAGGCATCCACTGCTACTTCCTCTGCTCAAGGCGGATACTCTCGTCGTAACGAAGAGGAGTCGTACGTCCTTGAGGGATCGAAGGCTCAGAACACTGCTGTTGCTTCTCTTCTGTTTACCAGCGACAACAACCTCTCCACCACTCCAATCCACGGCATCGAATACCGTCTCATCACCAAACCTCTTCCTACTGCTTCTTCTTCTTCTACCCTTTCTTCTTCTTCTATTCCTTCTTCCCCCCATCATTCTTCCCCTCATCCTTCTTCTCCTATTCCTATCCCCTCTCATACTTCTTCTTCTTACATTCGATCTCGTCGATCTTCTCTTCAATTGCCACACAGACCTTCAAATCTGAATCTGGCCGACAAAATGCCCCGGCAATCAGTCTTCATCTACCTCGACCGAGATGCTGTCATCAGCATTCTCTCCACCCTCGAACACATGGATCCCACCAAAATGGACATTTACCTGCACTCCCAGGTCTCCATTAGCCAAGAAGCTCGCGGGTTCTGCCATGAAACCACTGTCTCTGACTTCCTCGAGGCCTTCATGGATCCCATGCTCGACCCTACCATCACCAGAAGGCTGCGTACCTGCTGGTGGTCATTGGAGTGTACATTGCCCAACGGAGTTATCATAATACATTCTCTGTCCCAGTCATTGTACGACAACGTCTTCATCTTCAAGTTCTCTCCCGTCACGGGCGTCTTCTGCAAGCTCGTCCCCCAAGAGATCTCTGATATGAGAGGCTACGTCCAAAATCAGTCCAAGGAGTACAATCCAAAACTCTTTCCTCGCGTCCCAGCCGCTCAAAAAAATCTCAGTGACCGAGAAAAACTTCGGGCCCAGCTAGCCAGCGGTGGCAGCGGCCCTATGCGCTCTGCCGCTCGATCGATGACCAATCTCGCCAATACTGTCGGTCGACGATTGTCAGGCTCTAGCTTCAACATGACCACCATGTCTAGTGGCATCTTGACAAGCCTCAAAAACAGCATCATCCCCAATTTGATGAGCTGGAATTCTGCGCCATCCTCTTCTTCGTTTTCGTTTGCTGGGTTCACAACACATCCAAACATCACGACTGCTGCTCTTTCATCGCCCCAGAAAGGACAAGAGAATAGGCCATCCGTCTTCAAGCCCAAGCGTCAGCCTTTCCTCAGATCGGCACCCGCGACATACATCCGTCATCCTCTCCAAACCCTCAGACACCACGGTTCAAGTGTCTCGGTTCTCTCACCAGCTCCCCTTACCTCTGGAGATTCCTCCGATATTATCAACACTCCAGCTATCATCTTAACTACTCCGGAGGAAACCACTGCTATTTTGAAGCTCAGAGCTTCTGTCCCCAAGGTGATTAAAGGGAAAGGGTTTTGGCAGTCCATGGGTGAAACTCTCACCCCGAAGAAATTTGACACTCCGACCTTTGTTTTCTGGAAGGACGTCTTTGACCAGATCAGCTTCGACACCAAGGTCCCTAACAAAGCTTCCGCGACCTTCCCAGTCGAGTTGAATACCAACATCTACCACCAAGTCGCAGACAACTTGGACCGACTTCTCGTCGGGCTCACAGACATGTATGTCAAGAAAGCTGACGGGATGCAGCTTGACTTCATCAGGATGAAAATCCCATCGGACGAGGAGGACCATCAACCCTTCAACGTCCGCATGTACCAGTCGTCTCGCGAGGCTTCCAAGCCCGAGACCGAGGATCCTTCCAAGCCAAAGGACCTCGCATCCCTCATGGCCACCATGATGGCGGAGCCATCATCCGCCGCTACTGGCGAAGAGGGAGAAGGGGCCGAATCCGAAGGCTCCTCTGCGAGCACCGCTCTTTCCGACGGTGCCGAGCCGACTGAGGAAGAGGTCGGCAGGCAAGGCCAGATGCTTGCCAACAATTTGAAGCCGGACCAGAAGGTCCGGCTCGACCTCCAGCTCTCCGAGTTGGAGTTTTCGTCTGTCCTGCTCTCGCAGGACACTTACCTCGTCGAGGCTGTCCTCGCGGGGTGGCTCGCCGACGCCTCCGAGTGGTATGTCTCTCTTTCTCCATCAAGCTTGAATTATGCATACTAACCGATGAATACAGGATCAAGGAGAGCGGCCTCCGCTGGAGGCATATGCTTTTCGATCGCCAGGCCCACTGAGGGCCTGGGATCGAGCCCGGGCCGGTAACGGTCCGGTTTGGACTTCCCCCCCGCCATTGTTTTTACCCCTTCCCCCAAAATTAACACTACCAACAACTGTCTAGTTTCTACGAAATGGGAAGGCTTTGCCTTGCCCATAAGTGTACATAGAATCTAGATACCCACAAATGCCTGATTTTTCCCCCAATATCTTTCTGTTACTGTCCATCTTTTTGCGTTTCCATTGTTGTATTTTTTGTTTTGGATTTCTTGAGCCATGCGATATTTGCGTCACTCGTTGTTCGAGCTCCTATCTCGTAAACCAAATGCCGCTGTGAGCGGTCCCGTGAGGTTTTATCGAGAGAAATATTAACGATTCATGATATTTATTGCAACTGTAACTAATTGGGTCTATATTTCTATCTGCTCCACGTAAAGTTACTCATGAATATAGGCCGTACTAACTTTCGCGAACTCGACATCAAACCACATCGTCGACGTGTTGCCGATGCACCAGCAAGAAACTTACCTCCACGAAGTCACAACCGAAACTCAAAATCGACTGGTTGGCGCAACGGTAGCGCGTTCGACTCCAGACAACCTTCCTGAGTTTGATGGTAATCGAAAGGCTAGGCGTTCAAATCGCCTACTGGTCATAACCGAAGTTTCTCTTTTTGCTTGTGTTTTTGCGGCATTTGCGAAGAGCGGGGATGTTCTTTTGCCGGCTTGGAATCGATCCGGGGTGGCTGTGCAAGTCTGCTATTGGTTTTATTCCTTATACTTTCCCTGATTTTTTTAAATATCATTTTTGGATATTCAGTCTTAGCCTACGATATACGTCTAGTATGGATATACAATCACGAATATCCTGGAATATCGATATGCAGTAGATCGCACTAAACCTACTTCGTCTTCAACAATATGCTCTGTTGTATTTTTGGCCGGAACAACACAAATTTCGATTCATTCTCGAAACGGTCGAGGAACCTAGTCTCGCGGTGCCAGCCGAGGAGCCTAATATCTCGTGCGGGTATACAGTTCAAGGCCCAATTCAATGGTCGCCAGCTAGGGCTTAAGGGTAGGATGGTTTCTGAAAAATAACATACCTAAACGCCTACGGGCTAGAGGTCTGACCAGGAAATGTCTTGTTGATGTAAGTCTAGTGAGGGCAACACAGGACTTTCGGCGTCTCTTCATCATGTCATACCACATGGCTGACGGTACCTTGTAGACCACGCGAGCCATTCGCCCCAGTTTACCTAGGTAGGTAGTTGGCTGCTATTCTAGTAATTCCCTTCCACAGTACAGTGCCAAACAAGGGGAGTCTAATTGCGTTATCTAACCCCCTTCCAGAAAAAACGTGCTTAATACATCTCTCTATCTATCTCGGACCCACATTTGCCAGAAACTATGAGATGGTTTTAGCACGTTATTGCCACGAGTACCTCGTGTGCGGCCTTCCCCCCCCTACGAGTTAACAGCGTGATAATCTCCACGAGGGAACTGTTCCGCTAACATCCTTGATTGATATTGGGATATCGCCAGTTTTTATTTTGGTCTATCAAAAGCAGGAAAGCTGTTCAGGCGTCTCCGGGTTGAGGGGTCAGATCTATCCTAAATCATTTTTGATAACCCTATCACCACTCTCGTGTCGAGGATATCGAAGAGTGGAAAATGGATAGCGCAGAGGGCTTCGATGCCCGCAAGGCCGCTGAAAGAAGGGAGGCCCTGCGGAATCAGCTGCTCGCTCAGGCTCAACCGTATAATGCCAACGTTCAACAGAATGCAAACCCCAATTTCAATCCTAATACCCAGCAGCTGAATCAACAGTTGAACCAGCAGAATCAGATACCAAACATGGGGTTTCCAAATTATAACTACCCATCGGGGACTGGGAATCAATACCAGGGACAGTATAATCCCCAGAACACCGGCAATCAATACCAAGGGCAATATAATCCCCAGCAGAACACCGGGAATCAATACCAAAACTATCAGGGTTCGTACGGACAAGGCCAGCAAACTCGGCCGCCGGTATTGAATTTAATCCCGTTAGGCCAGCGCCCACCACGGGAGGAACGTAAAGAAAACGAGGTTATAAATGAAGAAGAGGAAAAATCAGAATTTTGGTACGCCGGCTTACCGAACGCCAATCCTTCAAACCCTTCATACAATCCCAACATGCAATCGAGCATCTTCACCCCGGGCCCCTCCACCACGCTTCAAACTCCAAACCAAAATACCGCACAGCGTCTGAACCAACAACTACAAATCAACCGTAACACAGCAAACGCCTTACCAACATCAGAAGAAGACTTCGATTTCGAGATCCAAGACGAACGCGGCGCGGGTCCACTGTTAGATATGGACGAAAAGCAAACCACGCAAGGTTTAAACCCCTCGGGCGGTAGAACCTCAAAGGTCTCCTCCCAACCGCTCCGCACTTCTCGAAAACTCAGCGAACACGGTTTAACCCGCTCCCTGATGTCCATGGGTCCGCAATCATACGTCCGTAGGTCGGATAATACTATCCAACCACTCCGCCAACTCCGGTATATAGAGAGGGCGCAAGCGGCGGACGTGGGATTCGGTGCTAGTATGGCGTTGGCGGCCTGGAGTAGATTTGGTGGTGATATGGGATCTGTTACTGCTGAGGATCTTTATGCATATATCACCCGTCCTGGGGTTCGACCGACGGATTATTTAATCGTGGATACTAGAGCCGAAGGTGGGACGACGAGGTTGAGTAATGTTAGTCAGGCGGTGGATAGGGTGCATGTTATTCCATACTCCAGTAATAAGTGTAACTTTACTGCCCGTACGTTTCCATTTTCCCTCCCCTTCATAAGTTTGGGGGTTTTATACGACAGGTGGTGCTAATTATGGGAATAGAGGAATTCAAAGACCTAAAAGAAGGAATACCCTCCAGCACGGAAGAATGCGACATGATGGCCCCCGAAGTCGCACGGGCAATCGAGAGTTCGCGGGCGAGGTACATAATCGTCCACTGCGCTCAGGGACGTAACAGAAGCCCAGTGTACGTCCTACAAACACCCTCCCCTCCCCACCCGGGCACCCACAAAGGAACTAATAAAAACATGGCGGAAACAGAATAGCAATGGCCCTCCACGCCAACCTCCGCCGCCGGGGCTCCAACAAAAAAGTCTTACTCCTAGTCGGCGGCTCCGACACTTTCTGGAGTTTCGTCCAAAACCCCGAAGCGCAGCGACAATACTACCAACGCGAGGAAGACGAACGACACGCCCGTCAACGAACACCCGAACAGATCGCTTTACAGCGGGAACAAATCCTTCGTGATAATCCAAATGTTATCGAGTTACCCGGGAGTACGTTCCCCTTATCCTCAAACTACCCAATTTCTCCTAATTAATAATGTGATATAGGTCCCGAAATACAAATCCCCCAAATCCCAAGAATTGGAGGAACACTAAGCACCATGCCCGGCACGAACGCGATGCTAGAAAGCACTATAAGTCCCACATGGGAACAACTCACCATCCAGGGCGCACGTCGTCAAGCCGGTCTTTCGAACCTACCGTTAGAAGAGGCTGATAGAGCGGATACGATTAATAGGGACGCACAGGAGTTTTTGCAATATTATAAGAACGAACCGACTGAAGGATGCAAAGACGACAACTGCAAGAATTTAGATAAAGGGCCAGATAATGGACCCTCGGGGCCTGGTGGGGGGATGAATGGTGGTGGTGGGGGGTTTTCGGGAGGTATGGGCGGTGGGATGGGGGGAGGGTTGCTGACGAAGAGGGGGATGGATCCGCTTGATATCGCTGGCGGGAGGCTGAGGAAGAGGTCGTTTGGGTTGTTTATGCCAGAGCCGGTGGGGAAGGGATTGAGGATTATTCCGCGGCGGTAGTGTAGTTAGTATATGTCTTTTAGTCTTGGTTTTGTGGACGTTCAAGAGTAATTCATCATAGGCACAGTCCCGGTCCCGTATCCAAATTAAGCCGCAATCGCGGGTCTATATTTTCAGTATATTTATAAGACTCATATAGAGTACGTAAGGAATTATTTGTGGTGTAAGAACAAACGACAAGAGCAGCTATCCATTTGTATACGTACCGTCTGGGTACAATATCTCGAGACCAGCAGGAGCCTTAGGCCCACAATCTAGATATAGCAAATATCATATTACCATGTACGAGTGTATACTTTAGTATCAGCTCGAAATCTAGTACAGCGACACCGATAGCTATAGCGATAGGTCCACAGATTCACCAGAAAGTGTACCAGATCCTTCAATTCTGCCTTGTGGCCCACCGATCCCCCAAATTTAAACGACCGTAAGGGTGAAACCAGAAAATGTGGTCGTTCGTGTAGGCACGTTGCGTTAATGGCTCTAAGGGTCATCAAGCAGTTGTGCAACTCAATCGTGTCTAATGAGTCAAAAGTTACATTTATGTATACAAGTACCACGTAAGCCAGTGACCGTAGACGTTAGATGGGAGACGGCCTTGATGATAGGGTGATCCCAATCAATTAGCAAAAGACAAATCGATTGACCGATTCCCGCGATTTTCAGGGGCAACTTGCTCTTGAAAGGTCAGTATCTTCCTGCTGACGGCGGTACCGTGTAACCTTTGGTAGAAATCTACCGCCTAGCTCGGCATCGTCCCGAAGTAGCACATGTAGACACGAGTTTCAAAAATTGCTGGATATCGTGGATTCGAGGCTAGGATATCGAGGGAGAAACCACAATCAAGTTGCAACGCTGCGAAGAAACGTGTCCATCTCCGCCATGCCACACTCTAGATCGACTAGACTTTATGATCCAGGATAGTACTATGTTCCTACTGGTATTGCTGAACAGATGCAATGCAGCTCCGCCCGGCCAACATTGTGGCCAAGGGCTCCAACATTGTTGGCTCGATTCCCGGTCTGCAACTACGAGCGGGTGCATACTCCCAAGGTATGTACAGGTGTGTACATCTGGGCAGAGTGATCAGGATACCCTTGCCTGGTACCATGGTACGTCCGATGTTGTGTATTCTCAGATACGGATATCGAATCGATACATACCCTGACACATGGAAGTGTTGCGCATGTGGGGAACATGTTGCATCTATCTCGTCAGCTAGCCAGCTTTACATCAAAATTCGTCATTGTTACCGCGATTAAAAGGCCCTGCATGTGCATGTACACGATAGTCGATTGAATAACATCATATGCTAAAGCGCTAAGCTTTGCGGCTCGCCTCCAAGAACGGGTACTCGGGTGACTCTTCATGAGAGAAAACCTGTCAAGTAGATTCATTGTCAGCATGTTTCATGCAACGTTTGATAAACTAACCCATCCCCGGTCGTCCTGATTTGAGATAGGCCGCGTCCATGAACCCAGCCATGCCTGTTTCGATTGGTCGACAGGCCTTGTGTAACTGGGTTTTTACCTCCGAAAAGCTGTGCTCGAACCACGAAAAAAAAAAAATCCTTTGAAAAATCTCAGCCGCAGGAGCGTGCCAGGTGCCAGGAAAGCTTTGGATTCCGTGGGATGAGAAAAGTGGGTGTGCCCCAAAGGTACGCGGCAGTACTTTATTTCTAAATTAAGTATCAAGCACAAGCCCAGAATCGAATGATGCAGCAGTCAAGAAAAGAATGAGGACCGTTTTTTCTTTCTTTCTTCCAGCGAGCTACTTCTCTTCTCTTCTCCCTTGCATCGTGAAGAAACGAAACCGACTCCACAAGGCGCATCTTAGTTGACTTAGCTCAAAAGGATCTCTCGATGATAGATCGATAAAAAAGGATTAAAGCCCCCGGCCTTCCTGCAAGTTTGACAGAAGCGAAATCTCTTTCTTTTCCCCTTTCTCTTCCCCTCTTCGCTTCTTCCCACTGCATCTGTCGTCGGAGAGCTGAAGCGCTGGGTTATCGGAGTACATATCGATAGTATGTCTTACACGCCTGTCAGCAGGTAGCGAACAGCGCTCCACCACGCCGCCTCGCCCACCACGGGGAGATACACCTCGAAAGGGGAAGTCCCACGCATTCAGTACATTTCCGCATAGAACTTACCCTCTTTCCTTCGCTTTCAATATATAAATATCAAGATGCGTCTACTCGCGCTCATTGCGCTGTTACTGCTGTATACAGTCAGCGGAGTGGTCGGGCAGCCTCAGATCATTAACCCTGGCGGTCAGCCCGATCCAGATACAACAACAACAACAACAACTTCTTCAGATATAACGACAACCGCAACGACTTCGGCTGAGACGACCACTGCAACATCTACAGAGATAACCACCTCGAGCTCTAGTGAAATTACTAGTTCGTCGAGTAGTGAAAGTACTAGTTCGTCGAGTAGTGAAAGTTCTACTTCAATAAGTACGAGTACCACTGATTCGAGTACTACAACTGCGGAAACTACGACGACACCCACTACGGAAAGTAGCAGCAGTAGCACTTCAGAATCGTCGTCCTCGTCGGAATCTTCGTCTACAAGTTCTACGACTACAACGTCCGAAGAGCCAACCACAACCAGTGAAACTACGACCAGCGAAACTACTAGTGAAACTACTACCAGTGAAACTACTACCAGTGAGACTACTACCAGCGAGACTACGACTAGCGAACCTACAACTAGTGAGACTTCAACTCCAACTTCAACTTCAGAGTCTACCTCTTCGACCAGTAGTGAGAGTAGCACCAGCAGCGAAAGCGAGACTTCTACTACAGAAACGACATCTACAACTTCGTCTAGCACAACATCTACGACTGAGTCTTCGACGTCTACTACATCTGAAACTTCCAGTACCACGGAGTCAGATACAAGCACGACTGAGTCTGAGACTTCAACAACGATTTCCTCTTCGACGACTTCCTCTCCGACGACTTCTGAGGAGAGCACCACTGCTACTACGTCAGACTCAAGTACTACAGACGGTAGCACTACCTCGAGCTCTGAATCTACGACGTCTGAATCTACCACAACTGATTCATCGACCACAAGTGCAGAGACAACGGCGACGACATCTGATTCTACGACCACATCCAGCCCCACAACTACATCTGATACGACAACAGAATCCAGTAGCACAACGGAATCTAGTACTTCAGAGACTACCAGTAGTGACACGACGTCGACTAGTACATCCACTGAAACTACAACTGAAGAGACGACCACGGACTCCACGACCACTGCATCTGATACAACGACAACAGCTTCAGATTCTACAACCACTGATTCTACTACAACTTCAGAATCGACGTCGACCACACAGGGGACAGTCACAGAATATGTCTATCCCAGTGTCGGATGCAATGTTCCCGGGGCACGATGCCATTTCTACTCGATGGAAGTCAATCCTACTGTCTACTTCGTGACTACCATCACAGTAGATGACTCCACTACTACATCGGCTGCAAATAATACGCTTCCACCGGTTCTTGGATTCTCAACCGACAACCCAGATATTACAACTATCCAGCCCAATAACACCATTCTTAGTAACACAGGGAACATCCTACCGTCTTCTCTCGCAACAGCTTCGGATACCGATGATATAGCTCTTGTCCTCCCTACTACCTATCAATTTATCTTCGGATACAGCCTCCCTTACGAAACCCCAACTGACTCCGACAGTACCCCAACCGATACCGACACTGGGGCAAGCCCAACGGATGGAACCGATGTCGCAACAACAAGTGCAGACATCTGCCCTGAAAACACCGTTCTCGTCACCATCCCCCCTTACAGCGACTTCACACTTTCAATCTTCAAGGGGTGCACTCAATTCCAAGCGTTCTTTAATTTCACCCGAACTCTAGCAATTACCACAAAGACAGCGGTGGTTATCGAGACAAAGGGTAAAGAGAGCATCGATGGATTCGGCGTACCTATTCCGAAGTCCAAAGATGGGCAAAGCGGTGTTCCACCGAATAGCAAAGCGCCGGATGGTCCAACCAAGGCACCGAATTCAGGGGGACCTAATAGGAGCCAGGGACTTGGGCCGGCGCAGACTTCTCAGGACGGGGGCAAACCGAATACGCAGAAGATTCCTAATTCTAATCCAAATCCAAATGAGCAGCCCACCAAAGGACCTACCGGCAGACCAAATGAGCAGCCCACCAAAGGACCTACCGGCGGACCAAACGAGGATAATAATACTAGAGCCCCAGATCAAGGGCCATCCCGAGGCCCCAACCGTGGGAGTGATATACCAAACCAAACAGCGCCAGACGAACCTAAGGAGCAACCGACGAGGGGGCCTCAACCTACAGCCCTCCCGAACCCGAACCCGAACCCAAATACAACAGGGTCCAATAAACCAGCATCACGGACCTTCAATCCAAATGACTTTACGTTGTTGTTGATGCCTACCAGTTCTCGGCCCGCGCCAGGTCAAACTATCACGCCGGGACCTAATCCAACGGAAACACGCCCGCGCGATGATGGTCCAAGCATTGTACCGGTTCGAAAGGGGGTAACTGAGAGCGGAATTGTCACAACAAAGACTAGTTTTATTGGAATTACAAGAGTACCCAAGACCACTGTCGTTAGAATGCCTGGCGGTGGCAGCTCCACTCTCACGCTTTTGACCGAGTCGACAATTCCCATTACATCCTTCACACCGAGAGTTTCTGCCGAACCAGTGGTGACTACAATAAATGGCTTCACGACCAGATTCCTCAACGTCTTGTCCGTGTCAGCGAGCCCTACCGTAGTATTTGTCACTACTTCGATCAACGGACGCCAGAGGGTGCTCTCATCTACTTTCTTCTTGCCCATAACTGCACCAGTTCCTCAGTTCACACCATTCCTGACTACGACAGTTGGCCCCACTATTATTAACGGTCTCCCTACGTTCGGCCCCACCGTTGTCACCCTAGTCCCATTAACAAGTACCACTGTCTTTACGGATGTGGTGTCTGGAACAACGAGACTTAGCACCACGACATTTATTCTGCCGGCAACATCGACCCTACCAAACCCTCTCATTCAAACGTTGAAGATCACAACGGTTATCGATGGGAAAACCACTACTGTCAACTTCCCGGTCTCTCTCTCGGCGTCTTCGACTACTAGAGTCATTACCACCAGGGAAAATGGGACCCGAAGGATATTCACTTCCACCTTCTTTGTACCACAGGGAGTTCCGATTCTCAACCTTCCATCCGTGATTCTTAAAACAACAAGCATCGATGGCCAGGAAACTACGCTATCTGAATTTTATACCATCAGACCAGTTAGCGTCACTACAACAATCAATGGCAAACCGACCGTTGTACTCGTTCCATCAGTCGTTCCAATCACGACACCAAGCACTTTCTTCTCCACCTCATTCATCAGAACTTCTATCAACGGACGTGCTACAACCATCCCAGCAATCTACTTCCTCAAACCAACGACTACTACGACAGTCATCGAGGGTAGAACCAGTGTAATCCAAACAACTACTGCCGTATTGGTTTCAACGGCATCGCTTCCACAAATAACATCAACTCTAACTCCAAACAACACCTATCCTGGCAATACCACTTTATCGAATTCTACAATCTCGGCCGCGCCAAAGATTGTGCCAACAATGAGCGTTCCCCTCCCACCGGCTCCTTCTCAGACAGGCGCTGCATCGAGCATTGGTCTTGGCGGTTTACTCGCTTGTTTTGGAGCATTGATTTCCGCAATATTGATGAGTTTCATTTAAAAGCCATTTCTCATAATGTAGCTTATGTCTCTTTTTTTTATGTTATTTTTGCATCTCATATTAGACTTCTCTTGAGTGAATCATGGAGAGCGCTATGGTAGTATTATTTTTATTTATTTATACTACTAAATTGTCATTATGACTATATGTATTGATATCCCACTTTCTTCTATTATTTGCCGGAAGGGCCGGCGGTGAATGTATCTACTATGATATCCCAGGTTTCCACATTACAGATCAATCTAAAGACGAAGATTAAAACTGTGTAAGCTTGACGACCGGAATTTAGAAAAGTGAACGAAAGGTCTCGTGGAGAATGTATTCCGCCGGTTACCCTTTCATACCCAGCGGGTTCATCCGTCTCGCTCTACTCCGCCTACAAAAGTTTCAACCACAATCGCGAACTTATCCGAACGAACGGGGCGCAGCTGCCCGCAAGGCTTACGCCGCCCAGTCTTCCGTGCAATCAAACAAGGCCCGACAAACATACCGTGTACGTCAGCTTTCCAACAAATTTTCTTTCAGAGGCATGTGTGCGGTGGGCATGTGCGGGTTAGTTTGTTAGTGGCAAACAATGTTTTTGTTCAGTGAGAGTCACCAGTTTTTTGTTCCGTCGCCGAAGATGGTTCGGTCGGGGAAAGGTGATTTTGGCAGATGACGAATGCAATGAAGAATGCAAATGAGGGTCTTGGAAGATTGTATTTATACGATCCCCGGGCCGTCGGATCCTTTTAATAGGTTTTATGTGCGTAGAAATTCATCTTCATCTATAATATCTACATCAACTTCCACTCCAGCTATAATTACCATTTTGCCTTTGAGACTTGAGCCATCGAAGCTGAGATCTATTTCCCAAGTGCTTAAGTGTTGGCCTTCGACTACGTCATTGCGATATCCAACACAACACAGACCAGAACCCACGCTTTGTTCAATACAATCGAGAACTAGCACTCGCTCTAGACCATCACCTCGATAATCCCATCGGAATAAACCCTCATCAAAAACCAATATGTTACTAGAGCTCTGCCTGATAGTAGGAGGCGTGATCTTCTACAAGAACAGAAAGTACGTCTATATAACCCCTTCATCCTCCGCACATATCATATACTACATTACGGGACTATGTACTAACTAACCGTCATCGACAACAGGAAGAGAAAAGCCGAAGACGCCGCCCGTCAAGAATGGTACAACTCCGGACGTCAGTCACCACAGCCAATACCGCAGGGATACCCACCTTACAACGGGAATAACTACCAAGACCCTCCGAAGTCTCCATCGCAGAAGCCGCCTGTTGTGTACGGGAACTCACAGCAGCAGCAGGGTAGTACGCCACAGTATGGACAACCGGTAGCGGGACCGGAGCAAGGGGACGCTCCACCGGCTTATGCTTCCTTAAGGCCGCAGAGCCAGACCTTGGGGTATGAGAGGCAGGACTTTTATAGTTCGAGGGGTGGGGATCAGAAGGGCGGCAGGTCTTGAGTGATCAACGGGCTGTCTTTAGGAGAAAAGTTTGGGGTTCTTTAAAGCCTTTGCAACTATCGTTTTTGTTCACTCGTTATAATGCTTAAGATTGCTATTAGTACTTTTGGCGCATCGGTATAGTTATTCTTGTTTCGTTCTACGTTATTTCGGGGTCTCTTTTGGTTCCACCCGGCGATAGTCCCTTCTACAATTTTTGCTCTTCTAGCTCCTATCCCCGGACCTGTCGAGGTGTGAGCTATTCTTTGGCGGTTTCAATGTCCTTTTCGGGTCTGGTTCGAGACAAGTCCTTTTCTAATAAATGAATGAAGTCGCGTCTTCAAGAATTCGATTGTATTCCTTAGATTGTTTAGTCAAAGCCTCAACCAGCCTAGACTCAAAGCCAACTAGTACCGACTTTGTAACAGATTTTCGAATCGTCTTCTATATACTAGCTGCTTCCAGTCAAGTTCATGCCGATGCCGTTCCCGTCACCGGATTGAGCATGGATCTGTTCTCGAGATTATTCGGGTCGACTTCATCACTGCATTATCCAAGTATGAGCATATCGAAAACAAAGAGAGTTTCTTCCCGAACACAGTCGAAGATTTACCTTGAACCGCTCACTTCTTTCTCCGTTGAAGATAATCGACTCGCCAACTTAAGACGGCCCTTCACAAGATTCAAATATTCCGAAAACAGCGGTAGGAAAGTTCCAACAATTTCAACACAAAGTGTCCACAACAGGTGCTAGAAAACGCCTCATGGCCTCGACCACGCCCCTTCTTACGAGCCTCTTTGCAGTGGCGAATGCATTTGAATAAAGTGTACCTGCATCAGGGGTAATTTGGCGGAAATGGTATACTACAACAGGGTTCAGAAGCTTGTTTAAGCGAAGTCCGGAGGTGTTCAGATCTGCTGGTTATCACGGGTTCTAGAAAAGGCCTCGAAGGTGAAGAATATTCCATTGCAGGGAGCTTAAAGATATCTAGATATCACTATCGTCGGGATTTTGTCTATATAAACTGGCTTGTTTCATCCACGATTCGAGATGTTGTTTCTTTCTGCATCAGCAGCGGACTTAAAGGCCAAGGCTCTTCATTGTTCCTACCTCTCTTTTAATCGAGTAATACGAACTTCGAAAGTTCTTCACTCTCATTGAGACTTTCTACTTTCCCTTATAACTATCTTTCATTGTCCCCTTAAGGCGTTAAAACATTCCTTAGGATATACTCCGATTTTATATACGGTAAAGAATACCTTGGGGATTCACAGAGATACCCACTGAACCAACATGAAGACCCAAAATTCCATTTTATTGGCGTCTCTCGCCACTCTCTTCTTCGAAACAGCCTCTGCTATACCCGCCGCCGTAAAGGCAAAGACGACATACACCACCGTCCCAGTCACAACGACATACGTCGACAAAGTCACCACCACTGTTCCGGTAACGATCAATACCTCGATCAAATCGAAGGGCACATACACATTCACCCCCAATGTTGTTCTTACGGTTAAGAGTGTGCCTACCAAAATCAAGACGACCACATACGGTACTACAGTCAGTGCCGTGACGGTTACTTCAGTGTACTACACAAAGTAAGAACCCTGCTCACAATTTGTTCAATACTATACGTGCACGTGCTAACAATTCACATAGGGTACCCGTAACTGTAGCCGCGACGACAACCAAGAAGACTGCTACCTCCGCTGCAGCAGCGACTTGTACCGGCGTAGAAGGGTCAGCCTCAGACGCCTACTTCAACCTACAAATCGGCGACTATTACCAAAACATCGCAGACGCCAAAAGCTGTTCTGACAAGTGCGCCCTCTTTGACGATTGCTACGCTTTCGAATACCTACCCCTCGCAAACGTAGACCCCAGCTGGCCTCAAAACTGCTGGTTGTACACCAAGCCTTTCTCCAACTATGTCACCAAAGACTCAACGGGGATGTACTTCTACGACCAATCCTGCTTCGCGACGGTGAAAGGCGTCACCACGCCTTCTTATCCAAAGAATAAAGTATGCGGTGCGCTAGGTGGCGTATCTGCCCAAAACGGGAGGACAAAGGTCGGAGATACTTTCGCTGGGAGTATCGGTGCCTGCGCGAAATATTGTTTGGGGATTTCGAGCTGTCAGTTGTATATGTACAGTGAGATCGAGTTCCAGGATGGGAATAATTGTCATGTTTATTCTAGTGATTGGGTGGCTGGGAGTTCTTCGGCTGGAGGTTCTGTGGCGACGGTGGAGGATATGAGGAGTCAGGGTGTTTATAGGATTGTTTTTGAGAAGGATTGTGCTTCGGCTACCTAGATTGGTTGGAGGGTATCCTCCTGGCTGGTTCCAGCGGATTTCTTTCTCGGTATACACTCGCTTCGACGCTAATTACAAAAACACACTCGCTCTCTTTGTGGTTTGTTGATTTTATTCGACGGCCGCTTTTGATTTTCGGACGGGTTTTCTTTTGGGAAAAGTTTCTAGAATCTTATATGATATTGTCGATCTTTGGCCTGTTCTATAGTATTGAAATAAACTACGTACACTGCTATATTTCCGAACTTAATCTCAAAGGAGTAATCTAAAGGGCTAGCCTAACCACAGCTAAGAACATTAAACTTCTGCCTTTATAACTTAATCATGAATCTTCCGAAATAAGCCTCCAAACTCCTGGTATCATCCACCGCGAGGGTAGCCGCGACATATCCGTCCGGCCTAACCACGACAGTACATCCTTCATCCCTATCGATCCCGAAATTCTCGTAAACTTGCCCGTGACCCTCGTGATAACTCTCATCATCCGCGTAGACTTTCCAGTAGTCCCAGCCTTTTGACTTGTCGAGCGGGTGGAAAGCCTCTGGAAGGGATTGTAGCTCGATTTCTGTTCGTTTGGCGGAATGGACGGTGAGCACCTCGATGACGGAGTCCTTGGGGCTATCTTGTGGGGTGTATAGCGAAATCACGGAGTCTTTAGATGGTAAATAGGCACCGAGTTTTTCGTAGCGGGAGTAGATTTCTGGCTTGGAGATGTCACCGGGGAAAACTATCAGTCGGAATCGTCCGTCTGAGGGTAGAAGTTTTTGAAGCTCGATTGCTAGTGCGTCGGATTGGTTTATGATTTTGTGACTGGGGAGGCGCATTCCGATCTTTAGTTTATTAGCTAGTTCAGGTCTACACCTCACGGACCCATCCTTTCCTTCGTCCTCCTTGACAACTAGGATATTTGGGCCATAGTCCACACTCAAGCCGGCGGCGAATACAGCACCTTGGTGGAAAACATTTTGGAATTCTTTCAAGTTGATACCGGTTTCGTCGGACACGTCCTTTGCCGGTCGGCCGGAGAACAGTTTTGAAAACTTCTGGTCGAAGGCTATGAGGTCTCTGGCTATCTGCTGGCGTTCTGTTGTGTATGTTTTTAAGATCTCCGGACTGGCTTGTCCGCGGGCTACCATTCCGATTTTCCAACCTAGGTTGTAGGAATCTTGTATTGAGACGTTTTGGCCTTGTCCTGCTTTGGGGCTGTGGGTGTCTAGATTATAATTTCATTAGTCGCGTTTATGACGTCTGTTTTGTATCCGACGGGACAACTTACGAACTGCGTCACCAGCGAGATATATTCTATCGTACTTCTCAAACCCGTCTGATACCCTCTGCGCAATTTGGTATGCCGTAAACCAATCGCACTGCTCATAGTCTAGTTTATAAGGCGCAATGATCTTCTGGGCGGCCTTCAGAATCTGCTCCGGCGTAACCTTAGATCGATCCACCGCGCCTCCGCCGGCACCGACTTCTTTTAGCTGAATGTAGAGTCGAACAACCCTCTTTTCTCTCGGAATAACCATCAAAGAACCCGCACTTGCGGAATGAACCAAGCAACGAACTCTGATATCTGGGAAATCAGTGATCGGTACTACATCCAGAACGCCCCATATGATCTCTGTATGTTCTCCTTCCATTTTAAAACCGAGTTGCTTTCTGGTCCAACTATGAGCACCATCGCAGCCGACTAGATATTTCGCCCTGATGGTCTCTTCGGTTCCTTCTTTCCCCGACGACTTTCGGATCAAATCGTCGGTGTCGTCTGCGGTGAGGTTTGAGCGGAAGAGGCCATTGGGGATATTATTGCCCTGATTTGGGGTTGCTTCTTCGTCTGTCAGGTGCTGGAGCTTGAGGGTCACTGGGTAGGCTGCTTGGTTTTTGATTTCGGACTCCTCGACTTGGAGGAGCGAGGGGACTACGGGACGTTCCACGCGGATTCTGTCGCCGGTTTCCTTGAGGTGGTCGAGGAAGAAGCGTTCCATGCGTCCTAAATTTGCACCAAATCATTAAGCATTCATTTGTGTCTTTTGTTGCTATGATGCATTCCGCAAGTGCGTAAACCCACCTTGATGCAGCACACTCTCGGTAAACCGACTAAGCCCCTTAGGTGTATCCGGGGCCCTAGCAGTGCGACGAATAACCCCATTTTCATCGGGGTTCCAGAAACATACTTCGAGCATGTGGTTCGATTCCTTCCATACTCTATCTATTCCGAAACTATCCAGGATCTCGAGGGTGCGGCACTGGAAACCGTCCGCCTGGCCCGCCATGATCTTCGTGGATCTTTTGTCTATAATCCTGGTGCTAATTTGGAGTTGCGATAGCCATGTTGCTAGCATGAGCCCTATGGTTCGATATTTGATTAGTTATCGGTTGATTACATATCTATTCGACATCCACTAGTTGAAAGTTTACCTGCTGGCCCAGCGCCAACGATCAGGACATCGACTTCTGAATCGATTTTGGGAGCCATTTTTCTGCGTTGTGCTTAATTAAAATCCAACCAGTCGCCGCGATATCGACCTCGACAATGAAAAAATATCTATATATAGCAAAAAAAAGATAATTTAATGATCTGTATCATGCATCATAAGAATCTGCCGCGGCTCATACTTATAGACATGCCCCCAAGATCCCGCAAACCCTCGTTGTAGTCAACGAGGTTGATAATTCACCGCAGTCCATTGGCCCAGCCGATGGATTCAATGCTTATTTCGCCTGCGTTTCGGCCCGAAACGAACTACCGACAACATAACACAGCGCAAGAGAGTCTTAGTAAGGGTTTCTTGTTTTCCTTACCAAGTGGGGATTTTGCGGGGTGTACGTTTGCGGGGCGCCGTCGTCTTATTTGACGCAAGGTCTTGATAAGCTGCAGCTAGCTGCTTGTCTAATCAATTGGCGCCTTAGTAAGAGACTGCTTTGTGCTTGGGATGACATGGGCGATGCCAGGGTTCTTTGGAGTGAAGATGTCAGTGGCGTTTTTTTGGGGGGATTGGGATCCACATCTTTCTTTTCTTTTCGGAAAGCAGGGGGGTTGTATATTATGTTTAGAGTTTGTGAAGCTTGAGATTCCGAAGATATGCATATGGTTGATTGACTACAAAGAATACATACATGTGTGATATCATTCCTTACGATAGGATTTAGAAGTTTTTGGAAGTATTTTTTTTTTAGAAAGAAGCAAATTTTGAAAGGAAAGCTTTTAGGAAGGAGCTCAGAGGTCATAAGAAGCCGTGCATACTAGAATAAATCGCGCCGTTTTTTTCAATGCTGAATACCCAAACTGACAGTATACTATAAACACTGTAGTAAAAACTCCTAGTAAACAGCATTATTATCGTGTAACCGTTGAGCACATCTTAGCTTCCCAAAGAAAAAAGAAAAGAGAACGCCGATAAGTACACCTTCGTAGCATAAAACAATTGAAGCACAAGAACTCATATATGAAGAATAAACTCCGGTAACGCAGCATTAATTGAAAACAAGAATGAAAATCAGCGGAAAGGCGTGCATTTCGCTTTAGAAACCGCTAAACGAATTGCTCCCGCCGAGGCCCAAGATGTTCCAGAGATCGATCGCGGTGGCTCCCATTTTAGCGGGATTAAGAGAGCCACCACCCATTTTCGCGATATCGGGCGCTCCGTTGTACCCAATGGAACCGCCACCGCCTGTGACCGGCCCGCCTTCAAAATGGAACGGCATATCCCCAGCTAGTCCGCTCATCGCCAGCCAGGTAAGATCGAACCCGCCCACATCTTCGCCGTGGTGGCCGCCACTCGGGCCACCCATTGCCATGCCGTAGCCTGCCCCTCCCCAGCCTTCTGGTCCGTGATGCTGCTGGTGGCCCATCATATTTTGATGATGATCACTCCACATGACATGTCCAGCGGCGTCTGGGCTTAGGGTTTCGTGATTCCCAGTATTCCAGAATACGGGATGACCACCGGACATAGGACCACCTGGGGTTGGAGTCGCGGAATTTGGAATATGGTGATGCATGCCGCCGTGCTGCAGAGGCACACCTTCTTCTCCATCTTCAGTAGCAAGTTGGGGATCAATGTCGAGCTCCGGGATACCAGCGTGTGTGTTACACACATCTGCGTCATCCACCGGGTGCATCCCACTATGAGGATTGAGACCTGTATGGCTGGCTACATCTGGAGGTACTCCCGCCCCGCCACCAACGGAAATGTCTGGTTTTCCAATCCCGACAAACTTGTTCTTGATGATGAACTCGAAGAGACGGAATGTCCATGATGAAGCTGCCCAGATTTTGCGCAGCTCACCGAGGGCCATCATGCCTACGTTTATTTTGTTGGTGGCTAGGCTGTGACGGGTTGAGCCTTCCGGAGCTAGCTTTATTTCTTCGGCGTAAACGATCATGGCGATAAAAAGTGGTGTTTGGCTAGGTTTCACGAATGTTAGTCTTCGATCAGAAGGTCAATTGCGGGATATTTCAAAACTTACACAGCAGCAGGGGCAAATTTTAACAAATCATGTCTCAAGAGATCTTCAACGAGTCTGAACGTGTTACTCGCGGCGCTAACGACAGCTTTCCGGGCTTTCTCTCGTTCCTTGACCAGTGTTTCATCATCTGTTGGAGAATTTTCGTCTTCCCACGACGCACGACTCTTTGGTAACGAACACCGCGGACGATAATGCATAGATACCGCGCGGTCATGGACGAGTTGCAGCAATATCGGCCAGAAGTTTTCAGGCGTCCATGTTCGCATTTCATCATACCGCAGGGTTGAGAGTTCAGATGGTAGGTTATTTTTCCATTCTGAGAGGTCGTTGGCAAGATCGTCGAGATCTTTGTGGGAGGGCCGATGGGTGCATGAGTATTGGACGGATGCAATCCTCTCGTCTATATCACAGGCGGCAGTTTTAGTTTCGGCTCTTCTGCACATATAGGAATCAACATACATAGTTTCCCGAGTTTTGCAATTTCGATGACGTATTTGATCGTGACGGGCTGTTGAGACGGACAGAGAGCAGCTATATCATCGGTTTTGGTGCTCCCCCAATTCTCCACGAAGTCGTCTTCCTCGAGGTCGCTCACATCGCAGTCGCTCAATCTGATGAGGCTTGGCTTGCCAAGACTTGACGCTGTGATGTGATCTCGGCTCTGCCGCGTGCACATGTTAGCGACCGAAGATTAGTCAGTTGAAAAGGGTGTCGAGCCATACATATAAAGTCCACCATATCCGTTTCCACATCCGCCGCTCACTGGCTCCTAGCCCCCAACCCGAACGAATAGAGCGATGCATGCCCATCCGTTGGCTTAGTAATACGGCAGCCTGCAGCCAGAACCTTGTCTCTTTTTCCTCTTCATACCGTGTCCACCACATGCTCATCAGAGTACAGCCTTGGATAGTGTATAGATGTTCTTTTTCTCCATCCATCATGTGCAGTAACTTGGCCCGCGAGAAGAAATATGCCCTTGCAGTGAGACGGTTCTCGAAGCCGCATTGCTTGAGTATCTCTGTCGGAGCATGGTAAGTAGCCGCATACAGCACAGCATGCATCAGGAACAGGGAATAAATCCCTTCGCCGGACATCATCTTCCTATAACCTCGGATAAACGACGGACGATTCAAGATGGGTAGATGGGGGTATATATAACAAAAGAACGTGTGGACGAGCTTGTCGCAGAGCTCTATCGGTGGGAAGATGTGGACCTTCTTGTGATCTAAGAGGTAAGACACATCGTCATCCGGTAAGATTTTTAAGTCAGTGACATGCGATCTGCTGGCAACCGTCGTCCAGGTTGGGGGCGGCGTAAAAGAAGGAACATGATTAAGTGATAGCGACGAATCCAGACGAGGATCGAGGGTGGCAGTATTGGCGTTTGGCATTCTTTGCAATCCAGCGATATTTGGAACAGCACCGTCAAGAGCTGTTTCTCCATTGAATATCAGAACTTGTCGTTTGCCTTCTTGTTCTCGATCAGTGGAATTCTCACGGGTCTGTTGGTATTCGTCTACTCGAGGACGGAAACTGGAGGGGGTGCTCTGGGCAGTAAGTTGCTGCTCCAATCCAACCGGTCCGGTCCCCGAACTATCATGGACCTTATCCAGAAATTGAACCCAAACATGCTCGTCGCTCAAAGATGGGTTAATTTCCAGATTCCGGTCCTTGTGCGGCGGGAATGGGGTGTATGTGGAGTCGCCATCTTTAGGCGACAGGACAGATCGGGTGGCATGGTATGTAGTTCCGGAAACACGAGAATCGGATTGTCGTCTTTGGCGTCGCTGGTCCGAGCTTGAGGCTTTTTGTGAAGAAGATTGACCACCGGCGGTAAGGGCGGCTTGTTGTGCAGCTAGTCGCTTCTTCGTTTTTTGGTAAGTGCTACACAGCGGGATAGGCAATTAGCATCCGATATTCATTGTCCAATTGAAGCTTAAGCGGCGGCAATGAGCGGTCGTGCGACACTTTCAATCGATCGAAAGGCGCCTTGGGACCAAAAGAAGCTAGGAGGGCATGTTGCAGGTGCAGGATGAGGGGTGGTTGTGGAGTTCGCAGTTATCGTGTCGGCTTAAATTTTGGCGATCGTGCATTCTCGGGAATTGGTTTGTCTTACCTTCCGCGTCTACCTGGTAATAACACACACTCGTGCCCCGTACTCCGACAATAAGAGCACGGTTGGCCATCTGCGTTCAAGTGGGCATCGCATCGCACCTTCCGACGGTGGCAATTACCGCATGCCTTTGGCGCACGTTTCGAAACGTGAAACGATGTCGTCGAACGAACCGCGGGTGAGGTCGAGGATGCTGATGATGGGTCTTGAGGGGTTTGGTCGGTAAGGATTGGTGTGACCTGAATATGGGCCGAAGGTGAATCGTCTGTCGTGGTCGTGACAGGGCTGTCATGGCCGCCGTCGGAGCCATCCAGGCTCGCCATACTGGGAGCTAGGTCGGCTACTATATTCCGTTATCTATAGACCCGATATGCAAGTCCGCTGCTCCCTTCAGATAGATTACGGGAAAGCCGAAAACCGCAGGTACAATATGGCTTAAAATTTCGGGAATCGCAGAAGCGAGAAATGCTGCTGTCTGGGTCTTTTTTTTCCTGTGCAGAATGCAGTGTTGGTTTGCTTTGGCTGCTTGTTAATTGGCCGGAACTGCCGCGGCGATTTTTGGGGGCAAAGAAAAAAAAAAGGGCGGTCGGTGCTACCCAAAGTGATTATTAACCTTGGTTACGTTAACGTTAGAGCGACACCAGGGTCGAGAATGCAAAGGTAGGACGTCGTGGTCAAATTTTGAACCGAAGAGCAGGCAAGGACCAAATAACAGCGTTTCTTGGCCTCAATGAATGATATCAGTCAGTCAGGTGGACAGTCGTTCCTTGGTACTGGTAACGTAACGTATAATTATAAAGTTAACGGCAGCGACGACTGGTAACGAACGTTAACAGGCCGGTGCAGTGAGAACGGGGGAAAGAAGAAAGAGGGCTCGAGTGCACACTATTATCCTATCCAAAATCCAGTTCTGTGCCTGATATATCTGAGGGTGGAGGAAAATGCGGGGAATCCAAGTCCAACCGCTTCCTTACGAATGTTCTTGGTTACTTTAAGAGCCTTACTAAACCTCAACCCATTATTCGCGAACAGGTTGGCAATTTTGTTCAGAATCGAATTTCCGGAGTTTACGAGTTTCCCTTCGGTCCTTTCGGAAGATTGCGGCCAGAAGCCTGGCGACAGTTAAAGATTTTTGTTCAAATAGCCTATAAAATCTCCTAACTATTGCCTTAACAACGAGGAAACACCATCTTCTCAAGGTCAAAAAGTCGAGTAAAAGCACTTATACTCGGCCTCACATGTTAAAAGGGGCCTTTAAACCAGATTCTTCGGACGCAAAGCACAGGTTTTCTATGCATTCGACTCCAAACTGCCGCCACTTCAAAGCTTTATTCGTGGAGTTAAATCTCTTGGTGTAGACACAGTCGGACGCGCACTGACTCGAGCTCGGATGCAACTGTTTCCCGTCTGCTCCGCTACCGTTTAAATTGCAGCAAAAAAGGGCCCAAGCCACTAGGACAGGCCCAAGCCCACTCCCCACAACCGATCCCCGGATTCCCCAGACGCTAACCTCGGATGAGCTCGTTTTTCTGTGGACCCCAAACCGATCAAGGGAATTATTTTTGTGCAAACGGCATCAGGGACTTTTTTGCGTTGAATACGTTCAAAATCCAACATGTTACACACAGTTTCACCAAATCCCGATCGAGGCTACAGCGCAACTAGCATAGTCCCCAGACAAAAATCGAGTGTACAACCTGTCACACAATGTAAGTACCTACCTCGTCTATCATCGAATGATACTGATCTCTCCATTTACAAAAACTGTAGAAGTAGCCCCCCGACGGACCGTGCGGACATGAAAGAATCTCAGAGATACAATACGTTCCTCGACGAGCGATTAGAACATGCATGTAGAACTCAGCCGGCCGGATCGATTTGAACAGTATAGGTCGATACACGATAATTAAACGCAGTCAATTAATTCCGGCAATATCCTTCGGTCGTTCGACTTATGACCTCCTACCAAGATCCCTATCGATATCTTAATCGGATTTCTCATATCCTCGATACAGTTCCCCTAGGGCCCCTCTTGAAGGTAATCAGATACATCGCTTCGAGTAGCTAATACCGTAATCTAGTACAGCGTCTCGTCATCAAATATCAAAAATAAGGAAATGATAATCGAGTCAAGGTGTAATGGCCACCGATCGACGGGAACATACCTTGCCTAAGCAAAAATACAGTAATCATGTTCGCTTTTCGTCCTTTTCGAGGTGGCAAATTTGGGAACCTGGAGCTTAAACTGGCGTTCTCTTGTACCCCGAACCGAAATCCTTTTACGATATTCCGGGATCCCGGGATCCCGGGATTTTGGCGTTCTGGTCATTCCTTTCCGTATTGTAATACGAGCAGCAAACTCACCCATCATCTGTGCCTAAAAGTTTTTTAGGCAGCTAGATGGCCAAGCACTTAATATCGATCATCCTTTTATGTCTAAAACTGTAAATTTATAAATGTCCTAAATGGGGTGCGCAGTTCGATGATGTACAGCTCGCGGAAGTTATAATAAAAACCCTCAAGCGGGAGGATGATTCTATGCAAGTATATCCAATCGAAACTCAGGAAACCTTAGTCAGTCAATTGATCTAGGCTTGACGATTATATTTGATTAAAATACTCAGCAAACATAAGCCGTCTCGTACTTCAGCCAGCTCTGGTTTATGAGACAAGTCTCGTAGTATGCAGAGGGATTAGTAAAATAAGCATGGCGAAAAACAAGAAAAAAGGAGAGCAATTTGCAAGAGGCAACCAGCATACGATACGATACAAACAAACTCTCAACTGCTTATCAAACGAGGCCCGGGGTTAATTGAATTCACAAAAATGATCCTTGATCCCAAATCTACACCAATACTGGCCAGCTGGATTCAGCCCTAACCGTAGTATCATACTCAGACTTCACAAAGTGAGGGTGTTCAATTTGAATAGATCACATCTTACTCCTTTTAACAATATACTTTAATATATGATATGAAGACTAAGTTCTCGATATACGTATACGGCAGAAAGGGAGTTGTATACATGTATTTACACTGTACCCTAACGTTATAACATGCGTCAATTGTTGATCACTAGATCTATAGAAGCAAACTACCCAAAATACTTTGGTGACACAACAATGATATATGCGCATAACTTTCAAACCCAGGCTAGGAACTGATTACCGCTGTAATCAAAAGCGTATATATCTCGCGAATACGCTAAAAACATTAACATTAATTAGCCCGGCATATAGTTTCCGTGTTCAACGGTTACTGGTAAAGTCTCTGCCCCATATTATCTGATATCTATTCGTTGGATGGATTTACATAGGGGACCTAGTCCGCCCCGTGAACTCGCCTCCCACGATGTGTTTCCGTATGTGTACTTGATCTCATGCCCCGACATTATCAAGGTAGTATCATCGTACCCACATCCTCCCAGGCCTCGCATGGCCTGTAGCTAGAGAACTATACATTAATCACCGAGTTCCGCTGTGGTGATTAGCATCTTTTCTCCTGTATAGTTAAATTATCATGCATGCATGAATTCGAAGACGCACAATCCATTCATCATACCCGTCTACGGGCTCGAACTTTCAACATTGTATATCATTCGACGGTTAGTATATATTATTCCGAATTTCACCGTATCGAATGTCTTAGAAGGTGCATATGAATCCCCAGTATATCGGAAGAAAATATGCTCCTAGTATGCACATGCAGGCGGCGGTGGACAAAAAGGCTACTATAGGTTTACAAATATGCATAGTGCAAGTACGGCATGGGTCTAGGTCCAGATGAATTCATAGATACAACGGCGGGCTGGGGCTTTCTCAAACTAGATATCAACGGGTATATGTAGGAACCCAGGCAGGGCAACCCGATAGTCGAAAGCGCCTCTATGGGGTGGTAGTATGTGCGGGCGTGTATACATGTTGATAGGGGTGGGGCGGGCCCGCGGGGCGGGGCGAAGAATTCGGATTCACCTTGATTACGTACGTTACAGGATCAGGTTCATCCACGGGGGCATAACTAGGTAGGTAAAGAACTTTGATTACGCCGTTGCCTCCTTAGTAGCCCGCCTAGGAGGTAGTCTTCGTGCGTGGGGGTGCGGACAATACGGTGTAGAGCTGGCGGTGAACCAAATCTGGCAAATCAATAGACCCCGAGGCAACGTTTGGGAGGTTTCATTGCCAGCATCTCGGGTACGCAGGAAAGAGGCCTCGAAGGCAGTGAATTTCTTCCGTTTTGAGTAATGTAATTGCCAGAAAAGGTCTAACCTAAGATGCTTACACCGGTGCATGCATCGCATGCGTATCCTGGCTAATGCTACTGAAGTCTGGGACACCTAGGTGCGTTTGCTACACTAGTCACAGGCGCCGGAATATCCCCTTGGAGTTACCTTGGGTGGATATATAATCGCAGATCCGCAAGTTAATTAAACCGCCCGGTCGACCTCGCACAATGTAGGCTTAAACAATCAATATTACATAAACTCCGGGACGCATCAATGACAGATGTTGCGGGAAGGATGTGTGAACCTGGAAAATTACTTATCGCCCGTGCTGCATATCTCTACATTCACGAGGTACATGAATTCGCATGGGTGGGATCTAGGTACGAGACCAGGTGGGATCGGGGAATCGGGGAGTCTAGGCGAAGATTTGGGTGTATGTGAAAGGCTCAGTAAGGCACTGCATCGTAGATCTATGATAATTCTGGATCCTAAGCTAAGCTATGATCCGTAGTCCATGATCCGAAAAAATGTGGCTGAAACACCACTGCATCTGCTTTCCAGTGTCACCTACACCCGATCGATGATCTCATTGCATCGTAGGCAACGTGAAGATCAAGGGACTTTGGAATGTAGCCCTATTTTTACCAATTTTTGATCCTCGTTTCGAGTTGGGCGTTTTTTGCAATGCCGAAGATGGAAACCTCGGGGCTCAGATGACCAGATTTCCGACAATAAGGTAGCAGGGCGTCTGAAATCGACCAATGCTATTCCCAGTCTCTAGTCACATCTCATGCGTTGGCCCTGTCGACCTCCTCCCAATGTACGTAGTAAGTTAGGAAGAAGCTTGCAGGCGTGTACTGGTAAATTGAATCCGAACTGATCAATGATTCCTAAGGCTCAAAGGTCTCGATCAATCGAGCGGGGTCGTTGCCCTAGCGCTTGCCAAAAACGGGACGTATTGCATGCACATGCATGTAGCGAACCCGGGTTCTGCTGTGCAAGGAGCTTTGAATCGAGAAATTTTGGCACTGTTTCTGTTTGATTGTGGTCTCTGAGCTCTTCAAGTGCGCAGCTTTTGGAGTCAGCCATGCACGCGTGTTTGATCCCGCGAGGCCTGAATCACAGAGGTCTAGAACTTGTGCCTCGTGAACTATTTGCGTTGTTGAGTGGCATTGGACCCAACCTCCGGATTTGCATTCCTTCGATCCTCATGCTGCGAAATATGCACGCCCACATGGGCATCGGAAATCTTCGTTGATTATGCCGGGTAGCCATATATATAATCAGATCTTTTTGCAACACATGTACTAGTTAACGGTTAGCTGTGTTACGTTACGTATATTCGGAAACGTTACGCCATGTATAACTGTTCGGATAACAAGTCTCACTATTGCAGTAGCTTCCGGAGAGCCCCCAAGATCGGCAATTAATTAGTTAATTCGAATAGCTCGATTCGATCAACCGAACTTATCCGACAAGGAACATATGTACGTGCATACATCTTTCTGTAAACTTGGTTCGTCCGGACGTCCGCATTCGTGTGCTGCGGGTTCCTAGAGCTCGAGGGTGCAATGCAACACTTTAGAACACCTGTTGTTTTTTTTTCAACTTGGGTTAACATTAGTCTCAGGCTAGCTATAGACGGTGTGCAAACTTGGATTCAACGGTGAACCTAACTTAGGCCCAGATGTCGTACGTTGCAATGCGATGCGTGCCGATGGCCTGGCCTGATAGCCCCTTTCCGCTTGACTAATTGGTCGACGGATATGTACATGATGTCCGAAAAACTTTGGCAGCTATACCATAGAAAGCTTCGAAAGACGCATCATGAAGGGTTCGTAGCCGGTTTATGATTTACTTACGTACGTATATGTCTGACCGGAAAGTTCCGTATACAGCGGTGCATCTCTTGGCCAGCATATTTCATAAAATAAATTTTTTAACTCCGGCGGAGCAACGATATACCAAGGAGATTTATCTCGTAAACCAAATTCTGCTGCAGTTGAGAAGGGACGACATTTGGGAGAATGGGAACTGTTTCCTGAATTGCTGCATAAGCTAGTCGTCGGGTTGGCCAAAGAAGTTAGGGGCACTGATTTCGCGTTTAGTGCGCAATTCTCGACCCTAACACAAGCCATGAACAAGCCACCGATTAAGAAAGGATATTTTCCATCCAAATAATTCGACGAAATCAATGAGATCCAGTGTTGAGGTTTGAAGAAATATTATGCGGGAAGCGGAGAACACAGACCTGCCTGCAGGAAATAGAACCTTACAAGATATAAAGTGGTAGTTCTTAGTAGCTCCGAAATCTAGAGTCAAGCATATGTAGGGCCGTTGCATTGCATCAGGAACGAAATATGTTTCTAAGACATCTAAGATACCCGCTATGTTACCATCACAGGCACGCAAGTTCTAAGACCTAGGCATTGTACAGTCAGCTAGTAATCAACTATGCGGACTTAGCTAAACTCTCATTTCCAGTGCATTAAATTTCCACTAAACTATGGAACACGTGCGCTATCGACGCGGACTCACTGTACACTGTATACTATTCGCACATGTATACGTATAGCCGTCGATATAGCTCCCCAATTAATCGAACACGGCCTCCCCCTTTCCTCGCATCTAATCTAACTAGAAGCCCATCTGAAGATGAACAAAATTATTATTTTTGACTTTCCACGAGCCCTTGAGATCTCATTCCGATGCCTCTAAATGGCAACAAATTTTAATTCAAAAGGCTGTGCCATCGTGGCCTGACATAGGTTCAAAGAGAGCTTTCACAGGAATTTGAGCCTTGGCCTCGTATTCCATGTCAGAATCGGTATGTTCGTTTGTAGAGAGGTGTAACACCAGCCTAGGTGGTTCTTAGCCTGTGCCGAAGCCTCGTAACCATTACTGGAAAGGTAAAAACGCCTGTGCCTGGTCTACATACGAGACGAGAAGCCCGGCCAATCCGTTAGCTCACCTAGATTAGTATAGCCTGAGGCTTGAGCGGAATCGAATCCCAATCTCTGGTTACTCCGTTCTGTATACGCTTCCCCGTAAAGGGTATTAGCCGGAATGTGCAACAGCTCAACTATAATAGAAAGTTAGAATACAATTAACCTTTTCACCACGGCCGGGACCAATGGTCCGTAAGTTTCTATATCGGTTTGGTGTGCGTTTGGTTATATACTCCGATATCAGGTATCGGTATGGGATCCAAGCTAGCACTATAATATTTTATATGTACATACGGTCTTCAAACTGTTGAACAGGAGCTTGCAGAAGATCAATCGTCGGTCGGGAATATATAAGTTGTGAGACTTATGTGTAGACATCAAGCACATCGCAGTCATCTAGCCGAAACCCCACAGTACCCCTGCATAGAGGCTGCCTTCGTTTCCAGAGTTCGGTTTTCAGAACAATGGGTCATACACACCCTCCGGCAAAAATCAGAGACAACAGATAGCTAGTTTTCACCTTCCAACGCTTGCCGCGAAGAAAATACCCAAGATCCTGGGACACGGCATGAAACCCGTCGTCTTGGATCCTAGTTCGTTCAGAAATTAAGGGTGTGGGGGTGGCTCCTCTCAGTGAGGTTACTTCAGTCTTCTTGGACAACAAGGCGGAACAGTAAGCCACTTCAAAGTGGTTCCGCTGTTTTTTCTTTGTGTCTTGATAAGCAATGTCATAAAATTACCGAGTTTATGGCGTTTTGACAGCTCGGTGACATCAAATGATCGGCCACTTAGACAATATTCACACACCTGCCGTCGGGGATAAGTTTGAAAGAGACACCGATCGCTATGTCAGCCAATTATTCCTCTATCACATCGTTAAACTCCTTGGCTCGTAAACATCACACCTTCCCATTTGTATTCATGCTTGCTCCAATTTTACGCACGGGGCCATGGCGCGACTGTCTTTCGAGACCACCCGACTGGCTCAGCTTGCACCCTCAAACCAAACTGGCGAGGATCTTCAACCAGGTATCATCCATTTATCCTAGAAATACTTCCTTTTACAGAGTAACGGATATTTTATCGGATGGACTGGCGTGCTAGGTCCTCACGGACCTCGGTAAGAGTGCGCCCATTGTGCAGATAGGAGTGAAAATTTGCGAAAACAAGGCTTTTCGCTTTGAATTTGAATCGAATGCATCGCGAGAATCCTGGCAGATTGCAAAACTGGTCCGTCCGGCTTCCCGGTCTCCCCAACTTAACGGCTCAGTTGATGGACAAAAGGGGTCTTAGAGAGGAAACTGAATCGAAAGAGTCCCTCGAGCTCTCGGCCGGCACTAGACCAGGTGTCGGCCGTCGGTATTCAATTTCTGGTAACTTATTGGTTGGCATGTAGAAAAATCCAACACAACTCTATATGTCATCGTATTAATGTTGACTATTCCCTGCTAACGACGCGACCCACTTCATGATACGAGCGATAACATTTCCGGCGTTTATATGAGATGTGGAGCACTCACTGGCCCCGAGAGTTAGGAAACTTTATGAGGCGGCGGGAGTATCGAAAATCTTCATGTGTAACCAATATCACTTACGATAAAGAAGGAGGGAAAATATTATCCGGCCAAACCCGCGCGACTAAGAGCGCAGAATCATCACCATATCCGTTGGGAGAAGGTGGACACGAAAGGCGGTCGACGAATGCAGTATCGAAAAAAAAAATTAGGACAGTATATTGCGGAAGAAGCCCTGTGAGCTCTTATTTACAAAGTCGGCGCTCTCGCACCTTTTTTTTCGCTTTTGTCCCGCATAATTGAACCAAAGAAGATAACTCGAAGTATGCACTGAAAAAGGGGACGGAAAATTTTCTCCCAAATCGGCTCAACCCTTGACAGCGGGAGTTGGATAAACAAGCCTCTTCCGTTCTGAAACCAACCCTTTCTGTTCGGGGTAGAAATATCTTTCATCCAACTCTAAATTACAAGGTATCAGGGAAGTATTGCAAAAGTGGAGCTCGAAAATCATCAATCGTGCTGCTCAATTAATTACAGAACGTCAACCGAACAGAAAAAAAAAATACATATGTAAAAAAAAGAATAATAACAAGATAACATATGGACGAGAAGACTTTTCCAACACCCCCTCTGTGTTGATGAAAAAAAATTGACATTAAATTCAAGAATTGAAATAAAAATTAGGCAGTTACTGGTATCGGTTTGCCTGCGCTTCGCTAAAAAGCTCGAAATGAAGATTTTTGAAACCAAACGCCACATCGAGTGAGCTACAGTATTTGTACAAAAAAAAAAAAAATAATAATAATAATATCGCACGTGCATCAAAATACTCCAAACCCCTAGTGCCCTTAAGAAAATTGACGGGCCACAGTCAATCATACCTCTAAAAGGTTTCCTTAGCAGCCCGAGCCCTTTCACTGGTGACAGAGATGTTGGTGTGAATGGCAACTCCAGGCACCGGCCCGCGAAGAACTTCTTCGCTGCTGTTGTCCCTCTCGTAGTACTTGTTCGATACTTGGGCTTGCTTCGTTCTGCCAGCTTCGATTTTCGTGATATGGGAAGCTTCGGACAAATCATCTAGTTTGACATGATTTGAGCCTCCGATCCTGGAGTTGCGGGCATAGCTGCTGCCACCGACGCCGTATTTTCGAGAACCATACCGGTATTCACCACTTGGGTTGTCTGAGCTGGATCCTCCAGTAATAGATCGACTAAGTAGAAGTGTTCGAAGGGTAGGGAGGCAAGCGACGATGAGGGCGACACAAGATTCACTAAGAACATTATTTGAGTGTTAGCGCCATG
Organism: Arthrobotrys musiformis; assembly: GCA_036971715.1. Taxonomy (NCBI): domain Eukaryota; kingdom Fungi; phylum Ascomycota; class Orbiliomycetes; order Orbiliales; family Orbiliaceae; genus Arthrobotrys; species Arthrobotrys musiformis. Next base: position 1,867,516 of record JAVHJL010000008.1, read on the forward strand.
ATTTATCTTAGAATGTTTTAGGAGAACTGAGCTTGCAAACTTCCATACCTTTGAGTCCAAACACCGAGCCAAATGGGCATGATAGCATCGCCGACAATTGAACCGACACCTCGGATAACAGCGAAGACGACACAAAGCAAGCCGAGGGAAAAGATAAGAACCAGTCCGAACTTTTGTTTCCTGTTGATCTTGAGGCCGTAGAGAAGACGCAGTGGAAGCGCCATAATGGAAATGTCGGTAATGATGTCTGCGGCCATTGCGTAGAGAAGCGCCCTGGCTGAGGTTCCAGGATGTAAAGTCTCGCAAGCTCCCTCACCGATCAGGAATGCAGTCTTGAGTGGCCGACAGTTTAAGTACTGGGACATAACTGCACTAATCCACATGACGATGTTGAAAATTGTGACACCCCACCACCATTTGCGCATCGTCGGAAGCCCATCCGTCAATCTCCAGATGAAAATCAGAAGTGAAAATTTGACAGCCCAGAGGATATTCCAGAAGAGTGTGATTGCTGCAAACTGGAGCTTGAGATAATACTGAACATCTTCCATAAATGTTGCCCCGGGTTGCGCGAGCCCCAGCATAATGAGAGCCAAATCTATACAAAATTGAGTTAAAAACTGGCACTCGGAAGCATGTAGGAGCTCATAGTAATATCTTAGACTCACTGTGTGATATTGGGGTCATGAGGGTATGTAGAACAGCATCCGTTAGAACAGCCGCGGCTGCAAAGGAAACGAAGAAATCATCCCATTGCAAGCTTCTGTTCTTGGTGAGCTTCACTACGAGGCGCACAAAGAAGAAAATAAGGGCGATTGATGTTGGGACCCAGTAGATGATCTAATGATATAAACCACTTTGTTAGAATCTTGCAATGTATAAATAAGTCCGTCGGAATAGGAACAAAATAAGACAAACTAACATAGTAGTTATCGATCGGCAGAGGCGGAGACGCCGCACCAAAACCCATCTTGAATTTGTCGTTATAACTGATTACCTCTTGACGTGTGGGTATGTGGAGTGCTATCGTCTTTGTTGGCTGGGGGCTAGAGCACCTTTATAAAATGCTAAAGCCTGTAGATCTTCACCTCCTTTAAGGTCGTCCTTCGCAGATATCTTGACTTGAAATCCTGCAAGCTTCGGGGAATAACCAGAGGAATTGATGCAATGGCCCGAGACAATGTCCAGATTATAAGGTTTTCTGACGCCCGGTCGGTAATGGAGCTCGCTAGATATCCCGTTGACAATTAACCTGTACAATTTATGTATGTTTCTTTTGAAACTCCCATGCCCAGGCCTGGGTCTGGACGGCAAGTTCCGGGTGTAAGTTTAGGGATCTATCTATCTCGATGTTGGAACCTGGATTGTTTCTTTGGAAAGGGACCAAGGACCCTAAAGTCAACGGACCCAAGCGAAAAGCCTTCGATCTAGCTTTCAATGACCGTTGGTGCGTCCATGCCCCGACGAAGGCAAAGTCTACTCTGAACGCACGTCCGAAATTGGGCCTTTGATAATTACTTATTCCCGAAAATTGAAAAATCTCATCCGCAGGTTACCCCCAACTCCTTGGAGACAGTTAAGCTGGGATCCAAACTGGAATCCATGTCCAGGGCGAGCCAGACCGATAGTGGCTGCATGCAGATACCCCAATGGGCATCCTATCCCCTTCTCAGATTTTGACTGTTAAATGTTGGCTCATGACTTATATCCACGGTTTCAAGGAAGCCTCAACGCTGGAGCTTTGTAAAAAAATAATTTATTAGTAAAAGAGGCTGAATCCCGCCAAGACAGTACGGATACGGTTCCAAATCACTCAATTAATCAATCCCGTCCGCATCAATACATGTGAATCTTCCAACGATGTTGGTAACGTTGGAGGTTGTGCGTTGACACTAAAGTGGTCTCGTCGATTTTCTTGAGGCTCTTGGCGGAATATAACTTTTCGCATGAAACATAACTGAACGCTAGGCCGGAAGCCTCGTCTTGCAGCGGCCGAAGGCTACCTACTCCAACAGGCTTAATGCCTGCAATTGGATTTCTCATCGATGGCAAGCTAAAAGTTGTTGATCACAACATTCACCATGGTGTCGAATTTTTTTTTTTTTTTTGCATTTCAAAAGGTTCTCCAAAAATAATAAATCTAGGTGCTTCCCCAAATTTTGGGCCTCTGGCCAACAGCGCAGGAACTAGACACTTCTAGCCAGTGGCGGTGGGTGAAGTCGAGCTACAGACTGAAAGATGTCCGGGTGTCCGTGAACTTAAGGATGGCCCAAGAGCTAGCATATGTAAGCACTTATTTTCTCTGCAAAAGGGGTTCCCTCGACCAGGTACTGAAATTGACAAATTGCTTTATTCAATCCATCATCCTGTTCCTAGCTGGGACGAATGTATACCTCTTAGTCAAACAATACAACCTACATTTAAATCTTGCATATGTTGCAGTAATATAATTCTAAAGTAAAATAAAAGTAGTGACAGCATGATGTTTTTAGGCATCCGAGGAACAGCGGAAATCTCGAAATTTAATCTTACATGTCGACGAAATATTTAATTTCTGTAGATGCATGTACTCGAGATGTATTCTGGCACTAATAATGCTGTAAATCGTCTATCGACGCTGCATACACAAGATACAGATCAGGATCAGTGTTACTTATCGATACGTACCTCGGGTGGATACTGAGGCTTTTGGGCTTGCCCTCCGCCTTCCGACGCTCTCGATTGGCTGAGTGACAAATCGCTCCACTTGGATATCGCCCTTGCTCTATTCGGGGTTGTTTTACGAGGTCCTGCTCGCGACTAGAAGGAAGGTAAGAAACACTATCGACAAGGGTATCCTTGAGACACGGCAAACTCGGCTCTATGCCTCGATTTCGCCGTGACTTTACTGGGGCCAATGATGTGAAGTTTTCCCTCACGAAAGTCCCCACGACTTTGTGGGTACTAAAACTCTATAAGCTTTAGGGGCGAAAGCTGCTCATACCAAATATTCAGTCTAGGCTGACCCCATCGTATTAAGTAGATTTCTTAGTGCACCGGCTCCATGGAACACAAAGAACTAGCTGGTAGTCGGCTATCTCGGTCAGAGCGAGTGTGGCAACCTTAATGCCTCTCCACTGCACTTAGCCGTTCCGTTTTGCTGTGACAAATCCAACACAGAATTGCAGCAGAATGTCGCCCTGACTTCTTAGCCCTTCGTCTTGTGGGATTTAGCTATTTAGGCCAAGTCCGATGCGCCCAATTGCCACTCGTTTAGAAGGGCCGTGGTTCAATTTTCTTATTCCGAAATTTGGTCTATACTGTTTACCACATGCAGACGAATGCCATTGACGAAATTTCTACATGGAGGTGGGAGGAACACCGATCTATTTGCAACTATATTAGATTGTGATATGGTAACATCGCCAAAGCGACAGAATTGCATGCAAAAATCAACGAGTTATCGTTCGATTTAACCTTTTAAAATTCGATATCATGCATTGTGCTAACGGGTCCATTGAGACAGCCTCCTCAAGACCTTGTTGGGTTCACTTCGATTTCGGAAATGATGGTCTGCAGGGGCCAACGTTTTTACCGTTCGCGTAGCGCCTCCCACCATTCGCGGCAATTCAGGTCGAAGGGGCGAACACGAAGTTGGCACACACGGGACAGGAAACCTGTTGGCGCACGCCTAAAACGGGTGAGAAGTCGCCTTTCTCATCGGTCGTCGACGGAGATCATGTAGGTGATTGCGCCCCCAGGAGTGGCACCGTACCGACGAGGAACCTATTAGGCCTAAAGATGGCAATAGACTGGTTCCTGGAATCTGCGTAGGGATCTAACGTTGACGCCCCAGGTTTCTAGACCCTCGTCCTACTCCACCCACAATGCAGGTATTTTTATTTGTAGTATCCACCTAGCTCCACGATAAAACTGCGAAACGACTGGGGCCGCCACAATTGCACAAGCAGTGGCATTCGTACGCACTTCATAATGCTAATCTCCAGAACATGCACCATTTATGTAGTACCTGCGTTAGTATTTCTATAGATGGGTCCAAATCAAGCTAGTCAAATCTCACCAGGGATATCTCAATTGGGTGAGCGAAGCTAGCAGAGATCGAATAATGCTTCTCGATCATTTCGGATTTCTGCGTTCCCGACCAGGAGTCTGTAAGATTTTGGTCAGTGATAAAAAGGCCTCCTGCACCCATCTGCTGCACCATAATCTCAGCATCCTGGAGGCCACGCGAGAGTGAAGGCTTGGTAGCACTGCAATTACAATAAGTAGTTACATCCAACTGCGACTTTATCTTTCAAGGAGCACTCAAGTCCTTCCTTCCTGCCTTTTGGAGTCCCGATACCTAGGGCTCTAGTCTTCCCTTAACAAATCTTTTCCCTGACCTTGTTCCTGTCTCAGGGCCTTGCGTTCCGCCAACAGTTTTTTTTGTATTTCTCTCCTTACACTCTTTTCTTTTCTCGATTCTTGTCTCCCATTCCCTCATACAGTATATCAAAGATGGTTCGCCTTTCAACTATTGCGCTTGGGTTGTTGTATGGGTTGTCAAACACCCTCGGTGTTGTCGCCGACACCACAACCTTCACAGACCCTGTTATAGACGGAGCTATTGCGGTTGGCTTCCCAAGCGTCAACATCACAGCCATTCTAACGGAAGCTGAGAACGAACTTGGTGTCAATGGAACCATCACCAATAACCTCCCTGATGAGAGCTATGGCACTCCTGGAACCACAGTTACCGCCCGCGATCTTGAGAAGTTACAAGAGCTTCGCAAAAGAACATCCCTGAGGGGCATTTGTGGTGCCGTTGCATGTCTTTCCTTGAAAATATTATTCCCAAGCAAGACAGCTACCGCAGGAACCTCCAACTATGCCGCCTGGAACAATCCTTCCTTCTGGTCTGCCACCACTTACATGACGCCTACATGCGTTTTTCGACCAACATCTGTCGAAGATATTTCGTTGGCCATGAGGCTCATTACGTTTACACAGACAGACTTTAACGTAGTTGGTGGAGGACACAGTGCGATCAAAGGATGGGCGAACACTGAGGATGGTGTTTTGATCATCCTTTCTGGCCTTAAGGGAGTTAATATCAATGTCAGGGGGTGGGCCGAGGTTTCCGTTGGTGAACGTTGGGGCGATGTTTTCACTGCCCTTGACGAGAGAAAGCTTATGGCACTTGGTGGTCGCATGTCGACAGTTGGGGTTCCCGGTTTGGTCCTCGGAGGGTAAGTCAATCTGTCATTCTATATGTTCGAGTATGTCTCCAGTACATGGTTCCTAACTTTGAATCAAACAGGGGTATCAGCTACTTGACGAATCAACTTGGGTAAGTCTGATTTTGATTCCATCCAATTGAAGCCTGTCATAACAAGTAACTAACATTCATTCAGATTTGTTGCCGATCAAGTCAAGAACTTCGAGGTTGTATTAGCTAACGGATGGGTTGTGAACGCAAATAAAGATGCGAACCAAGACCTCTTCCAGGCTCTAAAAGGAGGAAGTTCAAACTTCGGAATTGTTTCCCGGATCGACCTTTATACTTGGCCTTGCCCCAAGGGAGTCTACAGCGGACAGCTTTATTTCTCCGATACGAAGGATTACCCTAAGATGTTTGATCTCGTCTATAAGTACCATACCGTTGGTGCTCTGAGTGATACGTCGAGTCATTTGATTTCCGCGTTCGTATATGTTACTCTGCCAGGCATGTCCACGGGAATGCATATGGGTGCTTTCACTGCTTTCAGGAACATTTCAGCTTCGGAGACCAACCCAGGTCCAGGCTCCGCTCTACAAGAGATCGTTGACCTTAACCCTACCACCAAGGCCAGCTCCACCCTCAAGGTCAGACCATATGGACAGACAGCCATCGAACTTGGCGCCGGTGATGTGACCGGCCTGCGACAAGACATGCGTGACTTCTCTGTCTATGCCGACGCTCAGCTCTACAAGGATATATTCCAAATTTGGAACACAACAATGATTCCAAAACATGGTAGCAAAACCGGGTTCATGGGAACGATTGCCTTCCAGCCTATCACAACCAATGCAGTTGCTGCTGGTGTTGCGAGAGGCGGAAACTCATTGGGATTGGAGTCGAACTCGGGAACCATGGCCATCATCAACCTTACTCACCAATGGGCGTTAGCCGGAGACGATGCTTCTATCCTTCTGACCCTCGATGATATCGTACTCAGGGCCATTGCGCTTGCGAAGGCGAGGAACCTGTACCATCCATACTTCTACCTCAACTATGCCCACAAGTTAAATAACCCAATCGGCAGCTACGGTACAGCTTCCGTCAACAGACTCAAGAAAGCCAGCAAACTTTATGATCCTTGTGGGGTTTTCCAATGCCGTGTTCCTGGTGGTTTCAAGATCCCGGGCATGTCGTCTTGTTAATAGGATATCATTACATTTTCCAACCCGATCAAGTATTGCATTTTTTGGCTTGGGTTGGCCTCGTTAGTTTGCATCTCTCAACGGAGTATTAGTTGTATTTTCTCATATTGTACATACCTTGACCTAGAGCGATAGTTAGCCTTAATTTAATTCTTCTATGATATATTCAAAATACACTCCAAGAAAAGCTAGGAAAACTTGAACGATTTCTGTGCATTTAAGCGTCAAGGCTGTACTATGAACGAGGGAACCAAAGGCACAGTGTAATACGATCTTTAGACAACTCGGTTTGACAAAATCCAACACTGCGCAGTGCTGCACTGAGCTCGAAGTTAACAATCGAGCTCAATGTTCAACCTAACTTGCAGTCGGCCCGCGGCCGGGGATCGATCTTTGCGTTGATCAATATTGAGCTTTTGATTAATCATGAAGGAAAACTCCAGCTTAGCTGAGTCCGGGCAGATCTTGCACCGGTTATAACGTTAGTAGCGACCTCCATTAGGGTTCGGGTCACCTCGAGCCAACCGACAAATTCACTATGAATCATAAAATGTAACCACCCAAAGCTACAATTACCAATCCTTCGAGTGTGAACCTCGGCCTCGAGAATATAAAGCCTTACATATACAAAGCTTCGGGGAGCCATAATAAATCTTTGTATATGATTGACAGGCTTCTTTTCGATCTTGATACTTCCAAAATTTAAATTTGAGTGCTCGAGTGCGACATTTCTTCCAGCACAGAGTGGTTCTCGCGATAGAGGTAGACTAGTTGCAACTTGGCCCCACACGACATTTTCGCCCCTCTTTAGACCCCGCCAACCTCACCCTACTGCAACGCCAATAATGTCGGACGCTGTAAGCCTCGAAACGCTGCGGTCGGAGGACCAGGTCAAAGAATACCTAAAGTCAATTACTGATTTCTCCTTCCCCGAAATCTTCCGATCCCCATCGTCAATTACCAACATTACAAATGGGGTCGGAAATGCAGTTCACCGTCTTGTCCTCAACACCTCAACACCAAACGATCCGACTCCGATCAAGACTGTAATCCTCAAACACTCCAATCCTTACGTTTTTAACATCAATAATCAAAAGGTTGTTTGGGATCTTTGGCCGTTCGAGATTTACGCTTTACGCGATGTTCCTAACACGGAGATCGTTAAATCGCCAAAATTGTATTGGGTGGACGAGGTTAACCGTGTAATGTTCATCGAGGATGCCGGTCCTCAAAGCAAAAACCTGAAGGATTTGTTGCTGAGCGATAAAATACCACAAATCCAGGTCTTCTCAAGAATCGGAGAGGAACTTGGAGCCTATTTGGCAAAGTTACATTCTTGGGGCCATGATTCGAAAGTCTTGGAAAAATACGAGAATAAGGATTCGAGAGTCATCGCCAGTTGGAGGACGTTCGGACGGTTAGAGGAATCGTTGGCGAAGGCTTATCCGGAATTTTCAGATGACCTCAAACAGAAGGTTGCGGCTTATTGTGCTGGAGAGAAGACGAAGGCTCTCAAGGGCAGCGAAAGAGTTATTATGGGGGATTTTTGGACTGGAAATGTTTTGGTCAATCTAACAGAGGCCGGGAAACTAGAGTCCCTCTACATTGTTGATTGGGAGATGATTCGTCCCGCAGATGCAGCCACAGAAATTTCTCAAATGTTGGCCGAAGTTTGGGAAGCGGGGGAATTCAGTAAAAATCCTGAAGCAAAACCGGCATCTAACAGCCTATCCGAGGGCCTCTGCTCGACTTATAAATCACGAGTAGGGAAGCTTCCAGAGGGTATGTTGAAAGAGGTTATGCTAGCTGCTGGTGCGCATATTGTTGTTTGGGGCGAAATAGGATTCGCAGCCCATGGGGACCAGGAAAAGTTCAAGGCGGTCAAGGATAAAGCGAAGCAGTTTATGCTGGAAGCCTTTGGGGAAAACGTGGAACCTCAAGATTGGGGATTTCAAGCGCTGAGCTCGTGACCAAGTCTAGTTGTCTAAACTTATAATAACTGCGCGGGGATATTTCGAATCCATGAATTCAAATATTCTTTTCTTAGAACTATTATATCAACCTACTTCTTCTAAAGGCTCGTGATTGCGGTGTCAAATTTTGACCAATTGCAACCCATCGATTTATCCTTACAACTTATACAACATTTCTATATATAGCTAAATAAACATATTGAGTCCCGCAGGGCCATTTAGTCTGACCATTTTCGACATAGCATCATACAAAACTTTTCGCAAATAGTATCCTGTAGTAGATAAAAAGTCACAAAATCAAGGACCGCTAAACTTAGAACTTAGCCAATGGGGCTAAAGCTCCCAAAGAGAGCATAGGACGATAGCCCACAATAATACTACTGATGGCGTTTGCTATGCCGACCGTGGGCTTGATGAACGTCCCGCTTACGCCATCTAGGAACCGCTTCGGGGTGTCCACCCTCGTTGTCCCAATCGTACTGGGGAGCACCCTCTGGAAGTACCAATCTCTTCTGTATTTTCCCAGATTGCTTGAACGCGGTCCAAAGAGTACATAAATTCCCAACGCTTGCTGCGGTGGTACTGTCACTGCAAAGCGAATCAAGGAATCGGGACACATCCGTGTTACTTGTTGCGGTGGAGGAAGCAGTCGCCGAGGAGGTTGTAGAGCTGGCTCTAAGAGAGCTTGTGCTAGAACCTGACGAAGTTCTTGCGCTACTTGTGCTAGAGCTAGAGCTCGATGATCTCACTGAGCTTGAGCTTGAGCTTGAGCTAGTTGATTTTGCCGTACTTGTGCTGCTTACAGACTTGGCTGCAGCACTTGAACTCGCGCTTGCGCTACTACTCTTAGCAGATGCGACTGAAGAAAGGGACGCAGAGGCCGCAGAAGTCGACTTCGCTGAAATGATATCGGATACTGGGAAAGACCCGACAAGGCTCGTCGTCGGGAGCGTTAGACTCGGCAAAGCTGTGGTGAGTGAAATTTCCGTTGACGTAACATTGACCTTGGTACCCTGACTATATTAGAGTTAGCGGAATATCTATGAGGGTTCGAATGCTTGGGTTCTTTTATGCGTACATTTTGATAGGTGACTTAAGTTGGAAAGAAGTCGGAAATTTGGAGACCCATAAAGTCGCTGGGTCGGTTCCATATTGCGTGAGCCGTGCATTCGACGTACTGACGACATCTCCAGGGATCATAACAGGAATCTCCCCAGACCAAGTCGAGTTACTAGAGCCAACGGTAAATCCAGTAATGGTCGTTCCATCACTTGATGTTGTCCAAGCGACGGAAAAGCCACTGTATAGATCTCGGTCCATTCGGTCCAAGAAGTCCTTGCCCATCTATTCACCCGCAGTTATTAGTAAATAGCAAAAAATTCAACAAGCTCGCACGATACACTTACATCATCATGTTTCAACCCTTGTATGGGCCAGTTGACATATTGAACGAACTCGTCAAGGATACTCTCAGTCCACATCTGGATCAACGACCAAGGCCCTGAAACACCATTGACTGAGACGCCAGGGTCTTGCCAAACCCGCAAGTTGGCCTAGATTCTATTAGTATCCTAGCTAAACCTCTACTATGCCAAGGGTTGGACGTCGAGTTATACCTGATGAAACATGAAGGGGTCATGATAGAGACTCAACAGGTACTGGGCCGTGGTAGCCCTTTCGATGCTGAGCAAATTTGTGAAGCTGTTCGTTGCTTGGCTTGGGGATACGTCAAGCCATTCCTGGACGTCGGAAGCAATGCCATCTCTTTAGGCACGCGCGTACTCTATCAGCCAAATGAACATTAAACGATTATTATAACTGTATCACTCACGCATTGTAGTAAATCCTATTCGCCCATCGGGGAATTATAACCAGGCCTGGATACCCATTGTCGGCAGCCGTTGAGACTAATGGCCAACGATCGTTTTGCTATCACCGTGGTTAGCTGAATATATAGCTACATGGCTGAATAGGTTGATGGTTATAAGCACCTGGTTCCTTAAGGGGGCTCTAGTATTGTCTCCGACAACATAGTTAATTCCTGCTTCCATCCACGCCTTGATAGCGTCCGCATTGTGTAAACCAGTAATTGCCGGGGGGATGATCCCGTTCGGGCTAAACCTTTTGGCCTTATCAAAAAATGACTTAGCCTGGAATTGCTGGTTATATGTGATCTCTCTCTTTGAGTCTGCGTAAGTAATTGGATTTTCGCCCTCGTGGGTGAAAGTATGAGAAACCAAAGCGAACAGATCGGATACACCGTTAATATTATCTCCTCCCGTGTTGTTTTGAGAAAACATTTTCGCAATTGGATCGTAGAAAATGCATTTATCCGGCCAGCTGTATGTTTGGTTAGAGGGCCAGAGATCGTTTCCGGTCCCAGGAGGCTTTGCATATTCAAGTGAGGTTACAGGCTGAGGGCCAGTGTAAGTAACAGAAATTGGGCAGGTCCCGTTTTTGTCCAGACCGAGGACGGTTTGGTCGTAGATAAACGCCCCATTCCCGTTGAACCCGAATTCCAAAAAGACCTCACTGCCAGGATTTGAGGTTGCTAGACGCTTGTTGAGGCTAGTTTGCCACTTGGCGTGGTTGACTACATCGTCAACAGTGATGCGGTAAGTGTAGTTAGCCGCGTAGACAGCTGTGGGCAAAAGCAGGTCATCAACTTAATAGAATAGTAGTGTTAGTCTGGATATCACATCTTATATTCCCCAAATGGGCAGGATTAGTACCTTGTAGACCGAGGAGGACTTGTCTTCTGCCTGGAATAATGCCTCTAAAGGCCCAGTTAATCCATATATGATTCATGTATATAGATGCTTCAGCCCATTGCGCGAAAGTAGTGAAAAAGGCCATCTGTTCACGTCCAGAACTGTATCTATTAATCACCCCCAAGGCGGGCTGTGTAACGGATGCCAAAGTCCCGGAGGCAGGGCTCGTCAACGTGAGAGGTTCATTGTAAAGGAAAGCATTTTGAGACGTCATCCCCCAAGCGTATTGTAACAATGTATCGTCACACCACCCTGGAGTATGCCATGTGCTCGCAAAGCGGGCGTTTTTGGGGTTTCTGTTATATGAAACGAGTTAGAAAAGCGAAGGTATAATAGTGTGAGTGTGCACGTGCACATCGAGGCAACAACATACTTGAGGTTTGCCGTTGGAAATTCGGCTTTGGCAACATCCGTATTGAGAAAGAATTGGTGATTTGTCGAGTACAAGCTGTTGCTCTCAGTAGCATCGTTGCTACTGACAAGCGAACAAGCAAAATCCCACTGGTTAGGTACGGCCCCAAGGTGAATCAATCGAACGCCACAGGCTACTTGATAGTCATAAATCTTTTGCCATTGATCAGAGCCAATGAAAGATACCCAGCTTCCCTTTGAGTTAGAGCTGTAGAGTTGACGGAAAGCCACTATGACACCGTATTTGCAGGATCCGTCACTGTTGGTTAAGTCTGGGAGGGTATAACCGGAATCAGTCATTACTATACTGTCGTATGGTATTCCATAGCCGTTTAGTGTGCCGATTGCAGCCTTGCCGGAATCATCGGTTGCAAGTATTAGAGCCTTTGTATTGACAAATATTTTTGCCGTCGCTGCCTTCGCCCCAGCGCCAAAGGCGACGCCGAGAATAGTAACGATACCAAACCGCATGGTTATAAAAGCGGAAGAATCTTTATCAACTTTGAGAAGTCTGCAGTGAAGAGCCTATTCATAAAATGAATAGTACTATCGATAATTGCCTAAACAAGCGAATTCCAGATTATCAGAGGGAAGAAGCTAGCATCAATTTGATCTAGGCGTCCTGGCCTTTATAACGGGGACATGCAGAATGGACAACTGTCCGTGCGCATGCTCTATATGCCAGGCACAGACGTCATGCACCCATATTCTGCCGATTAAGTTCCTGATGCGAATTAAAGTTGGTGGGCTAAAGTTCTAGATCCATTTCGCCGAGGTTCGGTTGTCGAAACGAGACGAACGAAGAAACAGCAACACGAATTCGATCTGGAAAATCGTTGATTACGGGGCAAGATGTGAATAAGATTTATACGAAAACGGGTCTAGGCGGGGTTATCGATTGGAATTCACCATCGTGAATCTAGAAATCGCCAAGCCTCTCAACGTGTCGTGTGCTTCAAGCCTCTTCATGATTTACATATATAGACCTGGCACTGGTGTGTTGAAAAATGGTGTACATTATCGCCCGGTTCCGAGGCTAGCCCATTGTATCGAACATAGCAGGTACCTTCATTGCACTGTAATAATTGAAATTCGGCTGGCATAATTAAATAAATTTCCAACGTGACTAGAGCCGATACGATAGATCTCTGCGAGAGCATATTGTGTCTTCTACAGACGTCCATCCGTATATGTACGGGGGTTAGACAAGGCCGGAGGGTGAGGGGTGTTAAATCTAAAACCCAAATACGCTACCTGGGGACTCGCGACAGCTGGTAGAATAACGATATATCCACTTCGTCACTGGGATTCGATTTTCGATATTCGAACGCATCTCAACGTTCAAAGCCTGTTGCGCTGATTTTAATTAACAACCAAGGATCCGTCGTTCCCTCGTGCGCTAGTTTCTCCCTCTAAGTTTCCGGAGAAAGCCTCTGGTCAAAGCTTGTTCTCTAACCGAAAGCTTACCGCTGGACCAACGAGGTTTCTCGATTCAACGACAACCAGTTGGCTTAAACTTAAGTCCATACCTAATAATCTAGTTTTCTTAGGCTAATCTAGAATTAAATAATGACCTCCAATTGGTGGGAATAAAAACAAGGATTCTGAAGAAATTATCACCGGAAATAATCCTGCCATTGCCGCCTTTTAATTTTCTTGGGATCAATTGCTAATCGTTTCATTGAATCTAGCACAAAGGCTTATTACATTAACTTCTAATAACCGCGTTGTTCATAAAAGTCCAACATATTACATAATCATAAACAGAATCCAACGATGCAACACATTAGGCTGAGTCCTCCTTGGTAGCATGGGGTATGACGCCCTCCTTCTCGGCTTTCGCGAGTGCTTCTTCGTCGTTGATATCAATTCCCTGTCTCTCCGCCTCAATCTCCCTAATCGGACCGACGAACCAGTTTTTGGCCCAAACTACCCAGCTACCGATCGAACCGACAGCAATAATACCCACAGCTACTGGGGTATAGTTGAGCGTCTCCTGTGTGACCGGGTACATACCAGGGAGGCAAAATACCACGGTTATGAAAGTAATCCAAAGAGTGGCTACGAGTGCAACTGGGGCTGAGAGAACTCCGAGGTCGAATGGGCCCTTGATCTGCTTGAATCGGGTGGGGTTAAGGAGGCCGAGGAGGATCGGGAGACCGTATGAAAGATACAATCCGCTAAACACCCAAACTTGTTAGTGGCTAGTGCATTGACAGAGAAATCAAACTGAGAGCTGGTTATCTTACATAGTCGCGATACTGGTGCATGCTATAATTTGGTGCTGTTAGCTGCATGTGGGCCGCGCGCGAAAGAGCTAAGGGGAGAGCAGCTTACCTGCAAAAGCCACGGCAGATCCAAGAGAAGGGAGTGCAAGGCAAAAGGCCAAGAGGGCGGAGAGCCAAACTAATTTTAATAAGGTCGTTAGTCTCTTATTTTCCAAAGCTCAATATCGCTCGACTATCACTTACTTGTGCGAATCGGGCTCTGGAACTTTTGATCCGTATGAGCAAACCACCTTGGCAAGCCGGCATCTCTAGCGAAGCCGTACATCATGCGGCTGTTGCTAGTAAGGGAGAACAGTCCGCAATGCCAAACACATATTATTATCACCGCGAACAACCCAATAGCACCGTTCTCTCCAAAAACATCGACGAAGATTTGCAACACAGGCTAATACAATCATGATCGTTAGCGGGAAATCAGAATACATCGTCAAAACCTTTGGGGTCCGCAACAGCTTACCTGTGCATAATCACTACTAACAGTTCTATCAAAATCTTGGATACTGAACAAGAATGCAAGCATAATGAAAAAGCCGAAAAAAGCCGAAACTGCAAGCGACATCAAGACTCCATATGGAGCAGCGCGGGCTGCATCCTTGGTTTCCTCGGACATGTGGGCCGATGCATCATATCCGGTAATAGTATATTGTGCGACCAAGATACCAATAATAGCGACGTAAGCAGGGCTTGCGATCTCACCCCACCCTGGGTCACCAGTTGAATCGTTGAATGTCGCGAACACAAACTTGGCGGACTGGAGTTTAGGTGCTTTTGCGAGGACAGCAATCGCAATGCAAGAAATACCGACTGAATGCAGTGTAATCGAAACATTGTTGAGGTACTTCAGGATTTTGACGCCGAAGGTGTTTACAACTGCGTGGGAGAAAAGTAAGGCCGCATATATCCCTATGATTTTGGCAGGGGTAGGTTCATAACCCCCTTTCACTGTCGCTAGGGTCGAGATCAAATTTGCGCCTCCGAACCTTTTATCGAGTATCGTCGTCAGTGGGGGGTTGCACAAATGTGTAGAGTATATGATGCAGATTGCCGCTATTCGAAGGCGAATTGAATACATACGTAATGCCTATATACGTTTCAATATCGTTAGCTATATGTATACCGGAGCCTAGATCCTTTGTTCAAGCACGCCAATAGCACGAGGACTCACCTGTTGTTACAGCTACCTGGCCGAGAAGATTAAACCACCCTGTACGCTCCGTTCCACCGTCAGCTCAAGCCTCAAAATGGTACTCCCGGATCCCCAGAGCAACCCACCGGTAACCCAAGCGCAAAAGGGTCCCCATTTCTCGCTCGCAAGTACCGCCGCCCAAAAATATGGCCCTCCACTCGTTGGTACCGCGCTGACAATCTCCGCCATACCCAGCCCGACGAAGAATGTAAAGAAGTTGACGACAATCCACCCAACGCTCCTAAATATTACCCAATCAGTATGTATCTCCGTATTCACTCCCACTGGTGGACGGAGATCTTACATGACTCCAGGGCCACCCGTAGTCAACCCATATTGAAACAAAGTAGTAATGCCCGTAATAACACTAATAATTGAAAAGGAGGCACCGAAATTGTGAATTAAAGACCATTCACGCTTGAGATCTTGCTTATATCCAAGCTCCGCAAGACGGTCTTCGTCTGCAGTCGCCGTATCTGCGGTTCCGGGAAGGTGCACCATGGTGTCGAGTTACACGAGCCTTAAGCACGTTGTTTCCGCCGTTTTTTCGCGCTGAAATGTTGTAACACACACACAAAATCTGACACCGAATAATAAAGTGCGGTATTCGGGACTGACGACTCGTATTCAAGTCTGAGCAAACGGGGAGACCGAGGATTTTATAGTGGGGACGGAGAACCGACCAAATTCATGTGAACCAAGCTAATCCAGCTCCGAATCAGCCTCCGGCTTAATTCATGTTATTCAATCGCGGTCATGTCATCCCATTCTGTCTCAAGCTTTTTATGATCACCGCTTCCAGATAAGAAATCCGAAGATAACATGCATATTAAGGATTGGGATATCGATAGCGTGGGAGGCATGACCTCTCCTGGTGGTAAGCGAGACCATTCTAACAAGGGTGAAAGCCTGACATTTGAAAATGTAATTGGTCCAGGGCGTTTCGGCGACCTGCGAGACCCACGGCTATCAAAGTGGCACCCGTAGGCTGCAACCTAAACTCATACACAATCAAGACGTTTGGACTCCAGGTATATGCACGTACGCAGACTTTTTTCCCGTAGGGCAGGGAATCTGATGATATCGATTACCAAATATCAGGGACCTCCACCTTGGCAGAGATGTCGGACTGGACAAAAGGCATAAGATTTGAAAGTCCCGAAGGAAAGTTTGATCTATTGAGCTTGATCAGATGCCCTGCATGCTGCATGAAATGACAGCTACAGCCCCGATGGCACAAGAGCTATCGATAGCTATCTTGTTGTGCTTCGCCATCAATATTGCAATGGCTATCGCTATCTAAACTTCTGCGCTGTATAAAGAACCAAGGGCAACTCCAAACTCGAAGCTTTTCTCGTGCCCTCCATGGATCCAATACCCTCAATCATGGCTGTTATCATGATTCACTTTCGCGATTTCGTAACATCCGACGATGGTCAATTTCCCCAGAGTTGGTGCTGCTTGGAATTTTAAGGTTTGGCGCTAGCTAAGACTTGCAATCAGAAGATGGGCTGGTTTGTCTCGTGACAAGCACTCGTAAGCTTTCTTGTCATGCAAGCAATCGCTTATTCGTTGAGAAGTGGAATGCTCCTCTTCGCATCCTCCCTTGGCCTTGATCTAAAACCTATACTTCAACTCTATAAATCTAGTCACTTCCGGTCCTGACAAGCGACTTCGAGGGCCCTCTTTGATAGGTCTATCAAGATAGAAAATATCGGTCTCAACAAGATTCTACTAACATGAGCTGATATTATCAAAAAAAATTCGCGACTCCACTAGAGAGCTATCAATTCGAGTATCGGTTTGCTAGGCGCGTCAGGCAATTAGGACGTCGGGGCATTTTCCACAAAAGCATGAGTCGTGTCTCGCGGTCGGAGACGAGATCTAGGTTGGGATCTAGTTCAAGATTTAGCACAACAATGTTACGCATATATCCCGATATGATTAGGTAAATTGATAACCTGAAATCTGAAGGCGAGAAAACACAAAACCCAAGGAATAGCAAGGGTCGGGGCGCACGAACGAGGCTAGCAGCCAAAGGCCTAAACATCAAAACGCGAGGTGCCCTCCATTTAAATCGTCTATTTCCACTTTTTATTCAGCGTCGATAAGTCAGATAATGATATATAACACAGGAAATTATATAAGCAGATACAAGTCACCTCAGAGAACGAGACCAGGTCAGAGTGGAGTACGCAGCGACGACCTTAGCCATAACTTCACAACCTTTTTTCCCTGAAACAAACATCAACGGGCAATCTCGCTAACGAGTCCTCCACTTCGATCGCTGCATTCTTTCTACTCACGAATTTGAATACCTTGTCAAATATAAATATAAGAACGCCACCCCTACTCCGTATATTCTCCCAGCTTAGGACGAGATCTCGAGATAGCTTCCTTTCGGCGACCTGGGGCTTCATTCGAATTCATCTACTACCGTCGTCTAAAAGAAACGGCCCGCCTCTCAAGCTCTCATGCTTGGCCTTACGCCCTTCCTAGGTTTTTTTTTTTTTTTTTTTTTTTAAGCGGGCTGGAGGTCAGAACCGGCCAAAGATCCACAAATTTCCATGGCGTCAAAGTAGTATAGTGGCGATAAGATCGATATCGCGATTTATAGGGATCTACCATCACGGTCAAAGAGTGATATATATCCTGAAATTCAGACCAACTAAGTCACTTCAGCTAGTTCGCATCGCGAAACGAGAGTTCGATCATCTGAATTACAAGTCGAACACCAATTAACGTGCAACGGGCCTAGAAAGCGTGTGTTGTGGATTCCCGGAAGTACTTAGTATACAACACGTCCCTAGCTAGGATTTTATATAAATTTATCTGCACAGCTAGCAGACATGTCCATTTTGTTACCCTTTCCCCCCTTGCTACCTGTCAAATCAAGCTGATTAAGGAGACTGAACGAACCATCGTGGTCGCAATGCGAGATGTGTAGAATTTACCATTGGAGCTGCAGATCTATCCGCGTATTTACGGGTGCTGCACAGACGCAAGACACAATGTCACAGGCACGTGGGGTACATAAGTTCAAGCGATAGCGCGAGATCGATCGATTAGAGTAGCGCCGCAATATAATATGATCAAATAGCTGTACATCGATATTCATGCATGCAAAGAACCTTAAAAATATAGCTGCTTACTAACGTAACGGATAGTCCCGAGCGTCTAGCGGGAGCATGCCGGATAATGCTACGACCCATCAAATTACCCGCGAACCCTGATGATGCCGATGAAGCAGTGCCGCCAGCTTGGTACGCAATAGTATGGAAATTTATTCAGAAGACCCATATTTTCGGCCTAGTATTGTGGCTATATCTAGTCTATGTCCATGAGGTAGTATACTGAGTTCTCGAGTGGTACGACCACGGGTCTCCAGTAACAAAATAACGAGCTGCTACCGTATACCTAGTAACCGGTCTTCCCTGGCACCACCGCGAGACCAGGTATTCCCCGTTCCTTGGCAGATTTCCGAGTTAGAGTGCAAGTACATGTACATACATCGGCAGTTGTGTGTAAAGATCCAGATCAGGAATCCTCCAGACCATCCTACGACAAAATTTAAAAGGAACGACTGAAGAACGTATTAATTGGTAGTGATAGTTATCTTCGAGACAATCATTGACACCTGATAAAAAGAGGTATTGAATTAGCTTCAAATTTACGACGGTGCAACCTCAAACTCCGATTCGCAGTAGATCAACGGGATAGGCTCCCAAAGCTCTGTTAAATAATATCCCACAATTGTACAATTAATATATTACAGACAGTGAAAAATGGCAGACAAGTTCCCTCAATGTTAGAATTAGAAGCTTAGCATGGTGCTGTAGAAGTGGATGCAGCCCTTGTTCTGCAGAAGCGCCCACTCTTGTAAGTTACAAAAGAAGCCAAGAAAGGACGTATTCTACGTATATTTTACCAGGCCTGCAGGCAAAGTGGTCAGATAGATAGACACCTCAAGGAGCAATAAACGATCCAGTAAAATCTTTCGGGGTATACCAGCCGAAGCCTCGACGCACATCAATAAGGGGGTACATATCTAGCGCCTTTGCATTATGCAAAGCACTCCTACTGCCAATAGAACCTTTCGCATCAGTTACGTTTGCGAAGCGTCCCCACTTGAGCCAGTGTCTTGTCGCAGGTCTGGGACGTTTGGCCACATGAGACACTTTTACAGATCCTATTGAGGTAATTTGCCCGCTTTCCATATACGTTAGGATAGAATTGCAATTGATAAAGGGGGGTGAAAATGCCAGCGGAGTCGATGTAGATGATATACAAAGCCTGCAAACTCCGCATGCATCATCGTTCTAAGTTAGTGGATATACGCTAGGACATAAACCGCAAATCATCATATACTGTCGGGCTAGTGGCCTGATATTATAGACAGCTGGAAAATCTGCAACAAGAATGAGGGACTGTATCTTGGCGGCACCTATACATACATACGAATCCGGTCGTTGGATGCCACCGTGTTTGACTTAAAGACTGACACTTCGAATTCAGGGAAACCGACGGTCCCGATAGAGTTCTGAAATCTAAAGCGTACTGTCCCTAGCCTCGATGCAATGCCAGGCAGATATTACCTATAACAGATTTAATTTTGACGAAGTATATATTTATTCACTGCAACCGATCAGCTGAAGATCGAAAAACATTAATTTATGATACCGGCATGTCTCAACCGCAATGCAGAGGTTGATTCATGAGCTCCGCAGAATAAGTCTGCCACAAAAATTGTCAGTGCATGTCTGAAGGTGATAGGGGCGGTATCGGTGCTTCTTGTCGCATGGCGTACGTAAGACTTTGAGCAAAATGCAAGAGGGCGGCACAGCGACTGGGCGCTAAGATGCGGACTTTCCGGCCGAACCTTGATGTTGTGTAACCGGGATGTTATCAATTGCACAGATTGGTTCCGTGTCAGCAAGATTTGGGGCGAAAATTTCATTCAAGCTGGCCGCCTGGCATCGAGGCTAGGCGAAAATATCATTGAGGAATCCGTGAAAAAGCTTAAATTGAAATATTCTCTTCGTTTTTAGAATAACCGAGATCTGATAGGATCCGAGATGCCCTGTGTGTCATTCCCGTAAAACGTTACGGGAGCTTCCGAATCCTGGAGTCTTCCCGAGTCGAGCCGAATCGTATCGTCTATTGCCGAGTTTCATAGTTTAAGGGAATCGGTTCAGGCATCGATTTCATTGGGTACCCCATCGTAGTGCTTTATTCGCCTTCGTGCTCCATCACATTTCTCGTATTTTGCTTGTAATATTATGCACAGGCCTGGGTTCGAGGTAAGGTATCCCCGCCTCAATCCTTGCTTCAGCATACACATATACCTCCCAAGCTTGCATAGGTCGTGTTGTTGCTTAGTGTCAAATACAGTGGAGGCAGGTCCAAACGAAGGTACAAGGCGAGGCGACGCTTAGGTGCAGTAGAGCGGGGTTCCCTAATGTTGACTGGCTAGGTTTGTCTCAACGTCTCTCAGAGCAAGCTTGTCCATTCTGCCATACTTGTTTGGTCAGCTGAGACTTCTGCCAGGTTTGATCCTGATACATATTAGTGTTCTGAAATCACAAAACCATGCCAATAGATGTGATATCAAGAAGATTGCTTCAGGTTTTCTCATTGCATTTTCCTATTATATTACCTTAAAGCTGGCATAGCTACTAGCGCCGCCAAGTTGTCAAGACGGATACCCAACAAACCACATGTATCCGTGTGGCACGGGTTTTTGGGATTCGGAATATCTGGTTCTTGGGTCATCGAGCTCAGCGTTCCGAGCGAATATGATCCTCCAAGTATTGATAACAAGCTGCAGTATGCGCTGGAACATCTCAATACTTCTGATCAGGATGAAACCCCCACCCATGACTCGCTTCTTAAGGGTAGCTATCGCGCAAACCTTGCATTTATTACTTTCTTTGGTTTATAGCACACCCGTTATATGTATAACGTACCGTGACAATGGTTGCGTTTTGTCAGGGTTGTTGGGCATTGGGCATGAGCTCGAGGAGGTGACATGGATGTCAGTGATAGTCCAACCGAGATATCTTGGATGGGACAAATGCATGTCGGCTTTTGAACAAAAAAACACTCTTCGCTCGTGAAGCAGGCTGATCCGCTTTCCGGCTGAAGTGGTATAGATGAAAGCGGGGCTGTACCTAAGATTATGAATCCATACGTAAACCATTTTTGACAATTAATTGATGTTGACATCCCAATGCAGTCGGCTGGTTGAAATGAAATATTATCGCGAATTCGAGCCCGATCAGACGGATGCACATACTACCCGTGGAAGCGCAATTTGAAGCGGCTATACCACGTGGGAAATCCCGGTTATGGAAGACTTTATAATTTGAGAGGAAAGATTCGTGTGAGGACTCCCAAAGCTTTGGTGCTCCGTGGCTCCATCATGCTTCCACGCAATAATGAGACTGTTGCAGCATTCCCGTCCCCTCGAACCATGTCGGTGGCTCGTTAGCGTGGTCGTGGAACTACGGCAGAAGTTCCGCACCCTAGCCAAGCGCGAATTGCTAGCGCTAAAACGGGTCGTGCTTGTCAAATATCCTCGAAAGAGCAAAGCCCTTGCTCACCAATACCGACTGTGGAATTTTGCCAATCTTTGAGAAAATTCAGTGCTAGTTAGCCCCACTCCAAGTCCTTTCTGAACACACTCGCCCACAAGACTTGTGCCAAACAAACGGATGGTGGGCATCCCCGACAAGCTGAGTTAGTCTCTTTGCCTCTTTTCCATGAAAGCAAAGTTTGGCACTAAAAAGGAGAGGATCCGCTCCCGTCCGTCTGGCCATTCTTCCTAGGAAGCCTTCAGTCACTGCACTTGTTTGTTCTAATTTTCATATTTTGTAATCACGCTAGACCTACGGGCTGGGTAAGAACTTTCGATATCGGGAGATAAGTTGCGACAACCACTTCACCGCTGAGGACCCGAAGAGCGCTCTAGTATAAGGATTGAGTGACCGACTATGTCGACGAAAGAGACGAAAGAGCAAAGCCCGCCAGCAGAAGCCGCAAAGGCTGGGGAAAGCTCGAGCCAAGCCGTGGAGACTCCGGCCCAACAGGCCCCGGAAATCCCAACTAGCACTTTGGTTGCACCAACATACACGATCGCTGTCGACGACGGAGAGAATTTCCAAACCGACTACGTAAGTCGCGGCTTTCTCTTTTGTTCTACCACTGTTCATCGGGAGACAATGCATATACGCAGGAGATATCTGCGGAGGGACAAAACTTGTGTGTTGCATTATCGCCTGCGCCCCTGACAGGGCGGGCCTTTTGCCGACATTCGGCAACCGACGATACCGAGAAGATGAAGGGAGCAAACCTCGCGATATTGACAAATTATTCCACACCAACAGACATCAAGCGGTTCGGACTATGATTCGCTCTACGGCTCAGACTCGTACGTATTACTACGATAAAATATAAAATATATACTGGGTCATGCTCGAACGTTTGCTGACCACGTGATTTAGCGGTTCTGCGACAACCTCCCTGACAGAGTCGGTGAAAAGTGAGCCGCCTACCTTGCTACCGGCATGCGGTTATCCATTAAGCGTCGCATAATTAACTCTTTTTCTCGGATAGATTATAAGTATCATAACGGAAGACGATATAATGCGTATGGAACCCAATACTTTATTCCTAATGACGACGTGCGTATTCAATCCCCAGCACCCTAGCCCCTCTTTATGATTATTCTTGTCGCAAATCAAAGCCCATTATTTTGCGCCTTGCTGCTACGCCTCTTTTTATCATGTAAAATACTCTGCGTGCTAACACTTGTTATATAGGTTCAACAAGAACAACTTGATCTCTTGTAAGTGCTTTGGTTCAACATGGAGCCGGGGCGGTTCTCTATCAGCTACCGGTTCGAGACTCTCACATATCATCGAACGAATCTAACAAGGTTCTGGGGATCAGCCACCATGTATTTCTTTTAAGATTGGGAGGAAAGTTGTTCCTGGCACCGGTTGAGAGTCCCCAAAAGATCATGGATGTCGGGACGGGGACGGGTATTTGGGCTATTCAGGTTGCGGAAGATTTTCCCGAGGCCGCTGTTATGGGGAATGGTACAAATTCCTTCCTTCACTTATTACCTATTCAATCTCTAATCGCTAACTCATAATTAGACGTCTCCCCTATTCAGCCTAACTGGTAACGGCACATCATTCTATCATCCGACATCTCCACTAGAGGCTAATGTTTTGGATTCAGGGTCCCTCCAAATGTTTCTTTCGAAGTTGATGACTTCAACGAGCCGTGGCTCCAGACCCCAGGATCATACGACTTCATTCACTCCCGCGACTGCCACGCTGCTGTGTCTGATTGGCCTGACTTTGTACGGAACGCGTTCCACATTCTAAAACCGGGCGGTTGGTACGAATCACAAGAACATACGGTTGAAATTACTGCCGATGACGGATCCGTTCCTGAAGACAACATTCTCAAAGCCTGGGTTCGTGACCTGACAGATGCCTTCGACAGAATTGGCAAAACTTGTCATGCACACCCTTACATCGATAAGTGGATGGAAGATGCGGGCTTTACCAACATCAAGAAGCAATACTTCAAACTCCCGATTGGTACTTGGCCTAAGGATCCAGTGGAAAAGGAAATCGGTGCTTTCAACCTCGTCAATATGTTAGACGCCACCGAGGGGTTCACTAACGCTGTCTACACTCGCGTTCTCGGCGTAAGTAACTCAACCCGACGCACAGACTTGTTGGATTCCCGTAGCTGACTTAGCCCTCCCCCGCAGAGAGACAATGAGGTAGTAGCGCAAACGATTAAGGACATCCGGAAGAATTTGAAGAACAAGAGCTTCCACATGTACTTCCGATTGTAAGTTGAACTCCAGACCTAAAGTCTTCTTCGAACAGATCGAGGCATTTTCACACACACGTGTGCAAAAAAAACAGAATTACTAACACTATTTCATGAAGTTGCGTCACCTACGGCCAAAAACCCGAAACAATTTAAACACTTACGACCAAATTGCATTGCATTGAGTTGAGTTGTACAAACGATGGGAATTAGCATGGGGCAAATTTGGATGTTGGTTT
Source organism: Arthrobotrys musiformis (assembly GCA_036971715.1). Taxonomy (NCBI): domain Eukaryota; kingdom Fungi; phylum Ascomycota; class Orbiliomycetes; order Orbiliales; family Orbiliaceae; genus Arthrobotrys; species Arthrobotrys musiformis. The sequence continues at coordinate 1,891,639 of JAVHJL010000008.1, forward strand.
TTGGACTTCTTTCTTCATACCTTGATATCAATGCAAGCACAGCGTACAGGCATTATACCTACCGAATTTTTGGCCTTTTTGCATTTTTCTTTAGCTGCCATCCAGTTTCTTTCAAGCATTTTTCACTTTCCAATCACCTTTTTGAAGGGTCTTTATGATCGTTCTAGCAGTAGATTTTTTCTTTACCTATTTTTAATTTACGATCATTAACATCATCCTAACCGTCGAGTAAGTGTGATCACTTGATGGGAGCCCTTATGTTTGCAGCTTGAATGACGTTGAGACACTCAGATGTACTTTTTTTCCCTCCACGCAACTGGGATTGGAATGGTCTCGCGGGCCAGCTACACGAAAGTGTTACGTTGGTATAAGGATATATATATTGGAACGAGACTAATATGGGACAATATCTACCCGGTTTCAAGATACTTGAAATGAACGTGCACTTAATGTAACAGACATCAGGCTCTAAAGGTTCATTCTGTCGATCTTTCGTATATTGTTGTTTATGCTACTGTAATGCGATATTCCGGTAATCCCTGGCCCGCCTGTCACAGTCTCCCCGGACCCGTGTTCACCTCACGGACGGATGAGAGCTAGCCATGTAAATGTCCACCTTGTTTCAACCTTGCTTCGCTCATTCAAAACAACTCTAATATTATATTAAATTCGAATATGTACGACCCCGGATGGGCTAGGTACAAGACAATTCGACTCTGTGCATCCAGGTTCAGTCGTCGAAATGATCCATACCCAACACTCCCTTCATATAATTGAGATTAATTGTCTTAAGCTTGTGAGAAAAACCGGGGTCGGCTTGATTAGCACCCTGGTTGTCTGGCTACGAGACAACTTGATTAGTTTGTGATCGAAGCTAAGAATCCTATGGAAGCGCACATATGCGATGCACCCGCTGATATACATACACAACGGGCTACCGCACACGAAACTTGGTGCAAACCATGTTGCTAAACAAACCCAAGATCTGATCAAATTGATCAAAGGTGTTCTATTAATAAGGAAGTCTGTATCATGGTAGGGTTATTCTGGAACATTCAGTTACAGTCTACAGAATGAGGCAACCATGACATCGACAACGCTCGGAATAGCGGCAAATTACTTCGGGTGAAAGGAATACTTCGACAGAATTTACTAAATCCACGAGCGCAATAAGAGAAAATTTCGTTCTCGTCTTCGCCTTCATCTACATCCAGAGAAGATTCTAAAAGAATCGTGCGGCATACGGCTTGAAAGTTCGCATCATGTTCCAAGACCTTAGACACATATGCGCATGTGCCCGCTTTGGCAGGTGTTGACAGTATCATAATGCAACACAGATTTACTTCCTAAACGGTATTTACAACATCCCAACACATTCTAAATCGAGTGACGCTTATCCATGGCATAATCTGGGGAGATAACTCGATAGTCGTACTTATCTGATTGGAACCCGGTCCAAGGGCTCAGGTACCGCTGAAGGCGAAAAGTTTTCGAGATAGATAGGCTTCCATGGCGCTAAGGGATATACCATACTCGGCACGACGGCGGCCTTAAAAGCAATTGATGCTAGGTTCGCAACTGCCGGTTCAATCAGCTGAACATCTACAACTCTACAAAGTCGGGCAAGTGACATCCTACTTTCAAGAAGAGCTTTATGCACTTGGATACCTTCAAGTATCTTGTAATTTGTAAATGCTTCATTTGGAATTGTGGAGGCATTGGATATCTGATCGCAGTACTTACAATCTAGATGAACTAAAATGACGGATGTCTATATGCGCATATATCTAGATTGTGAAGTTATGATGTATATAAAGGCGGCCGACTGTTCCGATTATTTGTTTCAATCTATCTACAGGACGCTGCAGATTTCAATATCAGCAAAAAGCCACATTCTAAATACACGACCTTCCGTATACACTCCGTGTCCAAGCTTGAGCTCCCTAAAGTTTATCTTATATTCCACTCCTTGTCTCTACAACAATCAAAAAGATGCATTCTAAGGTTATCTTGACCTCTGTGCTCCTAGCACTTATCCCATCAACCCTGGCCGCGCCTTACCAAGCGGAGACCACCAAATGTGGGTCCACTGTGAACACCTCTACTCACGTTTCCGTCGACTACACGCCGGCACCATCAACGAACGCACCTCCGCATGTATCTAGGTCCGCGATCCGACAGCCAGTTGCCGCCGCTCCAACCCCTGTCGTCTGGTGGGGATCTCCAATTAGATCTAGAGATGTCGAACACTTGGGGGTTGGGGGTCTGCCTCCCATCCAAGTTACTCGGGGCCCTCCACCACCACCACCTGTGGTCACGAGAATCACCGAGGTTTTCCCCCCACAGCCAACCACCGTGACCGTCATCCCAATCCCGCCACCTCCTCCAGCGCCAAAGAAACAGCACTGTGTCCAACGATGGTTTGGCACTGCTCCACTCTGCAACGGAAAGTGCCCCAGCGGTTGGAACGTCGTCAGATACCAGCGTGAGGCTGCTAAGACGTGCGACGCCTCCACGCCAAACAAGATTATTGATCGATGCGAAAACACCAGCAAGCACGGGTGCTCCTCCGGGCATAACAAAGCTCTCTGCGAGCAGTGCGAATGGAAATAGGTTCCTTAAATTTATACCGCAACAATAAGGAAACATGTATGGAAGTGGAGTGAACACAACCCGAAGACTCAAACGGAAGTGTTCGGAGCGGCCAGCGCCTTCCAAATGACTTTCAATTGCCCATTCCATAATAATTCATTTCTTTCTACAATGCATAAACCTCTTTTTTTTGACTTCTTTACCAATGCTTTTGCGAGGCCATAATATTTACAGGCCTCTGGTTGTTTTCGAGAAATCATGTATAATAGCTTCTAGATACACTTGTACATACATAGAATATTAAATCCAAGACATTCTTCCAATAGAACACTAGTCTATACTATGCAGAAGTGTAATAATTCACTCATCATCCAAGGTCAAATATAGGTGGCAGAACTCAGCATAAGCTCCACAAATGGTCTAAGATGACGAAGAATTCGAACAAATCAAGAGAGTTTACGTATTCCTCCATTGCTCTGCTAATTAATTTACTACTTTATCCCAGCAATACTCGTTGTAACAACCCCAACCCCTTCCCCAGGGCTCCAGATCAAGTGGTAGAAATATGTCTCGTGTATAGCAACCATATAAGGAAATGTCTGGACACTCTGTTGTATCAACCAAGTCATTTTACCGGTCAGGATCAGGATCAGGATCAGAATCATGCCACGGAGTGGCTTAGTCGGCATATTCATGCCTGAGGCGAAAGTTAAGCGGATCCGTTTATAAGCTATCGGCTTCGAATACTATCCGCATAATCCAATCATAGGCGAAAAAGGCGATCTTAAGTGATTGTATAATGAAACCGGCTGTCGCATTGCCAGCAAGGTTCACGCTCGGGAAGACCTCAAAATTATTATGCGTTTATCCCATGGTGCTAACATCCCCGGTGAACTCGGGTTAATTACGTTAAGCAGCCATCTTGAGCTAGCTAACGGCCAACTCATAAACCAAAATGAATCCAAAATTTACAAGTTGCTTTTCGTGGAGTCTGGGTATTGGAGCACCGGCCTTTACAAGGCTGCGAGAAGGCAATAACGACGTATAAGCTAGCATAAGTTATGCTAGCGTGATGAAAACTGTGTACCTGCGCAAGATTAGCTAAAAGAAGCTTTTCCAACCGGAGCATTGAAGCGAAGAGCAGTTTGTGATAATGCAAATCGTGATACGCTTTGGTCACAACTTTAAAAAATTTCGATTTCTTTTTTTGGAAAAAAATAAAAAGAATAAAGTTCAGGCTAGTCCTGAAAAACTTGAAACACCCTGCTCCGGTTCGTGTCGACAGCAAGACTAGGAAGCGACCGAAAAAATAAAAAAAAGGAAATTGCCGAAAAAGAGAACGTGTAACTTGGTTCGGTTGCTCTTGGCTTGTTTCGTATTAGATGCTCAAAATAACCACACCCCAGGGCTAGCGTGAAATAAACTTCAAGTTATTCCCTCTATTCGGAATTTTGGAGAATGTTATACATGGCTCATTACTAAAACAGGTAAGTATTATTTTTCGCCATATATGTACCGGGCAGATGAAGCATGTTCCCTGCTCATGCCTGTGCATATCGCTAGATCGTTTCGAGCTTCCACGTGTGCCAATGAGGGAAGGGTGGAAAAGAAAAAACCAGGTACGAGTTACCATCTCCTAACCACAATTATCTTAGATCGATATAGTCGATTTATAGCTAAGCCACGAGCCCCTTTTCGCAATTTTTGTTACATATTGACGCCCAATGACAAAAGAATGTGTGCTGCGAGGTACTATGGCTAGAGCCAGCCATAGTCGGCTTGGCAACGACGATGAAGATCCCAAGATTCAAACCATCGACAGCCGTGGGAGGATTTCAGGAACAGGATTAGTTGTCCACAGTATGCATATCGGAGATAGATCGGGCAATTCGAATGACCTCCGCTAGTATCCCGTCCTAGCTCACGATAGTTTAGCTCTCATTTTAAGTTTCTGTACCTTTGTATTGATAGCTACGGAACACGGAGTGAATGCAAGCACGGTATATACGGTTGCATTAAATCATTATCTAAGCTTGGGATATGTGCAGCTTGACGCACTTCGTGGTATCGTGGAAATGAGGCCAGACGGCGCTGTGGCGTTTTAATTGTGTATACGCATTTCCCGACTGCGAGTATTGTACATTGTACATTGTATACCGTATACCTCAGATCGAACAGAGATAGTGGTGTTTTGTGGCCCGTGGCTTTCGATTCCCTCCAATGACCAAATTCACGGCTTGGTTACGTATTTTGTGGCGTTTTGCCAACTTATTTTATTGTATTTTATTCTTACTTTATTTTTTTGTTATTATTATTATTTTTTTATTTTTTTTATTTTATTGTTTTATTTTTTGAAATCCAGCCCAGCCACGAGCAATTTTATAAGTCATTTCCACTACGGCTTTGCCACGGCAGCTGAACTATGGCTAGTGTTAGTGTCCGAACGGTAGGTTCAACATGCATCCGACTATGGGTACTGTAGCTAGTGCTCATGAAACTTTGCGGTACCCGGGAGAGGCCTAGAGGCCTAAAGAACAGGGCTAGCAACACGAACTATGGGAATACGAACCTCAAGTAGCACATTTTTCGCATTGCCGGAGAGCCTGTTGTGCGTCGATCGGCTGAAAATGGAAATGCCTCATGAAAATTAGTGTGGTCGACGAGGGGCATTGCATTGCAATAGTAGAGCTATAGAACCCAAACCTCCGCCCTTCACGGATTAATGAAAGCCGCTCTAGTGATGAATTCCGTCAATAGTACTACATAGCATAGTCCTCGGTGTATCCCAAAAATTGCAGACCTGCATAGTTTGTAACGGCCAACGCCAGGTGACAAGAACAGCGTTTCTGCTCCGTAATGGCATGATTAGGCGAATCCGTTGTGGGTACTTCTTACAAGCATATGCCTGTTGGAATACCCAAGATACGATAGAGTACGTGTCAAAACAACATGGTATTTGATACCAGTTCCGAATCTATCAGCTCCAAAGTTTTCCGATTGATCACGTTGGTGCTGACACGCCACGAAACTAGTCGAACGCTTGGGCAAGTGTGGCTCGAAGGTGTGGGGAAGTCGAAATTCGAGATTGCTGTTTTAGGCTTAGAACAACCGTTTTATGTTTCTGATGGCCTGATATGGATAGGAAGGATTCTAGGAAAAGAAATTTGGCAGGAAATCGTAGATGTATCGCCGTTTTCGAGAGCTAATGTCCCTGTTTCACGGTCTATACAATCAACGATATATCACAGCTATGCACATGCACCACGATAGGCGTGGCAATGAAACTTCTAGTACTAATTGTAAAATAGCGGATTTGTTCGTTTGTACCATTTCTTTCTTAGATAGCCATATATCTGTACGAGAATAGAGGGACTTTGATGTGGTGTTATTTAAATGTTTTAGTAGCTGTAACCCGAACAAGGCTTTAAGTGAAAAGTTTTGAAAATGGAAAATCGAATCAATTTGGTTGCTCCTATGAGGGGGTTGGTACCTGGGCCACCATTAGGCATTGCTATTCTGAGATGGAGGTAGTTGTTAGCCTCTGACATGGGGCGAAAGATCTGCTTGTTAGACCAAAACGAACCGGTCTTCAAAATACGATATAGCTATGTCGACCAGCTGGCCAGCTGGTGATCTTCGAGGGCATTTACCATAAGGCAGATAAATGTCTGCCATGAAATCGAATCGAACAAGGGTGAGATGAGGGAACGTGCACTCCTCTGTGGAATGAAGTAAATTGGTAGACCATTCTACGAGGCTACTGCCCAAGACAATGTTTCAGTTCACCGATAGAGCTAATTGCTATAGCTTGAGCCCCAGCGTGATAAATAGCACCCACACTATTATGAGAGTATCTAGGTTACCATGTTACCAAACATCCGGCCGAAAAGTACGCTAGAGCGGAGGTACCGATAGACACATCGACTCGAGGTGTACCCGCATTTCTTTTTCCGATCGATTCTCCGAACTCTGAAAAAAAAAGAAAAGTAAAAGGTAAAACGGGACGTTGAGGTCGCTACCATTGAAGGCGTACAATAGACTTTCTGTATCATCAACCTTTCAGGAACAATTTCTGAGAAATTTAAGCTGGATCACAGACGACTGAGCTGTGACGCAAACGGATTAGCAAAGCCTTCGGGATCAAAGAACAGGAAACCTTTCATCCGCAGCCAGGTACAACGAATTTGCAAGTCCGGCCGGAGTTCCTGCTGCAGGCTTTTCGTGCTGGTGATGCGAGCCTGATAACGTATGATGGCAAGCGAATCTTCCAACCTCACGAGCGAGAACAGGAAACCGGCGGTGACCAAAAATGGAAATGGTTGATCCAATTCGCCTGCAGGTAGCCCACTGGTAGTGCACCAGATAAAATCGAGTTGGTCAATATCCACTAAGCCGAAATTGGGAATATTAAAAAAACAATTTTTAAATTGGTAAAATCTCTCGCCGGAATGTCGTTATCAAGAGAGGATCTTCGGCTAAAAGACTGGCCGGGGAGTAGTTCGGGTGTGGGTGCAATCCTGGGAAATGTGTGCCCGAAGTTTGAGATTTTAAGACTCTGCCGAAGGTGCATTTCGGCGACCGGCTCTGTTCGGTGAAGTGCACTTACTGATGGCTGGTTTCCCAGAACAAGGCTAGACCACCCTGGCAAAAGCATTAACTCTACCGCTTTTGGTAAGGTTAGCATCTCCAGGCAAATTATAGAACCTGTATTTGGAGGGGCTGTCGCGAAAAGTCTTAGGCTAGGAAGTACAGGGTTCGAAGAAGAAAATATAGCCCTGAATACCTATGCACCGTGCCAAAAAAGAAACAACAGATCCTGAAAAAAGAAAAAAGGTCAGAAAAAAAAGCAAGACCGAAAGGCCCCAGTGATCTACCCTGTGGAAATGTACCTCAGAGTAATATGCACAGAAAACAGGGTCCTCTATAGGGTATCACTCGGGGGGATTCGTGCATACACAGTAGCGCACTCCATATGCATCTGCACAGCTTTTTGCTAGTTGAATCAGTTTCTCTGGCGCAAGAGGCACCCTTGCCTGGCGTTCTTGCAGATTTATGAATCCACTAAGTTTTGATGCTGGTCTTGGGGACGCACATCCTTTAAGAATACTATTAAATACTCGTACCTCTGCGGGGCCGTATCGAGACGTATATAACACCCCATCCAGGACCTCAACAATTCACCTTTCGATTCCGCAGGCTCCCCAAGCTCAAGATACTACATCATTAGATATCTGAACTATTTCTTTCCTTAAGTTCATTCCTTTCTTTAATTCTTTCCTTAATATCCAAAATGAAGCGTAAGTAGATCGGGTTCAGATGTTGAGGCCATCGCGAAAAGTACCTTAGGCTAACATGTCTATAAACAGCTGTTGCACATTCCAACGTGAATATGAGGAGGAGTTGCCACTTCTGCCGACTTAGAAAGATAAGGTGCTCTGGCCAAAATATCTGCTCTGCTTGCCGTGAACGCAATATCGATTGTGTCTACGAAGCTGAAGCGTCTAAAGGAAGGCCAAAGAATGGAGCACCAAGAGGTGGGAGAATCGAGAAGATCAAGGGCGGAAAGAACATGCACGCTGGATTGAACATCCCACCAGGGGCATTCGACTACTTAGCCCAGACCCAGGACAACTTGGCAGTGGAACTAAGGTCGACCTTCGAAGAAATCTTTGGCAAGAGGTCATCCTACGCAGTTAAGAACGGCAGCCCTCGCCCAACCGGGCAGATTGATGCTTCTGGCCAGGAGATCTTTATCCATGGATCTGAAAATGCATCAACTGCCAGCCTCGGCCTTCCCAACATCGACAACGAAAAGATCCTGGAGACAATAAATTATGAGATCATCGAGACTGTCTGCAACAATGTCAGCAACTTGGGATGTGAGCCTCTGGGCAGGAACAAGTCGAGACTGATCTCCAAGAGCATGCTCATGGATCGCAGCTCGAGAATGTTTGAACCAGCACCACGTATGCCTGTTGAAGACCCACTTGCCCAACTACAAAGCGAAACCCATACAACTTTCCAGATGATTGATGTTTGGCTGTCGGCACATCCGCTATCCTGCATTATCTCAAAAACACTCTTCCTTCGCAGTGTCAGAAATACCGAGTACGACCCTGCACTATTGTCGATAATCCTCTCAGATGCATTCGGATTTAGCATTAGCAAGGGAAGCAACGAGGAGGCCGAGAAATTCTACTACTGGGCGATTGCTTGCCTCCAGAATATCTCCTACTCTACTGCAACCATGTCGACCGCACAAACACTCATCCTTCTTGGATGGCATGAACTCCGCCAGAATCGTCCAAAGCAGGCGATCTGCTACTTCACCATCGCCTCCCGTGTCGTTCGACTTCTATGGGAGGGAATTACAGACGGCGAGGGCCCATGCACCAGCCAGATCAATGGTGTATGCGAAGGCGAGGTTGAGACCGAGCTCATTATCAACATGCAGTGGATCACTTCCGCTCTGCGACTGTGGATTCTCCTCCAGATTGATTCGTCTTTGATTGATTTGGAAGAGACAAAATCCTTTACAACACTAGTCATCTCCAACGAGACTGACTCTAAGCTGGTCGAATTGGATCTCGCTTCTGACAACGTTTCTACGCTGAACGCTCAAGCCAAGTCCCTTCGCAGCCTTCTCTCTCTTAGTGTCACTACCTTGACTGCATCCCGCCTCCTGGTTATTTACGACCAACATGAACGATTTTTCCCATCCACACCTTCCCATTACGGATGGACAAGTCCTAACGCTCCACAGCCTTCTGATAAGAGGATGCTTATGGAGTCTTTCACTGCACAATCTCGTGCAGCTATCAACAATGTTTGCAAGGCCTCTTATAGTGCTTCGCAGAACTCAATGTCGAGAGCAGAGTCTGATCTCATGTTTTCAATCTTTGAGTTTGCCATCTTCTTCCCTCATTCCGGGGAACAGGACCAACAGAAGCAGTTTATTGACGAGCGAAACGCGGAGGAACTCCTTGAGTTACTCAAGCTAATTCTGCAACAACCTCTTCTTGCTCCTCACTTCACGGGCCAGGAGATTCCACAGCTTAACAACAATGCAGAACTCCCCACAGAGCTCATTGTCCTTACCTTGGACGTCTCTGCTCGCGTCTTGCAGCATCTCGTCAGCTTCTATGGTAGTGACCACGCAGAGGCCTCTACAAACCCCGCTAGACACGAGGATCTTGCTAGAATATCCGCAATGATGCTTGATCTGTTGAGAAGCGACCGTCTCCCATTCTCTGGAAGCCGAATCAGGCCCACAAAGAGACTCCTAAGAAGGACCAAGCTTATTCTCGCGTATCGTCAAAACCCATCGAGCATTCCACATATGGAGCCAAGCTCTTCAGACTCTGGGTCTAGTAACTCGAGCGTTTCTTCTTCTCCATGGCCACCAATGACCGCCTCCTATCCTACTGGCGGCCCTCTTCAAATTGCCCCTGGTATCGGTGGCCCCATGCCATATGAAATTCCAGTCACTACTGCCTCCCCTACCATCATCCATCCTGAGTACGCATACACTCTCAACGACCAAATCGCCACGACTTTTCCAGAGGAGCATCACTACAAATTGAATCTCGTTACTTCTGGCCCTGGTGAAGATCGTCAGAGAATGCAAAATCCTCTGATGTATCCTCAGTACACCGTCTATTAAGCGTTTTATTGTTTTCTCTTGCGAACAATCACCCTTTTTTTTCAACATATACATATTTTTTTTTTTCTCCTTTTCGGCTCTTCATCACTGCGTTCTGGTTCTGTTTGGTGGACACCGGTTTTTGCATTTGGTTTACGGTTGGGTTGGGATCATTTTCCTTAGTTAATTCTTGTTGTTTTGGGTAATGTCTCTCTATCAGCTTGATCATATCCTTGGTTCACGACCTCATGAACGTCCGTGCGTTGGTTCTTTGGCTTCGGACTTGCTGTTCAGTTTTTTCCCTTTTGGCATCTTGTTTTGTTCGTACAAAAATCATGGGCGTTTGAAATCACTCTGTAATTATAGCTTTGGTCGGAATTAGCGATGTCGAATTATAATTCTAATCTACACGCATGGAACATCTTTTCTCATAATTCGTAGGAGTTCGTAGCTAGTAGAAGGGCTAATCTGCTCTGTCAGGCCAAGATTTCCGGGAGTTGCCTTTTTGGACTAAATGCTGTCGAGAGATCTCGCCTCGAGATATCGACGCATGGACATCACTTCGCCCTCAGTCGTAACGGCTTCGCTAACTTGTGGGGACGGTACGAAGCAGTCTCGTTACTTTGTGAATTAATTCGAATTGGCTGATAGTTACTTGCCATGGTTTGCAGCTTTGAACGACTCGCACGGTTGGATAACATGCACGTCTAACGAGGGAAGCGAGAAATCAGAGCGGGACAAAAAAAAAAAAACGGCTGGAATCACAAAACCACATGGCTTTCATAACGATTCCTGTGTGTACAAAAAATTGTTTTTCTTGACTGGGCGCGAGCTGGGTGGGTGGGGAAAGAGTCAATTGGTCCATAAGGGACCCAAGACTGACTCCACTAGTTAGTACAACTAGTTCTCGGATCCGCATCCAATAACTCGGTTCGAATTCTCCTAACTCCTCCGTGGTTGCCTTTTCTCCACATCGCCCGGCGGTCCTCCCGGGTAGGCTCGGATGAACTATGAAAAAGTTATTTTCTCGCCAAACGTGAATAGATTGAATAATAGTTATGTATGAAGAGCTTAGCTGTATTTCGTCACCAGCACAGACGAACACCTGATATTTTCTTTGTAATAGCCACCCATGAGCTCACTTTTTATCGCTAATTTCCCATTGTATTGACTATTGTTGTTAATATTAATAAAATCCGCTAGCTTATATAGGGCCGTGGGTGTTTCGTAACGTTAGCCCGAAACAAGACAGACTCGGTCTTGCCTAAACTTGCCTCACAGACTTATCACAGCTTCCGGTCCGAGGCAGATAGGACGTCGACACTAAGAAATGAACAATTTCTCCGACAACTTCATCAAACGGATACTGTATCCTTGACAAAAGTCTAGGCTTTATATTTATAAATTTAAACATCAAGCAGTAGGTGAGCGGCAAGTCTAATTACTTTATTTCAAACTTCAAGTGAAGTGTTGCCAGAGGTTAAAAAAGATTCTTGTACTACACTAGGCCAAGGGTTCTTAGCTAAAGATCAACTGTTCAAGGCTGGCACCCTTCGAACCACTACCAGAAAATTTGATGAATCCTTTTACAACACTATAATACTGTACTGTAATATAGCACTATTATGCATTCATATCGATGTATGGCAACTACCAGTACACAGGCTAACAGAAAATTCGAAATAGTTAACTTGATATGGTAGCCGCTTCTATCGTCCATGTCCTGGCCCGCCTCCGCATACATTTCCAAGTTGTCGAGTATATCGCCACCTTTAAAAATTATTATTATTTTTTTTCTACAACAAGCTTGCGAAGCTCCGCACGTGGGTGTGCGACTATTCGCCCAGGAAAGGCTTTTCTCCGAATCTCGTTTTGCCTCGCTCGAAGGAGCACCGAAGAGAAGATGGTATGTCGGCCCTACTGAACTGGGATCATATGTTTTATTGATGATCTGGCATTTGTGCAGGGATCTAACAGCTTTGTATTTTGGATCAACGGTTGCTTTGGCCGTCTTTGTGAATGTGATCAATCGAGCTAGAGTTCAGTATGGGGGTCTTTATCCTTGCACCAGCTGAGCGTTGGGGGATATGGTCGGTCGAAGTCTGAAAGGGGCCAACATCACCGGTGCGGCAATACGGTGGATCATCCTTTGGGATATAACCTAACGAGCTAAAGCAATGGCGGGCGCATTGTGTCGATGGGCTAGATGAATGCAAATCGTGGATTCAGGAACAAGTGAGGCAGGTGTCCCTGAATCCGAATATCCACGAAATTTAGGAGGTTTTTGAGATAAGCACAATCGTGACTTTAGCAACCAGAACTTTTCTCGGTCACCGCTGCACTGGAATCCCTACCTACAAGCTTTTCGACATTACCACACGGATATTTTTATTTATTTATTTTTTTTTTTCCAAAAAAAATCCCGTTGCATCAAATTTCTTTAGGGACGACTAAAACACGAGATACTAGTATTCTAGTACACATAGGGAGATTGGTCGCGGCGGCCAGGGATGCAATCCACGAAGTATATTATAATACGTAGTGCCTGATAGATACTTAGGCCCATATAACCCCGCTCACGGGCTTCCCGGTTCCTGAATCTAGATGTGGATCTATCGTTTTAGTGATTTACATGCTGGGTTTGCATCTCATGCGGGTTAAAATTGGTGAGTATGGTGGGGTTCTAAAGCGTGCTTCTAATCGCATCGGTCTCTGATATCTAACATATTGACTACCTTAACAGCTTTCTGATAGCAAGAGATTGAGACATCTCTCATATGCTCAAATCCTCGGATATCGCGGTCTTTTGGTTGCCAGGCCCCCATAACCATGGAGTCGTGCCACCAGCTAAGAGGAGCGATTTGGGTAAAGACAAGGCCTGCAACAATGCCTTTGCTATACCAAAATTCTTTGGCATTTTTCTCGAACTCTTCAATCTTCCTCGCAGGCGTCATGTTTGCCTCCTTAGCTAGGTACTTAGCGAACCACATTCTGCGGTGCTGAAAAGAGTCATCTTTGCTAGCAGCAACCATATGGTCTAAGTATTTTTCCGAACGTTCCTTCCCGCCCGAAGATTCGGACTCAATTTCCCTGAGTTTCCCCCGATGGGTTGCCAAAACACCGTTTCGAATCCACCAGTTTTCCGGCAACGGCAATTCGACTTTATCGAAAGCCTGTGGATCACACCTTGCGGCGATGCGTTCTTCGATAGTGCAGTGCCTGAGATATCTATGAAGTTTGTAGACTTCATTTTGGGCCAGGAAGAGAATGACCCTGAAAGTTTCGTTACAGATCTTGGTATCTCTGTACTGTGTCAAGCAGTTGTGGTTTCCATTGTTGTCATGTTTCTCTACTCTATGGAGCCACTTGCTAAAGAATGATATCGCATCGAGGACTCTCGATACACGGGTTGCATGTCGAAGGTATAATAGATACCGGCATGTAGGATGAGTCTTCTTGGAGACGGTAGAAGACCCTCCCTGCTCTGTTCGCTCAGGAAAAACTGACAAATGGCTGAGCATGTTTGCGACTTGAGAAACCGTTTCGGAGTCGATTGAGGTTTTAGGAAATGGAAACCATCTCAGGAACTCTCTGCTTGGAAGACTTTGGGTGAGAGAGGAGATGACCACTTGCTCTGGGTAAATCTCGAGAATCTTGCGGGTTGATCTGGTGCTCGAGGATAGGGAAATGAGGTCATGTACCTCGAGAAGTCTCATGATTCTGACAAGTATGTCCTTCGGTAACGAAGACAGGCGGGGCCTCGTCTCCTTCTCAAGGGCAAAACCCCCGAGGGCTTGATCTTTCATGACTTTTGGCATCGGGGAATAGCAATTGGATTGGTGGTCTGCGATACTACGGTGCGATGACCGTGAGCTCCCATGCGAGCTAGGTGGCGATAGTGTTTGATCACAGAGTCTTTCTTTGCAAATTTTTGGTCACCAAGAATAAACAGAGTTGCTAAAAGTACCTAGGTACGTGTGGTTTCCCATATGCGTCACCGATTCCTTTATTGCGGGCAAAAGCCTTAGAGAGGGACCTGTTGCAATTGCTGTGCAACCCAAAAATGCATAGATGTAAGGCATCATTTAGCCTCGAATCCCCTGGGCTTTCATTCCACATATTGTTATCCAATATTGACTCTTGGTCACCTGAGCTCCCAATACTTTCTAATGGAATCCCTTGAAGAGGGGCTTGGTTCATGCCTACGATCACAACGGCGCAAGACACGCCAGCCAAAAATTTACATCGCTACCCCCTAAATAAGCTGCAATTATGCCGTTACAAGTAGAGCCTAGGGGAAACACACAAGCCGACAATAGCGATATAGTCGTTGCACAGCGTGTATCCTAGGACCGGACCCTGGATCCTCTCCATGGAATACTGGGTTAAATTCGTCTTTTGTCTTCTAGAAATAGGGGCGTGTAGTAAAAGGATTGTAGACCACAGCGCCACCTTACAACATGTACGGCTCGGTCGTCGGTGTATAGTATGCGATAATTTGGTCCCCTCCTGACTATCACAGCAAGCTCTTGACTGCATACACATAATTTGGTCATAATCAGTTGGTTTTAGGGACATCCGGTGCACGATCTTTGAAAATGGCACCGTTAGTCCAACTCTAGATGTGTATACACCTGAACCCACACTTAGTTAACTTCGAAAACCTAAGATCTCGTAGGACTAGAGTATCCCTTTCCATACGTTGGCGTAAATATTCAGGGGCGTTCTACGCATGTGCATATGCGCAGCTACGGAGGTCCATCCGGATCTCATAGACATTTTGTGAGTTAGGTTGGATCCGCGAACCTTAATGCATATTTCGGGCGATCTCAAGTTCCAGAATATACCACCGAAATCGTGTTTTGTTTAACGTTTCGCCTCCCTAGCCCTAATATTCGATCTACGCGTAGGTGAGGATGACTAGGAGTTAGTGGCCGAGGCCGCAAGGGGATTCTACTTCAGCAGATGCGAAGGTTGTGACCGCCGGTAGCCGGGATCGATCGATCTGAGCTGTGTCTCGTCTGTATACATGTAGTGATCTTGATAAAATTTTAGTGGGGGTCTAAATAGAGGCCCACTGCCACTAGCAACGCAGATATCGATTGCATTGCATTATTGTCGCAGCCTTCTGCAGATCCAGCCAACGGATTAATCTTCTAAGCATGCTTAATGCAGGGTGAGTAGAGAATATTTCCACAGGCGGTTGACTCCAGCGCCATCTGAGATCTCGAGGCGCACCTACTTTATATTCGGGACTTGGTCGAGATTCTTCACTAGGTCAAGGCTCTAGCCCAAAATGACCTTTTGGTCCAAGATCCAAAAGCAAAATTATTTGCTGCATCGAATGTGCCAAGGACAAGCGAAAACTTTAACCAGCAGCCACTCAAACCGGTGTGTGTGCCAGGGTCAAAGCGATGGGTCCTGGTCTCTGGTACTCGGGGCCGCCCCTGCCGGTGCTTGGGCCTGAATGCAGCAAATGGGAACGTTCGAACCCGTATTTGAGCCAGGATGTGCGGGGTAGCTTGAGGTGTTGGACCTGGAGCTTTAGTGCGCTATAGAAAAAAAAAAAGTAAATTCCACCCTTTTTTAGCTAATTTCGTGTTCAATTAGTTTTGAGGCCTTGGACCTCTGAGTGACCGATGGTATCTGTTGATTGCGGTGAAAGAGGAGGCACGAGGAGGATGGACGATAAGACACGGATTCATTACCAGGGCCTTGGCAACGGGTCAGAGCATGAAATGATACCTTATGAGGCTAGATTTCGATCTGAACCACATGTTTATATTGCCTGTGGGGAATGCTACCTCCTTCTGCATGCACTGTCTTGCAAAGTGGAGACCTTGAACTTTTCGTGTTCACCACAAAATACAGCACGATGCAAAGCGGCACAGAGAGCACACACACACAAACCAAAAAACATTTCGATTATGCCTTTTTACCACACACGGGTGCAAAGGTCCTGGCTAACACATTTTTTTCGGTACACTTTGACTAACCGATACACCGATAGGTGTCTGGGCGAGTATGGTTTGCATCGGCGGGAAAGGTCTTCCCCTCTTTTGGTTTAGTTTCCTGGCGAGAATCGCTTTTGTGCAGGAGGTTGAATTTGAATACGAGTCTCGGTTCAACTAGCGGCTCGTCCAGCCGCTTTTAAACACAATCTTTTTGCAACAGTGCAGTCCTCGGAAAAGCCCAATAAATCCTTCGTAAAACAAAATGTGGGTAAAGGACATCAAAACAATTGACAATCCTATTTGGTCTTAGACTGGTGTTTCTCATGGTTGCAGAGGACCTTGTACTGTTAGCTCTGCTCAACCCCCGTTGTTTCTTCACCACGCAGTAATCGTCTGGCCCAACGCTTTCAGGGTTGCTTCAGGGACGATCGGTCCACTGCGAAACAGGGATTAGTGGTGAAATACTCAACTAACGATGAATTTGGGATGGGCGATAATTTGAGCCAAACTAACCTCCCGTTGAGCACAGCTACAAATCCAATAGTACTATAGTCAATGCGATGAAGATTTACAATTATTTTCCGATTAATAAATAATAATATTTGTATCTAGATGTGCTTTTTAAGGTTCGATAGTGGACCCACCTTAGAAGCGTAACTTTATGGGTAGTAATTCCGATTGCAGGGCCTGGGCCACGTAGCTAGTGAGGCTCTGGCGAGAGGCGGCCGGTTTTCGAGGTTGCCCTTATTGTATGTCCCGTGTAGCTTGTAATGAGTACAGATTGCAGTAGTTTTTGCGAGCCAGCTTGAACCTAAGCATGGTGCCTACTCGATTGTGTAGGACCCATACGAAGGCACTGAATTGGGCCAAATAGCGAGTATTGCGCAAGGGTTCAAGAGAGACCTTGTCTTTGGTGTATCTGTATTAAGACACCGCTTTATAAATTTACTACCCAGACTATTCTCATTTTGGATTATGCACCATAAGCATGGCGTTAATCAATTCCACAAGCAACATCAATGCATTTACAACTTACTAGGCTCGTAGTTCTCGCAAATAACTACTTCCTTCAGCGGAACTTAATGCCTACATCGAGTGCGATCGAGACATAGATACACATTAGTAGCTAACTGCCGTACGTACGAGCTTTGAATCAGACTTTTCCGGCCCGTTAGTGACATACAAGTATACTTTAAACCTTGGTACGATGTGCTTTCTTAGGCCGCACTTGCAGAGATCAGCCATCTTAATTAGTGTCTCGGATTCCAGACCGTATTGAAGAAGCGGGGCAAGCGGAAAGCCTGTGGTTAGGCTCTGAGTTTAATCTGGCGGGATCCCGCAGGCTAATTATCTCGTCTCGAAAACCAGAGTTTAGCTAGATAGATCTGCGGATGATATCATTGATACACGAGGTATCGGTAAACTGAGTTTTCGGCCTGACCACGCTTCTCAGATTAGGCATATCTTCACGATCGTGAACAATTGGTGCAGATTAATACTAAACACAACTATAGTGCGATAAGTACCATTATACTTGGCCCTAAGGGTCACTGGGTTGAGAGCGGTAGCCGAAGGTGGTAGGGTTGGGCTGTTAGCGTAAACTTTACTTTGCAGGGATATTGATGCAGGAATGTTGCCGGGCCCGATATCTTCTATCGTTAGAAACTAGAGAAAGCTGTAATATATTATAACATATATCGATATATCTCGTGATAAAATGATAGATATATCACCCTAGTATCGTCGTTTGGTAGACCTTCGGATGTGTATACTGAATTATCATTTAATTGGTGAAGTGGTATACTAATATCTTAGAATGGTAGATTGACAACCGCAACTATATCTCCAACGTATATGCACAGCTCAAGGCTACCACCCAATGCCATCGGTTTTCTGGACTCATGTTTTGGCAGGTCTCCAGCTACAAACCGGTGAACCCCACAGCCCCGGGGTGTGATCAATATGGTATATCTTGACATCACGGCCCACGGTGAGGTTCTGAAACTCAAATGTAGTCAGAGTGCAGACTTGGGCCGCTATCTTTCCACGGCGCTTGCTCTCACGCGAATACGGAATTTCGAATAGGACAGCCCGTTTTAAAAAGCTTCGAAGCGCCGAATATAAATATAGAAAGAGTAGCCTTAGTTCAAATATTTATGGCACGCGTACGCAGGCCGACCTGTAATCAATTTATAGAGTTGTATACGTAACAAATTGGATCTATCGCCCAAAGTACGCCTTCCAGATTATTTCATTTGAAGAAAATTCTAAATCCCAGACGAAGGTGTTAGATTTTGCCCGTCATGGTGTGAGTTGTGGATCCAACTTTGAGGTGGTGAGGTAGTGCAATTGTGTTGTTGTGATCAATTGCTATGCAGATCAACAATTGGCGGAATCGCAATCGATCCCAGGCTCCAAGACCGGAGATTGAAAACCGTGATCACCTTAAAGTGGATATAAGTCTTTAAATATATACGTATTTAAGTATCGATCGATCATGAAATTAAGTTTTTGAAGCCAGACCTGCAAAGTTCATGGTATTCCAGATCGGGGCGTATGTGGCGGTTCGCTGTGGCTTGTGGATCGAAAACACAACAGTTCGGTGTGTTGCTTCGGTGTGGTCAGAGTTGTGCAATTGAATTGAGACGTCATGAACCATCTTAATATACGATTGTTAGTACAAGAAATGCCCTTGAACGAGATATATATAGAAATGATTAATTTAATAGAATTTGTTGAAGGCGGTTGACTTTCGGAGGGCGGCGATGCGCAAGAGAATAAAAATATTTCCTCTGTAAATACATTCGTAAATTATATCACTATCCTCTAGGTTCGGCATGAGTAGATCCATAGTACAGTATTCGATTCGCATCAGGAGGTCATTGGGGATACAAACCCCCTTACATATATGGGTCGTATGAAAACTCTACTGAAAAACAGCACCGCTAGAGCCCCTGGTATAGTACCCACGTCACAAATTAATATCGTCAGCAATTCGGAGCGTTGGTCAGTCAACTGTGGTACTACGGGATGGCGGGCGCCCACGAGCTGTTTGTGCATACGCATGGCCTTGCTTATTCTAGGGTCGGAGGGTGGATTCGAGGCTAGTCAGAGGACTGATTGGATCTTTGGCTCTAATATTATATTCTCGAGAGTGCCCTCTATCTGAATATGCTGCTACGGATGAATCCCATATCTAGGCCTTGAACTTTCTAAACCTTACTATTTACCTTATAGCACAGCGGGGCGTGGATGCAATTGTATCACAGCCAGAGGACACGAACATGGCATTCAATTTCGCTCTATGCTAGGATTTACATTAATGCATTACCGTAGGCGGTACTGATGCTGCGCCGCAATTGGTCTGGGGGGGTAGTTTATTGTTCGTTCTAGACAATTAATTTGTATTGATATATTAACCCTGCTCGATGGTGTAGAAAAGCCAGTTAGTATAGGCGCGTATGTGTGCCAGAATACATATATTCACACTTAAGTACTTAACACGAGCTACATCTTGAATTTCAAAGCGTCTGTTCCACGGATTGACCTAAGTTGCGATACTATGCTATGAACGAGGTTGCAATAGCCCTTCTTGGTATCACTGCCATATTACACTTTTATCTATCTTCAAAAAACGGATTTCGGAACAGGAATCTTGGGCCGTCCCCTGAAGAATAAGGGAAACATCAATGCACCCGAGGGGAAAACGTGTAGTATACACATTTACGATACAATCGATTGAAGGCTTTAATTAAAATCCGTTGATCTTTAGTTGTAATCAAGTGAAAAGAAGCGCTTTGGTAACTAACAGCATCGAAACACTCTCGACAAATGTTCAACTTCCAGTTTTTACTGACCCCAGGTACAGGGATTTTAGATGCTTATAACGTGAATAAGGTCACAGACTTCCTTAAGGAGTCTAGCAAAGACAGTGCAAATACCTTCATCATGTGGTATTTGTTATCGGGGTGTATTTTAGAACAACAAGCGCATCTTAAGTTTACCTGATTCAAATTTTATTATGTTTATGGTTGTGTTCTGGAATGTAATAGAGGACGAATCGGCGATATATGCATCATGAGATCAACAAACATTCCGTGAAATTGGAAGCTTGTAGCAATGAAAACGAGATATCTCGATTTCTCCACATAGTGGGCACACGTTTGCTAGAGCTGAGACAAGGCTATGTGCATAGGTACTTTATCTCAGGCTGCCCATATCCACTTAGGTGTATATTGGCTCTCTCTCACAGGGGTAATTAGGACCCCCTTCTATAGTAAATGATAAATCGGAATTCACTCCCGAATACGTACTCACTATATATGGCCGGCCGGCACCGACATAGCGCACTCAAGATGTTTATGGTCACTCAACGTCAAGTTAAAATAGAAACAAACAAGAATGGGCATGTTTCTGTAGGTGCGGTAATGTGGAGTTTCTTCCATTCCGGCGATCATATTAATATTAGCTCAGAGATTCGGCAAATGCAATGACAAATTTGGTTCCTATCAATAGAAAACGGTCGGACCTGCGATCCTTCAGCATCTAGTCATTCAAAGCCCCTCATAAATGGGTTCTTTGATCGATTCAAGTAAATTTTAAGAATTATTTATGCGCGCCACTGAACTATAGTTTTCGGCAGTGAAAAAGTGGAAGGGAAAAGAAGAACAACCTGAAAGATGATCCCGACTCAGTTACTAGCGGGGTAGTAACCTAGAGCCTGGCTGTGCATTCAGATGTCGTATTCTAGATTCATGACATATGCGCCAGCGCTAGGCCCGGCCCAGAACTAAAAGCTCAAGGAAGAATAGAAGGGCCATCTTCGAGGCAAAGAAGAAGGCAAACGAGGCGACATTGACAAATGTACTGGCAACCATCAAGCTAGTTTCTATCCTATCACGGCGCTAAGCTTATAGTATTTAAATGTAGACGGTGTGACGATACAGTCAATGCATATGCATACGTCTGGATTATTATACATTATCCCTACTACCAACTTGGAGTACAGTTGAATGAGGGAGACCAAGATAATTAGCTGCAGCATGTCGTTATCACAATATCGATAAGATCCTAGAATTCCTGCATGTATATAGCGGTTGGTGGGCCGGATACTTGCCAAACCTTGAACTGCGACTAAAGAGGATGTATGTGAAAGGCAGAATTCGGTGGAACAGTAGGGCGCACTAGAAGGCGTCGACTGTTTTGCAGCAGGTCCCACCTTCTTTCCCGATTAACAGCATCTCATGCATACCCCGCTCGACTTTACGGGTGACGTGTGCGGGAATAGAATACTCGATGCAGTAAGATGCAGGCAAGGGCCAAAGAGGAATTGTGACTATCTCGGAAACTGCCTCCAAACAAGCTTTGCGAACTTGGGAATTTTTCGCACGGTACTGTCTCCCGATATTTCGGGCTAATGCGGGCCAGGACAGGGAATTATTAAATACATCCCTTGCGATTTCCCCCATTGCTAATTGCAATGCAATACGATCGACAAGCCTCGATCAATCCAGATCCAGGAGCTGTGTGTATTTGGCCGAGAGCTCATCGCTTTAGATGAACGGAGTTTTTTTTTTTTAAAGAGAGAATTTCTTCTTGCCCCTAATATTTTTAGCTACGTAAATTTTTTTTTTTTTTTTTTTTTTTCGGGGGAGTTCTTTAAAAAAGAGGTCAACAGATGGCGTGTATTGGCCGATCGACGCATGGTGGCAATGCATTGACACCTAGTGGCCTGCAAACCTATAGATCTAGTGGTACTATACATGTTTGAATCGTATTTCAAATTTGAGGAGTAAAATCTGCCTTTCCATTTCCTTTCCTTGTTGGCTCAGCGTGGTTTTCTCTGCGGGGATGTGGGTCCTGAAGGTTCTTCGGCCCAAGTAATTAACAGTAACGAGATTTGCGCTCACCCCAAAACTTTAGTACCGCAGCTCCACGTTGAGGGCATATTTAGAAAGAAAATATTACCTGACAAACCACGCAAGATCAGATTAATTAAGTTGCGTGGTAAACGATATTTATGTGGGCCTATGCATGCATGGAGCGCTACGAGTTTCGCTGGGCGAAAATCGACACCTCCGCAACAGAAAATGGTTCTTAAGATTGATTGAGAGTCAAGTTTGGAGAGCGCGAACTCTGAATACGTATGCAGGACAAACCAAGGGAGTCTATACCTAGTTGCGTTTGAGATATAAATGAACTACTGAATTTGATATAAGCCAGGATATCTGTACCTCAATCTTTCATGAGTTAATGGGAGTAAAATTAATAAGAAACAGTGAGGGTGATTATGCAAGGACGGCACAGATACCTCGTTTTTTGCAAGGGTATCCGTGCCGCTCTTTCACCAGTTGCATGGAAATGGGGACAGGTACTCAATAGATACTGTACAGGCTTACGAGGACAAGGGCCTGTATCACGTAGCAGATTGTATCGTGGGACAGGCGGAAGGGAAGAATAAAGGGAGGAAAACGAGGAGTCTTACGGCACTAGGTGCCCCGCAAGATTCGATCAAAAATCAGCCATTTGAAATTTCTTTCAGCGGAGTTGTAAGGTGGTTGGAAAGTGGATTGGTGGTCCGTGTGGAAGACAAGCTAAAAGCAGGCGACACATGGAGTCGGAGCGTGGAGGTGGGGTAAACCACCAACAGAAGCAAAACTAATAGAGTTGGTTCGAATACGAGTTCGAACTGCAATCACACCATGCACGCACTTGACACAAGCAAGTCTGATAAGAATCACGAGGGCGGTGGGTACATCTATCGGGCGTACTAGGTCGGCAGAAGAATTTTCATGTTAGAAAGAAGATAGAAAGTAAATGGAGAAGGAAACTGAAGGCGTATTGCCTTAGCTACATGGTAAGTCCAGGCCAAGAGAGGCCGAAAAGAGATTTTAAATGGGGTAAGGATAGCGGAAGGAAGAAGAGGGAAAGAGGAGCAAGGAATATTCGAATGTTGGGGTGGGCATTGCTCTTGACATCACCCGTTTGAAGAGATCAATGTGTAGTATTCGTTGCCTATGATAGATTTTATTGGCCACCTTTTGTATTGCTTTCAGCCATCCTAGATATTTTGGTGGTTCTCGCGCTTTTCTATTGGCTTTTCGACGATGTTAAAGCTGAAATCACCCGAAAATTTGTCTCAGAGGTGGTATCATGATATCAGCTGGCCCCAAAACAGACCATTGTTTCTTTTCTAGAAGCCTTCCATGACTGTTGCATCCACATTTCTAGATCTATTGGGCGGGTGCGCATTGCATGCCAACCCTCTGCATGCCGACCTGGTATAATGTGACAGTTGGTTTGTGCTGAAATTCAACCCACTGAGGATAATCCGGACCCAAATTCTCCGGATAATATCAGCGCCTGCAGGATGGAAGGGTGTCCTGTCCACACCACTTGAGCACTGTCGGAGAACTGGTAAATACTTGCATTGACAAGGAGCGGAAAACCGGAGCCAATAGGGTCTAGCGATTTACCATTCGCATATGCAAGTTGAGCTTGGTTCTTGTCGACCCTTGGGAAAATGTTAGGTTTTCGCGTTACTACTACGCATGGGACTGGAAGCGCAGCTGGTGGGGATAGTTTTACCCAGAACGGCTTAGAAAATGCATGTTGGTGGGTACCCTGTCGGTGCATGGTAGGCCGAAGACATGGGCAAGGCCAGGATAAAATAATTTTTGGGAATCACGATAACGAGGAGCGAAAAAAAAAAAAGGTTCGTAATGCATCACGAGGTTAAAACGCGTTTTCTAGCTTCGAGCTGTGAAACCCGTGAATAATTTACAGCGTTCAAGTAATCTCGTCTCATCGAGGTGATCAAATCGTGCATATTCGGGATCTTGTAGCCAAAATTAACGAATTGTGAAGCTGTTGGATTTAGGTGCGAAAAGTAAAACGCCCTCCGAGACCGCTGGAACTCGCATTAGCCCAATTATCCAGAGCTGCGCAGAATCGAGCTCTACGGACGGACTCCGGTGTCCTCCCGATGGAGCTACTAAATACAAATGGGACTGGCCGATTGGGATTGGAAAGACTAACGTGGCTAACGCCGGTTCTTTAGGTCGAATCCCATGTTTCCGTCGAACGATGATCCGTTTGCTGTACTGCATTGTCGCAGACTTTTTTCGCAGGGCGAGGGGTCATTGCCATGCCTTCGGTACATAGTGCAGCCATAGAGGAGCTTTGAGACAGAATCCACTCGCCCCGAGTCCAAGCTATGAGAGCTCGGAGTGATCAAGTGCGCAATTGAAACATGGCGGCCAGCCTTGTCCCGACCAGAAATGCAAATGCGGGTTCTGAAGCTTTTGACTTGACTGTGCAAAGACTCACGACCAAGTGCGTAGTGTTGGAATTCCCACCCCAACACAACCGACCGAAAAACAGGAGGGAATTGAGTCTGAGAAACTAAGAATCGCAAGTGGAAAATATGGGGTCCTAAACCACATAAACAGATGCAAGCAGGTTGGAGCCCTTTGCAACAGCTAGCTTGTATTCGTAGTTCCAAGAGAGCTCCTAAGATCTTTGAATAGATCAATTAATGACCTTTTTTTATATAAAAAAAAAACCATGAATTCAATCGCGGTTGTTTATGACGACTCTGGTGATTCGAAAGTCGCTGGCTTGGATTTGGGAAAGACGGAATCGAACATAGCGCAGTTGCTCGATCGATAGACCGAAGGAAGAAGCACAGCCTAGTCAGCCTGCTAGTGTTGCACGTCGCACGAATGCGCGTGATTGTGTTCAAATCGACGACATGTTTTTGAGCGCTCTAAGGATTTGTGAAAGGCTTTAGTTCGAGTTCCCATTGTTTTGGACGCTTAGAGCTATCCTTCGACTAAGTATGAATAAGAGTTTCCTTTGTTTTTGGGTATCGTTTCCAGAGCTATGATGTTGGGTCCAGGCCTAGAGCCTGCGCTTGAGTAAAGATGTGATAATCATATTGAAACGGCGAGATGGTGAGATACGTGTATGAATGCATACAGCAAAACTTTTTGGATTCGATGAAAACTTGAGATCTGAAGAAAAAAATTTTGTGGGAAGAAAGGGAACCCAGGAATTGTGATAATTTGTTGTGAGTGGGGAGATGCTGTTCATGAATTCACGGGGAGATCGAAACTTTTTTAGAAATTCGCAGATTTACATAATTCATCGCACCTTGCGCGCGTCGATTTCTGTCGGATCTTGACTAGGACCATAAATGGGGATAGCCCTGGTTCAGCCGAGCCTACAAGTCATGGGGTACTAAAACTTGGGGTTCGGAGTTTCAAGGTGGTACCACTGCATATTGGTGAGCACCTCACAGACCACATTGGCAACCCCACCGGAGTAATTCCGGATTCCGGCCTTGGAAGCTTATGCGACAAAATTGCACGCCAATGGGGTTGAGTAAACACTAGCGCCGTGCGAGACAGCAGAGGCAAGCGAGGTGGAGTGAGATTCTCTTTATTATCGTTATCAAATAAATTCGCCATTATTTGTATACACGTACATGTACATGTACATGGTCCATAAATTTGCGGGGCGAACGATTGGATATGCAGCAATCCCTGTCGAACTAAAGGATGCATTCGAACCCGCAGAAAATTCTTCCAGCCAAAAGTCTCTTGCCACGATGGCTAACGTGAGAATTTGGAGACCAGAAAAAGTTTGGATGAATTATTCAAACATATATCTTTCTCCACCTGAAATAGCGAATTTGGCATGGTGTTGATGTAAAACTCTGGGATTGGGATACTCCCCGGTCTGCGCTCTACAATTTGTCTACGGTCACACGTGTAGATTAGCTCACGTGCGGCGTATAAAAAGGCCAGAGATACAAGGGCGGATTTGAGGACCGATATCGCGTCGGTTAGGTAAGGTTACCAGTTCTGAGGCGTGCCTATGTTGTTAGAAGGTTCATGTATGGACCAACTTTTCGGTGGCGTTGGTGGGAAATAATCTCAAGTAGATTAAGTGCTAGCCACTGCTGGCTCCTGATACATGTTGGCCTACTTTAGAGACGGGCATTCTGCGGTAACAGTACCATAATTTAATTATTAACTTAGGTTAATAAGCAAAAGAAAATACTAAAAGCTTGGTAACGACGGGACGCTGGCCAGCCATCAAAATTCAAAGGGGCACGGGCCATTACCCTCAGTCGAATAGACGGATTTTGGCCATGTCGAGACGCTGGCCTATGCGGCTGGAATGCATGCATCAATGAGATGAACTAGGGTACAGTGGGTCTAAAATAAAGCTAATGTTCGCCAAGACGGTTACTCTGGGGGTGCAGCTGTAAAAGACCTTGACTATCATAGTTTCTAGCAGGGGGCAAGAGCGGAGAAGTGCTCTCTTTCTCGAGAATGCTCACGGGTTTGAGATAAGAAATATTGGCCATGTGATAAAAGTGATTTGGAAAGTATCTGGGAAACCGCCAATCAGGCTTAAAAGTCCCAGCGGTATGGTGGATCGATGCCCCAATATGTATCCCGGTTGTGCATCTTTACATAGATGCAACGGGTTGTCGACAGGAATAAAATCCAAGATCCAAAGAAACGAGACAAGCCATTCTTGCTCACCCATATTCGTGCTGAGTACATGTGCAATTGTCTCGTTGTACAGGTACAGCGCACTGAGGACCACTGACAAGTATCCACGAAAGGACGCAATACCTTGTTGGCGATACGAGAATTTGGTCTAGCCAAGCAGGGTAATAAACTGTAACATATGTCTTCCGAAAGACCAAGCTCGTAATTTCATTCGCTTCGCTGCAGGATCTGAGAGAATATAACTTTCAACACTTGGTGCGCATACGAAGTACACTACGTAGTAATATTTGCGATTTAACCAGTTTTTGTTTGCTCCCTTATAATTAATTGTCAGATATCTTGAAGCCCAAACTGTCAGAGTTCGCTGCTTACCAAACATCAGGTGGCGCTCATGGTCAGAGAAAGTTTAAACCGTATTATGTATGCTAGTCTAGTTTGAGGACTGAAACTATTTCGCTATACCTTCAAAGTGACTGGATTTCGGTTAAAAAGCTCGTTTCCAACTTTGCATATGGCTTGTCACCCTGACTTTGGGACCAAGCGTAAATATCATACATCTCGATGTATCTCTACGGCTCACGAACTCCGTCGATAGAATTTTTCTGGAAGCCGTCACGCAGCAACCCGAGCTAGGAATATGCCTGTAAGGTTAAAATGGGGCCCTCGCAAGGATTGGGTCCGTATACGAGGTTCAGTAGACGACTGTGCGTGAATTATCTGGGCAAAAGAAAGGGATCCAAGCCAATCAAATCGGGCCACTGTCGCCCAACCCCTCTTCCGACACAGACCACACCGTATCTGGTGAATCTCCACTGGGGTAAAGACTGCAGAGGCGGTGGGGCCAAGCTGGGACATTTCTCCATGGGGCTAAATTGCGGCACTCTTTCTTGACCACCCTCTCGTGCTTTGCGCTGTTGACGTGATCAAAAAGGTGTTCTGCTTTGCTTCCAGAAGGAATAAAGTCGGAAAGACGGCCCGTTTTGCACAGACTGCAGCGCTTTCTTTTTCCAACAGACCTGCACACCAACACAGAATTGAGGTAGACCGGATTTCTAAATCCCTGCCATCTGACCCAATTACTCCCCACTTTTGCTGCCACCACTTCGAATCTCCGGTGCTAAAAGTCTTAGCTGAGCAAAAAGAACATGGAGACGGAAAAATTTGATTGGCTGGGGGAAGCATGGACCCACAAAAGCCCACACGTTACCACACTCTTCAACACCACCATTGTGACCATGATTCAGTCCGGAGTACTGGCACTGTGTGTCGTATGTCTGGACGTCCGATTCCGAAGTGACCAGGGTTTCGTAGTTCGAAGGCACTAAGAAACATCTAGTGATTCCGGAAAAAAAAGTAAGTCCTAGTCCTACGATATGCATGGAAGGCCAATTAATCGAAGGAGTGGCAAGACACAAGACCACCCATGTCGAAAATGCGAAGAGACTCGAGTTTTGCCAATGCGTCTCGCGCCTTTTCCTGTGTCCTGGGTTGTATTCATTATATTGCATTTTTGCAAGGGTGGCATGGGGACTCCAGCCGTTGAAAGGTGGAGAGACTCGAAATATTGGGGTATATCGTGGATCGCGCGAGGGAGCCTCCGTCGAATACATAAAGAGGGCCCTTCCCATCCTTCGGAATCAGTCTCCTTGGAAAGACATCGCGATCATCTTCTATCAATCAGCACTTGCAAGCTAGAAGGAAGCAAGGAACTTTCAAATTAGCTATCGCAAAAATGGCCGAAACACGCTCCTCCAGCGACGGCGCCAACAAGGAGTTTGGCGGCGTCGTCAAACACGAACAGGTCCACGGAAAGGAAGTCAACGTTGAGAACGTTGCTCTTGCCGATGCTCAAGCCCGTTCCAAGCAGAACCCATGGTCTGCTCGCTCGATGCAGTTGTACGCCTTCTGCTTGGTTGCTACCCTCAACTCTTGCATTAACGGTTACGACGGTATGGTCTTGGGTAACATCAGTAAGTTTGGCTCTTCAAATATTCGGATCACTTTGGACATCCTACTAACAAGGGGTTAGACTCCATGCAACCTTTCTTGGACTTTTTCGGTCTTCCAAAGGGTGGTGGTTCCCAAACTGGTATCTTCTTCTCGATCTACAACATCGGTGGTATCGTTGCCACTCCATTCGTCGGCCCCATGGTTGACATGTGGGGTCGTCGTTGGGGTATGGTTATTGGCGCTGCTCTTATTGTCCTCGGTTCTATCGTTCAGGGAGCTTCCCAGAGCAGGGCTCAATTCATCGTCGCTCGTTTCATCCTTGGTTTCGGTGTCAACATCTCTGCATCTGCTGGACCAGCCTACGTCGTCGAAATCGCTCCACCATCATGGCGTGGTGCCGTTACTGGTGTTTACAATACTTTCTGGTTCATGGGTGCTATCCCAGCTTCTTGGGTCAC
The DNA here is from genome assembly GCA_036971715.1 of Arthrobotrys musiformis. Lineage (NCBI taxonomy): Eukaryota > Fungi > Ascomycota > Orbiliomycetes > Orbiliales > Orbiliaceae > Arthrobotrys > Arthrobotrys musiformis. The sequence continues at coordinate 1,920,761 of JAVHJL010000008.1, forward strand.
CTACGGAACTGGTCTCCACATCCCAGACTCTGACAACTGCTGGAGAATCCCACTCTACCTCCAGTGTGTTTTCTCCGGTTGCGTCTTGATCTTCTCTCTCCTCCTCCCAGAATCCCCACGTTGGTTGTTCGCCAATGACCGTCACGATGAGGCTCTCGCTGTCCTTGCCAAGTACCACGGTGAGGGTGACCCGAACGATCCTATCGTCCAACTCCAGATCCGCGAGTTCCAGGAAGGTATCTCCCGTGACGCTTCCGACAAGAAGTGGTGGGATTACCGCGAACTCTTCAACAGCAAGGGCAATCTCTGGCGTATTCTCATGGTCTTCCTCATGGCTTTCATTGGTCAATGGTCCGGTAACGCTGTCATTTCGTACTTCATGCCTTTCGCTCTTGAGGGTGCCGGTGTCAAGGACCCAGATACCCAGCGTCTTCTCTCTGCTTTGATGACTGTCGTCCAGTTCATCTTCGCCCTTGTCGGTGCCTCCATTGTCGATCGATTCGGTCGTCGTACTCTCATGTTCTACGGTGAATGCATGTTCACCATCTACTTCGCTATCATCACTGCTCTCTCCTCCCAGGCTGATACCACCACCAACTCTTTCCCCAACAAGAACATGTCCAACGCCGTTATCACCTTCATCTACCTCTTCGGTGTCACCTACTCCATCACCATCACTCCTATGCAGGCTTTGTACCCTGTCGAGTGTCTCAAGTACGAAACTCGTGCTAAGGGTATGGCTCTTAACGGTCTCTTCATCGGTATTGCCGGTTTCTACAACTTGTTCGTTACTTCGATCGCCCAGGTCAACATTGGATGGAAGTACTACTACTGGTAAGTTTTTTCTTGTTGATTTGCATTCTTTTTTCTACGAATTCAAACTAATATCATCACAGGTTTATCGCTGAGAACGCACTCGCTGCCGTCCTCATCTTCTTCATCTTCGTTGAAACCAAGGGACGTACTTTGGAACAGTTGGACGAGGTCTTCAATGCACCAAACCCCAACAAGGCCTCTCGTTCCAAGCAACACGCCGAAATCGAGAAGGGTGTCGGCGCCGTCGCTGCTTAAAGGCTTCACTGTTCTACAATCGACGTCTGATTCGCAGAGTCTTTCATGTATACCTTTTTATTTGTGTTTAGGGTCTGGGGGAAGCAACAGCAGACCCTCCTATAGGCTGTTTTAGTATATACTTTCGTTTCTATGCCCGAAATATCCGACGTCCTAATCGAATCATTCTATATCTACCTTGAATTCCTCGTTTTTGTGAGATTTGACTATCCTGCGTATGTGTTTTCGTTTGTTAGGGATCCCTTGGTTTTCCCCTTAATAGTTGTTGTGTAATAGACCCATAGTAGCCGGGGGCCGTTGAACTTCAACCGACGGGATCCAACTCCGGCTCTACGTAAAATTAATTATGCTTATATGAAATTTCGTGTTGGTCCGCAGTTATTAACATTCGTCCCTGTCGAATACTGCGTCGGCTCTTGACCCGTAAGCTAGCGTATCACAAATACTAAAACACCCTTGTATACATATCCATCCTTGGTTTCACATGGGTTATAAAATATAGTCTTCTAGGCACACCTGACCCCATTTGAATGACGAACTCCTTTCGATTTGTATTAATGCGTATTTGGAGTAATTAAACATTAGTTTCAAGCGTTATAAAGCACACATACACTATAGTATCTTATCAAGTTTAAAATTTCAAGCCGCGCTGGCAGCTTCCTAGGCCTCCTGTGTTGTGGGTGTGGCATTCCATGAAACTTTTGTGCACCTGGGGTAACCTTGGCAGGAACCTTGCTTCTTGTAGCACAAAAGCATAATTAATTGTTGTATTTCGCAAAGCAACACAGGAAGTATCTCCTGGTGTATATTCTGGTTCGGAGGGTTGCATTAATTGGGAAGCTTGGACAGCACAAAGGATTAATTCGGACGCCGCGCCATCAGCCAACCCCAAATCTAATCTAACGTTGAGCTTGCGTCAAAATTTCATAAAAGAAAAATAATTATAACCAAGATGAAGCCGGTTATTAGGATCGATAATATTGGCGTTCATCTTAGTTTTAGGAATAGAGCTAAGGTAACGTCACGTCGTGTGATCCATCCAGTCATAGTGTTTTGGATTATAGTATTTAACCAGGTGAGGAAATGAGCTCGTTACGAGAATTGGTCCGGCGGTGCAGGAAGTGGAAAGAGATAGCGGCCCTACAATATCCTGAGGGATACAAAGCCGAGGGCTGTCTACACGAGTCATCAGCATCACCTCTTAAAATCTTAGCTCGCTCACAGCTTATCTAGTATCGCCGTATCCAAAGCCACCCGAGACTATTATTCTAGCTGCTGAGTGAATAAAGGAATTAAAATTGCTCTAGCTACAGCACTACCTTGGTGCTTCCTATTGAGGGAGGTCATACAAATACGGGCTAGTTCATGAACCATATATGCATACCCTGGTAGCAATGCCTATCGATATAATGAGAATTTGAGGGATTCACCGAGCTCCCAGATATCAAGGCTTGAGCTCAAAGTTTGCAGAAGTCCTCAAACCTGCGCTGAGTTCTCAAAGGCCTTCGCCGCAACACCGAACCCTCAGCCTCGCAAATCAGACTGTGGCTCAATACCACCAGCCCCTTGAAATATCTAGCTTCGTAATTGCGCAAAAGGAAGTCGTCATTTGGTGGCTCGGAAACTCGGATGATATCTCCTCTTTTGATCGGTCCAGGCCTCTGCTCAAAGCCTATCGATACGGCGGCCTCTACTCATTTGCAGGCGGCTGGCCGGATGAGGAAAGCGTAGATGAGACTGACTAGTCTGAATCAAAAGGGCGGCGTGCGTGCCCTTGCCCGCCATCATGATCATCCGGGTCTCGGTCGAGGGGACGTCCCAGAGGTATCGCGGGGGCCGCCGCGATGTAGATCACCAGGTATTCTGAACCATGTCTAGTTGGGTCATCGGTGGTTGATTGAAGTAGCCGTGACGAGGCCCCTCTACTCGCCCAGGCTGCGGGGTTGCAGCTGGTCAGGTCAGGATATCGAGGAATTCACCAGGATATTAATCTAAACTTTCAACTAGTCTCCTACAGTTCAAGGAGTATCAAATGACTGCATGTATTTGTGTATTTGCATTACATTCTGGCCTGCTCCCCGAGACCCTTCTTGCGGGGCTTCTGGTTATGCCCCGCAGCTTGCAATGCCCCAAACCACTGTTATAGTTTCTCGATAATTTCCAACCGCCAGCCCTGCCCTTAGGAAATTCAGCCACCCAGTTCACCCAGCGCTTGTGCGTGCAAATGTATCTCCACCTTGACCTGGCCAACCTTTCAGTACCTTACTTACTGTCAACTATCTTATCTCTGCAGTGCCCCTTCCTCATCTCATCGGGTTACTTTTAGCAACATCACGATGTTGCTGCGGCAGCGGCAGTTGTTGTGGTGATAGTGGGTGGAAAAGAGGCGGCGGATGGGGCAACCACGGCGGCACTACGCACCCCACCTGTAACCGTTCCATAGAAAATTACATTGCAGGATCTCATACCTCGGGGAGAGGCAGGGCCGAGCTCCTAACGACGTGAATCCTTTATGAACTAGGAATGTGTATCAATAATCTCTAATTCCCAAGAATTAGCAAATCCTTTAACAGAAAAAAGGCTGTCTAAAAAACAAAAAGAGCTGTGTTGAAAAGTACTAACCTCTAAGAGGTGATTCCTGCATAATTGCTCCAACGCCCCATTCGCTAAGGTCCTATAATATAATACTACACCTGATCAAGTACATATCGCTAAAGTTTACCCTTCTGTGTCATGTTTTACGGTTGTAATATCTAATATAGGCCGTCGTATCACTGAACTAAGTTAGGACAGTCAGAACCTATAATACTAATAGCACTTTGGCAAGTGATTATCAACTATTAAGTTGCTCTTAGCTACCTTTTAGCTTAACTGCCCATAATCGCCAGAAAAGCCGCTAGGGTTTGCCTGCTGCAGTGGTCTGATGCATCCTTGGTCCGAATCCGAAAAGAAAAATATTGACTTGATCACTTTCGATGTCTTTCTTCGTCTCCACTATTTGGGCCAACTTCACATGCACACTGCCGCATTTCGGGGTTTGAGGCTGGCAATACGGCATTTACCGATTTCGTCTAGCCAAGCGTATTCCTCCCTATCAATTCCTATCATCCTCCCACCCCCCTCCCCCTGCGCGAGTAGCAAGCAAGTTGGTAGGTGCACTAGCACATACTGTGCATGTCTAGACCCTTTGAGTTGCCTCCGTTCATTTCTTAGATTGCTACCTGTACGCTAGATCCACACCACGAGGGATGTACGTCTGTGTACGCACATACATTAATGATCGATGCCGTCTTCCGAGTCCGAAATTTTCTCAGCCTAAGCTTTAAGATTAGGAAATTTAGGAGATTTATTCATAAGCAAATTCTCCGATCACAAGAGGGGGTACCGTCAATTTATGAGGGAGGCCAAGGGGATATGACGATGGCGATGGAGTAGAATATCTGCCTACTTTGGCCGTCATTTCTGTGCCGTCTGCACACCGTGTAATTTGGCAATATCAATATCCTATCACTAAATAAAATTATAATTCGTTTAGATGTTGGAGTATAGCACGCATTTAGTGCGTAATAATGCATCGGCTGGTAAATTACTTCTTAAGCAACCATAAGCTAAAAATACCTGAAGGCGACTACTAATACTAAGGCCGGTAAGATTACTCGAACAAGCAATTTTCTTCATAGTTGTTTTTTTCTTCTCTTCCTCTTTTTTTTTTTTTGCAGTCTGGAACCGGACTACTTTGTGGTGTGGTGTTTCCCCAAGTCTCAAGTTCCGTGGGCACAAACGAAAGTTCTGCCCAGGCCCAGCTTCAGCTCGTTTTTGTGGGGGTCCGAAAAAGTCTATTCCAAAACTAGACCAAAAATCAACCATCGTGGCGAGGAGCATTTTGACGAAAAATTGTTAGCGAGATAGGCTGGGCTTGCGAACCAGCCCACCTTCGTTGTTAGCTTCAACGCCAGCAAAAAACTCAGACTTGCATAGCAGCTATATATGCGATGCAAGTATAGTTCACATGTTTAAACCATGTTTCATGCCCTTGAAGCCCTTCAACTAGTTTGGCTTTTTTTCTCTTGCCAATGCAGATGAGCATCGAAGGCATCACACCCGCGAATTCGCTAATAGGCCAGAAGCGAGGCTAATCGGGTTATAGTTGGGTAAATGATAAACTAAAATGTGTAATCTGTGGGTTCGAGACCCTGTAGTAGTGGTGCTCTGGATAAGACGAGGGGCAAAAACAAAAGGGTCCTTCGGAAAAAGATGTACCGGGCGAAAGAAAAATAAAAAATAACGATAGAATACATTGCACATACGATCGTTTCTTCTTCTTCCTCACCTCGGCCAACATTGGGTTTATTTCGTGATCGGAGAGGTACATCGATGCATCAATACTATTCCATAGCTAGTAGCTCGTCCGTGAATAAAATTTCTTTTCTTTTCTATCGCCCTCCGGTCCAGTATTTCGAGTACCCGTGCCGTCTTTTGCTGTACGGACACGTAGATTAAGTCTATCAATGCAATGGATCTAGACTGAACGATAATAACGGCAAAAATAATGAGTTGCATGCCGAGTGCGAATAATTCATTATACCAAAATTGGTGTGATCCCGACAACGCCTTCGTTATTGATTAACGGCCCGCAGAATATCTCTGTGTATCGATAACGTATCAATAGCTTGCAAAATTTATGCTTATATCTTTTTTAAGATGACGAATAATATTCGTTGTCCTAACAAGTATTTTGCGGGCTTAACTCTTTGAAACAGGGGCGGTAATAATGTGGTTCGTGGTATAGCTCAGATACCACGAACTCGGGCCGTTGATTTGGCCAGGCGAGTATGCTAATGTATACGCTTTGGCTAGTATACCGCGTGTACTTTGCTTTAGTCTCGGGATAGTTGAAACCCACGAGGCAAAATATGTGGACATAGCTGTTCCGTAGTCCGCATATGGGCACCTAACCCAAAAAACAAACGAATTATATTGCCAAAATCAAAAACTACCACCGCACTTACCAACTTATTCCTCTTGATACTAACCTGAATAAAGGCAGAGGTCAAAAACTACCTCTTTTGGTCACCGCTCAAGCCCAAAGAGAAAGCAAAAAAAAAAAGGAAAAAGGAAAAAGAGCTGTCGTACTGGCCTGCAGAAGGCCTGAACAAGATACAGATGGGCATACATAATATGTATGTACATGTGTCTCTACATTTCGAGGGATTCTCCACAAAAGGGATCGGGCCAATCGCTGTTTTTGCGTGGCGAGGGCTACAGATCGTACGTACTCGAGGACTGATGCAAAGCTGCAATAGGTATAATTGTCAAAAGGAGGCGGCTACCACAATAATGGGAGGTCGTTAATGCCTCGGGTCCCAGCAAGGGAAACGATTGTATCTCGCTCGCTAGTTTAGACTACCCTAGCTCCCGTTCGATTCCCCTTCACCGGATCGGAGAGGTGTGGTGCACTGGAAATAAAGGGGAGAAATGCAGGTGCTCGGGTTTGCGTGTTGCTTCTTCTAAAATGCAACGTCCTCCGTTGATTCCCGAGGTATTCATCGGCTTCTTAGGATCCCGTAAATGCCTGTTTCAGTAATTTTGGCTATCCCGGGCCCTGGGGTGTCGCCGAATTACCGAAAGAGGTAAGATTTTGCTTTTCGTCAAGAAGCAAATCTCTCCTAGAGGGAATTACGAAACTCAAAAGAAGAAACGTGGATCGGAGTGGGAAAAAAGCAGTTTAATATTTGGGTGCTCGGGGTGACAAAAACAAAAGTGCCCCGGTTGTTCAGGTTGAATTCCCTCGGAAATCCGAACGCATCGAAAGAAAAGAAAGGAAAAATTGTGACTAACAGAAAACGGTCGTTCACAGGCTGCAAGTATACAAGAGTGTGAAAGAGACCAAAAAGAGGCGCCGCCATGATATCTTGTGCCCTTTCCTGTTTTGTGATAAGCGCAGATGTGAGCCCGCCCAATCGCCAACTTTCCTTGCATAACACCGCTAAAAGATGCATGACACAGAAAAACCTAAGAACCAAAAACGCCATCTCTAAGCACATGCCCCATTAAACGAATTATCATGCCATAATGTCGTGAAAAAGGCTAAAGAGTAGAAGAAAAGGAAAGAAAAAGTATCCCATGAACATGTTCCCCGATCTGGCTTAGAAGACAAGAAAGAAACATACGGAAAGAATCTAAAGAACGCCCAGCAACTTTTCAAACGCCTGTTAACCGATTTTGAAACAAGAATGCCCCTAAAATAGTTGTGTCAACAGCGTGACCTGCAGTTCAATGGAAGAGGTCGTTGGTTTCCGCCACAATTTCCAAGCCTAAGTGAACTCCCAGACGCCACTCATACGATTCCAAAAGCCAACGAATTCCATTGAATCTATACGTTGAGATTTTTGCATGAGCTCCCACACGATTGTACGGAAGTAGACATCCCGTTCGTCCAACAACTTTTCAAGGACTTGCTCATATGTCATTTCGTGATAGGTACCGTCACCGGCGATTATTTGGAGGCGCCGATCCGGGAAGATATTGTCCTTGGCAGTCGCCACTTCCTTTTGAGAGGCTGGTACCTGCATGGGAGGTTGGATATCCGTTGCTAATTCGGATGCTGTCTCGAGGTTGGTTGCATCCCCACCACCAGGTTCAACATTTTCCTTATCCCTAGCATCATGAGAAGTAGCACTCGGAGTAATTTCGGCCATTTCGCTCAATTCATGGTACAGAGATTCGCTCGTTGGAGTGATCCGATTCAAGTTGAACGTGAGCCTCCAACGCTCCGCAGTCTCGGCCCATCCCCCAACTGGAATTTCGACACTATAAATTTGCTGTATCTTTTCAGCCTGAACTGGGTCAAGAATGAATTGGTCGGGCGTGTACCCGATTTCGTTATTGAGAATGACTGGCTTGTATATCTGATTGAACGAAAAATCGTCGATCTCCTGGCCAGAGGGTTCAGGGGCGAATTGGGCCATCCCATGCGGAGGCGTGTATGCGGGAATAGGTGAGAACGCTGGCAGGGGGGCAGCTTGAGCCTTTGCTCTTCTAACTCGCTTTCGTTGACCATTCTCATTCGTTCGAGGTCGACCTCGTTTTGGAGGAACATAGTCCGGTTGAGCCATAGCCTGTATTCGTCGTTGGCGTTTAGAACCTGGGACGATTGGTCTTCCACGCCCTCGTTTAGCGGGTATCGTAAGCGCTAAAGAAGCACCATCTGCCGAGTCTTCGCTAGAGGGTGGTAGAAGGCTAGTATTACCACTCAAGACACCAGAGGGGGCCTCGATGTTGTCTTCTTTACCGTACTTTAGGTTGGAATTCATTCGCGAAAGACAGTTACCAGCAGAGCCAGCTCCAGCACCGCAAGCTGCAGCGTATTCTTCTAGGTCAATAGTCTTGTCGGAATCGAAGTAGCTACCGTCGGCACGGGCGTCCGGGTCGGTTTCATGTCTAAATCCAACCGATTTAGCAAAAGCCTGGGGCATCGAAAGCGGTCTCCTGCCGATCCCTCCTATATTTTCGAGATCGATGCCCTCATCAAGATCAGACCCGGCAGAATTTCCAGACGTTTCTGCAAGCGGGAAGCGACCCATAGAACAATATTCGCTACGGCCACCGGTAATTGGTGCCTTTCCCTTTCCCTTTCCCTTCGATTTGGTGGCCTCGAAGCTAGGGGTGTTACCAAAGTTAACGCTTCCCGCTTTGAGTGCAAGCTTGCCTCTCTGTGGACCGGCGGTGGGTATAGGGGGATCCAAATGCGCTTCCGGGACTAGTCGGCCAGTGGGAGCAATTTGAGCTCCTGGAGACATGCCAATGAAGCCGTACTCCCCATCGACACTTGGGAGGATGAATGAACCTGCCTCAACTGTGCCGACTAGATTTTGGAATGCCTCGTAGTCGGAGCTACCGGAATTTTCAAGATGAGGATCAATCACCAGCCCTCCCCCAATCAAATTAGGGTTGGGATTAAGCAGATGCTGGTCGATGAACGCCTCATTATATTGATCGTAAAGCTGGTATCCAGGAGCTACCGGCAGAAATGGAGGAGTGGAGTCATGCGGGAAGAGCATAGATGTGGATATAAATCCAGAGCCGTCATCCAGTTCATGAGGTGCATCCACCTCGTCGTCATATATGGAATGCAATTCCGAAGCTCCAGGGAGAAGAATAGCAGGGTTCATGCCAAACTGGGAGATTTCTGCATTCCACTCCTCGAAGAAATCTGTCCCATCGTCATCACCGGCCTCTGGGGGGCCTCCAACGCTGAGATTGAAATCGACAAGAGGGCCGAGGGACCCGTTGGCATCCAAAATCTCGTTGAAGTCATCATTGAGATTTGCCATGATGATGTTTCTAACATCGTGAGCACCATTAGTAAGAGCGTGCCTGAGCGTGCAAACCAAAGGGCCTGCATCCACCTGGGCAGGCGGATAGATGCATCTGACCATGGCACTTACCAGTTGCCAATGCACGTTGGGCTTATTATCAGAAGATTATATAGAACTGCAGTGCCACTAGGCGCCACCTTGAAGCCACGAAGGCGAGCTGGGAGATTGGAGAGTGCTGAGGATGGGTTTGCTTGATGCGATGGAAGCGATAGTGCGGGGAGGTGTTGATGGAAGAGTGAAGGTGGCAGGTGGAGGACGTGCAGGCAGATTCCTGACAAGATGCTCGTGGCGGCCATTATTGCTGTCATTTTCGAGTGGTCGACCGGGCACTCGAGTAGCGATCCCAACTCCGTCGAGGGGAGTTGGGATGGCAATTGAGGAGAACTGGGCGTGCAGTGAGCTGCCATGCCGTCTCAGCAGAGAGTGTGGTATCTAGGAAAACGGGCAGTTAGCAACTGGGTTGGATGGATCCGCACGTCTACACAAGTAATCACCGAAATATGAAATGAGTAATTCTAGGCTATTGCCGCCTGGATACATAGTAGGTGGGCAGGTAGGTGGGCAGTAGCAATGGGCAGATAGGCTACTCATCAGGGCCGAAACATCACTTACATTTTCTTCCACTTTGGCCAGTCAGCTTCCCTTTCCCTCCTCTCCTCGATCCAGCTCTCATCCAGCAATCCAATACACCCTGTGACGAGATCGATCTTATCGACCTTGAGTATCTTCGTCTTGAAGAACAGCTTGTATGCGAAGTATTCTACCAAAAGCATGGGCACTGTCAAATATTTCATCATGAAATTCTTTATATCAGGCTTCCAGCTATCTGTCGTGAAGAGGGCTGTCCATAACACTGCCAGGAAGACGACAATATTCAAAGAAAGCCCAAGGTATGACCCGAATATCCCTCCCTGAGACCGGTAGGCCAACTGATCTAGGGAGTTTCCTTGTGCCTTCCAGGCGGCCCGGAACCGGATATGGCAGAGACATATCGAGCCCCAGGTGAAGAAGGATCCTAGTCCGCATATAGACAGCAACCAGTTGAAAACTTCACCCTCCGTCTCGTATCCGAGGGCTGATACATATGCTATAAAGCCGAAAACCAATGTGAGCAGCGTAGCTCTCATCGGCCGCCCTTCCCTGTCAATAAACCTTAGCGCTGACGGACCCTGTCCTTGCTCTGCTATTGCTGCGATAACGCGAGAAGATGCATAAACGCAAGTATTTGCTACAGAGAGCACTGATAATAGAACGACCCCGTTGAATATGTCAGGAAGGTACATTATTCCCGCGCTTTTGATGGCGATAACAAATGGAGACGTCGACTTTCCTTCCGAAAGCAGTCGAGGGTCGTCGAACGGGACCAAAAATGTAACGATGAGAAGGGATATCAGATAAAAACTGGTCAGGCTGGCGTAGGTCTTTTTTGTGGCGGTTGGGATCGATCTCCGAGGGTTTCTTGTCTCAGCGGCAGCGAGCCCAAGAAGCTCAAAGCCGCCAAACGAGAAAGCTGCATTTACAAAAACCGATACCACCCCAGTTATTCCATTGAGGAATGGCCCTGGCGGTTTTGACCACGTCTTTGCCCCAAGATAGCTCCCCTCTGGGCCTCCCGCAACATCGATGGTTATACCGAGGATGATGAAGCCAATGATTGCAAAAACTTTTATAGTGGTGAAGATATTCTCGATCTCGGCGTACACTCTTATTCCAAACAGGTTGAAGCAGACTATCGCGACGAAGAATACCGTCACCCAGACCGCCCGAGGTGCTACCGCGTCCATATTCCAATAGTCCAGCACTGTCACAGCGACAACTAGCTCGAGCGGAAGTGTTACCGCCCAAGATAACGCATAAGTATAGTTTTGCGCAAACCCCCATGCTGGGTCTATAAATCGGATCGAATATGCTGCGAAAGAGCCCGCGATGGGATACACTACAGCGAGTTCCGTGAGAGCTTGCATAGTGCACCACATCAGTACCGCGACGAAAGTGTAGCACAACATAACTGCACCGGGGCCGCCAGTCGCCAATGCCGCTCCTGAACCTGAAAAAAGACCGCTACCTAATACAATGGAACCCAAAGCCGTTAGCACCAACATATCGATTACGCGACCTTCTAACATATAAATATATATATACCTATACAACATCCAAGCACGATAACTTGCAAGTGCCTGCTGCCTAGCTTTTTACTCAGCGGCGCATTGGCGGTGTTGAACGCCGCCTTGAATGGATCTGGCAGATTATACCAGTTCTCGGCCAACAACGAGCCGTCGCTACTAGACCCGCCGGATGTGTAACTTGGATGACGTTTGAACCCATCTTTCCAGTCCGAAATCCTCTCCTTTATACGGGCGGACAGTGGGGTATCGTGCTCGCTAATAAGCGACGGCGGGTATGCGATACTATCGTGTCTGTGATCATAATACTCGAGAGCACGCCCCCATGGCACAGCTCCTGATGGAAGTGGTGTCCCTGAACCATGTTGCGATTGTTGGTCCCGGTCGGCTGTTGTTGGTGTCGGGGGAACGAGCGCCATGCCTGACTTTTAGCGGATCGTAGGGAGAAATAAGCAGGGTATACACAACGCTGGCGCGATAGCGTCACAGCTCATTGCGACCGTCGAAGGCTTTGAGAGTCGAATTTGAAAGCGATATGAAGGGTTTTCGAGATTCAAAGACATAGTCGACGGGAAATAGTCGGGTGGGTATTTTTAGGAGAGAACCCTTTTCTTGGTCTTACTTTAGTGCGCAGCCCCAATTTACGTGTGTTCCTTTTCGTTGATTCGATAGGCATCCAGATAACCGGCTTTCCCTGGCGAAGAGATCTTGGGGCTGAGATGAGCGGGCGAATACTAAATTGCCATTTCGGCTTATCGCCTTGAGAAATTCTTGGTTATCATGGCATTGACGGATGTGGCATGCAGTGTTCCTCTTTGAGAAAGAGATAAGACTAACCACCATCCCGATTTAGGTAATTTTCTTTTCAAATATTTTTCCTTCTGGGGATTCCGAAAGACAAAAAAATTCAGAATGATAAATCAAATAAATTAAGATGATGAGAATATTCGAACGCCGTATGTCTTCTTACTGGCATTCGCTTCGCCATTCTGACATTGCCGCCAGCCGAATTGCTCCTTTCGCCTAAACTGCTTAGAACGAAAGCTTATTGCCCAGTGCCGTCTTATTCAAATTCAAGCGAGACTTAAATATCAGTTTGCACAGTGCACCAGATGCCCTCAGGCGACCCCAGACAGGGCAATATATATATAAATACTAGTCTCGTTCCCAGACGCCGTAGGAAAGGCGTTTCTAATAATACTTGCAAACAAGTGCCCAAAAGTCGCTTGTCAATCGGCTGCACCCACGATCCAGGAAGCTTATATCTTGATAACATAGGCAGACAATAGTTTCACCCTTGATCCATGACAAGCACCGGTCAGACGGATGTTGTCGAAATACGCCCCACGTATTTTGATAGTAATAACATGCACAAAGGAATCTGAACAAATAATTTTCTTTTTTTCCCTAGGGCTCAAAGATACCCATAAATTAATTCCATGTCAGTTATTATTATTTTTTTTTTTTGCACATACGTGCACATATAAATTGTGCGAATTAGTGCTACTAGTTATTATAGGGACGTGACAACTGCACACGCGACCGTCACTACCAAGACCCCTCGACGTCTTGGAGCAAATAGTTGATCAGCTTATTAGGCGCCCAGGCCATTTCAGTGTGTTCACATTCAATACATTTCAGTCCGCCCTACAAAGTATTGGGATTTATGTCAAGAGCCTGGGGCCGGTGAAAGAGGAATGCAACGTGTACTGTAGGTTTTTCGGGTTCGCCTAGTGAAGCTATAGAACAAAGGCGAGATCAAATTTAGATAAATGTTCAGTCGCTAGCTAAGTAGGTGGTAGAACTTCGGCCAGCTCTGGTATATGAGACAAAGATAGAACGCCAGTGACGCCGTATTAGAACTGGTCCCATGGGCAGGTAACCCAAACTTTAGGTCTGGGTTTTCTTGTACGTGTGGTCACGTCGCATGGAAGCTAGCATAGCTAACTAACGAAATTCGAAGTAGACAGAGCTGCAGAGATTTACAAAGGGGGATTGCGGGAATATTTACAAGAGCTGAAGCCATCAATTCTTTGTTTGGGCAGCTGGGCCGTCTGGGGAAGGTGGTTGCGAGGGAGGGGAGCCTAGCAAGCACAAGGGGTGGTGAAAACTTGTGAGTGGCAATTAATTCAACGAACCTAGCTAGATATTGACTTGCCTACTCGCCTACTCGCCTACTCGGGACACAGTTACCAACGACCTTTGGTCCCGCGGCCTATGGTCTTGAAAAAATCTGCACCGGTTGTATCTCAATGCATGGTGAGGGTCTTGGCCATAATCGGGTAGGCTTACTTTCATAGATAGAACTGGGGTAGGTCATAGGAGTGGCCGGTTCTCTGGTATGTTGAAGAACAAAGCCGGGCGAGTTGCGAATTCATGAGGTAGTAAGTATTGTTCGGCCAAGGTGCATACTGGGGGCACCTGGGCCAGCTTGAGTTTAGGAGGTAAAGGGCATGTAGATGGGAGTCGACTTGCCATGCATTGATCCTACAAAAGCGGGTGGCCGGTTAAGTACGCCATAACTACAGTGTTAATATACTTTGATAACATCATATATATATTCACAGCTCTATAGAGGCGGTTCAAAAAGGCCTCTTCATCACGCCATTATCAACTAGCCTTCAGTAAGGCCAAACCGCCTTCTTGACCTCTGGAGCAGCTTCGAGTTCTAGGATCCTAAATGTAAAACTTAGGTGGCGTATCCCCAAATTTCAGGCGCAACGATTGAAAACCCCCGATCGACTGGAACTCAGAGCTTCCAGCTGAGACAAACTTAAAAATATGTACTGTATTGCTATTGTTACTGTATGGGGCAGCTGTTTGTCGGACGTCCGCGATTAGGGATAACGGCACCCCCGCTCTTCGAAACTTCATGAGGCGTGTCATAAATTTTCAACGTTGATCAATGTGTATGCTCCATAGCTCTAATGGAAAGGTTTGGCGATTAAAATTGCAAATCCTTATGGGTCATCAAGCAATGTAGCACAATCTCTCAAGTTTTCTGGCGAGCATAATGGGGCGCTCCTTTCTATTTCGAAACCATAAGGTACAGCCAGAAGCTGGAAGTATTTGGTCAACGGCACAAAGCGCCCCTCTGCACCCTTAGCATATATATATGTATGAGGACCCACACGGCATTCAAGAGGCCCATGCCTCCCCCACTATGGCCAGATCCTCAATTTGTCGGGGGAAATGTTCCCGACGATTTTTGTAGGTTATGCATATGCGTTGATTTTGTTGCAACGTTACCTACTGCACTATTGTCTAAATATCTTATTGTTATAAGATTTGAGTTTGTACAGTTACCTGTTACCTTCCTAGGTATATCTTGTTCGGTTTACAGAATGTTAAGCCTTGTGACTTCGACGACGCGACTTTCCAATTGAGTTTCCGGAACTGTCACAAAATCCGTAGTTTAAGATTATAGAATCCTGTGTTGTGCCTTGTAGATAGCTTATGTCGATCGACGAAAGTATGCGAATATCACAATTAGTCGACTCTTTACCTAGTTACTAATGCGATATATCGATATTGTCGATTTAGCGTATGGCCACGTTTAAAGTTCATTAAATATAAACGTGCGAGTTATTACGGATACTAAAGTTTACTATTGAGACAATACAGGAGAATAAAACTTCGGATTCTAACTAGTTCGTGTTTGATAGCATAGCCTGTCCTTTTCGGGTCCTAAGATATGTATACAGCTGATATTATAGATCATGCAGGCGATTTATGTATACTAGCGACGGCTTACCGGTAGGAGCCAAGGTGTCGGCATTCATGAACCAGGATAACCCGGTATTCACGAAAGTTTTCAGGGGACTTCTATCCCAGGCTTTGGTCGTCGTCCCGAGAGTCTCGTGTGACTAGAATTCGTTCCGACCTCGCCTTGCCAGGCTGAGAGTCGGAATTTCAGATCATACGAGCTCAGAATTCTCAAGTGTTGGAGTCCGGAGTTTATGTTCTGACATCATGCATGATCGTGTCCTTTGTTCATGCCCGAGTCCGACTCTCCCGAGTTCCTAGATGCCTGAAGTCGCAGTCGGTCTGCAACTAGGCGAGACCGCATCTCTGGAGTCGATCTTTAACCCGCGCTGATATGCATGGCCCTTCGAACCCTGCTATAATTACTACATAAATTAAATACAGCTGACGGGACAGTTGTTTGGAGAGGGGGGCTCGAGGGTTGAGAGGGATATATCAATTTTTGATAACAAGGCCGCCCGGGGTATGCTGGGCCGTCCACTGCCATGGGGTATGGCAACTCAGGAGTCAAGGGTGGGGCTCAAAAATTACCATTTCTGGTAATTTTCTGGACCTTGGGCTGCGTCCTGTCATGCACAGGTGACAGCCGGGATGCACGCCCGCATCGGCAAACCCGCCGTCACCTTGCATTGGGCCTTGGGGCATGGGCCCCAGTAAATATAATTGGTGTATTCTTCGAGTCAATTTTCTTCAAGAGTGTGCGAGGTCGAATTTCGGTTGACTGATGAACATTGAGAGGAAAGTACTGACGAGACGCCTCTGGTGTGCACAATGCATGTAGAGCCGTGCACTTACATCCCGTTAGCTGTCAACGCCCTCGCCAAAGACGCCTCAAAAAAAACAAGAAATTGGACAATTTGTGAATAATCCAGGATTGCCGCACAATAAACTCCAGCTAATGAATGCACGGGATCGCACTCGGAAATCCATTTCCATTCACGGTATAGAATACAGCTGAATGCCACCTCAATCCGAATCGCCCACGAATCGGGAACGCCGGTTCTTCTCTAATGATGAAGCCTTATCGCTTAACCTACGTGCCGGCGGTGACCCGATGCACGCCAGATGTTTTGTGGGATGTGCCTCTAGGCTGGCTTCTCAAAGAAATGCGTCATATATTTGCTCATCGGTATAATCGCTTTCGGAAATCTAGGTCATCAGCGGTACCCAAGATGGGAAAAGTCACCACCCATCCACTGCTGTTAGCTCGGATATAACAATCTTTTTGTACTAAAGTTCGTTAGCTTAGGCGAAATCAACACTAAAACCAGAGATGACCCACCGCTAGCTCTGAGGCATGATGGGATTTCGCGATGGGAAATCTCGAAACGGGAAGTGGTTGTTCGTAGTATGCCACAGTTAGCTGAGCCACATCATAAATGAGCAATGCAATGGCACCATGGCCTGATACCTTTCCCCCAACGAGGCGGCGCATAAGGCCAGTCGACACTAGTAAACAGCTAGCAGTACTAGGCCAGCGTTGATGAGACATAGGCCAACACCTGCTGGCATGGCTCTTTGCATGTACAGTATCAGGGAGTCCTTGAGTGCTGCGTCGAACCACGTCGAACCAGCCCCGCGTTCGAAATGTAGCACAACACTCGGTCGAAGACTCAACCCAATACCTGTAGAGCTGATTTCCCCACCACACTAGGACGCATACCAGAACACCATCAGGGGTCTGAATCTCCACAATGCCTCATTGGAACCTTTTCAGGCGAGAATGCCATCGTGTTTTGTTTATTTTGGAATCCCGTCTTTCAGGTGTCATATAGGTACTTCATGACGATGTACCTCTCTATCGGGGCCTTCGGGCTTCGTTATCGTGGGTCGTCCCGTGGCCCCTGGCTTTTTCTTTTTCTAATTATCTCTCGCAAATTTTCGAGATAATCGATTGTGGTGTGGGCTAGAGTGGCAGTGTAAGCAACCGGAGCGACCAGAAATACGAGAATGCTTACGAGAATGGCTCTGTGGACCCAGAGACTAGCTCGGGGTCCTGGCGCAATTACCCTCGGGATTCTACAACGTATTCCAAGAAATACGTTCTAGGGATTAAATTTAGGAGACTCGAGAAAATGAAATGTATGTACGGCGATTGTGTAAGGATCCCTAGAAGATCTCCCATCATTGAGAGAATCAAGGACTGTGCATGTGGCTGGCTGAGAATGGGGTATTGTAGTCTTTTTGTGGAGCTGTCATTAGGCGACGATTCGTTTGATCTACCCCCGTCTTTATACCAACCGGCATTTTTTTGTTGTTTTGGGTTATAGATTTGAGATTTTGTTTGCTAGGCAAGCTTACGTTATTATGCCGAGAATAGGTTGGAGGTTGGTACCTCATCCTTGCCCTCCCTCCAATATGCACATCGCGAGTTTGGAGATATTTTCTCCCTCACAACATGCATATCATATCTAGGAGAACGAAAGCTGATTTGACCGTATCGTGGATTTGACAGGATCACCCCAGGAGGCGGAACATGCGGACGGCTAGGTGCAGGCAGGCCATACGTTTGTTTCAAAGCGCTATTCGGGGTTTCAAGGACAGGCCTTTGACATGATCATAGTCACGGGTCATATAGGCAGTAACAGTGAACTGGCATGTCGGGTCCTATTTACAGAATGTCTTAGAATCGAGGAAAATGTCTCACCCAGTTGACACACTTGGCTCTTTTTTCCTTCCATGAAATCCACAGCCAACCTTTTGTGGTAATCCCCGACAATACCTTACAAACCCAATACGAAGTGTGCTCCAGTCTTCACAGACAATGTGCATATTAGGATTTCAAGGTTCTGCTTTCTGCTGGGGGGTTACAGAGAGTGTGCATACGTAGGTACACTGCTCCAGCCGGGGTGGCCTGGGACTCAGGCCGGAGAAGTCCCGTGGTACCGAGGATGGGTTCCGTGGTGCTTATATCGGGGGTTGTTTTGGGTAGGGAATCACCAGGATCATAAGACTTCGCTCTCGATGTAACCAGGTTTTCGTGCACCAATATTAATATATTTAATAACCACGGGAGGATCGAGGGTGCCCATGGCCATACGGACGGAATAATTGAAAGATATGCTGATTAACTAATTGGACGATAGATCCTGGTCCGGAGCTTAACAATTCGAGGCGAATAGTTCCCGCAAGGATTGGGTAATGTAGTATCGTCGTCGAGACATTATGTATGGTATAAACCTTGAAACGAGGAGTTTAAACAAGAATATACTTCGTTTGAGGACTACTTTTGGGTATACTTTCAAAATTGCGAAGCTCTCGAGGCTAGTGATAGTGTGTATACATCCTCAGTCCTAGTACAAGGAGAAAAAAAGAGAAACCCTACCCCGATACCCTTACAAACTGATGCCCTAGCTCTATGGCTGCCGCGGCAGGAGTGTATACCTAGGTATACAACTACGTCTGCTAAAGGCTTAATTAATCTTGTTTCGGAATCCACTATAGTACTATCGCATATTTTGGCCGCATATATGCCTACTGTATATCATGTCGAAGTGTTAGAGAGGAGAACCTATATTCTGCGTAGCTTCCCTTTGCCATTTTTAGGTACTGTCGACGCGCTATGAGACTAATTTTGCGACGATCAAGGCGGTCTCGGTCGCGGCCGATTTAGAGGATTTTTCCATTACGATATCGTACGACAAGACATGCATACGGGCCCTTATGCCGAAATCTTATACGTACACCCAAGCAAGATGCTTATTCTGAGGCAATGCGACAGCATCACCACTCTAGCAAAGTATTTTAATAGCTAATAATCACTTAACATAAGACCTAGTACAGGTGCGTAAACTCTATGAGTTAAATTTGGGGAAATTTATAAACATAGGCAAAGGGCATACGCCAGCGCTCTGCACCGAGCGGATGTCCTTATAATTATAGCTATATGTATTGTATGAACAACGATCGCGAATTAGCCAGTAACAAGCGAATCTAGCTAGTTAGCTACAAATTTGGCCCTCAAGAGTTTGGAATGAAAAGTATTTACATTGTTTGACCCCCAGCTATAGCGCTAGCATTATGGGAATCGGTCGGATTCGATCTAAGGGTCAGCCCTGTCTACGTACGATCCGCGTATTTGCACACACATATACATGCATATATATAGGCCAATGAATGTTTTCCCTACTGTAATAACTGTTGGAATCATGTCCTTTTTTTTGTCAATGATATTATTCGAATCCCATTATCGAAGCTAGTTAGTGAATCGAATATGCCCCTCTGACCAGGACTCTCCCACCACAAATGCAACACTTTGGTGCTCGCTTTTGCGTTGACTCGACCTTGGCCGGGCTGGATGTCACCGATGATCCCAACCCTCAATGCATTAATGGTCTCATGCGGTAGCTAGATTCATATGAATTCAAACCTATGTATACATGTCAATAGCGACAATCATATTAATTCGACCAGGTTGAGACGGTCCCCTGTATGTATGTACGCTTAAGTACCTATATACCTCTCTAGCTCTAGCTAAGTAAATACCGAAGTATATAAAGGAGATAAGGAAGTAACGAATGGCAAATCAAGGTTACGTTGGCTCTTAATAATTTGTTTTATGTATTCTAGAATTAATTGCAAATTGGAATCCCCAGGCCTATAGGTTCGACCTAACTATACTATACATACACCCAGCCCTCTCTATAGCTATACAGTCCCCAAGCGAGGTATATATACGCCTTTATCAATTGAAACTCGCGGCTCTATTCGAGCTTCTTTTCCTGTACAAAAATCCCTATGAAGAATGCGGATGCGGCGCTCAACAAAGTTACACCTAGAGAAGGCATGCGTTAGCTTCTTTATCCGGCAATATTTCGGATCTACGTTACAAATAATGGAGCCTTTTGATTGTCTACCGACCATATGAATATTTTAAACTTGTGACGTAGCTGGACACCACAATCTCTCTGAGGTCCCCTTTTAGGCTACCAATAAACTGGACGTCTTTGATGGCTTTTTCGATAATCTGTTGGCCCAATTTATATGGTTAGCAAAAGCATTGCAGTTCAAGAGGTAAAAATAGGGTCATCGAGTGGTACCTTTTCGCTCCCGGGGCCCGTCAACTTTTGTCCTAAAATTCGTCTCACCACATTTTCTAGCACCACGTTGACGGCG
The DNA here is from genome assembly GCA_036971715.1 of Arthrobotrys musiformis. NCBI lineage: Eukaryota > Fungi > Ascomycota > Orbiliomycetes > Orbiliales > Orbiliaceae > Arthrobotrys > Arthrobotrys musiformis. The sequence goes on from JAVHJL010000008.1 coordinate 1,941,213, forward strand.
CTGACTCCAGCAACCGCCCCAAGACTTGACGCCAAGTATAGACCCATGGTCGCGACCGCATAATGCTCTTTTTCTAACCCAGCTGTCATTGCCACAAAACTAGCGGCTTGCGAAAGCCCCATACCGAACCCTCCTGGGAATATATATAAGGATTCTAGGAATCCCGTATGCCCATTCCAGCGTAGTATCAAAAGTGTTGATGCGACAGTGGATATTAATCCGGCGAGTACCAAGATGAGTTTATATCTTCCAGTCCTTTTCACGGAAAGGCCGGTGATTAGACCACCTATCACGTTTCCAACGACCGCGGGGACGAGCTGAGCCCCAGCTTCTGTTACGGAGCTGTTGCGTGTGATTTGGAAGTATCGGGGTACAGTGTACATTATTCCGATTTGGGAAACGGTAGAAAATGCCAGTGAACCATAACTCGTCGCGATATTGTTTTTGGTGAGAAGGTGGAGTGGGAATATAGGCTCCTTCGCGACGTATATTTCGACAAAGGCGAAAGCGATGAGGAAAATTAGAGATGCGATAGATAGACCGATGATGTAGTTGGAGCTCCATGGGAGTCTTTGACCTCCAAGGTCTAGAACTAGTAGAAACCCAACGATAGTTGTCGCGAGCAAGAAGGAACCAAGAAAATCTATGCGGGCAAGCTTCGATCTTTGGGTTTCTGGTGCTGCAGATTCCGTGGTAGCTGGGGTAGTGTTCTCTAGCCGGAGAGCGACTAGTATCCCGGCAATCCCCACGAGCGGCGCTTGGCCACCGAAAGACCTATATTCTGTAAGCTATTGTCTAGGGCACCTGATATGGCGATTTTAAAGAGGAGGACTGGTGTAGTACCATCTCCAGCCAACGGTATCTGTAAGATACCCACCCACAGGACCTCCTAAGCTCCTCCCCGTTGTGGCGGCGATATTGACATACGCCCTCCAAGCAGCAACGTCCCGCTGAGGTACGAGATCAGTGATCAGAATGCTGACTAGAACCATCATTCCTGCACCACCAATTCCGCTCACTGCTCTACCCACAATCACTCCGGTGAGAGATTGAGCAACTCCGCTAGATATGGCAGTGTTAGCGCTATGCGTACATTTTTTTTCGTCATTCAATATGTGTAACTGCACTCGGGTAGAAGAATCTGAGTTCCTACCTATATAAGCAGCCTAGCCCAAAAAATGCGTAGGAAATCAAAACCATGGATTTTCGCCCGTATATGTCACTAAGTTTCCCATACTGACGCCCAGGTATTTAGTTGGCATAAAGGCTTATATTCTGAAATTGGTATCAAGATCTTACCAGGGGCTGAAGGGCGCACATGGTAAGCATATATGATGTTACTAGCCAACTAGCATCGTCTAGTCGCCCAAACTCCGAGGATATAACTCCGTTTGTGGCGAGGACAAAGGAACCATCTCCGCTGGCGATAAAGACACCTTCAAGAAATCATTTCAGTCAGATCTCAATATAAGTCTTTTGTACAAAGAAATCTAAAATAAGCGCTGAGATACCTAATAGAAGAACGGCGATGATCTGTGCCGGCGTGCGCGTGCGGTCTCCTGATTTCGTTGTGTTATCGTCCTTTTTGACATTGTTCAATAGCCGGGCCTCTTCATCTGCACCGAGAAGTGAGGAGTTTGAGAATTGATACGAATTGTCTGTCGAGATTGAAATTGTATCTACCTCAGACTCTGCGATCGACGATACCCGTTTTGAAGAGCTCGGGTCGTCGATCGTTCCGTAGTCCTTGGATTTCTTATCAGGATCTGTCGCCGCCATTGTAGTTCAGTTGCGCACGATCAATCAATTGAGGCCGATATAGACGTTGACAAAACTTTCAAAAAGTATCGAAAAAAAGTTCGCAGAGAAATATATGCCTAGAGGCAGGAACTTAAGTCGCTGGCGCAAACAGCGCTCGAAGCGAAAGAACTTAAGAGTCACAGCGACTCGGTCGACAACGGAAAAGAAAGGGCACTACTGCGACACCTGCATGGTAGTATTGGTAATCTAACCGGTTAATAGCTTGAAACTACGTATACACGTGGGGGAGCACTGTCTTACCTATCTTGTTGCCGACAATTCGGTACTCGGAACTCGGTGACTGCTATTGAGCGGCTGGATCCAGGTTGGTGGGTCGGCCGAACGATTGCGTGACACAGGGAATGGTGCACGCAATATAGGTTTTCTCCTCGAGCTGAATGTCGCCGATACGGAGGCAAAGGTGAAGAGTAGGAAATTTTCTTTCAATTATAAAAGTGGATTTATAGTTTTAGCAGGTGGCGATAAGCCACTATCAGTTTAAAGATTTTCGATATCCCGCAGATATGGTATCGTAGGCGAGGAGCGGGCAGCGGGGCAGCCTGGAGCTCAGGCTGCTCAAGTTAATTGACCAATGGGAGTTAAATGAGCCTGCATCAGGAACTAGGGTAGCCTGGCTTGAAGCCTAGCTCAGGGTTTACTTGTGTATGCCGTAGAAGAATAGTAACTGCTTTTGATTAACTACATGATTGTACTTTTGCTATTATCACAGTCCGCAGCAGGGGCAACATTTAGTTCCTGTCTTTTAGGAGAGCTGCATTATTATATTACACCCAATGGCTCCAGTGAATCCCGTTTCGAGTATAGCTCAGGGCATCTTGCGGTCCCTCAGCGTCAAGGATGTATCCAGCCTCACACCTATCAAACCTAACCGATTCTTGGTGCTTATAGAAGATGTCATACTCTTGGCTCAAAGCCTCGGGAAGAACATCCACGTCTCCATCTGGATGGAGCTTTTGCCATGGCTTGACGCAGACAGTACCTTTGCAAGATTTTAATACTAGGAGTAGGGAGTCCAGCCTGTCAATGACTCGAGTTAATGGGGCACCGAGGATTTTAATGGATGGGTCATGATCGGCGTAGCCCGGGTATATATTGCGGAGTTGGAACGGATCGGACTGTAGTTTCCCCGACTATTAGCTGGTGAATCTTGATAAAGAAAATCGAAATTGGGCTGCTAGTACATACCGTAAGATCATAGAGTTGGTGCTCATTGTTACACCAGACAGAGTAATATAGGTTGTAATTTTCGCCAATGATTCTCAACGCCTTGTAGGTATTGTTCCAGAACAAGGTACCACCGTAGCTGCCTTCCTCGACGGCAAATCCCCAATACTCAACATTAACATGCTCATGACGCTTCTTCTCTTGCTTGACTTTTTCGAGGGGGATTGCCAATCCGTCAAAGTCCTCCCTCAATGGGATCCCGGCGAGTTCAAAGATAGTTGGGGCCACATCGATATGGGTCGTAACTGCCTTTGATACGGCGCCTTCCGCGATGCCAGGTCCACGAACGATGAATGGAACTCTAATATCGTCTTCAAAACCGCATTCTTTACCAGGATTCAGTCTGTGTTGGCTGACGTGGAACCCATTGTCCGCAGTGTAGAAAATATATGTATTATCTAGCTGCCCGTGTTCTTCGAGACGTTTAAAAATACCATCTACGAGCTCATCAACTCCCTGTAGGGCACGGAGACGCTGACGGTAGTAATAGTCGTTGTGGTCAACCCAAGTTTTATTTAATTGTGGCCGTTCCGCAATCCAGTTCACACCCGAGGGCTTGTCTGGATTGAAATGTGGGGTTCTTGGGACTTTAGCATCTGGGAACAAGTTCTCATGTCGTTTCAAAGGAATGGGTTCGCTGAATCTGACTTTAGCGATATCATTTATGTCGCTAATATCGCCTTCGACATTGCTGTGGGGCGCTACCGGAGCTAGGCCAAGGAAGAATGGCTTCTCGGACGCAATTGCATCGTCTAGAAGAGCATTAGACTTATCAATTAAAACATCGAGTGTGTGCTGCCCGTGGTAGATAATTGGTGGCTCGTGGTTGCGTTGATAAGCTGGATTCAGGTAGTTGTAGGTCCAAGGATCAAGTAAGAAATCCGATGAAGTGAATCCTTTAACGTGAGGATTATTGTAATTCCTCGTCGTATGGGCATTGAACAATTTTCCGGTGTAGTAGGTATTATAACCGGCTTCTTGAAGCCATACAGGCAAGAAGTTTTCGTTAAACCCTTGGGATACAAATTTGGGGTATCCGCCTAGTTCATACAGCCACAATTGTCAGTAAATCCCTAAATTTGGGATGAGAGTTATACAGTTCTTCAAACTAGCTTACCATATGGAGGATTGACATCCGTAACATTTGTATTATGCGAATGCCTGCCGGTCCAAAGGCTGACCCTAGATGGACAGCATAGGGCAGTTGTAACGAAGTGGTTTCGGAATAATGTTCCTTTGTCGAGAAGATGTTTCTGAACGAAAGGCATGTAATCCAGGGAGTTCATCTCAATATCCTGATCATCTGTCAGGATAAAGACGATGTTTGGTTTCTTCGCAGGGGAACCAGTCTTCGAGGCGCCATTGGGCCCGAGAGATGGGTCAAGAGGTTTCTGGTCATTGGGAGTTCCTGCCCAAGGAACAGCGGATGCTACTCCGGCATAAAGTAGGATATTCTTCAATGCAAGTCCCATTGTGAAGAGTTTGGCTTCCGGCAATCGGTTCTAAACTGTAATTTCTCCTGAACGGTTTTTGAATTCAGCTGTCGCGCCAATTTATACCTTCTCTATATCGATAACCCCACGCCGGTCGAATGAGGCCCCCCCGTCATCGGCATGTTCGTAGCACCGTGCACCCCAGCCCATGGACTCGGAATAGCCAATTCTATTGGGCAATTGATCGGGAAATGGGATGTTACGAAGCTGCACGGCAACCGTTATCCGGGTTTCTGCCGTAGATATCGGATTTAAATCAGTTTTAGAGGGGAAAGATAGCAACCCTGTTGCATTTTGGATGCAGCGGCGTTGTGTTGGACATGATCGAATATGTGGAGAATATGGCGACATCACCTTCCATGGCTCGGCGAGAACCTTGAAATTTCATGAACTCATTTCTAACGAGAATTTATAACTAGCTGAAAGCTTAACAGGTAGTCTGATTGATTAGGCGACCAGGTAAATGTGCCCTTGGGCTCGGCTTCTCACTTTGCCGCTGGCCAACAGCTGCAGCACATGCAGGTCCACCGACGCGAAGACCAGGCTCTAGCTTGTCAAAGAGTACCAATTCGCGAGTAATATTCGCGTACTCGACGGCGAGCCATGGTGCAGGCTGGAGCCTGACCAAGCCGGAGCTAGAACAGTTTTCATTCTTGCCACACATCGGTATAATTTGCTAAAGTTGCCCACTTTCATCCACTCGAGTGGCGGAGAATCTGCAGGATAGGAAGACATAGTACACCCTTGTGTGGTGAATTGAAGCACCCCAGACCAGAGTTGGTGAGCTAGCTGATATAAGTATCAGACACAATGGATCCTCGCAATGCTAGAACCCAACACCAAGGGGCTAACTACGTCTTAAACTAATTCAAAAAATGTCTCTGCAAGCCGAATTTATTGTAACTAGTTCTATTTTCATACCCAACGAGCATCAAGCCAAATATTTCAATACAATACGTCTAAACTTTTGTTTTTAAATACCTGAGTGAGGGTGGTTGGCGGCCAAACCGGCCCGTAGCTTCACCTGATACAAATTAACTATGCGTCAGCAATTGAACCATACTTTCAATTAAATTGATCAAGCCTGGGTGAGGCTGGGAACGAGACCAGATCAAGCCGAAAAATTGTAAGTATACACTGCATACGCCACAGGCAGAAAAACACAGGGACTCGAGGCTAGTTAGAGTCTCCTAGTCTGCTGCACTGAGGGCTTCATAGTTATCTGATTCTGTTGATATGTATGAAGCTTAAGTACGAACGTCCTGGCAACAACAGCCTCTCAGTTCAATAGGAAGCTTGCGCTGTTGGGCGGTTATCTCGCAGATTCTAAGGATATCTGAATCAATATGAATTCTAAGCGTTACGAACTAATTTAAAGAGCCTTAATCTCGAATGTTTCGTTTGCCTCAGTATTGAGCCATGTCGACCAATCTTCGATTGTGATATTATATTATATATATTGCATTGGTCCTGAACTCATGAAGTGCACCAGGGATCTTGCGGGCGTGGCAGGGCTCCCAAAGTGTTGTGCCATTGGCTTTCTCTGCACCTAGCATAAATTCGTTTCAAGAATCTATGATAATATGAGGAATATTCAAATTTTTCTTCGTTACACAAGTGCACCAATCTCAAGCTTGTTCCTCGTTTGGATTGAAAAAATTAAAGATGTCGCTTTGCTTCTATTATGGGCACTCGCGACTTGCGCTCTCATCCGTCCTTCCCGAACTTGGAAAACCTGAATCGACGATTTTGTGCATAGATGCAGGAACACACGCGAACTAAACCATCTTGAGAGATTTGCTCCACTTTGGTGTTTGCTCTCAACAAACCGTCCAAAGAAAGAGCAGGCATGTTTCCAACATGGTCAGAGGGTGCTTCTATCCGTTAGTTAGAACAATACGAGTGTACTGGTGAACTAAATCCATCTAGAGGCCAGACGCTGGTCCCCCTCCTCAAACCAACTTCCCAGAATTCACAGAACACTCCACATTTCCGATTGCCGTGCTTCGAGAACTATGCCTAACTATCAAGTTTTGAAACCTCGGGCCGGGGCCTTGAAACAAACAAAGTACAACCTATCATGTTTCTAGAAACCAAAACGCTTCCACCTCGAACGCCTCGATAATTTTTAACCTCTTATAATGTCATATCCACTTTTCAGAGCCATTGTGGGTATACGCATAGAAAAAATCGATATACCCTAGTCATTTGGCTTCTAAACCCCATGTTAAGCTTTTGAATTCCTCACAATATTTCCCCGGATGGTGATGATCTCCGGCCTTAGGGCAAGCTTGCTAGGGTCGCAGTAGACCGAGACCAGTCGCGATATGACTATCGAGATGATATATCGATACTGAATAGTAGTATTCAGAAGGAGTAGAGAGCAGATTCCTGTGTATATATAGCGGGCCTCATTGCCACATCATCCCCAATAAAACATTATTCACAAGCATCAGAACAATCAAGAACCAGCTCTTTAAAACTACTGATATATATACTCAAGTACTTCTATATTCATATAACCATCTTTTCAATACACACACAAAAAGTCCTTTCAATATGAAGTTCGCAGTATTTGCTACACTGTCTCTTCTTGTTACATCTGGTGCTGCTCGAAGATGTGCCAACGTTGAAGTACCTGAAGAATTAAGACAAGAAGCTGCTCGTTTCAAGGCCCTAGCTGCGAGCAGCTCCGCAGATTCCCTTCGCAGATCTGCCGGATACAAAGACCCCACGACCCGAACCCAGAGAGTTAAGCTCTACATTCACAACGTCTATATGAACCGCACAGCTGCTGGTGGATACATCCCGAACACCGACATGGAAAAACAGGTATTTATCCGCACATTTGTCCCTAGGTGTAGCACCTTATATTAATATATAACATGCAGGCCAAAGTCTTGAATGAGCATTATGCTCAAACTGGTATTTACTTCGACCTCCGCCGGGTCACTCATACCAAGAACGCTACTTGGGCAACCTGCGAAAGAGACACTCCAATCGAACAAGATATGAAGCGCGCTATTCGAAAGGGTGACTATGGAGATATGAATCTATACCTCCGCCCACTTCAAGGATGGCTTGGTGAGTACATAAACTAATTGCCAACCCCCCCCCCCCCCCACTATACTATGTATGTATTAACGATGATATAGGCTGGTGTACGTTCCCCAAAGATGTTGTCAAGGGTTCGGACGACTACTGGAAGGATGGATGCGACGTCCTCCAGTCTACAGTTCCTGGCGGAACTGCCTTCCCATACAACGAAGGAAAGACCGCTACCCACGAAATTGGACATTGGTTGGGACTTCTCCACACTTTCCAAGACGGTTGCGACGGTGGCGATTTGATCGATGATACTCCTGCTGAGGGAACCCCAACGGACGGCTGCCCAGTAGGCAAGGACACTTGCGTCGGACCTGCTTATCCAGGTGTTGACCCAATCCACAACTTCATGGATTACTCTGATGAGTGAGTGCCAGACTCAACCCGAGGCTTTCATCTATACAAGAGACAATAGCTAATGATTTATTTTTTAGTGCTTGCTTGAACCAATTCACACCTGGCCAAACTGTCAGAATCTATCAAACTTGGGATAGATACCGTGCTCCATGGAAGTCCAACTCTAGCTACGTTGGCTACTAATTCCGGGTAGCCGGCCTTGGATTTAAGCATGTGCATTGTCAGTTTTTTGATATGTTACCTGTTTCCTCATAGCCAGTACTTGTACAGTTTTGGATAGCATTTTGTGGAGTCGACGTCTTGGGAATTTTGACGGTCTATCAAGAGTTTGAGTTTGATTAAGTATATAGCCCTCACGGTCTGGATTCGAGACAAGTATATAGCTAGATTTTGTGTTTTTTGTTGTCAAATATTTAAATATAATAGAGCATATTCCATATTATTACATACCGTTGAATCTTCGCATTCTAGGTTCTGTAGCTTCTACCTGAGCATTAAGCTCATGATTAAAGTTCTTTTAGAACATTCCGCATAGTATTGATAATGGAGGAAAAATCACAAATACAGCTGAATTAGTCGTACCAGCCTATACATATACTGGCATGCCATTAATGCAATATAATTGATAGTTTTTTTAATCAATATTGCATTGCAACCTGTTAACATGCAATTGAGGGATATTTACGAGCTCGAGTAGATGACTTACATCTTACCGATGTACGACGTTACACAAAAGCCCGATGATCTATTGCGTATATATTTTGTTCACACGCACCTGCGTGGACATCGGACGGGCTCAGTGAGAGCTCGATGCAGCCAGTCCACGAGACCATCTACCAAAGAAAAGGTATGTATCTAAGCACATTGATTGACTCCTCGGGGACAAGCCCCAGGTGTGAGGATCAAGTACTAGCTATAAAGTCTAGGGACTATTTGATCCCCTCATGATTTTGGACAGCCCCGTGGCTATGACTGCACATTGGTAAAGGCATTATATATTATATTCGGTGCAATGAAGAGGGAATATCAGGCCAATATTATGTAGAACCTTCAGACTACTATCTCCGAAGGTACTCAGAATCCCTGTAGCGGTTCCACTACAGCATCCCAAGGATCGTTACACAAAATGCTCCGAGGATTGAAACAAGGGTCAGAGGTATCTCGAACTGTTGAGGCAGATGTATTGTTAGATTCCTTTTTGCGAAATTGAAACCAGAGACTGGTCGAAACAATGTAATGTAGTGATGGGTAGTGGTACCTTATGTGCCGCGTCTGTCTTGTCATCGGAACTTGAAGAGCCGGTGGAGCCCGTACTAGACCTAGTAGAAGTAGGTGTTGCAATTGATCGAGATGGCTGAGGCGACTGTTCAAATCGATACGTATACGAGTCCAGTTAGCAATCCGAAGCATGTCGGGTAAGACACCTTTTGCATCGACATCCAGCGAAGCTACTTAAGGCTACGTATGGGACGAGGACACGTATACGCATGTAGCGAAGGGAGTACGAACCGGAACGCCATTATCCCCGCCTCCCCCTCCGCCTCCCCCTCCTCCACCGGAAGAGCCATCAGGGTACAAAGCTCTTACATCTCCATTGCGTGAACAAAGGTACTGGAGGCTTGAGACTGAATAAACCATCTCAGGCCAAAATTCGGTAGCGTAGGAATAGCATTGTTGTACGCTCCTATCTCTTGAGGCGCCAATGAACCTGGTATTGGAATCATAGCAAAAATAGCTCGCCTTTTCCACATTATCACCGGTTATAAACTGATTCCACCGGGAACAAGACTGGACAACGCTCCATGCTGCGGAGCATATAGCATTCCCTTCAGTCATTTCCTGTCTTACATCCCCTTGACTCGAACAGTACCCCACCATAGACCATATTGCAGTCGCCAAAGAAGTATCAGCTGTTTGCGCATAACTAAAACAGCTCGTATAAAGCCCGTCGAATATATCTGGTCGGTAGTTGTTGGAGCTGTAGCACGCGCAAACTGCCAATTGCGAGGGTCCCGAAACTTTATTGTAGCCCTGCACCGAACAGTATGATTGAACTGAGCTGGCATAGCTACACGCAGTATAACCTGCGCTCAGCGTGGCGCGAATATCGCCTGCAGATTGACACATCCCCAGGAATGTCGCAAACCCGGATCGAAACGCGGGATCCGTCCCGGCGTAGTTGTAACATTGCGAAATGTACCCATCAACCTCGCCCGGGTTGTATTGTGTCTGTGGGTAACACGCGCAATACGGCAGCCCAGAAATCCCCCCAACTTTAAAGTATCCATTTTCCGAGCATTGTTTAAATACGGTTGATACCCATTGGCACGCGTACTGACCAGGCTGTTGGCGTGGAAGGAGTCCTCTAGCAAACTTTATGTTTGGCGCGGCGGTGATTGTCGCAGGGAAATGGTCGAGGGGCTGTTCTACCGTATTCGTTGCGCCAACCTGAAAGGATTGCGAGAAAACAAGCCACGCAAGGAAAATGCGCTCCATTCTTCTTGGGTTATACCTGCATATGCACACCAGCACCAGGAAGGAGAAAGCTTGCAGGAGGGCTGAAAAAAGGTATCGAGGGTTGTCGCATCGCTTTTAAGGGCGTTCATGCGTCGGCAATCAAAGTAGGTCCATATTTTGGCAGCCTAAATCACGGGTTCTTCGAAGATCCCGAATTGCTCACAGGGCTGATGTTAAACCTGAAATAATCATAACGTTATGGTGACTGGGATTCTAAATCTTGGTACCGTTTTATCAGGTGTTGAAAACCATGTTAGCTCGCCCCAAAAAAGTTCAAAAGTTTAAAATCGTGGGATGGTATCAATTATTGACGCGATGCGATTATATGGGGGAATCCAAAAGAAAGACGGGACTTCGGCCAGGAGGCTTTCACGACGGGAAATGCGGGTTATGTCGAACACAATTTAAATCGGGCCAATCGATGCAATCGACAGTCGGAAATATCGACAGGTGGCGTGCATATTTCATGCGACACTCGTTTGATATCTGCGCATGTGCGTTCGAATTCTATCCCTAGTAGCTGCAGTCCTCAGAATACTAGCACCACATATCGTAAAATGTGATATGTAGATGTTTTTATGACAGATCGAAGTGAGTCTTCGTCAGATTTTTCAGGAAAAACACCCCAGTGACAGCCACAGTCGATTGTATGAGCTGCAGGAGCAATCAAAGCCAAGGAGAGGACAAATTATCGCTTATCTCAGCGGCATAGAATCCTCGATTTGATTGGGCTTTTTACAACGACCTGTTGGTATCCTAAGTACCAATACATGTCTAGAGACCCTGGTTTTGTTCAATCACACGACATCGACATTTCACCACTAATGCAGTCAACCTTCTTTAACTAAGGCGATATTTACGGTCGAAAAGGCCGCTAGCGGATATCGGTAGCCTCTAGCCCCTAGTCCAACTAGTGCAAGGTAGCTAGTCTGGGCGTATATGGGTCTTCGGTAGCTTCTCGGGATGAAAGCGTCGAGGATACATTCTCGATCTCGGATCTAAAAAACCCACCCGATTCCTAAGTTCGAGACTAGAATATTCTCCGCTAATGACTACAATTACATATGTACATGTACATACGAGGAGTAAATCCGAGAACCTTGCCAAGATATCGAGAGGACGTTGCATGTCCAGCATCACATAGGAGGGCCCAACTAGAACCCTTGTCACTTTGTGAGGGACATCCCACACTGCATGTTGAAGTCTAATTTTTGATACCGACGAGCTGGCGTCAGTGTCATTTGGTAGCATGATGTAGATGTACACGAATTTTCTCTCCTGAAGAAAAACGCGAACATCGTAATTACTAGCATAATTGGTACTTAGCTAGCGAAAAAAGTTAAAGCCAAGGAGGCAAGTGGGAAAGCCAATTAGCTAAGCTTCCGTAGGGACGTCCGGACCTGGAGATTAAATTTTATTTGGGCAATCTGTTCCGGATTTCTCATATTCCTAACATTCAAATTTGGTTTGCTTGGTTTCTGTTGGAAGCCTCGTACTAGAACGAGTATATATCTTCCAAGCCATAATCTTATAATTCATATGGCGACAATACACCCTACAAACTATCCAAACTTATTTTCTAGCGATATCACTTCCTCACGTGCACCATGATACAACCACAAGGCTCGCCTGACCCTGAGCTCTCCGAGCGCCAGCCCCTTCTTCCTGGAAGAGGGTTTAATTCAGACGAAATCGTCCGCCACTGTACACCTGAACAAGAGTCAACTGTGGTTAAGAACCAAGAGGCTGGACTACCACAGGATGATGAGGGTGATGAAGGGCCCGCTCAAGAAGTACCACCAGGCTTTTGGGGCGTGGTCGCCTGTCTCCTAATTGGTAAAAATCCTCTCTTGACATTTTTATAGCTTCATTGGGCCCCCGTATAGCTATAGATGTAGAATATTTAATTGATGTTTTCCTAGGGGTCGTCGTGGCGAATATTGACACTTCGCTGGTTATGGCGACATTTGGACAGATTGGAAGCGAATTCGACAGACTCGATGATGCTGTATGTCGATATTCTGCCACGTCTTTACTCAAAGGGCCCAACCTCCACTAACACCGTTTTCGCAGAATTGGATGATAGTTGGGTATCAGCTCGGAGTGCTGGCGACGCAGCCAATGGTTCGTGTAGCGCCACGCCCCCACCTATTTCACCTTTCAAGCGAAGGCCTGACCAATTGCATAACCAGTACGGAAAATTGAGTGATATCTTTGGCCGAAAAGCTCTCCTGCTTGTTTCATATGGGCTATTTGCTCTGGGGTGCCTTTGGATGTAAGTCCTATCATAGAATAGTTTTGTCAAATCGACTACATAGGACCACCCGTATCGATCAAATTACTAATTCTAGATAGTGGTACATCGACAGAATTCTGGCACCTTGTAGTTGGCAGAGTTATCTCGGGCATAGGAGGCGGTGGCATGACGTATGCATACGAGACAAATAGACCCTACAGGAGCTGTGCCGTGCTAATTCAGAAATTACTTCTCTAAGCTCTGTTGTTTCGATCCTTCTAAATGGTAAGATTGCAAGCATACCAATATTCGTAAGGTTATGGATATATTCAATCGAGATTAACGTGTGGTGTACCTAGATCTTGTTCCCCTCCGCGACTTGGCAGCTTGGAGAAGCTATGTCTATATTGCGGCGACCTTTGGAAGGTCTTGTGGAGCACCGATAGGTGGCTTCATGGTTGACACCATTGGGTGGAGACGGTATAAGAAATTTATATGAGTCTACAATCTGTCAATTTGGGTAAACTAATAAGGGTATTAGGTCATTCCTGTGCCAAGTTCCTTTAGCACTCCTCGCTATCTCAATGGTCTCTATCAAGTTAAATATCGCCCACAAGGGGAAACAGCGAAAGGCCGAGAACTTTTTCCAACGCTTTCAAAGAATAGACTTCCTAGGCGCAATCAGTCTCGCAGCCTCGCTTAGTTTATTTCTCGTGTTCCTTGACGAAGTGGGAAAACGTATGTCGTTAACCAATAGCTTGCTTATTGGTTCCGGTGTCGGGTCACTCGTTTTTGGCATGGTTTTCTTCTATGTCGAGGCATATATCGCTAGGGAGCCTATCCTATCGCTGCGGATTCTTACACAGCGTGATGTTCTTTCCGTGTACTCAACGCTTGGGCTTACAACAGGGAGTCAGATTTCGGTAAGTAGTTGAGCGGCCGCGGAAGCGCATTTCCAATTAAAGACCTTCTATTTCATGACTCCAACACCTGCTGATATTACCCTATAGTTTGTATCTACGATATCTATATACTTTGTGATAACCCTTGGGGTGTCGAACGCCAATGCAGCCGCTCGAATCGTCTTCGGAAATGTTGCGCATGCGATGGGAGGCCTCATGGCTGGAATTTTGATTCGGCGGTAAGTTTGGAATCCAGCTTAACCCTCTCTTTTTTTAATTGGAAAAATCTATACATTTGCAGCGGATTGGTATTGCAATACTGATGGCGGGAAAATTTAGTACCGGCCGTTATAAGCGATACCTCGTTATAGCTATGTCTATTTCTACTGTCGCACTACTTCTCGTAACCATTCGCTGGCAAGGAAACACAAATATCTTCGAAACTGCCTACATCGCCCCCGCAGGATTTGGCATCGGAATGATCAACACAGCAGCATTTATTGCACTATCCGCCAGCGTTGAACACAAAGACCAGGCCATGGCAACCTCTGGGTTTTACCTCAGTGATAATCTTGGGTTTGTTGCAATTAGTAGCCTTGGGAATGCGGTGCTCCAAACGGCGCTGGCAAAGAGGCTAGATGTGAGGTTGGATGGAGTTGCTAACAAGAAGGAGGTGAGTGGCCGGAATCTGATCCGCAGGGCTCTTAAGGCCGAGGCAGCACGAAATACTAAATTACCGAATTCAATAGGTTATTCGTAGCGTGGTAGCAAGTATTAGTAATATCAAAGAATTGGAACCAACTATACGTGCCAAGGCGGTTAAAGCCTTCATAGAGGCGTTGCAATGGGATCACGGTGAGTCTGTTTTGTTAGATACCACGTTTGCTAGAACCCCTCTAATAGTCTATTCTATAATATCATAGGACTATCCACGATAATATACGCCATATCACTGTTCATTGTAACCGTCTTCCTCCGGGAATACAGTCTTGAAGGTCGATAGAACTCTGGATAACGTTAGCTTGAGCAATCCGGGTTTCGACAGGACTTTGACAGGAGTAGATAACGTGACGATTCTAGAACTTATACTTATGGGGATAATGGCAGATTAGCGAGCTGAGAGTTCGAAAGCGATTAGAAAGCAATAAATAGGGGTTTAACTGCTTAGCACGTGTAATTTTGAAGATTCCATCGTGCAACTCGCACCGAACTCAAGGTTGTGTAGAGTTATGTGTTGGAATTGTGTTTTTGTGCAAGCTTGGCAACATCCCCTGTGGCCAGCCGCCTATTTTGAATCTGGTCACTCGAGCACTCTACTATAGATCTCGAGCTTCATCAACCGCATTAGATCCTTATACTATTATTTCGCTTTAGCCCTTGGAGGATCTAAGCTAAGTTGAAGTAAATCTCGTCTATTCTGCTGTCTGAATACAACATCTCGTTATTGCCTTTTGCCATGATATCCGGGTATATGCAATGTTGGACATTCCCAAGCTACTAATCTAATTGCAATTGATACGAAAATTAATACGCATAGAAGTTTGCATTTGAAACGAAACACATTAATATTATATTACTAAGCTAAGTTAAGCTAACACCTTGCAGTATCCCGCCTCAACCGACTCGAAAGCATCCATCTCAGATATATTCAACCCATACACAATGAACCCCTTCTTGCTGGTAACACTTCTCGCGAGCGCCTGTGTCGCTCAATACGGACAGTCTCTCGACGATCTTCCAAAGATAATCGACAATTCTACCGCGACCTCATCGACTGAAAAATATGTTCTCCCTCCACTCCCTTACGAATATGATGCCTTGGAGCCCCACATCTCCGCCCAGATTATGAAATTACATCATCAAGCCCATCATCAAGCTTATGTTGATAACCTTAACAAAGCGCTGGCTGAGCTGAAGGATATACAAGGGAAGGAGGAGATGGGGGCCAAAGATAAGCTTGAGGTGTTGGAAGAAACCATTCATTTTAATCGCGGGGGGCATATCAACCATTCATTATTTTGGAAGGGTTTAGCACCGGTGTGTAGTGCGACATTGCCCCCATCTTCGGCGGAGCGGCGGCGAGGATTTTCTTCGTGATGAACTTGAGTATTGACTAGGGTTCGAAATCATAGGCAGGGTCGTCGGAGAGTAGCCTACAAGGAGACCTGGAAAGAGCTATCGTCGCAAAATGGGGAAGCGCGGATGAATTCAGTATCGCGTTGTTCAGGACCATCCTTGGGAGAGTGAGAGGAAGCGGGTGGGGTATGGTTTTTTGCCCTGCGTCAACATTTTCCCGTGAATGACTTAGGCACTGATGAATCTCATCGTTTTGTGGCGTGGCCAGGTTGGCTTGTTTGCAATGTTGATACCCAGGAGCTTTCATTTGCGACGACGAGGGTATGTAGACTTGGTTCCAATACTTCTGATATCTCGGCGGGTGGATGGTTTGCATTTGTTGGCTAACAGTTCTTTAACTTTGCAGGATCAAGACCCCGTCTCTCTCCCCCAGCTGGTAATCCTCGGAATCGATATGTGGGAGCACGCATATTACTTGCAGGTATACCGACCCCAGCCTCTAAAATCCGTAATGCATAATGGCAGTGTGGTGATAACGATTGTCGGATGTAGTATTATAACAACAAGCAGAACTATCTGAAGGCGATTTGGGCTGTTTTGAACTGGAAGGAAGCCGATAAAAGATATGCTTCTTGTTTAAAGCATTCTACTACTTCTTCTTAAAAAGGCTCGAAATTCCGAACTTTGAGGTGCGTTTTTGTGGGATTTTTTGAGAATTGAGGTGCTTTCTTCGCATTGCCATTTCGTAATCTCTTTGAACTTGCTGAAAGCGTTCTAGAACCCTAGGATCAACGCCGCTAAGGTCGATGTCAGAGCTCTCAGTACTGCACATGCTCAAGGGCCTCTCGGAGTAGACTATCAGGCGTGAGCCTTTATTGTCTTTGTCTTCAAAATGGTCGCTCATATTGATATATGTATTCGAGAGATGATATGTCGCTTGGTTTGTGGTCGCGTGGTCGCGTGGAGGATATCAAGATGAAGAACAACCAAAATTTATAGTCGATATATATCGGTATACAACAAAAGAGAATTCCAAGGCTTGTGGATACTAGTGTTTAATGCCAATTTTAACGGTTGGGTTTAAGCTTTCGTCCCCTATTATATAAATTTCCAAGTTCCCACCGTGCACCCGTCTCACGAGCTCAAAGTATCCATCCGACCAAATTAAGCCGCTCAGATATGGATTTTGGCCAAACCCCGCCGCTACTGACGAATCATGTGAATTTTACTAGACCTCCGCGATGCCGGTCCACCTAGATACGAGCGATTCATCGATGTTTTTGCACCTGCCGGGAGGATTTTCGGAGAAACACCGGCATAAAGGAGGGACTGAGAAAGCGCTGACTAATGTGTTGAGGGGCAGTACAGCATTGAAGGCCCCAGCTTTGCAGTGTCTTCGAGGCCTAAATATATTGCTGTTATAGTCAATGATGCCATAAAAGAAAGGGTCTCCGGACACTGTCCTCAACGAGTAGGTGAAATGTTTCCTAGAAAGACTCGGTGACTTGCCTATCTGAGCTTCGACCACTCTCTCAGACCGGCACGGCACAGAGCGCGATCGCGAGAGCCTGGCCGCGGGTTTTGGAACGGCACAAAACTTCAGTAGTAAGGTCGGCAAGGGAGGGTTTTATCTATATATTTTTCGTCAAGGACAATATGCACGTGGTTTGCTCCGTGACGTCTTGTTCCAAGACTGAAGTCGTAATACTAGTTTGTAGCAATGCATGAGCGTATGGAGGTAATGAAACTTTCGTTGCATTGAAAACGGAAAACGAACATTTTGTAAATTTTATACCAACACATTTAAACACCAAAATACCACGAAATCCACGGATTCTGGCCAAGTTGAGCCTGCTCTAAGTCGGGTAACCCAATGCAATGCTCGAGCTCTTAGACTTGGTAGACGATCAAGGCCTCACGAGACTAGCCCTAGTACTTTAAATTACCTGTGATACTTAGTCAGCTTATCGTGCTTCGTTAATATAGTATATGACAGAATTTTCGGAACTGCGCGCGACTGACCTAAAACCACTTGCGACACTGCAATGATACAAGGCGAGTATTGGTTCCATGCAACGATATCGTTGACCATGACTACCTTTAAAGACTCTAAGCTACGATCGACCATAAATGCTACTTCAAAAGGTATATGTTATGCATGCGCTCTGAAGCTACTTGTAATTTAATGCGCATAGGCAAAGTATAACGTCTGCAGATCTGGCCGTATATCCGAGACCAATCTTCCCTAGAAACTCCGCGTAGACGAGGCCGAGGATGAGATATTGATTCAAGCTAGTTTAGCCGCTTTTATCATGTACATATACATTTATATAGTATAATATTACGGTACTGATATGGGTATATGAAACTTTGGAGGAGATATGACCTCGGGCCCTAGTCTTTGCGAGAGAACGCCTGATCGATCAGATAATAATTCATTTCGAACCCTCGCACCGTAAAACTCCGGGCCTGATAACCGTTATCAATACCCTCTATAGCCATGGGAATAATAGCGCCGTCTCGGAACTTCTAGGACCAGGAATCATGAGAGAGAATCCCGAATCCAAGGTCTGGGCTATACTGCTTCTGATATAGCACTATCGATATCAACCTGCTTGATGTTGATCGCCGCGGGGTCTGCATTAACTCGCGGTTCGGTTCTCGGATCCCACGTTTTATTCAAGGCTAAAAAACAAACGACTTCGACTAAACTTGCATCGGGGTTCGGAAGATGAACTGTTGAAAGTCGCAGGCTTTCTCTATCAACTTCCACCAATGGATGGGGCGACCTCCCGGCGAAGATAGCAAGAACAGTTCGAGGTCGAACTTTAACGATAAAAAACTTACTGAATCAAGAAACTCTCCACTTTGCCATGAAGAATGATAGTGAAAATAGGATTGCGCAGTAGTAGTGGACCAGTATATACGTATACATCTGAGCGATCATTTCTACGAACCTCTAATCGCTAGTACCAGTTAGCAATCATATTTTACCCGTTCAGCCAGAATCGATCCCCGCAAACACAATCCCCACAAACCATGGTAATAGAAAGAAAGAAAATTTAGACAATCCAGTGAATTAGTCCGAAACATCCATATCCTTGGGGCCGCTATGTGATTGACGGAAAAACTCTCGATTGTCCGAATGACGCGCAACGAGCGCATACCTGCAAGGAACAAGCAACCTTGGTTCTGTTCGCTTGAGCTAAACCGACTTGGCAGGGTATACCTTGGCTAGTGCTTGTTGCAGCCAAAAATCTCAGCAAAAGCTTTGCCCTTTTACCCTTTTCAGCCATCCGAATTTGCGGGTTCCACGGCCCAAGTTCCAACGTGCATGAGCGCTCGCCGCGTGATGGTATGTCTGGAACTGTGGGGTCGACTAGTATCGCTTTCGCTGACCGAAGGAACAACCGCTACATGTTTCGCCGTAAACTGTGTTGATCTAGATTTTCCCCGGATAAATCTTGAAGACCTGGAGAAACCCATCTGAAGGACTATGGGATCCCGGTCCGGGGTAAGGACGCTCGAGAGCTTCCGTAGATAATTGCTTCAAGGGATCGATTGTCGCAGAGATAGATTTATAAATAATGGCGCTGCCAGCTACCCTTACCGTTCTATTCACTGTCAACCCAGCACACTTGGATTCGAACTCAAGGTCGCAGAATAACGATACAAAATGAGATTACTCGGACTCTTCGTAGCTGCTCTTGCAGCCCTCCCTGAGGTTGTTGAATGTGCTGGCGGTCGTGTTCACCACGCCAAAGATGGCTCCGTCATTGGAACCACTGCCGCACGTCCAACTATCAAGCCCAAGCCATTTACAACTGGAAAGCAGTTTATCAAGTCTGAAAGGCGAAAACGCACTTGCTTCGTCGACGCACTTGGGAATGGCCGAGATGATGCGCCCCAGATTCTTGCTGCCCTGCAAGAATGCAATGGAAACGGCACAGTCGCCCTACTTTCGCCGTTGTATACGATCGCTACACCACTGGATCTGACATTCCTTAATGGAATCGATATTGACATCCAAGGAACACTCAAATTCACTCCGGACACCGACTACTGGCAGGCCAACAGCTTCAAGTACACCTTCCAAAACTCTTCATCTTTCTGGCAAATTGGAGGCTCGGACGTCAACATTTTCGGCTCCGGAAAGGGTACCATCGACGGATCTGGTCAAGCTTGGTGGGTCCCCTTACAAACAGATTTTCTTTTTTCAATTTACAAAGAACTAACATCGAAACCCTAATATAGGTATGATCTTTATGCTAAAGATCCGCTCATTCTTCGACCAATTCTTATCGCCTATAAGGACTTGCACGGAGCAATTATCAGTGGCCTGAAGCTCAGATACAGTCCTCAGTGGTACCAAGTCGTTATCGACAGCAGTGATATCATCTTTGATGATATCGATATCTTTGGCGGGTCTGTCAGCAGCAACCCCGCTAAGAACACAGATGGATGGGACACCTGTAAGTGATACGGATTTGTGAACATTGAAACGGAGCCCGTAATGAGACATCAAGACTGACGCAACGAACCTGTCAGACCGTTCCGACAACATCGTCATCCAGAACTCTCACATTGACAATGGCGACGATTGCGTGTCCTTCAAGCCAAACTCTACCAATATGGTTGTCCAGGGTCTCTTCTGCAATGGCTCCCACGGTATCTCCGTTGGCTCCCTCGGTCAATACTACAAAGTCTATGACTTGGTTGAGGATATCTACGTTTACAACACCACCATGATCAATGCCTCCGATATGGCTAGAATCAAGGTCTGGCCTGGTATTCAGAGCGCCTTGAGCGTTGATCTCCAAGGTGGCGGTGGTATCGGATTGGTCAACAATATCGTACGTTCTAGCCAACCCTTCATATAAAGGGATTGAAATTCGGTGTGCATGGCGGTTGACTGACAGAATATATAGACCTACGATACTATGCAAATCTCCAACGTCGACTATGGTATCGAGCTCACTCAATGCTACGGCCAGAAGAATTTGACTCTTTGCAATCAATACCCATCCACTCTTGAAATCAAGAATGTCGTTTTCAAGAATATGTGGGGTACCGCCAGCAAGAAATACGACCCAACCGTCGGCACCCTTGTCTGCAGCAGCCCAAGTGTAAGTCATACACCTTTATATTCGAGGCAGGTACCACAACCCGAACTTCGCTCACTAACTACCTCTCTAACTCCAGGTTTGCCACAACATCGC
Organism: Arthrobotrys musiformis; assembly: GCA_036971715.1. Classification (NCBI taxonomy): domain Eukaryota; kingdom Fungi; phylum Ascomycota; class Orbiliomycetes; order Orbiliales; family Orbiliaceae; genus Arthrobotrys; species Arthrobotrys musiformis. Next base: position 1,962,163 of record JAVHJL010000008.1, read on the forward strand.
CGCCAAGAACATTAATGTTGTTCCACCAAGCGGCAAGACACCAAAGTACACCTGCACCAACATTGACAGGACCCTCCTCGACATTCCTTGTGCTTAAGTAAGAGACCAAAATGTTCGAATGCGTAACGAGTAGCCTGAAATATATAAAAAGGGGCTATAATTGATGATCATGTATACTTAAAGATAATGAAATAATTTCTCAGTGACAACAATAGTGGTATCTGAATTCAGCTGAACAACAGCTATGTGACAAGTCCTTCGTGATATGTAATAATTTAAGGGGTATCTTCTACGAGTACATGTGGGTATCTTTTGTTCTCAATACAAACTCCTGGGTATCTTTTCAATTCAAACTGCAACATGCTTTTCGGAAATTTTTTTACAATGCTTGAACAAGATCCTGGAAGCCGTCGAAGGCCTCTTCGCCGCTTGGAATGATCTGGTTTGCCGGAAGGACGAAACCATATCGGCCGGTATCTCTCAACTCAACGGAGTAAGAGTGGGTAATGTTCAAGGCTCCATAGGTATAATCAGTTGAGTCACCGGTGGTAGGGTAGATGGTAGTGCAAGATGGTCCGTAGGTGAACGAAGTCTTGTATCGTCTGCGCATGCCAGCCTCCCAGACTATAATAGTAAGTTAGCCAATTTTATTCTTCAAGCGGCTTATTTGGATTTCTTTTCTTACTCTTCATAACACGGAGATGTTCGGCCTCATCTGGTGCAGGAGTGTTGCAAGTATATCCCCATGGCGACAAGATCAATTGAGAGTAAGAGTGGTAGTCAATGAATAGCTTCACGCCGACCGTGTTAACCAAGTTCTTAATGAACGCCGAGAGTCCCTTGAACTCGGCTGTGTCACCAGCACCAAGACCCTTAAAGTCTTGGGCACATGGGTTTGTCGAGGCACCTCCACTAGAGCTCCACTTGTAGTCCCAGTTTCTGTTGACGTCTGTTCCAATGCAAGAGTTGGAAGTGAGTCTCAAGCGGTTCTTTCGCCACATCCTATCGTTCGTTTGGCTGTAGACGAATCCGTCTGGGTTGACGACTGGGAAAATATAGTAGTCGTATTTGTCCAGCAGGGAAGAGACCGCCACAGTTGCATTGCTAACGGTGCCATCCTGGAGGAGCTTGGTGGCAAAATACTCGGTAACCTTCGAAGTTATCCATTCTCGTGCGTGAACATTGCTATGAAGAACAATAGCAGTCTTGCCCTTCTGCTTGCCCCAGATGTGAATGCCAACGATTTCTCTACCTTCGGTGGACTGTCCCGAAACCACGATTTCCGCGTTGTTTGGGTACGAGGTAGCCAAGTTATAAAGATAGGTTTGGTGGTAGCCATATGAGTGGTACGCTGTGAACCAGTTCGGATCTGGGGCTTTATTGTTGGTGCACAAGACCCGTTAGTTCCTTGTTTGGTACGGCGCTATATAACTCGGCACGGACGCAAGCTTACCTGAGGTTCGGACAGTTTTGCTGATTGACACCTGTGGGGCAGCGGCCACGGACTCCGCTTCAATCGAAGCTCCAAGATCTTCATGCATGATCTCCATTTTCAAGCCGGCCTTTTTCGAAACTCTATCGAACTCCGATTGGGCACTTGGTGGAATAGCCACATCAACATGGCTATTGACATTGTAACCATGAGTCCAAGTATCAAGGTAGAGATTGTCAACAAGTGACTTGATAACCACAATATCCTCCTCAGTGTGTGCTTGGAGGCGAACAACACGAGTGCCGGTGTGGTCGACCTTTTTGACGGATGCAACAGGCGAGGCCGCAACGGCGCCTGTAAATGCAAGGATAGCTAGGATTTGTTGCTTGGAGAAATGCATTGTGGATTAAAATTATTTTTGACAGTGAACAAAACTTTCGAACGGGATATCCGGTGAGGAGCTGGCCTGCGACGGTCACGGTTTCAAAAGTCGGGCGGGATAGCCAAGTTTTATAGATCCCCAGGGCGTCAGTCGAGAAAAAAATATTCACACTGTCAACGATAATGGCTTTGGGCACCGATTGAGGACCTTAAAGTCGCTCTCCTATGTATCTCCTAAGATTTGTGAAACCATCTTAAGAACAAGCTGCCTCGCCGAAAGAGGGAAGCTGCATTGTGCCGCCGACGTATCACTTGATCCCGGACTGCATATCTACCTTCACCGTAGGTCCAAAAGAGGCAAGTTGGAATATCAAAACCATATCAGTGCACAAGCCCTTGTGGCCTTGGGGTCAGGGCGTTATTCCGTGAATAGTCAGTTAACATGGACCTCTGGACAAAATAAGGGAAATAGCAAGATGTTCCAAGAGATACCCTCTTGCCAACGCACGGAAATCAACGGTCCGTTCGGTTGGGGATAAACGCGATTCGTCGAAAATCGAGCATACGTAAGTGAAACGCCGGCTCAATATATAACAGACCCTCCAAATACCCATTATTGAAATTTTTACCCGTAATATATACAGGGTGCTTACTTATTGGGATTGTTATATGGGGTAGCTTCAAAGATATTGAAGGGTACTATTCCTTGTGGGAAGATCGCTGTAAGTTCGGAAGCCAATCCGATTTACCTGCCGAAATGATACTAGAGTTCCGCACATCAGTTCAACAGGTTGTCGTTCAAACTAAGTCGATAACAACGATAACGACAAGGCAACCAACAATCGATCAAGGACATTCTAGATCCATAGACAATGGTATACCCCGCCCAAGATTTGTCTACGAAGGCCAGTTCAAGCTCAGGATCCTCCTGAATTGACGATTTCAACTCCACAGCATAACAATTTTCGACACGGGTCAGCGAGGCTAAAGTTGACCGGACTTCGAGGCTAAAGTTGACCGGACTTCGAGGCTAAAGTTGAACCTTGGGTCTAACCGTGCTGTGCATGCGCTCTCGACTCCCAATAGTTCTGGGCTAGCTTGCGGCACATATGCAAACACAAAATTTGGAACGCAAGCTTGCCTTGCCAATTGCCAATTGACCCGAGATTATGTATAAATGCCAAGCTTAATGGGCGACCCGGTCGACACCTGCAGGATACCCGTTCCTCCTAGACTCAAGTACTCTATAGCACAGCTCTTAAGATCTCAAGACTCGACTCCTTACTGAAAAATATTATCATGATCCAGGTTTTGGCGCTATGATCATCATCTGCCCAGTACCTTACTTGGGATATGCAACAGCTCAACGCACCACGGGATAAACCCGGTCGGGAAGTTGATACCTAGGTAACCAACCGATGTCAAAAAGCTTGTCTGTTTTTCCAAGGCCTCCAACATTTGCATCCGGCCGTTTCCATTCTACAGCTGCACAGTATCCAAGGATTCTATTCAGTCCTTCCAGAAACAGATATCGATGATACGTTGACTGGTATCTGCACTTGCTACCAAATCATGAAAATGACGTTAGATCTGATTAGTCTACCCTCCTGGCTCGGCAGGCAGATGGGTAGACGCCTTTTTTTCGCATATGAAGATGTGGAGAGATGACTACCACTATAGTAGTTTGAAACCCAGTTGCACAATTGCAATCAGGTGCCCATTGCACGGGTATGCATGCAACATTCGCACTTCAGGATCTTGTCGTATACATAGCCAAGGGCCGGGCTTCGACAGAAGAAGTAACGTACGTAACTGAGTCCGTAACTTTGTGTAGGTGAACGTTTGCGTCTCTCGAGAAAGCGGCGATCTCCTGAGATCGGCGAATGTCGTACAAGCAATGTTGGAAAAAAAATTCCTATTTTGGAAGCTACTGAATAGGGACAATGTTGGTGTCTACGGAGTAACGTTACACAGACATAGACTTTATCGATTGCCACAACTTTAAATCCAGCCACTGGCCGGTACTGAATCAAACAATGCAACTACAAATAATGGAACATTTATAACAAAAAATCGCACCACAAATTCAATTCAAAAGACGTGGTTGTTCTGTTGTTGTGAACTCGGTATACTAAGTCTCATGGCCTCCCGGGCGCGGGCTAACGCTCCTCCCTGAACGCCCAGGGAAATGTGAACAAGGATGCTGCATGCGCATGCGCATATCGTATTATACTCCTATCGATATCACGATATATATACACCCTAGCAAGCTGGATACGAGACAAGATATATACGAATGTCTAGGTTTATTTGTAAAAATTTTGGTGCCACGTCTATAGCGAGTGTGTCAGCGGTAGCCGTTGGTTCGCACACCGGTCACCCTGTAATCCTGGTAAATTTAAATAGCAACCATGGCATATAGTGATGGTTGGACAGCGGGTCTCCCTATTGAACCCATGAGAAAAACATGCGAACGTATACTCTAGGCATCCTTCGCTCTATTATGGCGTGATATCCTCGCGACTGCTTCTCTAGATAATATTGAGACTTTTGACGCAACTATCACACCCTGCTTACGATATATCGATAGGCTTTTTGAAGACTTCGATCAGCGAGGCTGTCCGTACTTAAAAACAGCACTGAAATCTGTCCCTCGATATTGGAAGTCTAGGTCTGCGGCTCACCGGTCTTGAGGCACATGAAAATAATTCACAATTCACGAGATGAATTTGTTAGATATCTCAGCTTTTCGGTGAGATTCCTTCGTGTATACTAGGTACTTAAGCGCGTATTTATGTCGAGTTATAATAACTATAAATTAAAGGAAAAATTTTATATACATAACGGAGCGATCCCAAGCCCCACCCGGGGCCAAATTCTATACTATATACAAAAAACCACGACAATCCCGAATGCCTATCCATCCACACCCCCACAACTCGGCCCAACAACTTCCTACAACTCCCTCTTGATATCAACCAAAGTACAGGATGGGTCAAATGGCTTAGCACCAACCAACAACTCAAGCGCAGTATACTTTCCTCCATTAATCTTATCCCTTCCGTTCGTGCAAATATACCATACATTCTTATCCCCTCCGTAAGTTAGATAACCCTCGCTATCGAATCCCATGGAGGTATCAACGATAGCAACCCCGTTTGCATCGTGCTTAAGTTGGAAGGTCATCGGCTTAAGATGTTGACCTGGGAGTATTTTCTTGGCGAATGTAGCGGCCAGGGAGAGCTCGAGGTCTCCGCCAAAAGATGAACCGAACATGGGAACATTGTGGTAGAGGATTCCACCGCCGGTGCGTTCTTCGAAGTAGAAGTTCTTGTCGGCTTCTGTGGATATGGTAGCCGCGCTGTAGGCTTCCCCTTGAATGACGGCGGAAATGAAAGCGCCGTTATATTCGGCTGAGTTGGAGATGATGGAGAGGGCGAATGGGTCGGAATTCGCCTTAAATGGGATAGCAACGGCGGAGACGGCGGTGGCCAAAGTGGCGATAGCGGCGATAGACTTCATTTTTGTAGGATATTTGTGGGTTTGAATATCTCGAATTTTGGGAGTTTTATATGATCAAGTGCACGTGGCAGAGTATAAAAGATTATGTTTTTATAGTTTTATAGGATCTAAAGATATGCTTCTGCATGAAGAGATGAGTGATGCTGTGATGATGATAGCTGACAACATACCCAGCGACAGCCATCCTTTTATACAACTTCCTATATATGAAATACAGCTTGAAAATGACTTCTCGCGTTTTCGAAGACTCCTGCTCGACCTCCGCAACTACGCAAAATTCACAGTCTTGGCTAGAATTTTTTTTCTCCGTTCAAGGGTTCAACATAGACACTAAAGAAGTTCCCGTCGACGATTCAAAAGACAACACCAAGATGGGAGGAAGTGTGTTGGTATGGCCTCGAACTCAGGCCGGTTGCATTATAATCTGATAGAGGAAAGATCAATAGAAGGGGGAGTGGCAACCCCAAGAAGAGTTTAGCCACAATATAGAAGAGCGGAGGAATATTCCGAACCTTCCTAGAAATATAGGGTGCAATGCCTTATCCATTATATCTTGACGAGAATGGCGATAAAGATGAGATGACAGGGATTGCAACAAGAGTGAAGCGGAAATCGGTGTATGCCCTAACCCGAAACAATTGGACAATTCTACATTATAAACCAAAACCTTCCAGTATATCCTCGAATACCAAGTTACAATAGTTCAGGATGATTCCCATGGTAAAGTGCTCAATATTAGTGCGCCTATGCTTGGCTCGACGGCATAAAAAACAACTCCGCAGGCCTAGATTCGGCAGTCTGAAAATTGAAAAGCTTAAAAAGATATACAAACGCATGAGACATATCAATAGGGCTGTTATGCAAATACATCCGTAGCAAACCGTTCCTTCCCCAACCCTTCAAACCACTCTTCAACATCCTCGTCGCTGATAGATTTTCCCTCCTTTTCCTTCCCATCTTTGTAAATCTTCTTGCAAATTTCCTTAACCCCTGCCCCAACGTCCCGGCTACCGCAGACGAAAACCTTTCCTTTCTCCACGAAAAGCTTGATTGCATCTTCTCGGTCATGCCATAGTCGGTCTTGGACATGCTTGCACCCTTCACTGAGCTCACGAGCTTGGCTGTAAGCAAAGCGGACATCGACCGCGCCCAAGCCGGCCCATTCCTTGAGTTCGTCGGGGTACAAGCTATCTTTCTCTGGATGCTTACATCCGAAAAACAACATAGCAGGCGCTAAGTCTCGTCCAGCAGCCTTCTGAGCTGCGCGCTCCATGATGAAACCACGGAATGGGGCAAGCCCTGATCCGGCGGCAACCATAATGATCGGGACGGCAGCAATATCCAATGGCAAGTTAAAGCCACCGTGAGAATTTCGGATAGATACTTGGACCTTATCACCTTTCTCTAGCGATGAAAGATAATTAGAGGCAACGCCGAGATACTTGCGGCCAGAATCCGCCAACGAGGGCTCATTGAGAACACTGTAGGTCAATGTACAACTTTCAGGGCTAGAAAGCGGGGAGGATGAAATCGAATATTGACGGATTCTCATTGGTGGGAGCATAGCAAGATAGTCGCCGATTGGTACATCGATCGTAGGGTATTTCTCAAGGAAGTCGAGAGTCGATATCCTAGGGTGTGAGATCTCCTTCCCGAATCTATCCGCATCGTTCGCAAGCTCCAAGATTTCATTTTTCGTTTTATCGTCGCTGCAGTAGTTGGCAATGGTGGTGATGTCGCGTTTTGTGGCAGGTTGCAACAATTCCACATATGAAGAGAGCAGCTCCCCGGCAGAGATAGTAGTATCGGTTGGGAGGGTGGTCGGCATCTCGGACGTGATTTTCAGGGCCGCGTCCCACGGAAGAGCGAACCTTCTCATTGCTCGCTTTACGGCCGATTCATGGTTTGTTGGAAGAACTGCAAGGTAATCTCCAACTTTGTATGAATATTCGGTCGGCAACTTGATCTCGAGATGCCGTTTCTCTGGCACATCCTCAGTTGTCAATCTCCTATTCTCGACTACAACGCCGGTCTTGAGGTTCTGTCCAAGAACAGTCGGTCGGTTCTCGACGAAGACGGTGACTTTGAGACCCGGCTTTGTGGATTTGGCCTTTACTGCATCTCCCAGAGAAGGCCAAAACTTTTCGTCGACCCAATTTCCGAAGTCCTGGAACATATCTCCAGCACCAGCATCCGCCGCTCCTCTCTCGCAAAGTCGGTCACCGCCCAGATTGCCCAATAGCTCATCACACTGTGTCGGAATACGTTGGTATGTGGAAGCCCAGTCATGGTGACCGCATCCAAAAACAGCAAACTTAATCCCCTTCGCCTCCTCACCACTACACGATTTAATCCACTCATAGAAATGAGTAGCGTTATCCGGAGGCTGTCCCTCGAAACTAGCCGTGATTATCACTACCGGCCCATCTTTAGGGAGGTTGTTAGACGCGGCGTCTAAAACTTCAACCTTAGCCTTATACCCGCGAGTGGAAGCATCGATCGCAAGACGGTTAGCGAAAGCCTCGCAAGTTCCTGTGTTACTACCGTAGAATATGTGCAGAGGTTGCTTTGTGGAATCGTCTTCGTCCTTAGCACCGTTCTTCAATCCAACTTTCGTAACATCAGTTTGAGCGGCTTGGCCACCTCCTCCAAGGGCATGTTGGAGTGTAATCGGCGTCATCCCATGGCGCAACCTGCACTTTATGCGGAAGTCCTTAGGCTTGATAGTAAGATTTTGTTTGATGGAAAGCTGGTATCCCGAGTCCGCCATGTAGAAATCAAAGTTTTGGAAGAGAACTGCCATAACGATGAGCATCTCTTGCCAAGCGAATGGCCGCCCAATACAAGCTCTCATCCCGTTTCCGAACGGTTTCCAGGCATCCGGTGGTAGCTTGTTGAATGGCTCATCGAGCATTCGCTCCGGTTTGAACTCCTCGGCATCCGACCCATAGACTGCTGGATCTTTGTGCATTTTCTTGACCAGCAAGAGTATCGACTGATCCGGTCCGACTTTGTATTGCCCATTGATAAGGATTGGGTCTTCATGGTTATCAAACGGATGTGGGCGAACTCCAATTGCGGTGATGGGAGAGCTTAGCCTTAGTGTCTCGCGGAGAACAGCATTAGTGTATGGCAGCTTCGCGAGGTGCTCAAGATGAACCGGCTCTCGCCCAACGACACTGTCGATTTCTTCCTGGAGCTTCTTATAAGTGTGTGGATTCCTAAGCAGGTTATACATTGTGAAAGCAAGCGTTCCAGACGTCGTTTCGTGGCCTGCACCATCGATTTATATCAGTCTAACCCCATTGGCACGATGCCGGCTCCAGCAAAAGGAAAAGTCTTACCAGCAATCAAGAAAGTAATCATATTGTTAACAATTAATTCGTCCGTAAGTCCCCTCCCCGTCTGCGGGTCTTTACCATTAATCATGGCATTCAACAAATCCTTCTTATCAGACGGATTCTCCCGTCGCTCTTTAAGAAGATCATATGCAACCCGCTTCATCAAATCAATGTCCTTGAAGTACGCCTCGCTTGCACGAGTAGGGATCATATTCATGGCAGGTAGACGTCGACCACGGTTTCCAGATTCGATAAGGAATTCCACCATCGCATCTACAAATGGATGTTGGTTTTCAATATAGAAGGAATTGAACCGGGCACCCATGGCACAAAGCGCAATGGTATCGAGGGTAAGACGAGTAAAATCGTCTGAGGCGTCAAGAGGTGTGCCGGATGGGAGGCGGGCCCATTTTAATGCCAATTGGTTCGCTAGATCAGCCATTTCTACCGATTGAAAATAGAATTTAGTTTTTGATCCCTAAATGGATATTTTGATGTTGACATATATATTTATAAATCTAGGGCTTACCATCAAACATCCCTCGAATTGTCAGAGGCCCAAAGGCCGGGATCAAAATCCGATGCGCAATCCCCCAGTTCTCTTCCCCAGTATAAGCCGTGAATAAGCCGTCTCCGACTCCATTCCTGACCTGTTCGAGACCTCCCGCGACTTGTTTCGCAAACCGCTTCTCGTCGCAGCACTCATGGATCAATTCGTGAGAACTGAGGACCAAAAGCTCTTTCCCTCCCAAAGTAAGTTTATAGATTGGCCCTACGTTTAGAGTTAATATTTTAGCGTCTATAGGAACCACCGCCCAAAATGCTCTATGGAGCTTACCATATTGATCAGCGAAACCCTCAAGTGTTTTTAGAGGGGTCACAAGATCCATATCAAAGATATTTCCAACAAGAGGCAGGCCCGGAGGGCCTGGAACCGGTTTGATAGCCTTCATCTTTTTAGAGACAGGACATTCAGCACCTTCTGGTGCATCTTTTGCGAACGGGCAAGCTGCAGCAGATTGTCCAAACGAAGGCAGCCAAGATGTGTATCCCCCGCCCTGTTGTGAATGAACTGGACACTTTTCTGAGGACATTATGGCTCCCCCGTTTCGAATTTATATTCGTTGAAGGTCCAGCAAAACTGTCGAAAGACAATAACTAACTAGTCTGACAAAAACGTCACCAGTGTTATGGATTTTTGAAGTCTATAGGCTCGTGAGATATTGATTTGAATTGTGTTGGCTGCGACTGGTACGGTAGTGACGAAATTCTTGGCTTAGCTTGTGAAGCTTGGACTAATCCGGGGCGACGGGAATAAGGAGGGCGACTATTCTGTATAGATGAATACTAATGTAACAATAGATTCCAATTCGAGCTCGAGGCTTTCTAATTGATCGATCTGACCATTCGAATGATTTTGGTTTTGTTATTGAATTGATAGGATTTCAAGAATATTCCAACTTCGATTTCAAGTTAGAGCCCAGGACATGGAGAATTTATACAACTCAATCCCAGCTGTCCAGCAGTCCATCGCCTCAGGGAGGAGGAGGAAAACGTCGTCCCAAGAATGTGAACGTCAAGGCCTGCGTAACGCAGGGATAATCTCGTTCGGTGATAATTCTCCCATGTTGCTCCAAAGCCGACGCTTTCGGGGAGTATCGATGGTCCGCAATCCCAACCGGAACAACAAGGGACCTCCTAATGCAGTATTCGAATCCACAGGAGAGGGCTGCGCTGTCGGTTTTTTGTGCCTCGGCTTTTCGTACGAAACTTTGCCCCCGTTCACCGTGTAACTTTTTTTTTGTCAAGAGCTCAAGAGGAGTTTCCTAATTTCCCCCCTTCGCCGGCACTTCGAAACGACTCCCAAAAATTTCGTCAATGGCGACTAGGCCTAGGATTTTCGCTCAGTTTACTCAAAACGTTAAGTTTTGGGGCTTCCGTATACGACGGCTAAGAGGCTAGCGTAAGCCCTTGTCAATGACTGCATATCTGGGGTAACGAGAAGCTACTTGCCATATTTGCTTTGTTTCGCCGAAGGGAAATCGCAAGCGAGCGATATGCAACATTCTCGATATGCATTTTTTACAGACTTAGTATCGACATGATATCGACACTTAGGTAAGTCCTTAGTAAGGACTGGACCAGAATCCAGCAGCTAATCGAATCCCATCCCGCCCACGTGGTTTCCTGGAGCTGAGGCGTCGACGAAAGAGTGATTAGGTCGCAGTCGGCGTTGTATTTTACTCCTGCAACACGATGTATCCGGCAGGAGGAGTTCTATGGATATTCCTTCAGCTGAACAAATTTGCGGTTATAAATACTGTTCCTATTACCCCGCACCACTGTACTAAAGGAAATCTCTTCTCTTTCTTCTACTTTTCATAAGGATCATTCGATCAATAGACGATTACGAATACCTACCCTCAAAAAAGATTATATTTGACCAGTAAAGTCCAATTTACATCAAAAAACGTAAGCAACTTCAGTTCTCCTTCATTCAGTTCAACCTAAAGTGGGTAACTAATTTCAAATGTAGCTCTATATCCAAAATGTCTGGTTGCGGCGTTAACACCTGTCCTTGCGGCTCCACCTGCGCTTGCGCTCCTGGTGCATGCAAGTGTTAAGCTTCAGCCAACCGAGTCGATCTACCTTTCGACTCTGGGCCTTCCCTCACCGTCCCTAGAATTTTCATTCTGGTTTTTACCCTCACAGCGGACTGAAACTACCAAAAAGGAACCAAAAAAAAAGAGGAGCGTACCCTTTCGCAATTACAACGAGGAAGCCGAACACGTGCTGTTTGGTTCAGTGGACCTGGAGCAGGCCCGGAAAAATGAATCTGAAATGTATCTAGACATGAAGATGAAATGAATTAAACGCAATTAGCCTTGCCGCTTTGTCTTACACTCGGATTTCTTAAGCTACTGCCGTAAAACTACATCATGCCTACTATCCGTCATAACGTTATCGGTCTCGTACTGTTGCCTTTAGCGGTGTAATTACTCTGTCTACCACACAATTAAAGTAAGATTTAGGTAATTCCATCATATGATCTTCCCCTGTCCAAGACTCCTCGCTCCCCGGGTACCTGAAAATCTTTGCAGTTTGCGTCGACGATAAACTCTTACACACGTACATACACTTTTCCAACGACTAAAATCGATTTAAATCTCGATCCTATGCTCCTTGACATAAGTTTGAGTAAAGGGCTTGAAATCATTGCGGCACCGCTAACATTATAACGTTACAACACTATTACATAGTCTTAATCTCTGTAATTATAATCATGCCACATCAGCGCAGTACGAAAGCTGTACAAATCGATTGATCGTGATATAACGTTAGGCAACCGATGTGTTGATAATGTGTTATCGAGCCCATCTGTTTCGAACCCCGTCAATTGGTTCTGCGATACATCCTAACGTTAGGAATTATGTAATGAAGCACTCCCATACGCAACCAGATACGTACAGAGACGACTACAAGTGGAAACAACCAATGAAATAATATTCAAAAGTCAGCGACTTGAAGGTACTAATCATCCATATAACTAGGGAAACCCCAACCGAGCACATGCTCAATTCATAGGGTCCCCTCTGCCGTTCTAGACTTAAGTCGACTTCGGATCGATCGATCTCCGAGCACAGTATCGCATTACCCGCATATTCCAGGGGAAAAAAAAAAACTCCGATGGGATCCGACTAAGCCAGCTCCCAGGGTTTGTGTCGTACGGCGTTGACCACCTGTTGATTCCGGACTAGTGCAATGAAATTGAAACTTCTCAAACTTTTCTGTTGCAGTTCTTATTGTCTTACACGGTGGGGGGGTTAAATTTTGACATATTCGGTCTAATGTTCTATTCACCTTTCAAAGTGATACAGAGATTACTATAGTATTCATGCTAGGAAATTTTTCTGGAGTTGGAGCTTCGCTTGTCAGTTCCTATCGTTTGTCTATTAGCTTTTCCCATTTACAGGAGACCCTGGGCCGTCGATTTCCGCCTACTATTCTCATCGCTCTCTATAGCTCTACCACATCCAACAGGCCTTTAGTTTCAGCAATAAAAATAGCCCAAATTCTCTACAAATTCTAGCTTTGGCATCACCATGCTTGTAGAATAGCTATTTGTCACACGGTACCATGCAAACGCAGATAGTTTGGGCCAACAGATCAGACCAAGCACAGGGACTTTTATATACATTTTATTTATATTTTATCGAATCCCAAACAGTGTATATATACAAGGATATATGACGGACATCTAGTTTTACTCCTATATCTAGCTTTACCCTTAAAACGTATAGTGTTTAAAGTAAGAAAGAAACTCTTTTAAGAATTTCTACTGCAGGAGTTTTTTGCTCAAGCAACCTAGTTCTCTGGAGCACGGGTAGCGTCTTCTGGAGAACCAACGTCCTTTGGAGATGGGTCTGCATTAGCGTGACGTCTCTCAAGTTTCTTGACGATATCACGCTTCGCCTTATATCCATCTCTCGTATTACCCTTGCCGACGTCGTATCCGGCGTAACCGTAATCGGGGCTAGTAATAAGCTCGGGCTCGCTATATTCAACGGGTTTTTGTTTTTGTTTTGGAACCTGGAAGGGAATGCAGCCACCGAAGGGTCCATTCGGTGCGCTATTCTCGCAGCGCATAACGCAAATATTCTTTGTGCTTCCAGATTTAATATTGCACTGAATATCCTCCGGAATCGCGATCTTCAACGGAAATTTCCATTGGTCTTTGCAGCATTCGATTCCGCCGTTCCCAGAGACCTGGGTTATGATTTTAGCGTCGATGCTATATTTCCCCTCACCATCCGTATCGATCCTGCATCGAAACGGTCCGGCTCCATCTTGGTTGACTCTGTGGACTTGGATGTACAACCACCCGCCCGGACTACATTGCGGAACTCTATTGGCCTTTTCGGCTTTGGAAAGTTCCCACAATGTTTGAACGAAAGCCTCCTTCGCCTTTGGTAGATAATTCATATACCAGTGGTAGTTCATATCCCACTCGCTCAGTTTGCCCCAACCGATGTGGTCGTACATTTTGCGCCAGAGGTTTGCAGTTGATAAAGTGGCTCCGCAGCCGTCCTGCATCCATTTGCGTTTACCGTATAGTGGGTGCCCCGGGACCGGGGGTACGATTGGATCGCTGAAAACGGTGACGTCGAGTTGGAAGGGGTTTTGAGCTCCACCGTTCATTGGGACGTTGATATCGAAAAGCATGCCCGAACCGCGATTGGCTTGTGTCACATCTCCCCAAGCATCGACGAATTTACAATGGGCAGAGGCATGTGGAATAAAAGTGGCCAAGATGGTGGCAGCAATAACCGGAGAGATTTTTAATTGCATGGTGATAATTATTATATAAATGAGTGTGGTTTCCAAATGAGTGTGGTTTTCAGAGGGAAAGGATTGGGAGACTAGACTGCGGTGTCCTAAGAAGGGGAGAAAAAAGATAATTCATCTGGATGTATCAGAGCTATATATACCTTTTTTTCAAAGGATACAACTCTCAGAAGCATAAGATAAAAACCAGGTCACATACTATGTAATCTTCACCTTCAGAAAAATTTAAAAGCTCATGAACTGTTGTTCAACTCGATAAAAGCGAACCGGCGTTCACGCCTTTGCGTTGCAGTCGTCGTCGGCCTTTAGCGCCACAATTAATCTAAATACCGCCAAGAATTCCCAAATAGAGGCATCTTAGCCAGCGGTTTCACCGATGGTACGTTAAACGTTAGTTGACGTGTGAATCGACATGTCTTTTCGCGCTTCCGGCTCCCCGTCTGGTTCTGGTTCTAGGTAGGATTCTGTCAACTCTGGAGATAGGCACCAGCCGGAAACACTTCACTGCCTTTCCCGCCGAATGTTATCTAGACTAAATAGGCTATGATGCCTACTAAAGCAAGCTACGGGCTAACTCACATGCATATGAGCCTGGTTTTAAGCTATAACCCGGTAATCATGCAAGTCTGTATTATAGCTATAGGATTGACCAGTTCTCGAGTAGTTGAGAATTATAACAGGATCATAATATAAGCTCGGATATGCGAGGAAAAGACAACCACCGAAAGATATCATCGGCGTATCGAGACTAGTTTCCAGAACGGCATCGAAAGTGCCCTAATTAACTACTGAATATGCAATGTGCGAGGTTTCGGCGGAGAAATCATCAACGGTTTGCCAACTTGAGCCTTTGTACCTTGCTACATTAGAAACTATATGATTATAATTAAGAATATAATATCACATTCAACTATAGTGCAAAATTAAAGTAGAATTATAAGGAGTCTTTAGCTTGGTTGAATTTAGAAGGAATCAAAAAAAATAACTAGGACTTTAACCGATGTTGAAATCTTTAGCACAGTGGTTAGAACGTACTCTGAGTGTGTAAAAACTACAATAGACACTGTCCTCCAATTCTATTATATCCGGTGCTCGCATAAAACTAATAGGATAAAGCACTATTATAGTAGGGATCAGATATATGTTTTTCTATCTGATCCCAAATTATAAGCATAGAGAAGAACATTATCGGCAATGCCTATATACAAGTA
This sequence comes from Arthrobotrys musiformis, assembly GCA_036971715.1. Classification (NCBI taxonomy): domain Eukaryota; kingdom Fungi; phylum Ascomycota; class Orbiliomycetes; order Orbiliales; family Orbiliaceae; genus Arthrobotrys; species Arthrobotrys musiformis. The sequence goes on from JAVHJL010000008.1 coordinate 1,977,396, forward strand.
GACTAATTACTCTATAGATCTATGGCACGCCCGTGACTCGGTCAACCTATGATATCAATTGATGAATAATTATACATTTCTGTTTGTCTTTTTTTCAACTTAATATCAAAATAAAGCCAAACAATTAACATGTTATGGATTTTTAGTAAGCAGATGCTTCCCAGCCTGGATGTTAAGGAGTCCGACAATGAAGCTTCTGTAAACAGCATCTTCTGCTCCGGAAGAACTTTCCAACACTGTTGTACTACTCACTCTACGCTCGTAATATATGGTACCCCCAAGCCCCGCACAAAAATACGAAACTTCATCAATAAATATAACCTTTAGTTGACGTCATCTATAAGAATTTGGAGGTTCTGGATTAAACAATTGCAAAGGGGGAGGCAACGGTGTAACGGGGAAGTTTGCGGAAGGCGCTCGTCCCGAGAAGCCTTCCGGAACAAATGCCGAGTTTGGCCCCCAAAAAACCCAACAATGGATCCATGGAGCTCTAGCTTTCCTCAATCAACCAAAACCCTTGAACAGGGCCATACTCCTGTGATCATCCCCTTTTTTTGTCTCAATCCAGTATCAGAGACCCTGGAAAGGATATTATCACCGACCGATCAATAGGTAGAATGTTACGCCGACCGACGGCGTGGCCGAGTATCCTTTTTCAATTTTGAATGTTCTAAATACTTGCGTATTTCTTTCTCGAACTGCAGCTGTCATCATATCACAAACACCTTGGCGCTTTCTGTACCCATAATATAATTCCAACAAACATCAAGAGCTCTTTAAGAGTACTATAGTAACACTGTACCCCCGACCCAACAATATATTCACACTTCTATTGTGTTTTCCCCCTTGAATTGAGAAATTTTTGTGACGGCCTGTATTATATGCAACGCAGCACAATAAAGCAGAGCTCTCTTGTACTTGATTCCAAGGTACCTGGACATCGAGGATACTCCGATATTGAATATGGATCAAAAGTTTGCCTAAATTATCGTACAGGCTTTTGGCGGACGGCCTCGGAAGATCTCAATATTTATGACGCTATTTTAGTTGCACTCAGCGTTTCAAGTCACATACGGCGGCTACAAGTCGTCTCCCAATAAGAATATCATCAAGCTCTTCCAATAAACATACACATCCAAATCGATACTCCATAAAACAAAATCCCACAAACCCAACGCATCACCAGCTTCACTTTCACAACCCCCCTACAACCCCTCCCTGAGCAACCTCATCGTCTCCTCCCCAGCCTCATCAAACTCCCCTTCCTCCCCCGTCAAAACACTCCGCAAAGGAACCTCATCCCCCCCAACAATTCTATTCTCAATATTAACATACCCACTCGCCAACTCCTCCGCCACAGCTCTACGCATCTGATCCAGCGTCTCCTCATCTATAACCGAATACTCCCCATCGTCAAGATTAATAAGATTCGGCTCCTCAGGACGTGAATGCGCCCGGAAATTCGTTTCATCCTGTCCACCACCCTGCGCGGCTGCATACTCCCTTATCGCTACAACCATTAACCCAACCCCATAACTAAAAAGGGGAACTACATACCTTCCTCGATAACCCCATCGAACTCCCTGCCCAAACCGAGTCTTACGCGGGTATTATACCCACCGCCTACACCACCAGGAACCCCCACAACCCCCCTCTCGAAATCCAATGCTCCAAAGTCTAATCCATCACCCCTGAATTCATCCATTCTGATATCAAACTCCTCGGCGTTTACGACATTTTCGGGTGGCTCCGGTAGATTCTCCCGAGGCTGTGGATCATCCAGGGGGCGGTAGGCGCCGTATTGTGTTCCTGCGACGGCTCGGTCGTCTGCGGGACGGATGATGCGGTTTATTGATGGTGGATCGGTGTAGTAGTCCAAATACTCCTGCTGCGCTCTAGGGAAGCAGTTCCCGCGCTTTACCAGTCCCTTCGAGGATATACCGGCGACATCATCCGTGCAGGTATAATCCACAACTCCCCCCGTTGGAGCCGGTATACCCGCAGAAGTAGCTGTCGGTCCCCGCGTTTGCGGCAGCGCAGAGGCGAGCTGCAGCGTGGCGATAAATATAATTCGATACATCATTTCCTAATTTCCTAACTGACTGTAATGCAACGTGGGTGAAAGGCATGGCTCTGCCGTATTTATCACCGTGGGGATAGCCCACAAGGGCAAGAGTCAATTCGAGTAATATAGCGCCCCTTCCTCACAAAAAGAACCCACGCACAATATCTCTCATCAATAACTTAAACCCTACCAGCGCGGAAAGAACGATCAGGTAGGAAACCCCCAATACACCTCCTCAAGCCCAGCAGCTAGATATGACCCATATTACCTCCAACCTCAAAAAATCCACCATAAACAATAACGACATCTACAATCACATCCGCCAAAAGAATAAGGTATGAGTGGGTATCCCAGGTTCTTATTTATTTCTTTTACTCACTAAATACTATACTATACTATACTATACTACGACTATCCTAAGGTATCCTCTTTATCCCAAGCAGTCCCATACCAGCTTTTACCCCGTATGATCCTCCCCAAGATAAAAAAAAATGAAAGTAAAAAAAAACACCAGGTGAAATACAGGAAAAAAGCCCTATCGTTTCACAACAGGATCCAAAAGTACTTCACAAAAAAATCACACGCTCAAGAAACACAGCAGATTACAAGAATAGAGATAAAACAAGCAATAAACAAGCTAATATCCAAAAATAAAAAAGAATAAATAAAAAGTTGCTAAAAAGAAAACCACCAACGGAGCCGAGATATAAAAAGGAAACCCGAAACTTAACTTACCCGGAACAACAAAGGTTGTTCTAATGACTTTGTTTTTTTTTTTGTTTTTTTCATGATCTATATGCTTTTTACGACCGTCGCATACAATCGGGTTACATATGTCATACCGTTTTTCTTATCGTTGTCGTGAAGTCATTTTCATAGCCACCGCCTTATACAAATCCATCCATTACCGCGTGATCCCTCGTGATTGAACAAACAAAGAGAGTGTCCAAACCCGCTTAGAGGTCATCGCAGAAGAGCTCGTCCTCAGCCAATGATCGGGACTGAGTCTCGACTGAGTCGTCGAAGTCGCAGTTCTCGATACATATCGTGGGAACGCTCACCGTAGGCTTGGTCTTCTTCACCTCAGTCTTCGAAGGTGCGGCATTCTCCTCGTCTTCCTCATCATCTTCCGGCAACGGGACGGCAGCGGCGGCGAGGACGTCGGCGTCATCCTTCTGTTGCTTCAAGTAGTCCTCGACGATGTTTCCGATGACGGCGAATTTGGACGATGCCAGACAGCTTCGCTTTTCCTCCTGCTTCATCTTCTTCAACTTCTCGGCCTCCTCCCGTTCCTTCTTGAGGTTTGGGTAGAAGATCTCGACGTCAGCTTCGCCAAGTGGGCTTCTGATCCGCTCTTCGTCCATGATCTCAAACTCCTCTCTTCTGGGGAGAGCCGGGGGTGGCATGGCAAGTTGGTCTTCAGTTGGTGGAGGTGGGATGTTCTCCTTTCCGATCCTGTCGACCTCGCTGCATTTCTTCAAATCCTCTTCGTCCGAGATGTCGAGGGTACCGGCACCGTGGTACATCAAGTTTGTCAAGGTTTCCTCGAGTGTGTCCTCGTGGATCTCAAACATCCAGCCCTTGGGGAATGATTGGCCGGGGCGCCATGTGCTTCCGGTGGTATTACCCGACTTGGCAACAGGGGTGGCGATAAGCCTGCCATCGATAGAGGAATCGATATCTTTGCTAGATTTGGACAAGTGGGAAGGTGGGTCGACACGTCGGACTGCCTTCTGGATCTTACGCTTGATACCCGCCGACGGTGCGGAGAGGGTGGCAAGGCTATCCTTTCGGGCAAGGGCCGGACGGCCAGAAGAAGCAGTGGAAGAGGTGGGGGTGTTTGAGAGGGGGGCGAGGGAACGTCGCTTCAGGGTGGAGGTGGAGGAAGATGCATTGACGGTTTTCTTCTTCAGGACGATGGGGACGGAGTTGGAGAGGACAGCAGGCTTGGTGACAAGGGCATATTTGGGAACAGAGTTCTCGTCGCATGAAGCGGGAGACAGCTGGGACTTCATGCGCTTTGTCTGAGTGGAAGCATTGACCGGGGCGTTTTCGTCGTAGATGGTGTAGAAGGGTCGTTTGCCAGACGAGGCCTTTGACAAGGACGATTTGAAGGCTGTCAAGGAGGAGCAATGTCAGTAACCATCATCGTCATCATCGTCATATTTATTATCATCATCATCGTCATAGGTATGAATATCAATATAGAAATAAAAGTGGAAAGTGGAGTGGGGAACGTCGGAGCGAACCGGGCGACTGGTGAAAATGTAAAATGTGTTGCGCAACGTGGGAAAGTGAAACGGCGTCTGATTGGCTGGCCAAATATAGGCGGGCGGGCGCTCAAACTTGGACTTTTCTTTCTTTCTTGTTCTCTTAACTCCATCCACATCATTTTATGCATGGACATGGCCATGGAACATGGGCAGACATGGATAAGTATACATCGCAGTGGGTAGTCCATCTGACACCCAGCTGATACCGATACTGTACTGATACCGCTACTAGTGCCAGAGAAGGATCGGGGGTTTTCGCAAAACCGATTCACCAGAAATAAAAAAAAAAAAGAAAGAAAAAGGGAAACATCGAGTCTTCACTCTTTTTATATTTAAAGATATGGAATAAAAATGTGGATCTTACCTTTGGCATCGAGTGTTGCATCGAGTCCACGAACAATGTTGGTGACGTTGCCGAGGACGGTTCTCTTCCTGGGCGAAAGAGGGGTAAGGACATGGCGAGGAGGTTGGGTCGAGATCATGGTCGCCATTTTTCTTGGTTCTTCCAGTCGGTCGGACAGCCCTTCTTTTGAAGTTCGAATATATATTTCCTGCCGATGTTCTTATTTGATGTGTGTCGGGTTGTCGGATGTGTGTATATATATATAGTAGATGTGCTGGATGTGGAAAGCGACTACTTTCAATAAAGAAGAATCGCTGTCGGAATGTTGGAGTCCTTGAAAGTCAAAAAGTGGCGATGGTTGGTGGTGGTGGTGGTGGTGGAATGGGGCGACAGGAGGAGGGGAAAAGAGGGAGGGAAGAGCACAGAAAAGTGCGGGAACAGCCAGAAGATAAGAGAACACAACCCTCAGACGGGCCAGACAAGAGACGAGACGAGACGAGACTAAATTAAACCCAGATGCAGCAAGATGTGATATGACTTCGACAGACAGACAGAGGAAAAAAGTATGTTATGCAGCAGCAGCTGAGCGATAAAAAGAAGCGAGCAGGCTGCAGCTGATCTCTGAACACGACAAGAAAAAAAGGGTGGGAAGAGGGACGAAAGACGAAACAGACGGTGTGAGGGAAGAACGGCTGGAGGAGTAATTAAACCAAGATGCCTGTCACTTTCGGTCTATCGGTCTTCGAGGGGGTTAAGGAAAAGCGCGTCGTTGGTGGGCAGGCCGGGCTCCACAAGGCACAGTCAGATATGATTATCAAGGTTACTTTCTTCAATCTACAGTATAACAATCTGTCGAGGTTGATTGATATGGTGATGTCGAGGATGATGTTCAGGAGAAAGGAGAAGAAGAAGAGAAGAAGAAGGAAGAAAGGAGCGGACCGTGCTGAAGCCACACGAAGTCTCAATCAAACCGACCGATAAAAGTGCTTTCCAAGAAGAAGAAGAAGATGGTGATGATGATGACAGGCTGAGAACAGATTTTGATTTTGCAGTCTTAAAGAATCCGAGGGAGAGAATCTGGGAGAATCAGAAAGGGATGAGGAAATTGTCAATTACACTTCCAAATCCAGCACAAATTGCTTTCCCCCAAAAATCGGGTGGCAGAAAACTGGGAACGAGGCCAACGGAAGAAGCAAAGCGGAGTGCCAAGGATCCCCCGAGTGCGAATGAAGTCCCAGCAGGGAACAGCAGGGGAACAGCAGGGGACCCCTGTTCTGACCATATTAATTCCCTTCGCCATCACCGATTGCTACGCGTGCGCGTGACATTCTTGCGTTCTCTCTCTTCTCTCTCAAGGCGAAACTGGTTCGGATTTCGATCGAATGTGGAAAACTAATTGCTTCCCACCCCACTTTCCCGCATAAATCTCTTCTCTTTTCAGTTCTCAGAGACCTGTGAAGCAGAAGGTTGGTTGGTTCTCAAAGGGAATCCCCATTCCACACAGCCTCTGCTCAAACATGCCGCTAATATAGGCTGGTCGGAGGGGCTTGACTCTCCCCCTTTGCCTCATCACAAGCCTCCTGGAGGGCCTGAACCTCCGTCTTCCAATATAACCCATATCGGATTTTATACCCCGAGATATCTAGATCTATAGAAATACAAAATACAAAATGTAAAATGTGTAAAACCTGGTTTTAACGTTTTCGCGTTCGATATATAAGCTTGCTGCATTAGGCACTAAATCCCCAATCCCGTCTACTACCAGCTTCCATCTTTAGTCGAGAACCACCCGGCCACTTTCGAACAAATCCCGTCGGAAAGGAACTAGTACCCGCACAACGAAAATTCTACCTCAAGCAGGGATTTTATACTTCGGACTGGTTTTATCTCAAAGAACATAAAGTCAAGGTAAACGATAAGGGTTTTGATATCCAGATAGAATAATACCCCCGATCCTACTTAAAGCGCCGGAACGCATGTGCAATCCCTTCCAGTGCGGAGTGCAGTAGTCTGCGCTTGCACTGCACTGTGGCTTCCATAGGCCCGCTGCTAAATCCTATCGCATACCTGTCCAAAACTATAAATACTAAAATACTCCGATTTTAATACCAGCTAGTGTCTATACATCAAAAAGTAAAGAAATTTCAAGACCCGAGAGTGATGAGGTCATGATATCTAGATCCCAGTGACAATGTCAATCGATAACTATCCATCCAAACCCTTCAACCTGATACTAGTTAGAACTCAAGAAAAACCCCGAGAAGATATATCCCATGTCCTACTTCATGTGAAAAACCCTTTCTTTCCCAAAACCAATCCCACGAGCTCTCTAAAAAGGATCCTCCAGCGTCAAAAATTTTTTACCTGCCCGTAATTCACAGGACACAAACCCCCCCTCCAATCACAAAGCGGGGTTCCCACGCCAGACCCCGGTTAGTTTCCATAACCGCCTTTAATTCCACTTTCGACCTTACAACACCAAAAAACGCGAAAATGACGCCCTGTGCCTTTTCGGTCGAAAAAAATTGGAATTAATTCCCTTTCGATCAAAAAGTGAAGGACGTGGATTTTTGTTGGACGTAAAACGGCGCGGAAGGTGAAACGTATTTCGGGTGTTTCGGGTTCGGAGGTGTTTCAACTGTCTGTGGTCGATTATACTCATATACGTAGAGAGTAATACAGTGTATAGAATACAGAGTTATATTTAGAAGTAAGAGTAGATAGTATTTGTATTGACTGTATACGTCGAATATCGCCGCGAGATCAATTGCAATTGCAAGAGGTAAGTTTAAAAACGCTAATCGAAACAGCAAAAGTAAAGACTGTACTAAAGCAGAGTGTCCGCTTCATACCCCCCCCCCCCCCCCTCCATCATGTATAACTATACGACCAACTCCAGACCATTTAGATCCATCCATACGAACAAATCCCGAACAAAAAGGAAAGAAAAGAAAAAGAAAGAAAAGAATATCCAGCCATTTCGATTCCTGAAACTCCAATCGGACTCCGCATGGCATGGAAGATCCAACGGAATAGGGTTATCGGGATAAGTCCAGCTGATGTATGAGCTGGCAAAATTCACCCACCCATCCCGTCTTTTCCTATCGTATCGAGGTGTGCAGGGAAAGAAGGTCTCAGTATCACCCAATCCCACCTCGTCCTCCCCCGTCTCCGTCATGCAATGGTAGTTCATGCCGAGGACTGTCATGACGGCATAAACTGGAGGAGGAAGGGTTGGGAGGGAACTACAAGGCACCCTTACCACCTCATGCCGAACCAGTCGAAGTCTCCATCGATGTTCACCCAATGGCCTTTCTCGATTGCTGATTCCCACCTGTGATTCCATGCACGTTAGTAAATTAAGTTCCTTTCCCTTCTTCCAAATTAAAAAACCTGGAAGCCTGAATATTCTTAAAAAAAGAAAAAGTGTACTCACCCCATGCCTACGGCCAACATACGGCACATATCTCCATAATACCCACAGACCACCCAACCGTCTCTAGCCACCCTCAAAGCCTCAACTTGGACTCCAAAGTCGACCAAGTACGCCACCGCAGCAGCCTCCCTCTCCTCTCTTTCCATCTTATTCAGATCCTCGGCCCAGAACCCACCGGGCTGGCCCACAGCCACACTCCTATCCTGCGCTCGAACACAAACACCGTTGCCCCCCGCGGTACACTTCTTGACCTCCTCGTCGTTGAAAACATCCGAGTCATCAGAAGAAATGATCCTAACAGGCGGCTCAACCCACGGACGTGGGTAATCAGGGAGGAAGTAATCCTTAACCCATCGATCCTGCGTACCATCCCCCGCAGAGAGTCCCTGGATGACCTCACCGGGCATATTCAAGCTGACCTTCATGAACCTCTCGAGGGGTAGGTATCCCTTATGCCACTTCCACTCCCTGGCGGCACGATCACCGTGTCTGATTTGAACGGCGACGACGGTTTTGCTGGCTTCGACGCCGATGGAGTGGACTCGGTCCATGATTGTGGTTTGGAGATCACCTTTTAGGGGGATGGCCTCGTAGCCTGTTCTTAGGAGGTCAAAGATCTTATGTTGGCGCTTTTGTCCGACTTCCCGGGCGTCTTCGAATTGAGTCTCGAAGGCGTGACCGAAGGAGTCTTTGAATGTTGAGGGGGTTATGAGTCTGTGTGGAGTATTCCTGGGGCAGGGGAGACTCCTTGACATAGGCGGTGGGGTACACTTGTTCGTCGGTGGTGGGATATCAAAGTACTTGTTAATATCCCCATAAGCCCTATAACACCATTAGCCTCAATCCTCAATATAAAAAGAATCAGAATATAAAACTCACCACCTCCCCTTCCTCCCAACCACAAAAAACTCCCTCCCCTCCTTCATCGCAACAGCATAAGCCATCCAAAGCCCCATAACCATCTCCCCAACCCCTCCAACCCTCCCCTCCCAATCATCAACCACAAAAGTCAAAGTCTTCTCACACTCCCCATCCCCACCTTCCTCATCCCCCGAAATCTCCAACCCTTCGTACCCAACATCAACATCATAATACCCCAAATGCGCCGCCATGGGCTTCCCACTCCTCCGTTCCGCAGCAGCCATGCTCTTCATCTCAACCGAATCACATAACGCTCTATACCACTCCCCCGGTAACGGATACGCATCCTCGTTCAACGGCATGGAAATAGCGTATCCCGTGCCATTACTAACCATCATAACCTCAGGTTGTCGGGTATACCCCCCTCTGCCCCTCTCCTCCACCAAATCTCGGAATAAATCGAATACACCAGCATCAGTATACTTCCCAGAGAAAAATACACTAATGATACCGCAGGAGAGGATCACGCAGAACCCCACGACCCAGTAGAATACCACCCCCCACTTCTGACGCAGCCGTTTGAAGTGTTCCTCCCTCTCTCGCCTTATGAAGCGGTGTAGTGTGTACTCATCGGCTGGGAGGTAGTTGGCGTAAATACACGGTTTTGCGGGTGAGGTGGGGGTGTATAATGTAGTCGAGTCGAAAATGACCGTACCGGCCGCCGAACCGGGCGTAAGCGTTCTAGCGGAAATAGGAATCGGAGTGGGATATTTCTCCGAGTAGTAGGCGGAGACGGGTGTCTCTTCGATTGTGAAGTATGTAGGGGATCTGGCGAGTTGGTAGTTACTCTGATACGGCGGGGGGAGGAGGAGCGTCAAGTTCTTCGGCGGACTTCGAGGCATCTTTTTTTATATTTATTTTAAAGGGGATTTTGGAATGAATGGATTTTTTATGGGAATCGATCCCGAGATACTTGTGTATATCGAGACTTCGATAACCTTATCGTAGGATTTTTAAGACAATTGATATCTTTATATAACCCACCCTCTTCGAAATTGTAACGAAATGATAGTAAAGAAAAGAAGAGGGAACCAGTCCGTAAGTAAAATTCAAACAAGCATATGAAGGATTTTTGTTCTTGTAATTAATTGCGTAGATGGGTCGTCCGGAATGAGGTTAAATCGACTACTCCAGCAGATGGAATTCCAAAACCAGCCCAGCCAGCTATTTCCACAAGTTTGCAAATCAACCTTCAAAAAGGAGAGTTCAAATAAAATAAAAGAAAAAAGAATCACAAGCTCAAGCTGTCAAAGCTCCTGCTGCTGTAGGGAATGTGATAGTAATGCGAAAGGAATGCCCCGACCTCAAAAGAATCCAGGAACCAGTTCCCAAGGAAGATAATTGAAAGGAAAGTGGTGATGAAGAAGGGAACAAAGAATGAGGCAGGCCTTTTCCCTTAAAATGTATTGACATATTTTGGTAAACATCAAAACATCATCTGGCCCAGTTAGAACGCCAGTTAGAACCCAGTTAGAACAGGGGGGCCCTTTTGGTGACCCAGCCCTCCTTTTGCAGCCCGAGATGACTGACCGGCGTTTCAATGTGTTTTGGTTGGTGTAGAATCCCTGTCCGGCGAGCCACTCTTTTTTTCCCTTCCGCAGAACCATTGGAACAGCTTCTAATGAGCCCTCGCTAGCTATTTCCGGGTCTTGCAGGGTTTGAAACCAACCGAACTGGTCGGCCGACACAGCCTGGATTCTACCTATCTCCAAAAGGTCTTGAAGGGTATACTAGAAGGTCTGGGCGACGAAAGGTACCGTTTGCAGACGGTCTGCGGTGAATCACCTCGAAAACCCTTCCAGACCGTTCATGCTAGGACTCTTAAGCCAGGAAGGATTAGACGGCTCCATAAACAGAACCGTCCACATACTACATAAGTAGGTACTAGCTTATGTATGTATCTGCTGCGGTTTGTATACACACTAACCCGCAATCCTCCTAAATATACCCAAACCGACCATACAATCTGCAGCAATCGAATCATCTGGTAATCGATAGATGCACTGACGGGAATACTAACTAACCCCCCCCTGTTTCGAAAGCGAAGTCCCATTCCCGCCCCACCGACCGCTTGGAATTTCCTGATAATCTTCAATTGACTTGCATACCGTGGCCAAGGTATTCACACCCACAAGGAACGTGCAGCGTGAAGGTTTCAGGATTTTAAAATAATTCATCGTAGTTTGCAATATCGGATCATATCATGTCATGTCATGTCATTTTTGTAAACTGGCAACGCCTGCAGTGTATAACTATAACAAACAGAAAGAAAACTACTAGTAGAAATGTCAAATATACCGTAAAGCAGACGTTCCTTACCCGTAAGGATTATAATAGACAACAGTGAGAAATATATATACACAAACCCCCAATACCCTCAAATCGGCGGCAAAGTATTCCTACCAAAATCACAAATAGTTAGCCCCAAGAACATAAACAATAAAGTAAAAGTCGTGGATATAGAAAGAACATACCTGCAAATGGGACATTGCAACCTAACCCTCATCCACCCTTCCAAACACCCAGAGTGGAAAACATGCCGACACGGCGTAACCATATAACTCCTCCGCCCAACATACACCCCCTGCCCCAATAACCCCCCCACAACCCCTCCACCATCCCCGCCATCCCCACTGACATGATCCCCGCCTTGCTGTCCATTCGAAGGAACCACAGGTACCTCAACGCTCTGCATACAAATAGCACAATCGAACACCCTCATCCCCTTCCTCCCCCCTCCGGTACCACCATACCCACCACTCCCCCCTTCCTTCGTAGCAGTAGGACTAACCGGACTACCCCCCTCGCCCAAAAGCGCCCTCTCAAGATCATCAGCCGGTAAGATGGGATAATAATCATAAGCCGGCGGGAACCATCCATCCGGCACCAAAAACCTCGGCCCCAAAAGCTCCTGCACCCCCAACATCCAAATCTGACACCACACCCACCCCACGCTCGCCCAACAGATCCACTTCACGGGCCGCGAGAACGCAATATTCTCCGAATACCCGTAGAAGTATAATACAGCTATCAACCTGCACGTGGATATCCCAAATACGAATTCCCACTTCAGACCCTTGCGGCAATTACGGTAGGTGTTACGGTATATCTGCGGCACCCAGAATGAGAGCGATAGGAATAATGCGATGCGCTGGATGAGGTTGCGGAGGAACAATGGTAAGGAGATGGAGTAGATCAGTAGGAACCCCGTGATTACGAGGAACATGTAGAATCTAGTAATTATCGAAGAGAAGTCCTGACGAATAGTGGTGGCGGGCGGAGGGGTAGTATTTATTGGCGTAGGATCCGTCCGTGCCGTGGCAGGGGGTGGGAGGGTACCCGTCGCTGACGCCCGTGCAGCTGCAGCCTCTGCGGCAGCTGCCGCTGGAGAGCGCTGTGGGGGGGATGCTTGCACTTGTGCTGCCCGTCGCTCAGGGAGTTGGACTCGGTATATCATGAGCATGTATCTGATTCCGAAGAATCCGGCTAGGACGGTGCAAAAGAACGCGGCGGCGACGAGGGCGAGAGAGCTACGCTCCACTAGTGTGGCGGTTACGATGAATATTATGACAACGTAGCCGTCAAGAAGAGAAATAATCCCAATCGTCCAGAAAGAAACGCGAGATAGCGTCGAGGGGGTCGATGATTCCTTCATTTGGCGAACCATAAAATAGATCTCAAAGGCAACGATAAGACAAGCGTTCAAAGCAAAGTTGGAAACTTTGTCAAAGTATGATTCCAATTTTAACCCCGTCGCAGCTTCCGTCGATAGAACGAAGGAACAATCCGGAGAGTATATTATGGCCGATCCCACAAGTGATGGTGGGGATATAGGAACGTATTCGCCGGTTTTGTGGCGGAGTTCACGTTCAATAGTATCTACGATACTTTGCTGCGAGAGCTCTGCGAACCAAGATGCGTCCGGGTGCATTTTGATCGGGTGCACCTGGAGATACACGATGAACTCACATTGGAGCGGGGGTGCTCCAATATATTGCTCGTCGACGGGGATCCATGGTGGATATTCGTCCCCAGATTCGAGGTGCTCTTCGATTTGCTGGGATAAGGACTCGTTTAGAGGTTTCTTAATTAGATTGTAGGTTGTATTAGACGGTGTTAGATGCGGCAACCCAAACACTCCGGCGAACCTATTGTCAAAAACAATTAGATATCTTATGATATATAAGATTTAAAATGGTTGGCTCTTACTTGTTGCTATTGGTGGCGCCGATGAGGAGGCCAGACTCTACGAAGTGGACGCCATGCATCCTAACATCAACCGACTGGCCCTCCACACGGCCGCCCCATTCATTATAGAGTTCCATATTCATTGAAACGGTTTGTACGACTCCTCGCAGTTCCTCAAAATGCTTCTTAGGCTGCCGTTCCTTCACAATCATCCAAAACCGACCCCTATTAGTAGTGACGTTCCGCTGGTACGTTTCATTGATCGTAGGGCGGTGGAGGCCCGGGACATCAAGACGAGTCCAGTCGCCATTCAGCATGCCCGTGATGTTCCGATACATCGGTGATTCGGATCCTTCGAGCGGATTAGGTTCAGCTCGTTCGTATTCCATAGGCGATGGTGTATCTTCGCCATCAGCGTCCGCATCGGCAGCTCCGAGATCCCTCTTGACTGCAGTATCCTCGAGGATGTTCCGTACCGGTGGAGGTCCATCGTCTGCCTTTGCCCGGTTAAAGACATCATCTATCATATGACTGACCCTCGTCCGTACCATTCCCATGCCCTCCGGACTCCACCACCCATCCGCAAAGCCGGTCAAGTTCCCAACATTCCCATACGTCGAGTTCTGAAGTTCCCCTAGCCATCTCTGCTCCTCTGCAACGATATCCTTGATGCTGTAGTCCCGGTTGGACACATTCGCCGTATTGTCGGGAGAGAGGATGAGGATGAGGATTATAACCCCGAGAAATATACGAGAGGCCTCCATGGCTGTGGTGCATGCGTCTGCCTGTCGTCTGTCCTTACGCCTTTATATGGGGTCGAGTGCTCCAGTGGGGGCTACCACATGACGAGTCCCGCGTTATGTAATGCCTGCCCAATCCGCGAGTGCGCCGGCAGCCTCCTTGGATTGCCCTCGAGACTACAGTCCCCAAGCCTATAGCCTGCAGCTTGCCTAGCGGTTAGTCTAGTCGCATGGTGCTTCCGGAGAAGCGTCGTCTGTAGTCTGCAGTGTGGAGCGCTGTGGTTCCAGGTTCCAGCGGTCACATGGAGAAGAGCGAGCTTACTTTGTATGTGCTTCTTGAATTTGTGCGGTTTTGGTGGAGCTGCCTTCCTTTTCAACAGGGTGTTTGGCGGGCACTCGGTTGTCATGTAAACAAAGGCCAACCCGTTTTGCTGCAACAACGCGCTGTGCCACCAAAACTTTCTTTCTTTCACGACTTCAACTTCGACTCCAACAACAACTTCGACCTCGACATCATCTTCTCTTCCCATCGCCGGCATCCCATCGTCACCACCATCTCCCGATAGCTTCACGACCATACCGCACCGCGTCGCATCGACCGCAGCTACCGATTCGTACGCATCACCGCTTGTTCTGCCAAGTGGACCCTTCTCGAATACCAGATTTCCACTAGGGCTTCTCGCAGCCTGACTGCTTGAAGATTCGACCAAAATGCCTATCAAGGGAATCGCACCGGAGAGTACCAGGTACCACAGGATGGTACGCCGGAAGACGTTTGGCGAGCGTATCGCCAGCTTCTTGAACCCGATGGACAACTGGCTTGCCATCAGTCTCCTCTTCGAGGAGTTCGACTGGGACGGGTTCGGAGAGTCGGTTGCTCTACCAGTGAGCATCGCTCTCAACGTTGCCTTGATCATTTTCAGGGCATCGTCGAACACTTCGGGAGGGTGGAGGAGATCGTCTCCTCTCGAGGACGTCCTTCGGGACCCCTCGATCCCATACACTCCCCAGACCACTTCGTGGTGGGGATACCTGGTACGTTTTCGATCTATGGCTTCGACAACTCGACTTTTCATTCCCATGATGTCATAGGCTAACATAACTTTTTCTTTGTTGTGCAGTTCAATATCCTAGCCTACGGGCTTTTCATGTTCTCTGCCTTCAACACCGTCTACACACTCAACCGGACCCGCCCGTACAGGAACTTCGAGCAGTCTGTCCATGGACAGGCGCCGACGCCGTCCGCCCGCCGCGTCAGGGTGTTCTCACCCACCAACCAGTACACTCCGGTCAAGATGTTCAAGTCGGTGTTCCCAGATTTGGGATACAAACAGGATCCTCCAATCCGTGATAGTGTCACGGAGGAGGAGGTCTGGGAGATCCCAAAGTGGGATTACACCAAGTTCAACCTGTCCCTCTCCGCCTACTTCTCCCCTCTCCACTGTGTCGTCATCTTCTGCCTTCTCCCATACACTCCTCCAAAGACTGGGGGGCTGTTTGGTGACATCCCCTCGACAAACTACTCTGCCTCTTGGATGGCCGTGATCTGGCATATTACATTGATCAACGTCCTCCTTTCGGTCTATCTCCACTTGTTCTTTACGGCTTTCAAGACCCAAAGCGCCGACGACAAATACATCCACGGACAGGTACTCCAAGAGTATAGCAGGAAGTTTGTCCAGCCCAGAGTCAACCCTAAAATGCGCGACGCCGGTACGAGCATGGATAACGGTGGATACGCGGTATCTACCCCAGCGGAACACAAATCTGGTTTCAAGACTCGGCCACATCCCGCCTACGAGGGCTACGGCCCACAGGAAACTGAATCGGAGAGGAAGGCGAGGGAAGAAAGGGAAAGGACAGAGCGACGGAAGACCGGAGGGTTGTTCAGCCAATTCATGACTTCGACTCCAACCAAGGCTACAACGACTGCCGCCACGGGAACATCCACCAGGAAGCCAAACGGCACCACTGGAGGTATATTTGGAC
Source organism: Arthrobotrys musiformis (assembly GCA_036971715.1). Lineage (NCBI taxonomy): Eukaryota > Fungi > Ascomycota > Orbiliomycetes > Orbiliales > Orbiliaceae > Arthrobotrys > Arthrobotrys musiformis. Next base: position 1,993,351 of record JAVHJL010000008.1, read on the forward strand.
AAGAGAAGAAGATGCCCGCCTGGACCCCCCAACGACTCAACGCCGCGGGAGTACCCGTTACTGATTCACGACAGAGCTTTGGAATTCCAGGAGCCGGTGTCCCTCGCGCTGTCAACGCAGGAACAAGTACGAGCAGCCGACAAAGCTACGCTGGAGGGGAACTAATGACCCCAGCTCGCAGAGTGGCCGCCAGTAACGCTGGTCTAGCAACGGCACCTAGAAGTGTGTCGAAGGCTGGAAAGAATGGAAATGTGTGGGGCGGAGGGGTTGATTATGGTGTTCCGAGTCCTATGAAGAGGACCAGTCGTCGTGGTTTGTGAGGATGAGCATCCCCTCTGAATTTCTTTGTGAACATATTATTATCGCTCGTCTCGGTCTCCATACCCGCTACTCAAATCCTTGCTCCTTGCGCTATCAGGGACCCGGGGCTCTTATCCGAATCGTCTATTCATTCGTCTCTCTTGTCACAACGTATGTCACTGCCACACTTACTGGCTGGCCTCTATTAGACGTTGTTATCGAATTATTCTGCCCACATCCGCCTCTTCCGTATCGAAGTCTTACCACCACCATCCCATGATGGCATCACGGCCGAATTCCTTTAAGAGCTGGAGTATCCGAGCGAGCTACACTTTTAACTGTCCATACTTTCCCCCCCCTCTGTTTTTCTCTGTTTTCTAGCGATGTATAATACTAGACTGTGCGGCTCGGCGTTATTGTTTGCTTTCACCTTTACCGAATGGCATGGCGTTTACCATTACTTCATGCGAAATTAATGTGTATTATTGGATTATGGAATACAGTGGAGGAAAAGAATACACGTTTTGTTAATGATATACTATTTCCTTTAAGTGATGTGAAAATCAATTATATATTCTGCTAACATGCCACCGAGAACGAGATATGAAACTAGGTAATCGCTAATGGTATAACATGAAAAGGTCTAAATAAGCCAATCCTCCCAGACATAATTCTATATAAATGCAAAACAAATACGTAACCCGAACATATCAATAAACAAAAGGTAAACTACAAAAAATATATCATTGACCGTTATTCCCCCTTCTCAATCTCTCCAACAAGTCGCCAGAGTCCTCGCCGGGGCCTGGGGGGATGGTCGCCCATAACGTCGTATCGGGATCGGGGAAATGTGTCCCGTAGCTGGTGAAAGAAAAATCTTGAAAGTCCTCCGGTCTCATGTTTACCGCTGCCGCAACGGCGAGGTCTATATCTGTTGCATCTAGGAAACTAGCGTCGATGTTGATACCCGGTGCCGGGGCGGTGGTTACCGGCGGACTCGTAGTGCGTGATCTTGAGCCCGAGCTCGATCTCGCTGCGGTGGTGGTTAGACCCGTGATATCTGGTGATGTGGTCGACATTATGAATTCCGGGGAGTTTCCGGACGTTGAAGTGGGATTTGACCGTGGAACTGAGGAGATTGATGGAGATGGGAGTTGAGATCTCTGTTGCTGCTGGGTCATAGCTGCCGCCGTGGCGGTTCTCCAGGCTGAGAAGCTGATGTTATTCGAGAAATCGAAGTTTGCGGCGTTGGAGTAGTCGCCTGCGAGGTTGTATGCGACCGCGGGGGAGGCTCCTATTCCGAAGCCATCGAAGACGGAGGTATCTTCTTGGGTTCCTAGGGTTTGAGGCGGCGATGCGGGTTCGTCGAGGATTCTCCAGTCTTCCAGTCGCGCGATGACTTTCTTGACTTGTCTTTTCACTTCTTTCAGCCTTCTTGCGCTGTTCAGTTTATCGTATTTTGCAGCTTTTAGTAGTGCTTTTGCGACCTCGCGCAGTCGGCTTCTGTGGGCTAGGACCACCTGGCTCTCCTGCCAGCTACCTTTATCCACACATCCGATGAAGTACTCCAACGCCCGTCCGCAGGCGTCGATGCCGAGTAACATCATATTCGCCATCGCGATATCCGTGGTTTCAGGCGGTAGCATAGCCCTCGAGAAAACCCACTTATCATCCCCCGGCGCATCCTTATTCTCGGACTCAAATTTATCCAACGCCCCGAGCAGGAACTCCGACGTCTCCAGGAATTTAACCATAGTATCCAACGTAACGCTCCAATCGTCCTCTTCCACCACGTTCGGGAAGAGTAAGTGGATCATGATGACGTAGTATAATACCACAGGTACCGAATGTGCCGTGGTGTTCAAATTGTTCGTTTCCTTCTTCGCTTCCACGGAGCGGACTGCTTCTTCCAGAACCTTTCTGATGCGTAGGCAGAGGAGCGGGATGTTTTGGTTGTTTATGCCTTTTAGTCTGTGGACTGAGATCCAGAATGTATCGTCTTTATTCGACTCCTCGAGCGCGGTGGAGATGTTGCGAGGGTAGAGGGCGTAGATGTGAGAGCACGTTGATGTGACGTTTCTCAACGCCCACCAGGATTTGATCATATACTCCTGCCTACGGCGGGCGGATAAATTCCCACTCCGTTCATCCAGCTCCGCTACCTTTGAAAACCGTCTGTCGGAGGGTAGTGACTCGCTCGCGAGGGGTACGGCGGGGAGGAAATCGGCGAACGGGGTGTCGAATTGCATGAACCCCCAAAGCGTCAGCAGCGACAACACGCAGTTTATATTTTTCAATAACTCAGTCTCGACTTCTCCTATATCCACGCCATTTATCATCCCTTGCCCCGTGATGGGTTTGTCGTTTAGCTGGATTAGAGTTCTATTCGTCCCCGCGCAGGCGAGGCTGGCGAATGCGGTTCCGCGACGACCCTTGCCGATGCAGAAGTTGTGCCAGGCGAGGAGGAGGCAGGATTGCATTACCGATAAGGAGAATTTGTCTTCCTTCCTCACACCCATTAAAGCGCAAGCGTACTCGAAGAATGGTTCCCCCGCGTTAGAACCTATACGCCCGTCACCGATGTATAGCGCATCACCGACCATGAGATTCAGAAGTATCTCATCATGCTTTCCATCGCGGAATTGTCTGAGGAAAAGCGTTTTTGAAGCAATACTGCTCAACGGGTGAAGACTAAACCAACTTTCGATCATTTGCACAATCTGATGTTGTTCGAACCTCGCCAGCGGACTAGGTTTCTGAGCTGCGCTCCCGTTCAGAACGGAAGACGAAAACATCTTGGGACTCGTATCCGCCAAACAACTCTTCACGTAAAACTTCCCCGGCGAGTCCTCGAGGTGCTGACATCCGAGTCTTCCGTACATAATTGCCACCATCTCCACTACTTCCTGCGCCATGAATGTTAAAACTCCGTCGTAGGACATGACGGGAGCTCGATACTGAACTTCCATCATATCGGCCGGTGGGCTCGAAATATCCGAACTCGGCGAATTAGAGTTCTTATCAGATAAATCACGACGCTGAAACGTCGCAGGAGTCTTCGATTCATCGATCTCTTTCATCTTCAATCCAAAGGTGGATATAGCACGAAGGTAAGGGTTTTCAGGTGGTGGAGCATCATCTCCTACAAACTCCTGGCGGAAGAATAAGTCGATATCTTGAGCGATGGTATTGTTTGGATTCCATGATATGAATGGCCGAAGACGGGTCCAGCTCTCGACTGTCTTGGAGGAAAGGAATGAAGTTTCCCGCTGGAAGTCTGAAGTTGAATATGCATGTTCGCATTTGAAGCCTCCGGTGGGTTGTGTTGAAGGCGTTGTAGTTTCAAGAGCCTCGTTTTCCTGTTGGGCACGTTGTTAGTAAGAAAACGTGGGCTGGTTTCGCTAAGAAAACATCAAGCACAAACTCGTCAAACCAGCACGATTGCGCCCTCAAACAAGAACAATAAAAATATTAAAATAACAAGGAAATAATTAAAAATAAAAGTAAAAACAAGACAAATAGTATGTACCTTGATCGTTGCCTGCATTAGTGCAGCCGCCCGTGCAGCCGCAGAGGCAGATACCCTACGAGGCCTTCCCTTCGCAGACTCCGGAGCATAAACACAGTCCAGGTTTCGCTCCGTGCAGGCCTCACATCTCGCCGTCCCGGAGCATTTTATCTTCCTTGCACGACAGAACTGGCAGCTTTTGCGGATGGTTACTTGTCTCCCGTGCGATGACATGATCGGTCGGGGCTTGGGGGTGGGGCTTGAAGTCCAAATATATATATGTATATGTGAATCTGCAAGGAACCAGCGGGTTTCACAGTTTCGTCGTCACCTAGGCCAGCCTTATGGAGGCTGATGCTCTCGATTCGGCCCACAGAGGCACGAGCAAGTCTTGGTCGGTTGTACAGAAGAGCCTCAGATCTGGGAGATAAGGAACGGACAAGGTTGTAACCGTATCGCGAACGGCGGGGGGGAAATAATGCTTGAATGTTTTTGATCCTCCGAAATGTTTGAGATTGTCGATTGATCCAGTAATAGTGAGATCCTGAAGATGATGCTGATGCTGAGTAAACAAGTTCGAGTTCCAACAAGGTGGTGAACCAAAGATTTCGATATATATCGCCGGGTGGTTCCGCACCAATGACTCTCCCCGGTCGATGCAAAAAGCGGTTGGGATATAGTAGGTAAGGTACCAAACAGCTGCTTCCTCGGTTTCTGCAATCGATTAACCTAGGTAGGCCCGAAACAATCCAAAACCGTGGAACTGGAAGCGAATAACTCTCCGATTAAGATTCTTTGTAATCGAGCAGGAATATAAATGCGATATACGTTTTAAAAATTTACTTTATTATGTTGAGCGAACATGAGAAAAATATCCGTTGAGGTGGTCCCGCGGACTTGTGATCGAGGCACACGAAGTATTCGGTAGTATAATTAAGTTTCGTTTGGGCCCCAACGTAACGAGAACGGGTCAACGATACGAAAAGAGAAAGAAAAAATGCAAAAAGATTAAGCGGCGTCTGCAACTTGATGACAACAGACGAAATTCGCTCGTGATGGCGCTCGGGATATCAATACTTGATGACGACTCGACCGGAGGGTTTAAACTTCCCTTTTATCTCGGGGGGCAAGTTGTGACCGTTATATACCTATTCGTTAGTCATGTAAGATTTTAAATTTTACGGGCCTAAACTTAAGACGAACTATTAGGATACCCACAAGCGATAGCAAAAGTTCGATATCAGTCGTCATTGAAAGAGCCTTACTCCCTGCATCTGTCAGCAAACGAGCCTTGAAATTCGTAGGTGTTCGTCACGGATTTCCCGACCAGCGAGTATATGAGGCTTGGGCCCTTCGTTTTTATGGATTCATTAGATATTTGCTAGGATATCTGTGCTATAGCGATGCAGAACTTGGATTCCCAATGTGACAGCTTACTCGCACTTCGCACCTCAAGGAATCAGTCCAACTCGAGGTCGAATACAATTCTCGGCACGTTGTCCCTAATTAGTAGCCAAGGCCGCAGACCAGGCAATGCATATCTGACACAGGAACACAGGATAGAGGTCAAGCTCGTGCAGGGAACAGGTCACTAGGTGCCGGCTTCTCAAGCCCTTGAAGCTTCGTTTCAAGGCATGCGCACGGTACAACTGGGTGGTCGCCAGGCCGGGTAGGATTTTTTTGGTGAGTGATGGAGTTAAAGATTTTGTGTGGACCCCTTGCAACCGGAGCGTTTGTTCCTCCATTGCATTGGGACGGTTGGTGCCGCTAGCCATAGATGACATAACGGCAGCAGCTTCAAAATCTTTGTGATTATGGAACATCTACCGGCTTCAAACTTCACGTTTTGATGACAGATCAAGCGCTTGGCGGTTCGGAGGCTGCGACGGGACGCCTTGCAGATAATACATTCTGGGATAAAAAACTTAAGATGTTAAGACCTTGTAATAGAAAGCTTATTCGGTCTGCTGTTCCTGAGGCTGTAAAAAAATGCAACACGTCGCAGAGGGTGCCACACACACATTTTGTGCACTTTGCTGATATCTAACTTACGCAATCTATCATATTGTACGATGTTTTTCATGATACGAGGCTGAATAAGAGCTGATCAAACTCTAACGATGACTACATATTGAAATTTCATTTACGAGAATTTAGTAGAAAGGCAACTCGGAGATATTTTCGGGGAGTATCAGCAGAAGTTCGCCAGCGGGATATCATGATCAAAATACACCAATCGCAACATTGTATTGTCGTTGCATGCATCTAGGTGTCGCCAAAAAACGGACCCAGCGATTGATTCACAGCCTAGATATCTATAATTCACACTCAAATTCTTTTTGTGTAGAAGTGATATTATATATTATAGCTCTAGCCAATCTGGCAAAATGTGAGATGCACTCCCCATTTGCTAGCTTCTATGATCTGTGAACTCATAATTAGTAAGCTAAGTTGGGGCTCCTTTAGATTGAGCCTCTAGCCCCGGCCCCAGCTTGACGCTCAAGATATGCATGATTGCTAGGGGTTTAACTTCGTATCGTGACGTGGATACATTTATCCCAACTTAAAGAATATCCCATGCAAGTTGATAAGATATTTGCATATTCAGACTATTCCACGGGATTGAAGGGTAAGACATCTTGATAAATAAACTGAGACATAAACCCGCATTGGCTTGCTTGCGGGCGGGATGCGGGGTTGGTTGTGCCTCTGGGGTTGGTACCAATATCTCTCTTAGTAATATTCGGACATATGAAAGATCTAAGAGGCTAGACTACGAAAGAAGTGCATATATGCATATTGGGTGAGCACACCAGGGATTAAACTTCTCTTAGATAAAGGATTGTTCCAAGAGCTTGCTGCTGCGGTATTCAGTGACATAAATTAGTCATAAGACCCACATCAACTCACGAGGCGTGTAAGCCCTGGGGCCTTCTGAACAGCAGGTTCCCCTGCCAGCTTCCAAACACTTGTATGCATGCATATGTCTGACCCGACGTTAAATGGTTACATGGAAGCTAGCTTCGTATCAAAGTATCAGCACGCAGGATCCTAAGATTTCCTAGGCACCGAAAGCTTGGACTCGAATAGGTTGGTTCGACCGAGTGTAGAAGAACAACTGGCATGCAGTTTATACGCTCATTATCAGACCGGTAAGTAAGATCTTGAGACGGGATGCCATGTTTAGTGCATACGGCCACAGGATACCTTCACCCTTGCTGGCATTCAGAGTTCGAGCCGAGATTATACTAGGAGACACCTTTGCATGTATGACTGGCCAATAAAAATTATCGTTCTCTCCTATCGTACTGGGAGCTCGGCCACCTCATGACATTATGGTTGGTCCAACGGAAGAGGAACTTGACACGGGATCGGATTATAGCTCAGAAGACAATCATACCCACCCTGGAATTAGCCGTCCGGATTTCTATCCTGTGTCTACGCTCTACATACTCTTTACGCAGGGATGCAACGAGCTCAACAGCCCGTACAGGCCATCCACTGGCTCGGAATGAAGCTTCCATACCCGGCGCTGCACTACATGATACTACTCGGCACTTGTCTGTCGACAGATAAGGATACTCATGCAGGAGGTGCTCCCTAATGGATTTCTAATCCACTTGCGTATAGTTGCAACCAAGTCCCGTGTCGTTATACTTGCTTATGAGAAATGCTTGTTTCACGAGCACTCAAGCGCATGACGAGCTATGCATACGTATCGTCCCACAATTTGTTGGGAGGACACTCTTAACTAAATTGAGATTGCTTTTACGCTCCTGTCGGTATCGAGGAGCGGGATTTAGTTCTACGGGTGGAAGTATCGGACGAGAGGCCTCCAAGTTGCGAATGGTGAACCTTCACAAGTCAGGAAAAGAAAAGCGTCCTAATACGTCCCTGGCCCGTAGGATCGATATCCACATAACTGCTAATATAATATGTTAACATACGTAACATCCAGCACATGCTATAACTTATTCCTGTCCTGAAAAGCTGGATATTGGGGTATTTACGTTGCACATTTTCGAATTTGCAATATTTGTATCTAAGTTAACTTCATAAATTTAGTCATATCCATCTACGTAACCAGCCCCAACTCCAAGCCATTCGCAGGTATTATCAAAGCCTTAAATGAATATATGTACGCGCGGTATTGGGGCCGGGATAGTAGGAGAACCACTCAAAGATCCGTTCAGAATCTGAGCATCGGAGAGCCCGTATTTTGAGGCTCCGACATGATATATCGGGACCGCATATTACTAGTTGGTAGTAATAACGATCTTTTACTGTTATTTTGCACATATATTATATTTTTCATCTAATAATTATAAACTATAAACAAAAATCCCCTAGAAACCTCCGTGAGACATGTACGCGTACGGATAGTATTCTGGAGGTGGGCGGATGTCGACTGCTTACGGTCGAGTCAACTCGGCATGCAGTTGAGTGGGCTCGGGTCTAGATATTTAGCCCGAAAGGCACCCGACTTAGATACAGAGATCTAGTTCGCCTTAGATATTGATCTGATAGACACATACGTACTCATTCTTTGGATGAACTTTTGCCTGGTTAAGTCAAGTGGAAGCATGCCTTACCGACTAGATCAATCACCACGCCGACCTTCTACAACGCAAACCAATCGGGAATCCAACATGTATATTCAGCCTCATGAGCACCGACCGTGGCTGCGCCACCATTACGAAGAGTTCGAAGATTGTTCTACAAATTAAGGATCTGAGTAATCAGGCCTCCTCCGCGCCTTCGAGACAAGAAAGCCAAGACGTAATCGGTTTGCATATCGCCGTCGGACGGATTTTTATCGTTTGGAGCGGCCTTTCGTTTCGACTTTCCACCGATTTTGATTGATGTATTACGTATATTGCGTACCGCAATTTGGGATCGGCCTTTGTATAAATTTGTTGGAGAGTCGGATTTATGAAATGATGGATGGTCGGGGCGGACGAAAAGCAAGAACCGGCACCGAGCAACGACCGATCGAAGGAACGGCGGGTTTCCACCGTGGGGCACCACGGATAGACAAAAACTGTTGCAAGAAGAGATAGATCTAGGGTCGCTCTCCTGTTTGCTAGAGAAAAACATGCGAAAAGTTGCCTCGTAAGCGAGTACTTCAGCTCACTAATTTGCGTGCATCTTTAAAGCGATATCTCGAGGTTGGATTTACAGCTTGTCTCTCATAAACCAGAACTGGCCGAAGAGCACAGCTCTCTCTAGATCTCTATAGGTCTAATAACATCACACCAACGGCAACACTTTTTAAGGGAAGGTATGACGACGCTTCTCGATTTCCCTTTGGAGGTCCTTTATGAGCCTAGATAAGCTATTGTCAACTTACATCTACATGCCCCTATATGGCGGCCGCGGCCGCCGGTCGAGTAGCTGCAGGCGAGCTTCATCATCCGTTCCACAACTAAACTCTGTGTTACCACCGATATCCAAATATTCGCGGGCGGCAAGTTCCAGGCGTCGCGTCAAAGGTTATTCAAAGCCTTGCATTGGACTCTGTCGATTCATATTGGTTATTAAATGACTCTTCCCGGCTAGATTACGTCCACCAGGATTAGGATTTATCACTGCTCTTATGCGTCCTGCAACAGGAATCGAATCGAATAATTAACTAGACGACGATATGCATATTCCATGCGATCGATCCTAGCTCCCACCGCCCACATCGGTATCGAGCGAATCGAAGAATTTGGTTCCAAATCGATTCGTATTTCTGGACCCTGGAAAACCCCACAATTGTGCAACGCCAAGCGTCCTATTCGCACATATTCCCCCAATTTATGCATTTTGAATTGAAAGATGTCTATTCTTTTGCGGGAAGGACTATTTTGAGAAGCTCATGAGAAGGTTTCTTTTCTTTTCGGGTCTCCTATTTACCATAGTTCTTTTTCTATCAGTAGGATACTTCGTCAAAGGTAGTCTGGCAAAGGGCCTCAAAGACCGTACGTAGGTCGAATACGACCAAAAGAGGAATAGTTTTCCACAGCGGGTTCAAATCGCAGCAGTTTTAACCAATCAGAGGATGGGATCTAATCAGATTAACACAAAAACAACACTCTTGGCACTGATCTCAACACGCCGGAGTTGGGATCATACAGTGCGAAGCCTAAAAGGATGCTGTACCTATTATCTTGGTATTAAAGCTGATGAAACCATTCCTTTTGAATACGTGGATAACCTACATTTAGGATGAACGGTAAACGGGAGGTTATTCGTCCCCCTTTCCGACAGAAGGATCCTGGAGACTTAAGAATGATTGTATAAATATCAATGGAATCCTTAATTGAGCTGCAAGCTGTAGGCTACGACGGTACCACGATCTTCTAACGGCTAGACCTAGACAATAAGAACTTAAAGGCTGGCCGGAGAATAATATACAACAATCAAAATTCTACATTTCTATATTAGTTTTGTCTCCTGCGCAGCACCACCTTTAGATATTAGTGGATAATACCGGATTCCTCAAGACATCGACAATATGTCAGACGATCGCGGAGTCTCTATTCTAGATTGCAACTGGGATCTCTGCTCTGTCTCCGACAGCTGGTTCGGCTACCGCCCTTCTCTCCCCATGAATGCTACTTTTCTCGTAATCTTTACAACCGCATTTACGGCCCACGTTTTCCTCGCACTACGTTACAAGACCCAGGGTTTCGGAATTTGCATGTCGATTGCCTGCTTTTTAGAAATATCCGGTTACGCCGGCCGGATCCTCGCCTACACGAATCCATGGTCGCTGCCTGCGTTCTTCGTCCAAATTAACGGTGTCGGACTGGCTCCAACGTTCTTTGCGGCGGCTATATACCTTTGCCTGACGCGAATTGTGATCGCATATGGAGCGGGGATATCTAGAGTGCAGCCGAAAGTATACACATACTTTTTTGTGATTTGTGATATCCTATCGTTGGTAATCCAGGCACCTGGAGGAGCTCTATCTTCGGTATCGGCGAGTCAAGGGAAGCCACCGACGCTGGGAGCGTATATTGGGTTATCTGGTATATGTTTCCAGGTGCTAGCGTTATCTATCTGGCTTGGTCTAGCAGCAGAATTTGCTCTTCGCTGTAAAAAGGCCGGCCCGGGTGCGTGGGATTCTCGATATGAGAAAACAAGGACTAGTTTCAGGTTTAAAGCGTTTTTGATAGCGCTTGGGGTTGCAACTGTGGCATTATATGTGAGGAGCGTTTATCGGATCGCGGAATTGAGCGGGGGGTATACGGGACATCTGGCGAAAGACGAGGTGGCGTTTTGCATTTTAGAAGCAGTGTAAGTGCTAGCCTGAAATTATGTTGAAGCGCAGACACAAATCCGAAGACAACAGGACTAATCAATGATTTCTTTAGAATGATCGCAATCTTATCGCTTGTTACTGCGGCTTTTCATCCTGGATACGGTTTTGGAGAAGCGTACACCCTTATTTCGGAGCAGAAGGCATTGTATCCTCGACCATGGAAACGACGAGCGTTTTTTATGAGAGATTTGAAGAGCGAGGATGTTCTCATTGAACTCGATGCGCAGCGCAAGTCTTTTGTGCGAACAGACAGAGTTTAATTCTGTGCAGCTTTATCCAAAATCCTTGTGATAGCTCAGGCATTGTGATAGCTCGGACGCAGGGATCGCCCATCATCGCTCGAAAAATTTGGTAGAAGTCGATGCATGGTTGTTTGGGTTTTATTTAGTACGTTGGGTTAGGTTGTAAACACTCTTGCATCCCACTAGTCTCCCACCATCCTGCTACTGTCTATTATGAGTAGTCTTCGACTGAAAGACGTGGTCCACACCTGCTCGTATTATGAGCAGGTCCCAATAGTAATAGTATAATAATAATAATTAAACTAGCTAGCTTCTATTTTTGCTGTACGGTGGTATATATATACTCGCTGCTTAATAATTCTGCGTCTATGAATTCTGGTATAGTGGCGTATGTGCTACGGATGACATATGATTTCCAGACAGTGCTAATTAAAACAGTTTCCAACCACGACCAATTCTCTCTCGCTGTAATATTTGTTCCGAACCAGACGCCGCAAATACTTGTGATGCCCCCGACCACCCTGGGTGAGGCTGGGAACGAGACCAATGCCCCCACTTGTCTCGTAACTTGTTGGCCAATGTGATATCTCTATAGTCTCATTTACGTAGCGCTGGGTGTCGCCAATTTAATGATAGATGGCATACCACCCTTTGGCTTCGCGCTCCCTGCGAGGACTTGGTAAACAAACTCTCCACGGACTTCGTTAACGCTATTAGGTGGTGGCGGCTGTCTCTGGGCAAGGATGTCGAATCTTCTCAAAGTCAAAGCCATGATAACCTTCGTCTCAATCATTGCCAATTCTTGCCCAATACAGTTTCTTGGACCACGCTCGAATGGCCTCCAGGCATCCTTGTTAATATCTTCGTCCAGCCACCTTTCGGGACGGAATTCGAAAGGATCTTTCCAGTATTTCTCGTTGACGTGGACGGGAAGGGACGCGAGCCAGACCATTAAACCTTCGGTTTCGTAAAGGTTACCCTGTTCGTCTTTGATATAGAACCTATGCGTTGGAATATTAAATCAGTATGAGTTGGCAAGTTAACTTTCAGAGTCATGTCAGGAACCTACCCCTTTTCTCCGCTTCGGACTGAGCTCGCAGGTGGATACATTCGGAGGACTTCGCGGATAATAGCCGTGCAGTATTCCATCTTGTTCATCAAATGCGGGTTCTCGGCTAACATTTTTGAAGCATCGTCGAGGTTAGTTCCGAAGATTTCGTCTAGCTCCTTTCTTGCCCTGGCCATTTTCTCTGGGAAGGATGAGAGTTTGTGGAAGATGTAACAGATTGTCGAGCTGGTTGTATCATGACCGGCGAATACGAATATCATCATTTGCGCTGTATTAGGCGTGTGTTAAAAAGACGAGACCAAAGTAGTCAAGGCATTCGAATATAAACTTACTAATCGCATTAGTTCTAAACTCATCGTCCATAGCAGTAACATTCCCTTCCTTTTGCTTGAAATATGTTTCTAGCGCAAGGTCGATAACTGGTTTACTCCTCTTCCCGGAACTCATCATTGGATCTCTTGATTGGAAACGCTTGTCGAGCATGCTCCCGATGATGCCTCGCATGGTGCGCTGATTCCACCAATATATAATTGGACGCATAGGGTGCCATCGGTTCCATGGGTTGTATTCAACGGCGGCCGGGAGCCAACTGATTTGAGACTTGAAAGCCTCAACGAGAGGATGGGGTCTGGTTTGAGTTTCAAGTTCTTCGTCGCTATACACCAATATTAGAAATTAAAACTTGATCCAGTTAGCAAGTTTGGAAATCCTTACACAACCACGCGACCGATAATATCAATCGTAAGACAAGTAGTCAGTTTTTCAAGATTTACAACTTTACCGCTGGCCGCTGCTTCCTCCATGACCTTGCAGAATGTTTGGCAGTCCTTCACAATTCCAGGAACCAGTGTCATTAGATGCTGTGCAGCAAATCCAGGGTTGAAAACGTATCTCCAAAACTTCCAGAGGTTGCCGTCGGATGCAACAAGGTTACCGGGCCCGGAGAGCGGTCCCAAGATTGGATCAAGTTCCTTGATGGCCTTAGGGAGAGAATGTTGCTGAGCACATTGATACGCCATATTTGGGTCGCAAACAACAACCATAGGGGAGCCCATGGGCCAGATGTCAAGGTACATGATACCCTTCTCTTTCAGGCCGTACTTCTCAAGGAGAGCTGGTAGCTGGACGTGTGGATGAGCATCCATGGGGATCTCTTGGGTAATTTTCGCCATTACGATAAGGTGGCCCAGGAGCCAGTGATGCGGGGGTTGAGGCTGATTATTTGATGGAATTGTTAGGTCATGGCCATGCGCATTCATATATACTATCAAAGCAAAGCCCGTTCATAATTGAGGTTCTTACCAAGTTTGGGTCATTTCTGAACCTTCGTCGCCAGTAGATGCCCTGAGCTATGAATCTTACTGTTCCTTGGAGGAAGTAGACGCCAAGCAAGCCAGCGATGGCGTACTTGATTTGTGTCGCCGACAAAGCGTACAAGTCGAACTGGGCCATGGTGGTTGTTGACGTACGAGGCGAGATGTGTTTGAGGGAGCGTGGAGCTTAGCTTAGTCCCCAGGCCTATAGGGAGGAAACATATATATATATAAAGAAGGAAGAAGAAGAAAAAAGAGGAGGAAGAATTAACAGGAAGGATCTAGTTGATATCTGATGGTGCCAGGGTATTGAAGGAAGAAAGTTGGGTCAATCTAATATGGTAGCTGGGCTGTGGTGCCTGGAGACCAGGGAGGTTGAAACCTTGTCGAAGGTAACACAAAATATATCTCGACCCTGTTCAAAAATCTCGCTACACGCAAGGCGCCGTGTCAACGTTGGGTTACTAACAAATATTGTAGTTTGTGCGATTGTCCAAGACTGCTCCGTCTACGAATTGGGTATTAATGTTAGGAGATCTGGAGAGGGGAGTGATTCTTCTTCTTGTCTCTTTAAGCCTTGGAAAATGGGGGGTGACTAGGTATGCTTTTATTTTATTTTTTTTATTTTTTCAATCTTCTTGCTGACATACTACCACGCCCAATTGTGCAAAAAGGCTTGAGGCCTCAAACAGGGTTTCTGGTGTGCGGGTCTCCCGTGCGCCCCTTGTAATCCACGCTGGTATTAGCTGTCCAGCTTATGGAACACAGTCCTCAAAAGCCACCTATTTCGGCCCGGCCTCTGTACGTTAGTAATTCGCGGTCTTCTCCCCATGAATTCACAGCTTACATCTCCGAAACTTTAGCCTATTGCTTCAGGATCCAAACTTATTTGAGTGAAGCTGACAAGCAAATTTCCGAATGATTCACTATTGTTCAATGTGGAGGCATTTTCGAGCGTTTCAGCATCATGTCCAATGAGGTGCTCGCTATTCGTCAATCTAGTTTTTTCAATCAGGCAGTTGTTGCGCCAGCGCTAGCTCTGAATGGGCAAATCTCACGATAACACACTTGAGCCGGCAGATTTTGTTTGAATTGGACAACCAGAGTCAACCTGCCGGTGTATTGACTTGGGGCTGCACGATATCGTGGATGCATCGACAGTTGAGTCAGAGCGTATACGTATATATATACATGTAATTGATGATAGTTGTAAATTTATAAATTTATAAATTTAGCCCAGAGATCAGTCTCGATTGTAGCTAGCCCAGAGACACAAACTCCGCTATCCACAATCTTCACCTCAGCTGCCGGAATCATCCGCTGGACCTTTGAGGAGGTCCGCGAATGCTTATAGTTTCGTTTCAAGCAAAAGGTTTTCTTTGCAGCTAACTAGCGCGTGTGGTGGGTCTGGATATTAGTTGTTTGACAGGTCGAGCTATCAATATTAGATGTATGGACGGCACATCAGGGAAAGCTTATCTTGTAAACCAAACGCTCTTGCTAAGACAAGGCTTATAATTTCTGCATTTGCGGCAGCATTTGGTTTACGAGATAAGCAAATTTAAAGCTAGTAATTTGGCCATGTAACCACAGATGTATAACGGGTCCTGCGATCATTGAGAGAACTGCTAACACTATATCTGTCGATATATCCCTAAATCTTCTGATAAAATATATATCCGTCCGTAACACTCCGCTCTTGAGTATACGGATCTGGCGAACATCTGCCCTCAGACCAATTTCTGTCATGCATGATTCTCAGTCAGTGACGACTATTTGTTTTTCCTTTTACTCCATCGGTATCTGGGTACGAGACAACATCGATATCCTTCTACTCTAAAGTTCTCTCGGTAAAGCGCTTAAGCTTCGGCCAGCCCTAGTTTACTGAGGCAAATCTAAAGTGTTGGTGGAGCTAAGTGATAAAATTCTATATCAGTTTCGGACGTCACAACGTTGTTATAACGTTACATGAGATTAGGTTCACCTGCGCTGTTTTGGACAATCGTATCAATTCTAAGGTACACTCAGGTCATACACATATAAAAGATACGTCCGATTTCTGAATCTTCCAGTTGGTTATGAATGTATTGCTTTGCAACATTTCAATTTATGGGGCCCAGCTGCCCAGGAAAGCAACCGCAGTCTCGATACTAGCGGTTGGTTGGTAGATAGACCAACTGAGATATGATATGCTATCACAGCGCGCGAGCCACGCTAATCCTCACTCTAGATCTTTATAGCTTCTAATCGTCCATGTATCCTCCCCAGTTAATAAAAACGCCCTCATAGCCATGACTACAATTAGAGCACTCCATCTTGTGGGCATATGCTCGTGTCTGTGGGCCACCGGCCATAACTCCCAAAATAAAATCCCGACTGTGGACCCTCATCGCAACGGCGTTATGAACCAAGTCATCTAAGCCGGACAGCTTTCCACACCCGCTACATTCGATACGTTCCCTGCACATGATGTTTCCCTTCACATGGCTGATCGTGTCCTCTGGAGAGAAGATTAGCGTGTCCATTCTTCGCAGTATCAATTGAATTGGTCAGTCGATCGATCGATCGATCAAGGTATCAAATCTTTCATACCTTCTATTTCGAGGATCTTAGCGATATTTGAGCGTTCCTCGTTTGTGAGGACCCAGCGAAAGCCCGATTCACTGCGGGATTCGTGGCCGTGGTTATTTGGCTCCATTTGGAGGAAATTATAAATATTTCTTATATTCTAAAAGGTATCGAGGTCGCTGGGGTTTTTGCAATTCCTAGGAATTCCTATGAATAGTTCGCAAAGTTGATAATGCAATGAAGACCAGAGTGAGTCTTGGGGGTTGGGGGATATAGGCACCCTTTTATACACAGAGCTTTCCTTCTCACCAAGAGGGCTTGAGGGAAGACCAATTAGAGGGTTACCCACCTATCTTCGAAATACCTTAACCCCGCTCACGAATATATATTGGAATTTGTCCGTGTGCTTCGCTAGGCTTGTACGACGCAGGAAAGATTCACATTCCAGATGCATGCAAAGTCCACCCTGCAGCCCTGAATCCCAGCATGGGCCAATTAGCAACGCATATCAGTTAGATCCGAAGTGGCTAGCGGATACACGGATAGATCTCATCTTGCCTATTGTCTAAAAATTGGCTTTGGGTTCGCCGGGACTGCAGTGCGAATCGCTCGGTGGAATGTGGTTTGCGAGATCCAGCCAAACTGTGGAACTACGGCTCCAGCAGGACTACGTCCCGCCAAATAAATTTGATTGGGTATTGAATCTGGACATGCATTGACGTGACTACAGCTACACACAAGCTAGCAGATTGACCAATCATGGCTGCAAGTATACCTTTATTCGAGCCCAATAAATGTATATTCGAATCCCCTCTAGATCTATTTAAACTACCGAATAATGGAAACCGAGTCTTGAGCCACCAACTTAGAAAAGCAATGAAACTGAGCCACCTGAAAACTTACAAGCTTGCCCTTGGCTCTCTATTTCGCTGGCAATTTACCTGTTGGCTCCCTTCGCTTCTGGGTGGAAGATCTAGCATTGGCGGACGTCATTTCTCGTAGCCAAACGTTAAGTACATGTCCTGCCTTTGTAAATCCCAATGTTGATGGGACCTTTTCGCCTTGTAAGAGGTTAAGATATTCAATAGAAAGAATCCAAGCTGTATTCAACTGTAGGTCATGTAATCTAGTATAATCTATATAAGTCGCTTGAGCCGCCAATTTTAATCATATCCAAATCTCACGCCTTCATGAATTCGAATTCAGTTCTTATACAGAATTGTCGACGACAACACATTTTAAGCAATAATTTCCAACACCAACACAAGTTGAGCAGCGGCGCTACTGTCGAGCTAGACGGCTAGACATTGACCCAAGAGTCGACTATTCGCTCTCTGCGGTACTAGGTTCCTTAACAATTGGTCATTTTATTCTTACAGAGGTTTACAATGCATCATTTCCGCATAATACCTTTGTTTGCCATACTCGGCCTTACTGCGTCTCAAGCGGTAGACGAGGATCGGGTGTACCCAATAAACGCCACAGGCGAACGAAGATTCCCGGCACCTCAGTATTCTACCCGTCTCAATCCTTCAGAGTGGACCGCTCGTGTCGCTTTAACGAGGGATGATTATTTTGAGGGCGACTACTACCGTACTGCCACCTGGTTGGATACCCCGTTTGATGTCCCCGTCAACGGCTCCTCTATTATTCGGGACGTCTGCCTCTTCATGCAATTACCAATTATTAAGCGAACAGACGACATCGACTACTCGAAGGGCGAAAACGGTTGTAACGATGTTCTCGGCGAGGAATGTGTTTCAAAACTCAAGGATTTCTTAGCTGAACGGTATGAGGAGCGGACAGCTGGAAATGGGACTATGGATTGTACTTCGATGCAAAAAGTTGGATCTTGGCGCAGGATAATACATGATATTTGCCCAATTTATGATGAGCTTGGGGGTAGTGGGTTCTCGTTCAAAAGTGAGTATCACTGCAGTGTAGTGGAGCTTCGAGAATTTGAAGACTGGATGTACTAACAAAGTTGCAGGGTTAATACCTTTTGATCACGAAACCGGAAGCGCGCTTCATGGTGACGAGAAGGGATACTGGATTGCTATCGGTACTCCTAGGAACAAGACTGAAGCCACACCCGAACAGCAATACGATGAAGTCAGTCAGTTTGTCTTCACGTACTCTTTTATCTCTGGGCCGGAGTACGAGAATCCAGAAGAGAAACCTAGTGTCGAAATGGTGTGCGTGAAAGCTGAAGATTTGGTTGAAGGTTCTCGGGAACTGCCAAATTCGGCTACCTCGCTGGGGTTTGAAGGAGGCATGTTCCAGGTGACGCTGGGTTTGATGTTAATTAGCGCCTTTATTTAAGTGGAGATTTGTAAACAAGCCTTTGCTTTCCTTGTCGTATGTTCATAAATTGATATGTAATTTGTGTCAACTTGAAGCTTCCTGCATTGTGCAAAAACAATTATATTGGGTTGTATTGAGTACTGGGAACCGCGAAGTCGATTATATTAATGCAATTTATTAGTTACTGCGTTAAATACAGACTGGGGAGTGGAATTGGTAGAAAGAATCTCTTGGAAGTATAAAATTTAAAAATAAGTATTTCGTAATGAAGTATATGTGTGAGTGATTGCGCTACAAGGAAAATATTGTCATCAGGCATAAGTTCGTTAATGAGATCAACTCGAGTTCTGGGGCAGGATATTCAACAACTAGTGTAAGGTCATGAAAGGAAATACAAGTAAATAAGATCCTAAAAGCCAGGAATTGTTCGCTAGGCAAGATAGAATAAAGTTCCAAAAGGATGTAGTTTGAATCAAGAATTAGACACAATTTGGAATGCGCAAAACAAAAAGTTAGGAGGAGAAGGAAACAATTCAAAGAGGGTAGGAAAGGTGACTCGATATTTGGTATCAGAGAATTATTGTCAATATTTAGTGGTTATTGTATCTCTAAAACTCGCACCAAGTGATATAAGTCAGATCAAACTTTCTTAAAGAGTTGCCATAAGCCCAACCAGACTAATTAAGCAGGGGTAACACTGCTGGGATATACCACTGGAATTTCCCTCCCATCTCTCGTGCTATATGCGTCTCGGCTGCTATATGTTGGGATTGGACCCGAAGCTGGGTAGGATGGGTACACGGGTGCGTTTGCCCTAGAACCTGGCGGAGGACCCATGTAGCCTGGCTGACTATAGTATCTGCTAGCGCTACTGGTTCGTGGTGGTGAACGAGATCTCTCTTCTTCTAAGGCTTGTTTTATCAATTTTTGACGTCTATGTTGTTCGATCTTTGGACGCTTTTCAGAAAATTCATGGTAGACGTGACGATTCTCCTGCATTTTCTTGAAGGCTTTAATGGCTTCCGCGGCGGCAAGGATTGCGAGGCCGACAGCAGTTGCGTCTTTAAGAAGAGCTTTGTTTCGTAGCTTATCGGACTCCTCTTCGTTGATTCTTCCGGACTCTAGCTTCTCTTTTCGAAGAGCGCGATTTTCACGTGCTTCGTAACTGACGTGACCAAGGTTCACAGTTGCGAGGATAGCAAGCGCCACGCTAATGATTTCTTTCCGGCGAAGTCTCTTCATGCGCTCTTTCTCCGTCGTTTCATCAATAGACAGATCGGAGTCAGAAAGGCTGCTGTCAGAAGAATCACTCCGGTCCTTGTTAGATTTTCTGGATGATTTCGAGCCACGGCTGTCCCGACGACTGCGCCCGAATCGCTCTGCCGCAAGGCCACCAAGGCCGAGAGCAGCCAGAGCTTCGCCCACGCTGCGACTTCGGCGACGATCCAAACCAGGTCGTTCTGGTGATTCGCTGTCAGATCTTCCTCGTGGTCTGGATTGCGATCTTGATCTCTGGTAGTCCATGAACTTCTTGCCAGCCGCGGCAATAAGTCCACTAGTTGCAAGATCCTTAACCCGGCTTGCCTTATCGTCTCCGTCACCCCTCCTCTTCTGGCGTTTGCCGTTAAGTCCTCTTTGAGCTGCCAATCCAGCGAGGACCGACTCCGCAATCCTCCTATTTCCCTTTCCATCTTCTTCACCCTTCCGATCCAAGAACTTCTCAACGGCGCCACTGGCAACCGCTGCTTCGACGATCCGCTTCAAACTCTTTGATCCCGTCACACCACCGGGCTCCTTCCTCGCCCTGAACGCCTCAACCACAGCTGCAATAACTGCAGCCTGTGCTGTATTTCCGTGGCTCTTTGAGCGTGACCTAGATCTCCTATCCCTATCACTATGAGAATCATACCCTTCGTCAGAGTCACCAGATGATCTTCTCCCGCGACTCTTCGACCGAGCTCTTTTATAGGTTTCCCCAAGGCCCAAGGCGGCTATGGCGGACTCTCCCATACTCTTTGCGCGGTCGCGAGTTCTCATCCTTCCGTGGGAGGAGGCGGTAGAGCCCCGGTGGCTTCCATCGTCGTCAGTCCCACTCTCAGGCTCGGCGACAACACTGCTCGCATCGTCTGAAACCCTCTCTCTATGTCTATGTCTGTGCCTTCTTCTTCTTCTCCGTTTGTCATCATAGTCGACATCAGTGTCAGTATCTGATCTTTCAGGCTCGTAAGTGGTTTCTGGAGCCTCGCGATGTCGATGTCGACGATGTGGTTTTTTGTATTCCCGTTCATCGGGGTGGATTTCTCCAGGAGAAACAGGCTCGGGTTCTGAATCTGATGGAGTATATGCACGGGGTTTACCATGTTTGTGGCGGTGATGATGGTGATGTTTACTATGCGATTCTGGTGCGTCAGAATCGACGGCGTTCCCAAAGTAGTCTTCTTGTGTCGTAGACATCTTGAACTACTACCAGGCTCTGGTAAGATTGGTGTTGAGTCCGTGTTATTTTCTCACTGTCTCTGCGACAAGAATTTGTATCGTTTGTGAATGAATAGGTTACGTTTTATTACTGTAAAAAAAGGTATTATTGGGGAAAGAATTGGAAAGAGGCAAAAGCTAAGAGCTTCGGGGCGATATATCGAATTTATTCTCCTCGTCTGGCTACTACCCTCACAGCTTCCGTACGAGCCCGTAAAGTCGGCGGATACCCCAAAAATCACCATACTAACGTAACACGGCATCTGCTGATAGCAAAACATATCTAATCTGGTTTCCGTCCACCTTTGACGCAAACTCAACGTTTGTGCGCAGAACAGTGCCCTGGAATTCCGAGTTCCGTGGACTTCATCGCAGGGTAGCCCTACCAAGCTCTTCGAGGTACCTGGGGGGATTTTCGAGAATCTTTTGGCCTGGAATTTTCGAAAGGAAGGGCGCTAATGCAGGGTGATCGCATTGACAAGGGTGTCTGTGATCACCATGACGTCACGATATCATCAGGCGTCGCATCACGATGGGCAGGATTTTTGACTGGCAAGGAAGTGATATTGAGTCAATGGGTTTGGCGGCGGTGTCTGAACCATGCGTCCTGGTCGCGTAGAGCCTAGGCTGTGTTCGAAATATTGCCACCTAGAATTTTATTTCTGGGGAGATGATGAGGGAGGTTTAAATAATATTAATCGTGATGAAGCGGCCTAATCGACAGCTTGGACAAAATCTCTGAACGCCTCCCCGGCCACCATGCAAAAAAATTAAAAATGAAAATTAAATAAGTAAAGAATGAAGACACAAAAATTAAGAGCGAAAACTCGAGGGCAAGGGGTAATGGAGCAAATTCGAAGAGTCCAGGCCAAAGACTAAAAAAAACTTGGTGGGGCATAGAGCGAGTTTTCGCCTTCGTCTTCGGATTCTTCATCCTCGTCTTCGAGCTGGTCTATGAACCATTGAGGGTCTAGAAAGGGGTTTGCCCGTCTTCCTGAAAAAGATGCGGAATCGTCACTTGTGCTTGCAGTTGGTTCGGGTCCCACCACGGGGAAAAAGCTATCCCCAACTTCCCTTGGGGTTTTCCCGAACTGATTGAACGGCTCGTTGACAGCCTTCAACATATCCTTTCTCGCCTTGATGTTTGCGTCGTACTGGCGTTTAGATTTCCGGTACCGCTCCTCCGCAAGCTTGATAATAGTAAAATTTGCATTCGTAAGAGCATAGCCGTCATGGTATCTCACGCTTATCTCAGCTCTGTACTCATAAAGACGAGTGACCTGAGTTGTCGGGTAACTAGATAGCTCGAACTCAAGCCTCCTATAATGCTCAGATTCGTCTATGGCAACCTGTACGTGGTAATGGTGCTCGTTATTAGATTGTAGGAATTGGTTAATCGGCCCACATATTTCGCATCCTGATCCGGTTGGGCATCTTGGAGAATTCCATGCTGGAAGGTAGTAGCTGATGATTTCGGGCTTCTCAGGGGGGAAGTATTTGATTATTGCCTCAATCGCATTCTCCCGTAGCAGTGGAGCACACTGGAGCGCCGCGAGACTAGGCGTATTCACGAACTTCTCCACGACTTGGGCATTAATGTTCAGATACCTTCTCCACTTCTGCATATCATCCTCTAGTACAGAGCATATCTTACTAAGCGGGATTAGGATGGCTTCCGTAAATAGAGGAATAAGATGGGATCTGTGAGGCTCAGGCTGTTCGTCGAGGAATAAGAGGTAATTAGTAACCCGGTTGACAGAAGGGTCAATACCTTGCCAGATCGAACTAGGGGTCACTTCGGTATTGGAGCTATTATAGCCCATCGTAATATAGTCGGTATTTTGGCCACCAGAACTCTGATCCACTCGAAATGTTTCACCTTTCGACTTTTTGTAGAAAAGCGGAAAGCGCTCCCGCAACCCGGCGATAATGAACTCGTGGAAATCGTAGAGGGGTAGGCTGAGGAGCAAATTGCGAGCTGGATCGTCTTCTGCAATTTCTTCTTGGATTAGCTTGTAGAGGTCCAGAAGTAAATTCACATTTGGATGCCCCTTAAAAGCGGACTCGAACCTATCACAGCGGTACACGTCGTCAGACATTGTAACAAGGATATATAGGGTTCCTTTTGCTTGAAGTCTGAACTAACATCCTGATTATCTCATGACGCGGTGAGTCCTGATATGTTTTCAGTATCTTGAAAAGGAGTTCGGGGTTCAGCATGACGGAGCGTAACTCGAGAATCCTCCGCACGGCAGGGTCGAACGAAAACTGCAGATTCTTTGGGAAAAGAGATTTCAATTTTAGTATACGCAGCAAGCCTTCCCGCGAAGGGTTGGGGACCGAAGGTCCTTTCGCTGTCGGCTTCCACGGTGCGACGAGGTTCGCGAACTCGAAAATACTTTTACGAAACGATCTAGATTAATGTTTTGATAGCTACAGTTTTTTTTAGAAAGGGAAGCTTACCGGTCTTTCTCAATAATTTCGGCCTTATCTTTCGATAAGTTTTGAAGCATGTTAGAGATCATCTCGCCCCCGCGCTGGATTTGATCTTCGGGTGGTGGGAAGCAAATACACCTCTCGAGGAGCGCGCATAGCTTAGTGAATTCTAAAGATTCTTTTTCCTCCTGGGTTGCAAGAGAAGGCGATTTTGTAGTGACAATTTTGAGAACAGATTCCCATGGTAAAAGTGGCTCCTTGACCTGCTGCACGATTGACATAGCTTCCGAGGTCGGCCATAAAATAATGCAAGATGTTTTGTACCCTAATATGGCGATAGTGTTAGAGTAATACTTTGTATGTTATGCGGGGCCGCGGCTTACATGTATGAATTAGTGTTCCCTCATTCCCCGTATATTCCTCTTCTTGGTTGAGACTATCAATTTGATCTAGTGAAGGCCCCAAAGAATATAATTTGCTATACCACTGTATTTGCCCGGAATCGAAGTGCCTATAAGTACCGGCGACATGTTCGATACCACTCAGGGTAACCTCAACGGATCCATTCACTCCCCGTGCCCTATTAAAATTAGGCGGTCGGATATTGCTCGGGTCTTCATCTGCTTCGTCCATGTCTTCTTCGTCCTCTGACAATTTAACTTGAACGTCTCCGCAGCACATCGAGATACCTCCAACTCTATTAATTGCCGCAATCAAATTAGAGATGATGAAACGGTCCTTGCCCTTGAATCCCAATCTTCTCTGTGCCAAAGAGTATTTATTTTCGAGGGAATACGCGACTGGGTTGTCTTGTTTTTTGAGCTCTTGTAGAATTTCCAACAGCTCAGGCTTGACAGCTGTCTCATCTGCTGACAAAGTGCTCCCTTCAACGGTGAGGTTGTAAACCAGAGCAACCCTGTAGCCTGAAACCACCTCTTCGACAGAATGCTCAACATCCGAATACCACGCTGCAGCTCCGAAACTGTATTTGCAATCAGGAGCAAAATCGAACGACTTTTCATCGCCCGCATGGGAGAGTTTGACAACCCCCCCTTCGAACATGCTGGGAAGAATGATAACAACCGTCCCAATCATACCGTCCTCTTTCGGAGTATCCCGGTGGGCCTTGAAATGGTCTCCCTTTTCATAAACCAAAAGCTTGTACAAGTTAAGCCTCGGCCTCATCTCTGCATCGATACCAAGCGTGGTGGTAATCTCACCCAATACTTGGCCTTGAAGCCAGTCCGAGAACCCGGGGTTCTCGAACTCGAGTTCTGAGGGGTTTAACTGGTGACTGCTTCGAACGGCGAAGTCAAGTATGGTTTTCTCCCCTTTTCCGAAAGGCGAAAGGCTCCCCAGCGACAATAATTTCTCAGCATCTTCAGCAGAGACCGGCAGCCTTAGGCAGGATTCTCCAAGCCCTTTAACTTTGAGGCCGGGATTTGGAACGGCAGCGTAAGTAGAAGAGAAGGCAAAAGATCCCTGGTATTGCTTGAAATTGTTTAATACTTCATAAAGCTTTAGTTCGATCTACTCAAAGGTATTAGTATGACAAGAGCATCTGATGTTGGGGGGAAACCGCAAACAAACCGAATACGGTCTTGGACCGCCACTCTCAGCGCTAGTTGAGTCAGAGTCGTCGTCGGGGATCGAAATACTATCCGCAAAATCGTCGCCGACGAAAATTTCATCACCAGATGCCTCATCCTCGTTAGGTTCTAAATGAATGGCGCCAGCAGTGGTCTCATTCAGATCCAGATCCAGATCCAGGTCTTGGTTCATCTCGATGTCGGCGTCGATGTCGGAGGACTCCATTTTAGTAACCCGCCAAATACAGGCATCTGCAATCGGATGGTCTATGGCCTGAAATTGAAACGCACGGGATCCGGGTTTTTGTGTGCCTGTGTCTATGTGCCCGGGTTTTAGGACGTAGAGCTATCAATTGATATTCGCGTAATATAACGCAGCTTCTCCGTTTAGACGAGAACACGCGTCTTATGAACCCCGAGCCAAGGCCAGAGAGCCACTCGTTAGGCTAATGGAATGGGTGATGAAGTTATGAGAAGGTAAAAGGGTAATAAAGAACGGTTGGTCTTTCGCCGGACATAATTTTCGTATGCTTGGACCAGCTAGGATGGAGTTCACGGACAGGATCGAGAGCTCGAGCTCGAGCTAAAGCTTGCATTAGCGGATGTCACACAAAACCCCAGCCGGCTGGTCGCAACACCTAAAAATCCAACAGGTGTGCAATAACAAGTACTGATCCTTCGATCACGACAAAGGCTGCAAAAAGGTGGGTACGCACCTCTTAACTTTGCAAGTATAAGGCCCCCTTGTGCAGTTAGAAGTCTATATTCTATCTTTTACAACTGGAGAGATATCCAGCCGCTTTTGAGCGGTTTGATCTGGGTCGGCAAAAGATTATCGCAACATTAGAAATATTGTTCAGTCTCGATACTTATATAAACAAATAGAAACTTAGGTATACAATTAAGTATATATCCAAGTTTGAATGCAGTACGCATATACATATTTTGGTCGTTCGTGGCGCTATCTCAGAAAGGGCGCATTTATATAGACGTCTCGACGCCCGAATGTGGTAACCTTTAGACAACACATGTCTATGCACTGTTGGACACGATCGGGCTGCAACGTTGTAGTGGGCGGTTTGGTGGATTCCGTGCGCCCACTTGGAACTTTCAGGCAACATTTCATGGATTATATCAAATGCCTACATGATTGATATTTGGGGGGTAATTTGCTTCAACCCCTCATATGATCATTTTGGAGGACCGTGTAACGTATATTTAACCTGTGCTTCATACCGAGACCACTTCATATCCAATCTGTAGCTATCAATATCTATCGAATCTATCGATCTCTAGGATTGCAACGGCGTCCTTTTCTGGAAACCTTTCGGTTGGCAGCTTGCTATTATAGTTCTGATATACAGCGACATATTACCATCGATATTGTCTCGTACCCAGTCCTGGGGGCCATCGATATCATTTCTGCGTTTATAGCGTTTATCAATCGCAAGCTGGCTACCGTTGGTCCACCTCGTAGTTATACTTTTTTCTTTCTCACACTCGTATTTGCAGTAATCCGCTAATCTTATATATAACCTAGCTAGGTGCTGCAGTTTTGATCTATATAATTGGGACATAGGGGCTGCGAGTGCATAACAATCAGTACAACCATAAAGCTCTCCAAGCAAGCCGGCCCCGTTCAAAGCCCTGTGAAGACCTATCACGATGCGCGACAATAGTTACGATACTTCTTTCGAAGATCCAGAGCCCGACTGGTTCGGATTGAAGACCTTCAATCCAGCATCTCGCAATTTTTCTCGCAGAGCCCCCAAAGATAAAGAAATATTGGATCTAGAAAGGCTCAAGTTCGGTTTCGGAGCTTATCCAAAGACGGCGCAGCAACTGGATAGAAAAGGGAAACCACGACGGGGTAGTCTAGTCGACAATGCTCTCCGCGAAGAAATCGAAGGGATGTGCTCATTGGAGTTAAACGGCCTGAAGCTTATAAATTACTCGAACGCTCAGAGGCAGCTGGTCAGAGAAGAAAGATTACGGCAGAATAATACGGTCATACTAGCAGAGTTCTGTAAAGAGCTTAAAGAGATGAACACGGCAGGCTTAAATAGTCTTCGATTGGAGAATTATCTAAAAGCTGAGAGACAACTGATAAAGCAAGAAATGAAACGACGGGAAGGCATAGTCGACGGCGCTGTCGATGAAGACCTTGGGGGGGTGGACATATCGGATTTAGACGGTCTTGAACTTAGGGACTATCCGAGGGTTCAGGGACATTCGATCCGGAAAAAAGAAAACCCAAAACGGAAAAATATGGCCAAAATTAAGTCCCAGATAAACAAAGTGGGCCCCTCCTTTGTGAAGTCTGAGTACAAGACTACGTCCCAGGCGCTTCCCTTCGTGAGGCCGAGATACGAGACCGGATCCTGGACAAAACTCAATGGCGGTCCCAGCAACGGGATTGATGAAATAGTCATATTGGATTTATATGGTGTCGAAGATTTGAAGGTTAATACGAAAGCTGAGAGACGACGAATCCGGAGAGAAAAAAAGCGACAGGAAAGAGAAGCCTTGGAGGGCAGTAGAGATGAGAGACGACGAATTCGAAAAGAAGAAAAGCGACAGAAAGGAGAAGCTTTCCGCAAAGAGCTTCGGAATATGGAACGCGAAGACTTCAACAATCTCGGACCTTTGGAGGGCTATTCAGCTTCTGAGAAGCGAATGATCCGTGCGGAGAAAGAATTACGTGAAAAGCAACATTTCCGCCAAGAGCTTGAGAGTATGGAAGATAACTCTTTGAAGGACCTCAAGTTGGAAGATTATACGGATAGCCAAAGGGCTATGATTAGGAAGGAAATATCACGGCGACAAAAATTAGCCAAACGTCAAGAAGAGATAAACTGGAAAGCTATTAATACCTTCCGCGAAGAGCTTCGAGGGATGACAGAATCACATTTGGAGAGACTTCTAATGAAGGATCTTTTAGCGGTCAATAGACAATTGATTCACAACGAGAGGGCACGAAGGGGTAGACCGGAATCGAAGGTAGCTATCGATGCTTTCCGCAGGGAGCTTTGGAAAATGGACCGATCGTATTTAGATAATCTAAGGCTACTGGGTTACTCAGAAACACAAAGAGGGCTAATCAGAGATGAGATACTACGGCGGAGATTGCTAGAACCGCAAAATGCTATGGATATTCTCATAGGGATGTTTGGGCCCCTTTATAGTGATCCAAATCCATTCGAGGAACATTATACTGCGCACCAGCCTACAACCAATTTCCCTAACAGTCCCAGTCACTCAGAATATACTGTGTGTGGGAAAGCAAAAGGCGAGCCAGAATTTTGGTATCTTTTTGAAAAGCATCACGAGCAAGTCAATATCAAGGTCGATGGTGTTACGTTCCGTTCAAACATACAATGCGGCAGCCTCATCGCCTCGACGAATCTGGAAGGCTATTTCATATGCCCCAACCGACTATGCAGAATGGAGTGGGAGTCCCGTCGTGTCGCAACATTCATTCGAGGATCCCGCGGGCCAGATACGTTAGAGTATAACGCAATGGTTTTCAAACAACAGTGTGGGGTTTGCGACAGCCTGGCAATCATGGAATTGGATACTGAGGTCTATATCGGGGCAGTGACCCGTCAACTAAAGCTATGGAAACAGTGTTTTTGAAATGCCATCTGCTGATTGATAGTCTATGGTAAAGCGCCAAGGTTGCGAAATTAAAGGGAAATACATGGTTCGATTGGAATATGTTTAAATTGGCTTGTTTGGTATATTTAAAGTATTTATCCTATGTATTACACGCATTTCAATAACTGCTAACTCTCCTGATATAAATCTTCCCTGTATATAGAAAATACGACGTGAAGTCCCCCAACGCAAAATTAATCTCAGCGAAACCTCCAACTTAGTACTTTGGCAGATAACTGTACCCATTAAAGCAATCACTCGTCTGTCAATCAATAATTTTTCTCCCCCCTTGAAAGCACATTTAATTTCGGAACCCACCCCGAAGGCCGTGGATTCAAGGCTAGCCCGAAGCTTGCCAACAATCCAACATTCCAAACTGCGTTGTCAAATGAAAAAAACACCTAGCAACACTTTGTCAGTCTCTCAAGACTACTTTCGTGAGGATATCATGGGTATCGCTATAGTCTCGAGACCAGGTATTTTGACTACAAATAACCGTTTAAGTAATTGACGGAAAAGGTTAGATCTCCAGCTTGATAGCAGCTAGTTTAAGTTTACAAAGGCAAAGCTAAGGTTAAATACAGCACGCCTCGGCTCGTCGCCAGACTCCTCAGCTTGTTGAGGCACCACGCCTACGTAGCTACTCTTTAGTGGGTTCTTTAGCAGCTGCAGGAGGCAGCACAATGTCCTCCTGCTGCACCCCCCAGACTAGTTTACCAACAAACCCCGGGAGCTTGCTATAAACTTCCTCCGGAACAACAGTATTCTCATCCATATCTTTGACTACTTGATAAGCCCGAACCTTATCTTTCTGAAAGCCATCCAGCTTTTCAGGTGCCACAAAAATCACTCTCCTAATACCCTGCTTCACACATCTTCCCTTATCCGTCCCTTCGCCCATAGTTATACGAGTCATTCTGCCGACATACTCTTTTTGGCCGACATCGATCTGACCGGTAGGTGGCGTAAATCCCTCCGAATCGGATATAAAAACGTCGATAGTATATGACGCATCCGTGCACCTGACTCCGTCAAACTCTACTAACGCTCGAATTTTATCGTACTTGTCACTGCCAACCATGCTACTCGCAGCTTCCCATGTGTCGGTAGTAGCATAGGCGTTGTTTCCGAGTTTGCCTGTCTTAAATTTAGAAACAGAGCTGGGCTTGTAGTAATCTTGATGTTGTGGCCCCTCATAAAAGTACCCGAGAGCTCTCGTCGGCTTCACCATGTCGCCCAAAGTAGTATAGATATACTTCAGTGGATTTCCTTCAGTAATGGTTGAAGCTAGGGGACCCTTAAACGGCTCCAGTGGGAAATTTGACGAAAATTCGGTTGGCGGCCTTGCGGTCAAGTACATATCGAAGATGCGATCTATATTTGAATGGAGGGAGTAGAATATTGGATCGAATGCGGTAAAGGCATTATCGGACATATCAGGGCCGACGAAGCCATGATAGTTGTCGTGCGCTTGCTCGAAGAGGTTGTCAAAGGTATAGTCCGATTCTCTAGAACGCTTATATTCATCATCTCCTACCGGAATATTAAACGCTGGTATGTTCGCCCAAGGTTTGCTTCGCTGCTGCGGGACGCTGAAAGTACAGCGGTCTAATGCGTTCTTTGTCTGCTCGTGGAAGAGGGACATATGTTTCATCCATCCCTCGTACTCAGGCAAAAGTGGGTTATCTATCCATGGAAATCTCCGAATATGTTCTGTGGGTTCTTGTAAAGATTTTGTGGTCTTTGATTGACCGTCCTTTGCACATGCAAATTTCAGAGGATTTTTTCTCCGCTCTCCGCTCTTAGGGTGGATGTATTCGTCTTCCAAAAAGGCTTTCGGAATACCGAATTCTGGAGAGCCTGAGTCGGTGGATTTGGCATACCAATTCCAATAGGGTATTCTGCAGCCTATTAACTTTTCAACGTAACTATAATATTATAATAGTATTAACAACAGCTTGCTAAATACTTCATTGTCCATAATATTTCCAACTTACAGAAGATTGGCCCTATGCCAGGGTAGAAATGCCTGTTGGTAATGCAAGCACCAATTAGAATGCAAATATCCGATTTTCTGCCACGGACTTATGTCGTCTCCATCCTTGACCTGCTGCGCCTTCAGAACATCATCCAACTGCATGCGATAGTGATCCAGCTCTTCTTGGCTAAGTGATAAAATATCTTTCCTCGCCGTGAGTCTAGGCATACACCGATCCGGGTCCAATCTCGTATTTGGTATTTGTATCTTTCGAGGTTCAATCGGATCACACGACTTTTTTCGCAACCCTTGGTTTATCCACAATCGAAACTTTTCGCAGGCTTCGTCCGGAAACGGTTGGCTTGGAGGCATGTTCCCAGAAGCCAGGTGGTAGTATATTGTCTCTGACCACTCGCATACGGATTCGTAGTTACTTAGATCTATCTGATACTCTTTCATAGCTTTCACCCAGCCGGCGGCCTTCCTCTCCGCTTCATCCTTGTCCTTGATCCAATCGGGATATTGGAAAAGCTCCGGCAGGATGTTTTTCTTCCAGGTCGGTCCGGTCATCGTGGCTTAATTACGGTAACGAGTACGAGATCAAGATCAAGACAACTCAATTTCGGAAAAACCAAAAGATCAAATTCGGATGGAGGATTGGGGTTATAACGTTAAACAGCATCAAATTAAACGGTCCGAAATATGCCATCTAATTATATACACGGAATCAATCAACTAGTATACCGTCCTCAAGGCCAAGATGGTTTTGTAGACGTCTAGCTCTACAGCTATTCCGCTATGCGCGCGCGCTGCGCGATAGCTGAACCGCAATCCATGGATCCATGTGATCCAGATTAAGCTTCCAAGCCCCACAGCATGGCAGGAGCCACGACACGCGCGTCCGTGCGCACTGCGGGGACACTCTTGTGATGAGGCCGCTCCTTTACAAGACCGGATACCAAATATTGCAAACATTAATATCACAAACTAGGTACGTATGTAATCATAACATTGATACTACCCCGTGGCGCATAACCAACGCCAGCTTGGTGGCGCCAGTGTTGTCGGGAAAACAAAAGAAAAGATCATGTCTTTATGAAGCTCCGGGTCAATCTATCGTAACCTGGTCTCGGGATCACGGCACCGGTCCACTGTCAACGCAGTGCAATGTGACATGCAACAAGGGGCCCAAGGCAGGTCCACTAACTTACCTCTACACAGTATAGCTGTGGCATTGTAACGTATATAACTAACCGGTTCCGCCGGTGTGATTCGAGCCCCCCGCATATGTATTTACCCCTCAATGGACCGACAATTGCAAATATTCTCCTGAGTTGCAGATACATATGCCCACAACTCATCACAATCACACTATGGCGCAGTGGCGGCGGCAAGAGCTCGAGTCGGCATTTTTCACCAGCAATGCCCCATTTTATATCCCAGCCCCGCGAACCGAACCACCATTGCATTGGCACCGGCAAAATTTCGAAACCACAAAAAAAATCTCCGAATATTATATGGATTCGTCTATGTATGCAAGATCGCGGACGGATTAGGCATATTTCAGCTCTACTCCAACTATCCCCCAGTGCGAGCTAGCAAGGTAGCTGTTCGGAATATGCAGAACTGCGTGCCGCACAGCTGTACAGTTCGTGGAAGAACTCATGCAGGGCCTTTCATGCAGGGTACATGTGGTCAACATTCGCTGCACACAGATACGGGCAGATATCTCCAACAACTTCAAGCTCAAGCCGGGTCCAGACTAGTCTCCGAACGGGACATTCAAAGCCCAACCGCAGCTGTGGGGCTATCATAGGACATCGCATTCGGGGCATTGAAAAGATCGCACTCGGCCAATTCATTATATGTTCTCCACTTCTTCAACCCCCACGATTGCGATGACACCCAACCACGTAGGCTTTTTTTTTTTTTTTTTTTTTTTTTTGCCCGAATTCGAATGCTCTAGATACCCAGTGCAAAGTCCTCGATCCCCTCCCGCGACGGGTCTTGCCGTATGTATCCGTTATCTAAGGTCCAGGTCGGACCCGCCCAAACCAGCCGAGGTATAAGATATAGGGACCAACATGATATTATATCAATTGCTTGATAATACCCCGCTGGCTACAAACAAAAGAAATCACCTTTTCTCAAAGTATTTACCTTATGAATTCAGTAAAGGTACAGTGACATTTACTTACCCTCGAGCTCTAAATATTCGGCAAACATTACCAAGTTCGAAACACCGCCAGCGAATTTCTGGCCAAGTATCGATAGACATTGCATTGAGCGCCCTGAAAAAGCCCTGTTACATCCACAACTGCAAGTCTATATGCATCATCCGAATTCAGGCTGGCAAGTAGGTCGATGAACACCCGGACCCAGGGCCCAAAATCAAGATAGAAATTACCAAGTTAGGGAATATTCGAGGTCTGGCGAAGAGAGACAATGTCTCAATAGCCGTCGACAATGCAATGCATGCATGCCAGTTATCTAAGTTAGGTCTCGTTTACGCAATTTTCCAACGACCTCTTCGCTTGAAGTCATGCCGACGAAAAGCATACATCGCATCATTATCAAACGAAATAACCTCTGCGAGCCTCTTTTTATTCCTTAATCTGGCCTTTCAATTGCATTGGATCTGGTATCCAGAATGTGAGATTATATTATTCGCCGAAGTAACTCGATCAGACCGATAGACTCTCAAGCCCCTCGAATGCGAGGCTTTACTGCGCTCGTATTGGACCCTAGGTCCTTCTTCTGGAACGCTAGCCATTTCCCTGTAGTATACCAAAAGCCGATTTTGAATGGTAATTTATATATACATAAATTTATTAAGAGAAAACATAACGAGACTCGAGTATTGATACATTTACTCGGGTGCTCTCGATTGCGAATAGCTACACAGATAACCCTTTTCCCTACCTGAAGCGCTTTTATACGGCCATATATTATAGTAAAATGTAACATATGTACATTTACGTATGCAGTTTAATTTGAATGTAAATCGCCGAAGCAGCATTTGGTTCACGCTTATGGCACAGATGCACAGACAATCTTCATGGGTGAAGAGAATCAATTAACATGAATCGAGTGCCGCCGTCGGCCTACTTAAGATGTGAAAGGTGTATATTTCTTTGAGTTCTACACCAATCTGAATTAAGAGACTGAATAACAGATACCCTTCCAAGCCCACGAGCAAAACGCAATGCGGATCTAATATTCATATCTATCTATCCTATTTTGCCCGGCCTTTCCAGCAGGATAGGAGCCCTCCGTATATCAAAGCCCATATATATGAAAAGCTATACCCAATTTATTTTCATGAACTCGTCAATTTGGGCTAACAAAGGGAAGTTTACACATCTCGTTTATAAGGAAGCGCGTACGCCTTTTCAAGCAATAGCTATATATATAGCCACTCTGTGTATGCGCATATGTACGTACTGACCTGGCCTTCTGGGCAAACCAAGCTCTATGCGCCAACATCTAGTTCCGTAATCACGAAGGATTTCTTAGAATGCCTAATAGAAGGCGATTGCTTGTATATAATTGGGTTTCCCGTTCAGTTCTACCAAACACATGCACAGGTTATTATCTAATTCAGATCAAGTGTCACACTCCGTCAATTTCCACACTGGAAGTTCGCTAGAAATGCCATACATCTAGAGAATGAAGAACCTAGCTAGCTTGTCGACATTTCCTGTCCACATTAATATCATTTTCGAAGTGTTGGGGATTTCGATACCTATGTCGGTACGCTTTATCTCGTAAACCAAATGCTACTGTGCACATGTGTCTGGGTACGCTTCTCTTGAAGGTTATATATATATATATATCGACAATGCAATAACGTTACTATATGCATGGGCATAGATGGTCCCGTTCTCAGCCTCACCCAGGCATATACTAGATATTAATATATTGTGCATCAATACAAATATCTTACCTCTGTTGATCGACAGGTACTAGTTGATATCGATTCGCAGGTCTAGCTTAATTAAATCACATCCGCCTACCGGCGCGAAGCTTAAGAAGGTGCACACCTATTATTAAGAAACAGGCGTCTTAGCTTTACGATTGATGCGTCAAAATTGTGACCTCCAGACTAGTCAAAATTGAAAGTAGTTTTGACTCATTCTTAGTAGGGATCCGGGACAGCGATGAAAAAATCACACTGCGGGTGTGATATATTGATGTTTACATTTGAATATAGATTCGTTAACGCGTTGACGTATAACTAGTGTCGTCTTTATCTCCTCCCCTTACACTCAAGTTAAGGCTAAGCTTTCTGTATATATCCAATTCGCTGCTACTTACCTATTGGTACTATGAATATATTTACTAGTTCACTTGGGGTTAATTATAACTGCAGTATACCGGGTACCCGGGTTGATCTGGCGCGGAGACGTCTAGACTTAGGTCTTGGCACTGCAACAACCCTTCTGTTACAAAAACAACACTCGTGAATAAAAAGGTCAACTCGCCCATCAAAACTTCGAAATAACACTTCACATCAACATCGCTATCCTTCAAAATGCCATCGCGAACGAATGAAGCATTTAACATCCAAGCGATCTACCAGCAGCCTCACGTGTCCCAAAGTTGGGCCATCAAATCCATCAGCCCTGATTTCCCTCAACATTTCGCGATGTGCACCTACAAGGCTGCTCGGACGGCACAGTTATGCATGGTACGGCAAAAGCTGAAAAACAGCAGATGAAATCCAAGAGCCTCGCTCTCCTACACCAAAACCTCGAATTCCTATTGGCGCAGATATGAATTGCGTAAAAGGCTGCAGGTGCAAACAGCTGGTACCTCCACTCCCAAGACTTTCAGAGAACGCGCCGGTGTCAGGATATGTCGGCTGACCATTTCAACCGTCTGGAAATCAATAGGAGGTCGAAAGTTCATCAACATTCGTATACCGAATGAACTGAAATACTCCAGACCAGACTGAATTCGAGTCAAAGGGTACGGATTTGAAGGAGACCCAAATCGCCCAACCAGAGCAATGATTGCTCGAAGGAAGCGCTCACAAAAAAAGAGAAAGGCTTCGCATGGGGCAGACACACAGCGGGATGCATAAGAAAGGGTGGTAGGATCCTGAAGCCTCGCTCGGGAAACATTACCCCTCATTTGCAGTCTATCCTCTGGCGGATAGGTATCGATGTCAGCTTCTATCATGCCCAGACTGATCATGCATGGATTGTACCCGCCAGATGGCTTCGTTCGGTTGGTGGCCACAGCCCAGCTTTATCAATTAAGTGGGAAGCCCCTCATCCTTTGGGGTGATGCACGATTATTTGCCCAAGTCCTTGGTATGGTATTAGAATATTTCCATTTTCACCAAGTACACCAATACTAACACAAACATCATCGTCCAGCCCCCTACCTAAATCCCGTCTAGATCATAAGTCCCCTCAATCAAACACCATACCAAAAGATTTTAGCAAGAACATATAGCGGTCTTGAGGACATTTTTTCTTCCTTGCCTGATTCCTTGGATTTCTTACATATCTCCAACTTGGTTTACGTTTTCGCTTTCGCGAAATCGACACCAAAGTGGAAAATGTCTTCAACCGTCGCACAGAAGCCCAAAAGAGTCAGGCCGTTGACTTTTAGAATACAGCACATAAATCAAAACCGGACCAACGAAGAAGTAAAAGATTGTATGGAGAAAGCTTTGGCAAACGACGGGAAGGAAGCAAAAGATATATCAATAGAACTAACATTTGCAAGCGATACAAAGGATTCATCGCGGAGAGTTTGCTGCGTCACATTTCATAACAAGTCTAAGAATGCGGCCGCAACGTCCCAGCCAGCGCCACCGCATCCATCGCTCTTTGATCAACTGAACTACCTCCTTCCAACCGACCATTTAATGGTGGACCTTCGGACTGGGGAAGAGTGGGAGAGTTCATACGATTATGGATCGGAGGTCGACGAAGAGTCAGAATTCATGGTTACTATCGATAAAGGTTTCCGTGGATTAACTCCTCTCTACGAGCCTACAGATCCGAAGACTGTGAAGGCAAAGTAGGACCATTGTTCTAATTGCGGATCGAGGTGTCCCAGATGCTAACTACTCGAGTCCCCAGTGTCATCGCAGTTATGGGGCTGACCCCACATCCGTATGGAGTCTGGCAAGGGGAGAGAAAAGATCACATGTGGCTTCGGCATTCCTTCAAACATTCGGAGGGGTTGAAGGATTGCCGGAGTTTGATTTTCGGTTACAATGGAGATCTTTGGGTAGAAGCATTATACAAGAAAGAAGACTTTGTGAACGACTTGATCGACACCTTCACCAAGTTCACGGCGCTTCATCCGAATGTAACTCAAGCACCACTCTTCCAAGTTCTTCAGGCTATGACTAACCGGTATCCGCATACACAGGAGCCGATTATTTTTGTTGGCCACAGCTACGGGGGGTTGTTAATTACCGATGTTCGACACTACTCCCTCTCACTAATCTCATATTTGTAGCGTCTGCTAACACGCCAAATATTCAGCTGCTACGAAAATCCTTCTCCCGCCATAACGATGCTCAAGCATACCGGGTCTACCAAGTTACTCGCGGAATCTTTTTCTTTGGAACGCCTCATCGCGGCATGTTCATCGACGACCTCACGAAAATAATCAAAGACAGACGCACTCTAGAGATAACCGAGCAACTTGAGCAAAAAGATCTATACTATGAGGGAATCTTTACGGAAGACCAAAAGGATTTCATTAGGGTAGTTCGGGAGGGTGACATTAAAATCTATAGCTTTGTGGAGAAGGAGCTCACCAATAAGCTACACATGGTAAGTTTCTATTTTTCTGATAGTCTAGTGGACCGCGAGGCGATGCCTTGCCACACCGCCCCGAATTTCATTCTTACAATATCTATTTCCAGCCCGAAGGCGGCAGCAGTCCAATCCAGTCTACCGAAAGAAAAGAACAAGTCAGTTCCGCTAGCGCTTCCCTGTCTATCTTTGGCTTGGAAAAGGAACATCGCGCGAACGGCAAAAATCACCGCAATATCGTCAAATTCGACAGCAGATACGACGAGACTTTTAAAGCAACCGAAGATTTCATGGTAGACTGCCTGAAATCCATGAAAGAGGTCGAACCGCTAGCCGGTCATGGAATTGCGGCGACGCCCCAGGCTGCTGCTCTAAGTGAGTGACCCAAAAAACGAGGTCCATGATTATACTACGCTCTAGTGGTGCGACTTCTCAAGATGAATGGGCCCCGAGCCAGAAAGATTAAACAAGACTGTCAACATCTATAGTTGTAGCCTAGTAATCTGCGCTACCGTCTTAATTAAGACGAGTGTGTTCTTTAGATCGTCTTCAATATAATGCCAGGGAGAAGATTCTTCTTCACCCCATTCATCATCCCTCATCGTTGTCATCACTACTGAGCGCCCGTACCGTAGACCGGGAAAAGGCGGACGCTGACGGAAAGAATAGGCTCGTCTCATCGTAATCCCACTTTAGACGCCAGAAAGCGTATCTTCAATATCCCCGGGACCCTCCACCCTCGCTTCAGCGGCCGCCAAAAGTACCTCGCCCAGATTGAAGCCGCCTTTCGCAGAAAACTTCCCGAGCAGAGACCTATCGTATCCGTGTTTGGAATGCCAGGTTTGGGTAAATCGCAGCTCTGCCTCAAATACGTTACAGACCATAGAGGAGATTACGATTACGCGTTCTATGCATCAGCGGGAACTACGGAATCTTGGTACCAGAGCTGTGATGAAATTATCCGCATACTCAAACTACCCGACTTAGGGTGGGAAGACCATTCTCAGAAGGTGGCGGCACTGAGAGAATGGCTTGCAGCAACGAGCGGTTGGATGCTAGTTATTGACGATATCTGGGACTGCGCAGTGGATGCGGTGAGGAAAACACTTCCCTCATATCTCGGCGGGCATGTACTGTTCTCAACAAGAGACAAGCACATTGCAGAGGACTTTAGTGGCGAGGATAATTCTATAGCGCTGAAAGAGATGGATGCGAACGAGGGGAAAGAGTTAGTCCTGAAGATATATCGTCAACATGGAAATGGACACGGAAATGGGGCTGATGAGGATGTTCAAACCCTTGCCGAGAATATCAACCAGGCGCTAGGAGGCCTGCCCTTGGCTTTGGAACAGGGAACGACATCTGCAAAACGAATGCACTGGAAACTCGGTGACTTGTTGAAGAACCTGCAGGAGAACAAGCAATCAGTCATTCGGGATACGGCGCAGTCAAATTTGCATCACGCAGATATCATAACGACCTTGACTATCGCGCTGGGAGGGCTGGAGCCGCACCACGTCGCAATTTTGAATATAATATTGATGATGCGGCCTCAGGGTCTGCCGATGGAGCTTTTGATTGAAGGAGGCGCGCACGTCCGGGACATAACGCTGAACGAAGGGGCTGCGCCCAGTGTTTCGGTAGCAGATACTCGGGGGGTTGCAGGTTCTCTAGGGGGAGAGAAGAAGAAGAAGCGGTGGGTGCGGAAGCTATGGAAATGGTCGAAGTGGAGGCCGAAGGACCCTACAGGGTCACTGTCATCAGCACCATCATCATCATTAGTAGCAGCACCAGCAGAGTCACATATTACTGAAACTGCCGGCACCGGAGATGGAACCAGCGCGCAAACCTTCAGTTCGATGCGGAGAGCCCTCCAATCAAAAGAAGAGCTCGAAGGTGCAATCGTAGTTATGGAAAAGACATCTCTTATCCGACGCGGGGAGGGCGGGGAGATCTGGGTGCACGACCTCATTCGGGAGGTTCTACTGGAAAGACTGGAAGAACAGGAGCGAAGGGAATATCTATTATACGCTATACAGATCATCAGATGGGCCTTTCCGTATACGGAGGGCGGAGAAAAAATTGCAAAAGCCAGACTTTACATGCCGCATTCGACGGAAGTGTACAAGTCGATGAAAAGCCAAAAGTTGGTGAATGACGATAGGACCAAGGTAGGGCGGTTGATAGCGCTGTTCTTTTTTGAGGATGGGAGGTATGATGACGCAATTGCGTCGTTTGAGGAAGTGTTAGAGGACATGAACGCACAGTTGAGTTATAATTCAATCATTGTGATTTGGGATATCGCAGCTTGTTACCAAAGAAAAAACGATCTGAAGAGGTCAATGGAATTCTTCGATCGGGCGGTGGGCGGTGTCCAAAGCCTGGAGGAAAGGGGGAAAGTGGTGGACCAGATCTGGAAATGTGATATTTTTCGTGAGAGAGCATTTGCACTCGGAAAACTAGGACGATTCAAAGAGGCGAGTGAGCTGAATGCGAAAGTAATCGCTGAGCTCGAGGCGATGGAGCCGTCCTCATACAGGGACCGAACTCTATTATCCGCCGTTCGTACTGCCGGCCTTGTGCACTTCTGGCAGGGGGATTATGGAAATGCGTTGGAGCATCACGAAAGGGCACTTAAAGGCTGGGAAGGGCAGCCGAAAAAGAATAATTATTGGGTCATGGTTGCGTGTTCAGCTGCTGCGGACGCCTCTCGGTTGCTAGGGCAATTTGAAAAGGCGTTGCGCTACGGCCAGCAATCGCTTCGTCTTGCACAGGAGATCTATGGAGACAATCACCCAGAGTGGGCAGGGACTCTTCTTACAACAGGGCTGATACACAGCGATAAAGGTGAATATGACAAGGCTTTGCAGTGCTTTGAGCAGGTGATTCCGATATATGAGATGGCATATGGGAAAGATCACAGATGGACGAAACAGGTTGTTCAGTATGCACAAGAAGCACAATCAAAGCTATCCGTGTAGGGCTGTTATCGGGGTTTCATACCTGGGTATTGAGGTAGCAATGAAATTAGTCTTATCGCGAACACAGTATAAGATCTTAAGAACCACCTTGTCTCCTGTGGTACGCCGCCCCGCTATTGGCATCCGAGGCCGTAACAAATATACGGCTTCACTAATTCGTCTCGAAATCGAGAAGTGAAACCTTGCAATATCATTCTTCTTCCTCAGCTGATCAGTTTTACGATTCCTCTGGGGGGGATTCAAATCCGTTGAAAGGCTAGCTAGTACAGTGCCCCCCCCCCGATCTCGATGCTCAACGGATACAGTACAGAAGTAGGCATTTCTTCCACTAGTAAAGATATACACGCGCGCACACACATATATATACTACCGACGACTATTTACAAGATAGGCTTTATAGCAAAGAAACTAAGAATGCACTAATGCCAATCGATAATTCTAATAGATATCCCTTTGGGCAGTCCGGGCACGAGACCACCTTGCTGTAATCATTTGCACACCTCCCATCATAGGAGGGATATTTATAATCAAAGCAACCCACCATAATTCCTTACGCTTACTACTGCTCATAGCTTTACTGCATACCTGCAGCTCCATCAATAGTCGAAATGGTTGTTTTAAATATTTTACCTGCAGGTATTAGTATAACAATAAACCTAACATAGCTCCGTACATGCGGCGACTATGTCAGAATATATAGTAATTGTCGTTGTATTAATTAGACCCCGATTTGTGGTTTCGCATACATAAATTTATAAACCCGAGAGGCTGAGGTCTGTGGAGAGCAGTTTTCCAGCCATTACATTGATAACGTGCTTCTAGGTTAATTTAAAATGTCAATGTATGTAAATTTTCTTTAACCAAGTAACTAAGGCATGCATCGGCTTTCATTTCTCTATATACTTTGATATAGATACCGTACATACACTTTGTATTGGTAAAGAATTGGTTCCTAACCCTAGTTATAGTAAAGACTCTAGATCCTCAAGCATACTGGCCTCATCGGCGGGGACATTATCCACAGACGTAATTCTTTCTAAATATTACCAAAGCTAAGGCTTCCACAACCTAAAATAAAAGCTAAGTCGTGAACTTCGTGTTGTCCGGCATCGCAAGGCCAGTGTCGCAGTGGGTGTAACATCACATAATGCAACATCGCCACAACACATTCTGCGAAAGAATAACACACGCAACCCTTAGCAGATTTGTTGCAAATTCTATTTGGGAGTATGGACAACATTCGGGCTAGTTCATGTTGTCGAGACTGCGTTCGGACCATAAATAACCTTCAGGTATCTCCCAAACATACCTTCCCGCATCATGCTAATTAAATAGATGGATAAAAAGCACACCTCCTTCTCAAAGCAT
The DNA here is from genome assembly GCA_036971715.1 of Arthrobotrys musiformis. Lineage (NCBI taxonomy): Eukaryota > Fungi > Ascomycota > Orbiliomycetes > Orbiliales > Orbiliaceae > Arthrobotrys > Arthrobotrys musiformis. Next base: position 2,035,233 of record JAVHJL010000008.1, read on the forward strand.
CTACAAGACGCCCAAACACACTGATAAGTAATATTTCCTTGAAATATCAGCGCATGAGCATGTATATTGTGTACTGGCAATAGTAGCTAGCAGGTGCCGACGGCACCACGGAAACCCGACTGCTCGGCTCTTGCTACTAGTGGGTAAGTACGCCGGAATTTTAGTTAGTCTAGGTACGAGACCAGTTAGAATTTAAATACTAGCTATCTAAATTTTACTGATGAGCTTAGGTTTAGATCTATGTTCTAAAAAATATATTTATGTTCCGAATTCCACTTCAGTTCTACCTACAAGCCTATTTATAAACCTTCCTACAAACCTTCCTATAAGCCTACTTAGCAGTCTGCTAGCCGGCCTATCAGCCTGTCGGTTAGCCTATTTATCGGCTTGGTCTATAATATTTTGTTCTACATTATTCTATTTTATTCTTCTTGTTTTTCGTGGATTCTGATATAGAACCTTCTAGCAGAAACAACCTAGATTAAGACCTTTCCCCCCCAAGGAGGATTTATCTAACTATGAAAAGGCCCTGAATTGCAGCCAGGCAACTACAAGATCAATTTAATTAAAGCTTACCAGAATAGTATCACCCACATTTGGAGTGTAGTCTTTCCCAAGTACCCATTTCTCTTCGAACGAATCGCACATATAGATTTAACCTTCTTAATTCGTCCTTGAGCGGTACATAACCTGTTTAGTCATTGGTGCGTGGCGGACTGAAATTTTAGCCCCATCTTTATCATCTGATATCGATACCCCGTTACAAAGCGCTAAATCGTCCAAATGGAAAGTCTCTTCTATCTTCGAGTTCCAATTCGAATTTGGACCTGAAATCCGATTCCGATTCCGAACCGGTACCTAAGCCCGAACCCAGCCCATCGCGTCAATACTATCAAACCATCTCTCACCAAAACTGCATCAGAATTCGCCAAAATCTCCATCGAGGAGGTCAAATGTGACTGTATAGTTCAGGAACAATAAACACAAAGTAAAAATACAAAAATAGTTGCGCCTATTAATATATTTCGTGTTATAACATCAATCAAGTCATCCACCTGAAATAGTCTAATTAACAGAATTCCCACCGTTACTAATTGCATCTAGAAGAAAAATTAAGATAGACAAAGAACCTTCAGAATGTAATTCAAATTCTAGGTATTGATAGAACTCGCAGGAGGTATCACCGGAGATTTCGGTGGCACCCCCGTCACCGGCAAGCCAAGCAGTTTCGCATACTCAAATAAACTAAATGACTCTCTATTCGATAGCTCATTCGGTTTGCTTATCAACGTGGCGCACGGTCAGCTTGACGTTCGCAAAGTGCGTCAAATCGGGGAAATTGGACTTACAACAATATAAAATCACTCCTACACCACGCTTCGAATACACTCTTAGCCATTTGTACCTCCTCAGCCCCGAAACCACTTTGCACCCGTTCCAGCAGCAGATTCTCAAATCTCGTCGTCGCCGTATTCACCAACCGCATTGCCGCGGCTTCGAAACATCGGGGATAATACCCCGCACTCTCCCAATCGACAAGACAAATACTCCCATCCGATTTCCGCAGAATATTCCGCGGCACCACATCCGGATGGCAAAGCACCAAATCGCGGTCTTTAAACGAAACCTTCGGATGGGTTTTAACCCTTCTGTTCACCCAAATTTCCAACTGATCAATGGTCCGGAAATTCGGAAAATCGCTTTCCCACAGGAAGCCGCGCGAGATACCGCCGCCGAGGGAGCCGGGTATTTTTCCAGAGATGCTGTGGAGGTGTTTGAGCACATCGGCCACTCTTTCTGCTAAGTCGTCATATTCAGAATCTAGAATGGGGATCGCATCGATGTATTCCATGACTATGTAGTATTTTCTCTCATATTTGAAGGTTCGGTAAACTTGCGGAACGTATACTATCTTAGGGTCCAGAACCGCTCGGGCTAGGCGAAGGTTTTCTGCTTCCTCCCGCCGGATGTGGGTTCCAAACTTGACTACAGCTTGGTCCGAGATCTTCACCACATTAAAACAGATCTTGTTCCTATCCGGGCGGGAGCACAGCTGCGCTAATTCGGAGTCTGATAGTGTCTCGTGGAGGGCCATCGCGATATCGAGAGATCGTTGAAAATGTAAAGTTGAAGGTAGGTTAAAGGAACGGCGACGTTGGGCGTCTTTATAGCTTTAAAGATCCAAGCTAAGCTCGCTACCGTGCCGCCCGCCCGCGCCGCCAACGTTGCAACAGCCACGCGAGTTAGTTGGCAGAATCAAAAGCGATGCTTAAGATCGGTGCGACTCTGATCCTCCTAATCTCACTCCTAAATCATTTACATATATTACACCCCGTGGTCGGCGTCGTTGGAGCCCCCATTCACTATCTAGTCTAGCTAGGGTGGACCCCCCTCGCCGACACACTAGTAATCCCAGGAAGCCAGAATGGAATTGGCCATATTGGTGACTTAATGACCATGTAGTAACACCCAACTCGAATTCCAGGTTCCCTATAATCCGCATCACTACCAGTAGACCCATTCCCCAGCCGTATTTCCTCCCGTATTGATTCGACTAGTCTTACGGATCCGCGGATCCGCCTTCTTGTAGAAGCCATATATATATATATATATATATAGATCAGTATTGAATATCAATGCTCCTAAAAACTCCGTATATATAGAAAGGCATCCTTTTGCGAAGTCAAGGAATGAGACCCGTATAGTAGGTAAAATAATGGAAACACCTAAACGCTCCGTATCCTGTGAAGAATCCGAGGCCCCTGTAAACCGCCTTCTTTTCACGCATGCACGAGTTTATGTTAACTTTAACTATAGCAATATCCCTTTGCAAATTTGCTGTAAGTTGTAGAAGGCTTCAGCATCAGGCCACAGATATAGGGTACATACACCAGCCGGCATAGTTGATATCAGTGTATAGTAAACGCTTCTTACTAAACCATGGCGAACGTAGATATCTATATTTACAGACCCGTAGATCTGATCCACCACGGCAGCAAAAGAAGCATACAAACCAATCTCGTCCCCGTCTTACCAAGATATATACCAGATACACCACTCTAGCCTCGAAAGCAGTGCATGCAATTTATAGATCTATGGCACCAGCACCTCGTAGCCTCGAATCCAACATACCCAGTCTCGAACCCAGGCGCCAACATACCCCCAATACAGCAGACTTCTAAACCTATACGCTTGTCTCGTAAACCGGAGCTGACCGAACGTACCGTATCCGATATTACAACTTCGCATCCAAGTGAAATCCGTTTCGTTTCTCGGGTTGGTATGAATACGTCTGCATCCGCAGACGTCTGTACTTTATCCCGTAAACCAGGTTCTATTGTGTCTGTCTGTACTAGACCGCCCCGCTTAATACAATCTACGTCCGATAGCCTCGAATCCAGTGCGTTTGAGGAAGAGATAATTCAATCGACATGTATACACTCTAAAGCAAAAAGCCATATCTAAACCAAAACCTAACCTCCATAACAAACCATAACATAACAAAAAAAAGCGATAACATAATATACATCCCATCCCATAACCCCCTAGCGCCTCCCATACTTCCCCCCCTCCATCTCAACCCCATCCTCAACAACCAACAACTCCTCCGCCCCCTCCTCCTCCATCAACTCATCCCCATCCAACAACCCCCCTTCCTCCTCCTGATCACTCTCCAAAAACCTCGTATCAGAAACCACCCCGCCAAAGATCCCATTAAACACCCCCATAGCCCTCCCCGCAATCCCATTCCTCTTCTTCCCGCTCTCCTCATCATAAACCCCTCCACCGCTCAAAGTCCTCTCCAACTGCTCCTCAACTTCATCAGAATACCCATCATCCAACCCCACCTCCTCCCCTTCCCCGTTTCCAGTCCTGCCTCCAGCAGAGCTGTTAACAACCCTCCTCCTCTCCTCAGCCTCCAACTGCCTCGCCCGTCTAATAGTGCGTTTATAAATAAACCACCCAGTCCCCACCCCCAATAAAGCGCCTAATATCATACTCCCATAATTCAACGCCTTAGTAGCTCCATCCATCTTCTCCCCCGTCTCCCCAAGAACCTTCATCTGATGCCCAATAAACACATGAATAAACAACTTCGGACTCGCCACCGCCCCCGCAACCGCAAACTTCCACGCCTGAACCGTAGGAAATGTACTCATCGCTCCGTTGGAAATACTATACGGCAGCGGACACAATCGAATCATGCACAGCAGCTTCAACCCGTCGTGTTTTAGGGTTAGTGATAGCGCGGCGAAGCGTTTGTCCGTTGCTACCATTCTTTGCGCGAAGTCGCGGAAGTAGAGGCGACAGGCGACGAATGCTGCTGTTGAGCCGATTACCGTGCCTGAAGCGGCGATGTACCATCCGTTCGGGACGCCGTAGATGAATCCCGCGAGGGTGATGGAGGTCGAGTACCCAATCATAGGCGGGAACGCAGACACGAACGTCCACGCGAATAATATCAAATACCCATACGGCATCGCCCTACCCCATCATCAGTAAACCACCCAAAACTAAAGGGAAAGGGATACATACGCCCACCGATCCGCCACCGGCGAAAACCAATGAAATATAGCTTCATGATAAACCACCCCCAGCAAAATAACCACATTAACAACAGCAAGCACAGAACACCCAACGATCTTCTGCCACAAGCTCAATTTATTCCAGTATCCCACAGCCTTCCGCTTCAACTTCCATATATTCCCGATGATATTTGATGATGTAGATGTAACGGATGTGGTAGACGATGATCGGGACCGTCTGCCCCGCGGCCAGGGGTTCGTAGGCGTCGATGTTCTCGGTCGTTCGGTCGCCATCGTTGTTGAGGTGAGCTCGAGCTGAGCGGATGTAAATGGATGCGAGTGGTAATCTAGCTGACGTCGGCAAGCTGACGGGATCTAATTCGGCCACCTACTGCTTATATAACCCTCCACCGGCGGTGGAATCGTCAAAAAGTTCCCGCGGGCGCCGGTGTCTATATAACCTCCCCCGCAAAAATCCCATCAACCAGCAACAGGACTCCCAAAAAATAAAATAAAAACCAAAAAAAACACCGTATTCCGAATCCAAGGGGCAGATGACAAAAAGGTAGGTAACAGCGAACGTAAGATCGAATACAAATGCGATGAGCCCGTTTGCGGAAAACTCCCATCTCAGAAACCCGCAGGATCAAACCCCTGGTTTCAACTCCCCCAAAAATAGCCGTACCCAAAATGTCACACACACCTCACATCTCCGGACTTAAATTCCACTTCAAGAAAACACATCCACTTCATAAAAGTTCAATATAAAATAAAATATACACATCGAAGTCTTTCAAAATAATATAAAATATAAAATATAAAATTATCAGTTCACGCCCGATGGCAGGCAAAGGTAACCAATCAAGCAAAAAGCAAGAAACTTTTTCGCACTGTCAATGCACGTGCATGCCAATTGCCCAATATCTGAACGATAAAAATGAGAAAAATGAGTGAAAAGTCCCTCGAAAACGGACAGAATGAAGAGAAGAAAAAAGGAATGCAATGCCATGCCACGCATTCGCATCAATCGCCCACCAAAAATTTAAAGAAGAAAAAGAAAAGGTATATCAATGTAGTCTGAACGAAAATGTAGAAGAAGAAAACGACGAAAGCCCGTGAAAAAAGCGACAAAACAGAAAGCCGACGACATTGACAAAAAGAAATCCGTATTATGTAGACACTCATAATAAAGCCGGTCAGTAGCGACCCTCGATGCTGATAGGTAGCATCAGAGGCGAATTGGACAAAGGAAATGGTATAAGCTAGCATCAAAAGAGTAAAAAAAAAAAGATCCCTTCCATATAAAACCCAGGGACATCAGAGAAAAGAATCGAACGCCAGTGCCACATATCATTACATCCCCGTCGATTTGAGAAATAGTATTATCCGAATCGAAGGGGCAGAAAAAAAAGGGGTTAAAAAAGCGATTATGATGTTTAATATCCAAACCCGCCGCGTCGGCCCCGCGCGCCGCCCGCACCAGCACCAACACCACCACCGGCCCGCGGTAGCTCAAAGTCGGGGTTGCTAGCTAGGATTTGTTCGTGTTGCCGCGGCCGTCTGGGGTCTCTATTGGGCATGCTGGGAGCACCCTCGCCCTGCCATCTCGGATTGACTCCCCTCTGGCTGATGCTCGTGAAGTGGCTGCTAGTCGACATCGCGGGGCTACGCTGGCCGGGTTGCAATTCTTCGTAGGAGCCGCTAGGATCCTGGTAGGCTACATTATTGCTTCGAGGCTCGCGCTGGGGTGCATTGCTGCGATCTTCACGTGCATCAGGTGGGTACTCCGCAAGAGCCATTGTCGGTGGTGGGGTATATCCGGGCGTCAGAATCGCTGGAAGACCAGTCGGGTTGGGTGGTGCGGTTTCAAAGCGTGGATCAACGTCCTCGTAGTAATCCTGCGATCGTCGCGGCCGGGGAGGGGAAGACGGGTGGGTTGGCTGTGGGGGAGATGCAGTCGTCGGTAGTTCGACGGGCAGCTCAGCTACAGGTCCCTCCGGGCGTGGCGACTCCTTGCCGCCGGCAGCGGCCCAAGCAGTCCTCGGTGGCACGTACCTAAAAAACAAAAAAGTTAATGAGAGTTCAATTTGATGTGGGGAATTGGGAAACGTACTCGTCTTGGGAATACTTGCTGGCAGGACTTTGCAGGGCCGGGCTGGGAGTTCTGTTCTGTCCCGGGTGTCCAACCGCCGCCAATCCGACAGGATCCACATTCATGATCGGAGCTGCATCCATCTCATATGCGTCGTACCTGTTGTTGTTGGTGTGCTGGATTTCAGTGGGGAGCGGTGGAAGAGAGGCGTATCGTGGGTTTTCAGCTTGCATATATCCGATATTGTCTGGAGGTAGGATTTCATTGGTAGGTCTGCGTGGAGGTGGTCCGTACGGTCCGCCCTGGTCGATTGGTGGTGTCTCGATGGTCGGCCTCCTGGGTGGTGGTCCGTAGGCTCCACTCTGATCAAAGTTCATTTCGTTCCCTCTCGGCGGTGGTCCGTACAAATTATCACTCTCGAATCCGGGGCTCGGTCCTCGGAAGTCGGAGGGACCTTGATCTCCGGGTCTCATGAAGATTGGTGGTGGACCGGGTCCGATGTACGGTCTCTCCTCGACCGAGTTCATCGACCCGTTGGGTCCCCCGACGTAGAATCCGTTCGGTCCACCGCGTCCTCTAAAGGAAGGTCCGCCTCTGGGTCCCATACCCGGACCGCCTCTGGGTCCCATTCCACCTCTTGGTGGGCCAAATCCACCGCCTCTAGGTCCCATACCGCCAGGTCCACCTCTGCCTCTCATCATCATCGGCCCGCCTCTCGGTGGGTATCCACCCCGTCCGCCAGGGCCCATCATCGGCATCGGTGGAGTTCCGTGCCTATCAAACGACGAAGCAGGTCCAAATCCATCGGAGTTCATAGTATGATTCGATCTCTGTCTGCTGAGCCCTGAGTTAAAGTCTGGGTTCTCTGGGTCGCCGGGGGTCGGATGTCGGGGAATGTTGGGGTTGAATCCACCAGGACGGTCCGGATTGGGGAAGGCAGGTAGATCGTTATGTTGCTGCTGAGGTTGAGGCGTCTGCCCACGAGGGTTGAGGGGGGTCCTGTCGTTGTCGGTGCTGGTCTTGTTACTGGAGACATCGAATGTTGCGAATTCGGGGATCTTTGGTTCACGCATCATGGGAGCAGGGGAAGTTCCACCGACGGCGGTTGTGGAGTTGTTGCCAAAGTCGGACTGGTTGTCGCGTTGGTGGATGGCGGCGGCACGTTGCTCACGATAGGCCTCGCCGTTCATCTCAGCGTTGACGGCGATCCTTGCCTTTTGGGCGGCTCTGGAGACGACGGTGCGCCTCATGGCACAGGTCATGATGCCGGCGGTCAAGATGCAGATAGTAGCAGCAAGGACGAGCCAGCCACCCCATGACAGATGCGGGATGAAGAGGAGGATGTCGACCAAGAAGGCGAGGAGGGTGACCAGGAAGGTGGGAAGGGCGAAGAGGAGGGTCGCAAGGAGGTACTTGGGGTTGTTGGAGGGGCCGTGGAGGTGGGAACAGGCGGCGAGGATCATAAGAACGAGGGTGAAGGCCGCAGCGATAGGGTGGATGATGAGCAGGCTGGAAAGGGAGTGGCGGGCATTGGACGGCAGCGAGAAGTCAGTCCTGGTGGGATCCTTTAAAGCCGTATCTGCATTTATCGAGTGGAGTTAGTGTCTGCCTGTATATCAGATTTGATGAGTAAGGAAGCAAGTACCAGGATTGTAGCCGATCTCGATGGGAGAGCACTGGTCGCCGACACAGTAGCCGAAGACGCCGTAGGAGACATTCTCGTAGGTGGCGAGGGTGATGGGCTTGATGATGGGGACGGAGATGACGCTGATGAGGAGGAGGGCGAAGGCGGCGAAGAGCAGGATGGTGAGGGGGGTAGCCGCGCGAATCATCTCTCCCTCTCTCTTTCTCTCAAACTATAACAAAGTATAGTATCAAGAAGAGTCGCCGGTGCAAGAAAAAGACGGTCGGAGTCGATATTATACGGTCGAGTCGAAGAGGGAAGGACAGGTGAGATTTTGGTTTGATGTGATTAGATCAGATTCCTCCCAGCGGAAAAGACAGCCTCCACAGCGAATCCTGGCTTCCAGAGCAAGATTGTCGGTGATTAATATTATTATTGATATTCTTATGTAATGAGCGTCGGACTGGTTAGGTCGATGGTGAGGATGGTGAGGGTGAGGTCGAGGGAGAGGAAGAGGAGGGGGGTAGGAGAGAGGTGAGGTTGAAGAGAGATGGAGATGGATGGCGATGGTGAGCAAGGAAAAGAAAAGAGCAGCGCCCCTAAATGGGATCAGAGCAAAAGTGTTGTTGTCGTTGTTGTTGATGAGACCACCTCCAATTTCCTTCAAATCAAAAGTAATCAACGTGAGCAAACGGCCCGTGGATATTATTATTATTTGGGAGGAATGTAAATAAGTCTGCAGCTGGAATATAATAAATATAATATAAGAGCAGGAATGGGCGGTCTTGAACTGGAAATGGGAATGCCGTTGAAAGAATGGATCCAATTGAGGCTGGCGGGGGCTTAGTCTCACTTTCTGTCGGTCGTTCTGTACTGCCTCGCAGGAAGAACACAGGAACAGGAACAGGAAGCTATTCCCCTTCTTCCTTCCTTTCTTCGAGAACAAAGACAGGCACACACACACACACATACATAAGTCAGTACCCAGGAGGTATGTTAGTATGAAAGTATGTATGTTCTGTTGGTGAGATACTGCCTATTGTCCCCGGCTGATATTGCCGTCATATCACCGGTGGATGCATGGGTCTGGAAATTGCACGTCAATGGCATCAACTGGCTCCAACTATCATTCCACCTGACTCTCACATCTCTGAGGAAGAGAGTACCTGTGCTGTAATCCCCTTCGTTCGCCAGGTATTACAAGACTACTTCCTTAGTATATTATATGGATGGCAGCTGTGTTCGTTCGCATGCGGCAGGTTCGCTCCCACACTCCAAACACACCGCCAATGGGAGCCACAGCTGTGCCATCCATCGACTCTTGCATAAGTATGCATAAGTAAGTACTGCTGCTCGCGCCCGCGATGTCATATCTATCACTATCGCCAACATAACCACTATCTATATATATACTTATACAGGCATATTCCAACCAGTCGACTGAAGTTATATCGACGTCGCCGTTTCAACCGAACGAAAGGCTGGGCAATTGGCTTTAGTAAGTCCCGTCCGAGCACGAAATGAGCATTTAGTCTAGGAACGAGTATGACGAATCCTCTCACAAAGCTTGGTCTCCCCCAAAGCTTGGTCTTCCCTCTTGACATCTCTTTCTCCCACACCGTCCACCATCCCCAACTATAATATACATACTAAGGCTCCCAGGTCTGGGTACGAGACAAAATATAAGGTATAGAGTATCGACAATCGGCTAATGTAATCTTCCAACCCCACGGTCCAAACCCCATCCCATCGTATTCACAAAAAGTACCTCATCAATACCTTCCGGTCACATTGTATGTACAGTATATCGTGTAGAGTGAGCAAATTATCGAATCCATGTCCCTGAGATTAAATCCAGTCCAAAGGGCCGTGTCAAACAAACCCCCTTGTCCGGCCCATGTCCACCCCCGGCAAAAAACAGAAAACAGAGGAAAAAAGGGACCTTCCAGAACCGGTCCAGATCGATGCTTCCGTGTGGTAGGTACTATATCACAAGATCTTGCATCCTGTAAACGAAACATCGATCTACCACATCTAGATAGGTATATATATGCCACAGACACTCCTCCGCATAGATTTGTATCCCCAGAGAAAGAGGGAAGTAATTTCGATCCCGAATAATTAATAAATTTATGCATATATGGCGTCGGGTGGGTGAGGCTGGGAACGAGACCAGCGTCGGGGTAGTATGCTGTCTATCTATATAGATCTTGCATCCGTACAGACGAAACGAATGCCATATACAGGGGATCACCAACCAAGCACATACGATGCCCACAAAGAAGGTGATATTGATCTTCTTACAATATTCCCGCCCGGGCGGGCTGGGAACGAGGCAACAATATTCCTACAATTTTTAATTTTTAATTTTTAATTTTTTTTTTTTGAGTAAAATATCGAATTGATCTTATATGTCTGCTTTTCAACATAGTCTAAAGTGGCGTCAAAGGCAAGAATTTTATATAGATCTAGATTCGACGGCCGTTGCAAATAGACACCTTGTCGGCACAGTATACGTATTTTACGTATACCAGATTTTCAATACAAATATACAGAAACTACCAAGTAAAGCAAGTATCAATTCTAAAAAGGATGCCTTCCGGGAGTATACTCATGGGTACGGGTATATATATATCTACCCACTCCGGGTCTCGAGGTCGATAAGCCATATCCATACAATATACAACAGCTACCCCAAACCAACCTAAAACATTTCTACTAAAATACACCGTATATAGGTATACGGCCCCCTTTGTGACGTCTGAGCACGAGACCAGGTATATGTCGATGTACAGGGTAAAGGAATGATATTTTGTCCGGCTATCAGCTAAAATCGGTCTTAAACCGCCCTTCACATCAGTTATAAATCCAAAGCATCTCCAACTCGCCTTCCAACGTATACCCCTTATACACACTTTAAAGCTTTCATACATATCAAAAATAAATCAAAATCAATGCCAAGTACCCCAGCAGGCCTTATCTCGCACACTAGAGCTGGCTGACGGTATATAGACCACCCATAACTTCTCCAACCAAACGCACATCTACACACTCCCATCCCAACCTCATGCATGCACAATACAAACCTCCACGTCAAAAACACCCAAAACCACATTTATAATTAGATCCAGATTTATAAATATTCATGCACCCCTTCCGATCTCCCGCAGAAACCACATTCGTTGCCACATACCCCAAGCAAGGGGAAGAAGTGACAAAATTCCACGTGCCCGATCGATCGATGGGATGTGCCATGTGGAGCACGCACATATGCAACGTTGATCGTAAAAGCCCCACCACGGCAGATCTACTTAATCTTCAGGCTCATGGAAATCGCGAGTGAAAGACCATCTCAGAACTTATTCCCAATCATATAGTGGAATAAAATAGGAAGAAGAAAGAGGGGCACTGGACACGCTTTCTCAGATTCGATATATACTAGCGTCTACCAATTAATCACAACTTATATAAATTAGATACCTTAAATCAGCATCCTTTCAATATATATAAAATATATAAATGTATAAAATTCTATAAGTTATCTTTTGAAAAGTATATAAAGCACTTCATTATCATCATACTCATCATCTTCAACAAAAGTTAAAAGAAAGAAAAGAAAAAGAATCAATATACAGGTCAACAAGGGGGTATAAACTATAAAAAAACAAGGATAATGGGGTATACATGACAAATACTATCAACAAAAAACTCCGGCTAACGTAAAACTATTGACTACACCGATCTTAAAAAAAGCCTTCCTCAAGAGAAAAATCCAGGTAAAAATCCGGGTAGATAAAAGAGCGTAAAGGTCCAGTCCAGTAAATATAAAGTCCAAAGCGGGGTAGTCGAACGAGAGTCACCCACGGAACAGAACCTACATTCGTCAGTCAATCCGAGTTTGGGAGGTCCTGTCCGGGGGGGACTCTCGACAAACTCGTTCGGAAAATCCAAAGGGGGTCAGAAGAGTCCAGATGGAAGGAAAAATCCAGGATAGTCGTCCAAGTCCCATACCGGTCCACGCAGGTCAATATCCTCTGACTTCACAAAGACTCACCCTCAGCTCAGTCACATCGAATACAAGACAAATATTAATACAGGCCCAAGCTTTTAAGGAAATTAACCACCCCTCTCAAATAATATAACATAATCTAAAAAATGAATTTCCCAACTCCCAGAATCGTTCGAACGATATTATGTCTTTCTTTTTTTCTAAAAACGCCAGAATAGAGTCAAAGCCGCCGGCCGGTAACAAAAAAGAGGTCCAAGATGAATAAAAAAATGAGTGGCGAGGATGTCCCGAGAAAAAAGGCCCCAAGGTTGAATAGAGTAAAATCCACGGAAAATCCAGGTTATTTCTGTCGTTTGTATAAAAAAAGATATGTAGAGGGAAAGAAAAAAGAGATCCAGAGGTAAATGCGAAAGAGGTCAAAACAATATCAAGAACGATTGGGAAAGAGAAGAGGTAGATCCAGGCAATTGGTAAAATAATCCAGCTTAATCGGTAGTCCAGGGGAAGTTATTAAGCCAAGCGTCGAACCGGGCTTCGTCCATGATCATACTGTTCATCGACCCGATGTCCAGTCCTTGAGCTTGAGCTTGAGCTGCAGACAAGAAATTAAATCCAGACACTTGCTCCTTTGGCGTATGATACTCCGAAGTAACAGACTCAGGCTGCGACCGCGCGTACGCAAACGGCTGAACCAGCGACTCCGAGTCGACCGAGCTTCCGGGATCCTGTGTTGAAAAGTTGCTTTGGGCGTTCAAAGTCCATTGTGGAACGAACGGTGCGGCAGCTACGGCAGATGGTGCAGGTTGTGGGCCGATCATCCTGGAATGTTGCGAATACGCTAGTGGCGACTGAGTCCTGGGTACATACCGGGGATGGGGGCCATAGAACGGCAGTCCTGTGGTGCTGTGCGGTGAATTGGCCAGGATTGGTGATGTAGATGCGTCGACAAAGCTTTGGTTGGTGAGTCCTAATCCAGCAGTGGGTCCATAAGCTGGGAGTGGTCCGGGGTATCCAGTGGTAAAGCTATACATTGCTTGAGCGGCTGTTGTGGATCCAGGAAACCCAGCGGGAATGAGGGAGAGGGGTCCATATTGTTGCGAAGATCCAGAGCCAGAGAGGGGTGTAGCAGAAGAGGGTGAAGCACGAACCTTCTGATCCTTGGGGAAAGTCCTTGAAGTATTTGGAGATGCCATTGGCGACTGTGGCCGTAGTCCGGTTTTGTCATCCAATCCGGAGAGAGCAGGTGAGGCTGGTGGTTCGTTTGGTGACTTGAGTTCTTCCTGGGTACTAATGGTGGCGGAAACCACGGGTGACGCCGGCTGGGCGGCAGCTTCGTCGAGTCCGGTCCGTTCCCGCGAAGCTAGGGTGTCCGCTGTCTCAATCTCGATTGCCTTGGCGAGGGACTCATTGGCGACAAGGTTGTTGACGAGCCTCAAGAAGCAGCCAGAGATACTTGGTTCCTGGTTCCTATCCTCTGGGGTGGCAGCGCCGTGCTTCAAGATAAGGTCCAGAACAAGCTCCAAAGGGTTGACTATCAAAAACAAACAAACCACCCGCGGAAAACGGGCAGAACGCAAATCAGTACCGATACATACCCATGAAGGTGAATGCTAAAACAAGAGAGAAAAAAATAGTTCGCAGCCGATCCTACCCGAGGGAGGAATGCAATCCTTATTCTTTGGATACAAGTGTTGATTCAACGACATCCATGTTCCAGTCTTCTTTTGTTGCATCTCCTGGTACTCCTTCGCTGGTTGCTTCCAGCCCTCATCATCGAGAAGTTTGTTCCTAAACGTAAACAGTAAGGACTACCATCCCAAACAAGAAAGGTCTATGGTAGAAAGGGTTGACACTCACGTAATCTTTGAAATGTATTTGTATCTGTGGTCACGCAGATTGAGGTACTTGCGGGGCTCATTCATCCACCGAGGGTCCGGGTAGGATTCCCTAGTGGGGCCCTCCTGTTCCTCCCCCGACTTCTCCGGGGACTGTGCAGGTTTAGGGTCTTTGATAGTCCGTCTCCGCTTAGTGGGGACTTCTGTGGCGCTACCAATGGATTCTAAAAGCGGGGTAATCCGTTAGTCTTCCTCCCTCGGATATCCTCGAAAACATATAAAAAAGAGGGGCTTCGATAGATCTCCATTCCGGAGGACCCGGAATCAGATAGATAAAAAAAAAAAAAAAAAAAAAAAAGAAAATCTCACCAGACACCGACTTTCTCCTCCTCTTAGGAGTCATCGGTAAAGCAAGAGAAGCAGCCGTCTTGCTGACAACTTCAGCACTGCTAATCTTCGCCTCAATAGGCCGTTTCATAGTGTTTGCAGAGGGGATCGCCAGCTTTGGTTTTGGCTGCTGGGCTTTGGGGAAGGGTCGAGTGTGCGGCATGAAGGCGGCTGAATGGATATCTCGGGGTAAAGAAGGCATTTGCAATGCTGCAGCTGCCATTGTATGATGGGGTATATAATATGAAAAGGAATTTTTGTATAAAGAACAAGATATATATAAAGAAAAAAAAAGACGGGTATCAAGCTATATTTTGCAGACGTAGATGGGGTTTTCGATATATCGAGTTGGAGATATATCAAGTAAGGCTTTGTTGTAAATTGTGTGTTGTGGCTGGGAGTGAGTCTTATTTTTGCTTTGAATTCAGCCAGGCCAGACAGACCATCAGCTTCTCGAAGCGAAGGGGCAAAGAAAATTCTGCGAGGGAACAGCGACGAAAACCAATAAAAGTGTGGATTCTGGGGAGAGATGAGATATTCTGAAGCCACGCTGGAAGTTTTGTGGATTTCAAGTGGTTAAAAATCTAGACCGCCAGATGTCGAGGGCAGAGGAATGACATAGTTGTGTGAGGTGAGTTGTCAGTACCCCGCTCAGCCCGGTGCTTGCAGCCTCTCAGAAATCGCTACCCGAAATCCTGTTCTTTCTCCTGAATCGAGCAACTCGGGAGGAAAGGAAACAACCCAGACAGGGAGGAAAAGGGAAGGCAGATTATGAGTATGTAAGGTAAGTATGTGACGATGGTCTCAAAGTACGAGAATAACGACGACGACGACGATGCCAGGCAGGCAAAGATCAGTTCGCGAACCTCCAGTACGGGATGACAGAGTTGAGTTTAGCGGCGGCTTTCCTTTCGAGAAATATAAAAATAAAAATAAAATAAAAATAAAAGGAAGAGTGTCTGAGGCGATTATTCAAGCCGGGGTCTGTGTGTGGATGGAAGGATTAAGAACGATCGAAAAGAGATCGAAAGGCTGCTTTGCTTCGCTTTGCTTTGCTCTGTTGGCAAAGGGAAGACAACCAGAATTGTATATCCGAATCGCTATGCTATGGATTAAGGCTTATGCTGTGTGCCTATTTGATGTGGGCGTTCTTTTTCTTCTTTTGCTTTCTGTCTCTTGCGTGTGCGTGCAGGCAGGCGTATGTAAGTAGGTATATAATTCTCTTCTATTCCTTCACTCAAAAAAGAGATAGTTAATATGAGAGTTAGGAACCGCAGGAATGAATGATTTCTACCGGCGGCATCCAGTCCTTTTTATTGACTTTCAAAAGCTAATCCAGCAGGCACAGCCAGAATACACAGTCCCAGTATCCACCGCCCAAAAGTAGTGTGCGTGGCCTATTGTCATTGCACTCCCTGTGGGGAGCATGGATGACCCCTCCCGGTACAGTACAAGACCTTGAGAGGCCCCCTAGGAAACTTGGGCTATCAGCACGGTTCGCTAAAGGCAGACCTTGGCTCCTTTCCATTTGCTAGAATATTCATTCGGATGGGAAGAAAAACAAAAGGCTCGCTCCTCAAGGACGACTAACTAAAAAACTAAAAGTTGCAAATTCTCGACATCGCAAAAGACGTCAACATGATGTGTGTGACTACTGAATCCCCAAATAGAATTGTCTCCCTTACAGAGAACTCCCTTTTTTCACATCCCGCTTTCTTTCCATATCCGGGAGGCCCACAGGCGGAGAGGTTGTTTTTCTCCTGTGGTTGGATTTCGAAGCTCCTCCCAAGATACCCTTAGCCAGAAAAAAAACAAAAAAAAAAAAAAAAAAACAAAAACCAATGGATGAGCGAGCTCGGGCTGAACCGAGCTAAGACTAAATACCCCATCCGATCAACTGATCTCAAATCCATAGTAGAAAGTCCATTAAAGCACTCATATCCATATAATGCCATGGACTTACATATGTACATGCCTCGTACCTGCCCTATCAAGGGCCCTCCATTGGACTGCACAAGCAAAACCAACTTTTGGTGTCACAAGAGCTTTACAAGAGGGTCCCGGCGCTAAACCCGAGATCTTTATTTGAGGCTCTGCCTTCGAGGCTTTGAGACAGCCACAGCAAAGAAAAGCTTCCCCCCAATGCATTTAAAGTATTCTAGACAATAATAAAAGCTTCTTTTCCCATCGATTAAGAAATTTCGGCTAAAGGATGAGGCATGAGGTCACGAAGGCCATCGGGTCTCAAACTCTGATATCTTAATCGGGCGAAGCTGTCGAACCGCAGCCGCTAAGTGCGCAGACACAGACCATAGGTAAGTACTTCGAGTAGGTAATTCGTTGTTTTCATTCCAGCCATGCAAGTCCCGCATGAACACTAAAGCCGGGGAAGCAAGAATTCAGACCCCGTGAGCAAGAAGGTATTAAACTCGTCGATCACTTTGCTCCTGAACAACTTCTGTTTTCTTGTCAATTGTGATTTTCAATTGGCAAAGAGGCTAGTGGTCTGATCTTCAGAATCCGAATTGGGGTTCAGGTGCGCTAAAACCGTTCGATCGGATCGATTATCACGATACCCTCCAGCTTCAGCTTCACCAACTGAAACTTTGAAAATCTTATATTGTGGGAAAAAGAAATTAACACCCGCAAAAACGGTAGTTATACGTTATCATTTTGATTCAGGGGAGGAATCCTCATGTCCGATTCATCCGGCTGAACCAGATATTCTCGAGATCGAGAGGAAAGCTAGTTTGTTGGCTTCAATTTTTAGACGAAATCCCCAGATGACGAAAAAAAAAAAAAAAAAAAAAAAAAAAAAAAAAAAAAAAGAAGAGAGATACTAAAAGAATGAGCGAAGACAGTCTCCACATACCCTTCCCGTTCTTCTCCCTGCAATAAACCTGCAGCCCCCGCCAATTAGAACAGCTTGAAATCCCGCAATCCACGAATGTTGCAACCTCCTAATGCAACACAACCTTTCAATCCTTGAAATTTGAAAGATAGAAGGAGAAAAAAACAAAATAGGCCTCGAAACGAGTCAGCCCACATGTGTGCCGGTATATCCAAGATTTAGGTCAGGAACAAGTAATTCTTACGTTTGGCCACACCCTACTGAAGGATTTGACGTCTGTTTGAGTAGACAGTTCGAAAAAGGCGGGATGGAAAAAATGAAAAAAATATGCAAAAACGTGGGAAGGGAAACGAAATTGCATACCCGTGTTTCGACAGCTCGTGAGCTCGTCTAGTCTCGGCTCGTTAGATTTATAAAGGAGGAGGATTTTCGATATGGAGGCTGCTGGCTAGATCGGTCTATCTGCTCGGGTGGACTGATACTCGGGAAGGATAGGAAGCCGATATACTTAAGTACCGAGTCAGTCCCTCTCGAATGTTCCCGGGTCGGTCCGACTCCGTCGTTTTTCTCCCTTCGAATTCAACCCAGTCGGTATAACATCTCGGCCCCTCACTCGCAGAACAGCTTCAATCCAACAGAAATTACCTTTTTTATTTATCCAACGAGCTCGGCAGATACCTCTCGGCCGACCTGTATCACCTATACATAGAAAATTCGAATCGACGGGCATTAAAAAAGGGCTTGAAAGTGGAGTTTCTTGACAAAAAATTTTCAACAAATCCTGCGCGCTTCACTTCAAATCTTTGGACGCCCTAATATCAGAGACCTAATATCAATCCTAATTTGAGAATAGCTGCGTTCCTTTTTCTTTTCTTTTTCTTTTCTGGCTTTTTCCTTTTTTTATTTGCTCCGCAGACAGCTGCAGCTGCGTACCTTGACAGAATCAGGATACTCGATGCGGTTTTTCTAATCAATGTGCCTTTCGCAATCATGATATGTACCCGGGTACCCGTCGAAGCACCGTGCTATGAAACGCACGGTGCTAAAGCAAGCGCGCGAAATAAGTTTACATGCTACAAGGCTGGATCTACCGTCTATGTACCTGGTCAGGTTTCACAAGAAAAACCCTAATACAAAGGTGCGCTTTGGCTCGAAACCCTGTAGAGTGTGGTAGCTCATTGTGAGCTGTCATTTTTTTTCTCACTCAAGTTTCAAGTCTTTTTCATTTCAGGTTTTCATTGCATAGTTGAAATCTGTTCTTTCTTCTCTTCCTCCATCCATTTATATTTTTTTTTACATTTTTTTGTTTCTGTTCTGCAAAAGTATCCTACAAAGGATATACCAACATGACTCAATAGCTGCAAGTCTTTGCTTTCCACATTCTTGAAGACCTTGAAATGAAAGAAATGAGGCTGCGCATAAATTTAACGGAAGAAAAGCCGGCAAATCTGAAGCACTATGCGCTGTCTATACGAACGAATGCAAGAAGCCGTAAGAGGCTCTGTGCATATATGTATACGTAACGTACCTACCGTATAGTATACCCCCCTACCTCCCCCCGAAAAAGAAAACTCCGCGATCACAACCGACTAAGCTCCATAACCCCTTCCCTGCGTACCCTCATCCCACTCTTCTCCCAGACCTTCACTCCGAACTTCCACACTTCCTCCACCCCCACACTGCCATCTCCATTAACCTCAAGGACGCACAAGTCCGCATCTGCGCCTGGCTCCAAACATCCCTTCACCCCTTCCAACCCCAACATTCTCGCCGGAGTCTTTGTCACCGTCTTAATCGCCTCCGCAATCCCAATATTCGTAAACCTCATAAAGTTATTCAAACACTCAAGTAAAGTCACGCAGCTGCCTGCGATCTTTGTAGTACCCTTTAACGTTAGCACCCCACCAGTCTTTTGTATGCTCTCCCCGTTACCCCAGACGTACTCCCCATCCTCCAATCCCAATAGCGCCATCGCATCTGTCACAAGACACAACCCGGACGGGTTCGAATGATACGCCCACTTAATGTTCGCGGGGTGAACGTGTACCCCATCCGCAATTATGCCGAAGAATCGGGGTTTTGAAACCGAAACATCAGCCAATACTGCGCCGGGAATACCCGGTTCTCGCTGATGCGGTTGATGCATCGCGTTGAACAAATGCGTGACCATTGAGATATTTGAGTTCACGAGTTGTGAGAACGTGGCGGCCGAGTGACCTGCCGACAGGATAATATTTTTGGACGCTAATACCGATGGGAGGGATGGTAGCGAGCTTGGGGGTAGTAGTTCGGGAGCTAGGGTTATGACTTTTATGTTTGATTCGAGGTTTTGTTTCCCGTAGACGGTTTCGAGTGATTTGAGGCCTTCTGAGGGTTTTTGGAGAACGTGTGGGGGGTGGATGCCATTGCGCTCTGGGTTCAAAAAGGGACCCTCGACGTGGGCGCCTAGAGAGCTGGAGCCAAGCGTGGGGCTGCGAGGGGAGGGGCCCAGGTGGGGGAGTACCTTAGAGGAGAGAGGATATTAATTTGTCAAGTCGGATAATTTTAATTCACAATCGGCTTATATTGTTATATCACTCACTCTGTGGTAGACTTCATTCTTTTGGCTGGTTATAGTCGGACAATAACTCGTGACCCCGGTACTGACGAATTGCCGGTTCACCTCCTTTAGCCCCCTTGCATATTCCTCATCCGTCTTCGATGAATTACTGAAGTCAAATCCGTATGCGCCATTAATCTGGACGTCTATAAACCCGGGAACGACAACTCTACCACGCAGGTCAACCGTTGACGTCGGCTGGATCTTAGAGTCGTAGAATACATCCTGCGGCGAGATTATGAAACCCGTGGTAGAATTGACCAGCAACGTGCCAGGAACAAGGCGGTTGTCCACTGGTACTAGGCAATTCGTCAGGCGAACAATTGTATCCGTGGGAACGGAGTGGGTGCGGGATGATCGTGTGGTTGACATCCTTGGTAGTGAATTGGTAGGGTCCAACTAGTCCAAAGAGTATAGTATAGAGAGAGGGACAAGGATGGGGTCGTTTTTCGGTTATACCCTCAGGCGGGAGCTTCCTTGTACCGAGATCCGAATCCGAATGAGGGAAGGGCCGAGAGCTTGCTGTTTGGTCTTGGTTTGGGGATTTTGGGGATTTTGGATTGTGCCTGCATCGCGAGAGATAGAAAAGATATAAAAAAAATAGAAATAATAGAATAAAAGGAGTAGAAACGGATTCACGGGGTCGGAAGTGGTGCTATTATACCGATTTCCTGGTATACGTAAGTCCTTGGGTTTCCAACGTTTGAGACCTGTCTTGAGTCTCTCCGAAGCGCTGAATCATGAAGCTTAGCTTCCGGAAGCACACCGTTCATGGCGTCACAGCGTCCACGCGTGCAACATGACCATGAGCTAAGACAAGGACGGTCTATTGAACAAATGAACAAAAAACAGGCTCCGTTGGAGACGTCGACGTCGTAGACGGTCGTCCGGGAGCACGATGGTATCAATTGTGGGACCATCTTTCTTTTTTCCCCTCCCGTGAAAGAATGTCACTGTTGTAAGCATCCAATATTTTAGCTTTTCCACGGGATGGTCAAAGACGACATGATTCGTCGGCCAGCCGTCCGTTGGGTTATGACAAAGGCATTCGATCGGCCATTCGCGGCGGACCGACAAGATCCGGTTGCGCGCGCACCTATCGCTGTTCTTTGTTAACGTTGGAATTCTAATGGCCGTTGGGAATGATATTAAGGTTAACGTTTCATTCAGAGTTTTCCCCTCCTAGAGATAAGGACAAGAGTAGAGTATCAATCGCAAGCGAAGGTTACCCTCAAACAAACGTGAGAGCCTAGAGCGCTAGAGCCACGGATGCCATGCTGTGATGTGTGATGCAGCGCTGCGGTCACCGTGGTCCGTTCCCCATGTGGGCCCATATGCCTGCCACCCGACAAAAATGCAACGGGTCGTTGCAACCTCTCTAGCCTCGAAGAGTTACTTAAGCTAAGCAGCAGAAACGACTAAGCGAGAAACTTCCAAACTGCTAGACAGCTCCATGGATCCAAGCCTTGCGCGAGGAACCCGGCTAACTACACTGCCCAGTTCGACAATTAGCCAGCCAAACTGCAAAACGGATATCTCAATAACAGTTGTTCCGATTGGCCCAAGACACATTATTCCTGATGTCTTGATATCATACCTAGACGATCATCGTGTGACGGCAAAAGCGTCATAGGACGGCCGGCCGCAAGGAAACATCACGAAAGTCCTAATTGCGGCATATAATATACCATATAATAAGGTGTAGGAAATAAAGGCTTCAAAGGAGTACTTTAGGAGGTACTTAGGTAAGTCCTTAGGTAAGGAAGCGCATCCTGAAGTATCGCAAAAAATACGACATTTTTGCGCGTTGCATGGTATCGATTCGATGGTAATTAACTTCTTCCTGGCCTGGCTCATCATGTACTGACATGTCGACATAGTACGTGCATATCCATCTGCTTGATGCTCGATCAATTGCAGCCTGTGCCAGCATGCTTCCATACCTAATTGCTCATGCATCCTCGAATACCTGTGCGGATACGTCTGTCGACGCCACATGCATCGACAGGCTGTCATTCGATTCGGCGGACTCGAGCCTAAAACTATTATGACCCCGCCGGATCCTATCCGCTCATTCCAACCTTACTTCACGATGGACTCCTCACCAAGAACGATGCACCCTAATCCGCGAAGCCTGTCTCAGCTGCGGAAATGCAAGAAATGGGTGGGAAAAAAAGCAGAAAGCAGGAAGTGGTACCTCACGTTGTACCGCGCATCTGCATAGATGCTCCTAATTTTGCCAATTCATCAGGTGTGCCAGGCCTGACAAGCTGGCCTGTGGTTGGTCGAGACCAAAGTTTGTTATACAGACCGACTGTGTTTTGCTCCCCAAATTCCGCCTGCGACATGCGCGACACGCAAGGAATAAAAACACAGTCGACCACCAACATGCAAGATTTTGAAGAAAATTTTTTCTTTCCTGGACGGAGAAAAGAAAAAAAAGGACAGCAGCAAGGCATCCGGAAGGCTTCCTGATATCGAGACTCCTTGAACATGGGCCTCAAGGTAACGGACGCGATATTAGGGCGGAGTTTGGTGCAACTGGCGGCGGGCGGATAGGCCAAGACAAAAGTCCTTTATCATCCTCGGGATAGACACACAGAGACATACAGATACAACAGGCCTAAAAACTACACTGACCTAGTTATGAACGCACAAAACGCGAATAGCTGCAACAGCCTCCGCGAGGGGGTCAGGGCTTGTCATTGTAAAGATGTTGATGGAGGATTACATAAATTCGAGGATGCAGGACAACCAAAGGAGGAGCGCTCAAGCTATAAGCCCAGTTGGTTGTCTGTATAAGCATCTGGAATCACGTTCTCAATTTGAAAAACAACAAGTTCGCAAAGTCAGTGCCAGAGGACTCTTTTTCCATATTTACCAGCCCATTCCTTCAGGCCGGATCTTTCCATTTTCTGATTTTCTTCTTCTTCCGTTACCCCTCGTGGCCCCGCCAAAACACTCTCCGCGAAAGGGGTTGTATTTCATGAGAAGGAGGGGAAAGAAAAAGTCAAGGGAGCCCAACCTTCTTTATATTCTTTCCACTCTACGGCAGAACGGACGACCGAGGAGGCGAAGAGGGTAATATAACGAGGCAACATCATCTCCGCGATATTGTCTGCAAAGGTATAGCTGCGGGATCTATCAAATCCTCGAGAAGGCTGTTTGCACTTCGTACTCCTTTATAGCTTCGTCGTTCTGGCCCCAACCTCACGAGACGTCTGCCTACTCTATTCCCCGTTCCCACCCTATCGTCAGTTAAACCGAAGGAGGATAAGTGTCTAAAGGGGCAAAGCTAGACGCCCGCCAAATCCTTCCTTTATCGTCCTGTCCTACACGATCCTACGGTTCTTTGTATACCCAAGCCTTGGGAACTAGCAGGAAGCAGACACATCTCTATCCAACCTTTGAAGCGCGTGTATCTAGTGTCGTGATGAATCCAAATCATCCAAACAATCCTTGGCCGTAAGTTCGGTTTGAAATTTTGATGTTATGTAGCAATGCTAACCTAGACTTCTTTCTTAGAGCTATACCTGCTGGAAGAAACGGTGGACACCAAAATAAGCAGTTGCCTAATGGGCTACAGACGAGAGCGAATCCCACACTAAATCAGAGGAAGCCATATGTTGACCCTCGAAGCAGCGGTCAGCTAGGAGTTAACCATCTAACGACGGCTTCACAACCTAGCTCCATTCGCCGTTTCTTGGCTCAGCCTCCTTCGACCGAACCGACGAATGCAAGAGTTATTTCGTCATTTGCTCCACAGGAAAATTTACAAACAGATTGTACACAACTATCTGATTCTCAGACCGGTTACGATCAGCAAAATATCGGCGGAGGCTATAGTCTTCCAGGACCCTCTCCTGTGCAAAACACCGGCCCCTACTATTACAATACACCACAGAATTTTCCGGCGTGGGCGATGGGCGGGATCTCAGCGCCGGCTTCTGTTCCTGGTCCTACGGGAGCCCAGGCTACGCCTGATCTTGTAAACACCCCGAGTCTCGTACTGAGCCGGCCTAATGCGAACCACGATGCACAAGGCGAGCGAACAAGGAAACGGCCGAGGGGGACCCCCCCTCCTGGACTAAGGGACCTTCCCAAGGACCACAAGTACTACAAACTCTTCAATTACCCAAAGTACACCCCACCAACATCCAATAAAGGGACTGCGATGGGAACAAGATCCTTGGACCATCATCCAGACTCTGATCTTGAGAATGCGTATGCATCGTATCTATTTCAGAGCGACCCTGTCGAGTATTGGCTTTTGCGAGATGTTGCAGAGAAAGTACCTACAAAAATACGGTATGTCCTATGATCAATTTCCCGATTTCATTTTAGTGAGGCGCTGTCTAATATAATAAATTGAATAGAGAAAAGGAGATCGCGTACCACAAGCAACTCAGCAACGAAGATGAGCCTGCCGAAGCTGCTGCCAGGAGGATCAAGATTGGTGATACCCCAGGGGAATCTTCGGCGCTGGGTACTGAGGGCTTTGCAAGTCCTCCGAAGTCGAAGGAGAAGCGATCGAAGACAGAGAAGTCATCTTTGCCAAAGGGTCGCCGGAACTGGATCGAGAACTACAAAGACAAGTTCCCTGGCCAGCCTATTCCCTCTTCAAGTGAGTAAAATGCTGAACCACCCTATAATATAATGTAATCTAATGCTAACCACCTTTTACGGCAGGGCCGAACTGGCGGCCAACGACTCATGTTTTGCTTCAGGCGGGGAGAAGCGAGGAAGGGCCCCAAGACTTCCACTCTCTCATCCTAAATACGCTGGGTAGATGTCGCGATGACCCTGATTTTCTCGAACTTCTAATCCAGAAAGTAGCGTCCTGTGGTGATCCTCAGAGCTCACTTGCCTATGAATCCGAATCTACCGATCAATCGGAAGGATTCCAAGGGGGATCTTTCGATTCTCACTCCCCACGCGGGACCATGAGCGAGGGAGCCCCAACTGATGCCTCCAGCCACCCTCGTCGCTACGTTCGCGCTCACAGTGTCCGAAGCTCCCAAAGTTACGGACGAAGCCCTTCAAGGAGGTCAATGAACACCCACACTCATTCTACCCAAGTTATCACTGGCCATGGATACATGCACCCTACTATCCAAACAAACTTCCCTCAGAGTTATCCCGGATCGCCCTCTCGGCCAACCGCCTCGGCTCCTGCAAGCGCAGTCGGCTTCCACCTCTCCCCGACGCAATTCCAAAATAGCCACTACCATGGGGGCCATGGAGGTAGCCACCGGTCGGAAGATATGGATAGTTCAAGCTATATTGATCATACGGACCACGAGGGTTCTTATTCACAACCAGCAGCTACGATTCCGGAAACAGGGGTCATCCCTGAGTATGTAGGAGCGGGTGTCGGTGACGATTTGAACATGGAATTCCCATATGCGCCTGCAATTGAACCAGAGGATGTAAAGCCTGGTTTGTGATTATTATTATTTTATCAAGGTAACGACAGCAAATGGTTGGTATGATGTGACGGCCGGGCTTTTATATTCTCCTCTTTCGACGACACCAGCTGGTCTGCTTATTATTTGTCATATTTCTCTCGTTTTTTTTTTTTTTCCTTTCTGAAATTCTCTTTTTTCAGCTTTTGATGTTTTTCTATCTGGCTTGGTTCTCTTGATGTTTTGCTACTCTTGAATTCTTCTACCTATTACTACATTTTCTTAATTTCCTTGGATGAGATTTTACGACTTTTACCCCCTGATCCTTTTCTATACGTGCTCGTTATTCATTTATTTATCTATTATTTTCCTTTCTCATTTCTATTTATATTTCTTTCTAATTTGCTTTCCTCCTCGCTTTGAACTCAGTCATAACACTTGCTCTTATTGTATCATTTACATATATAGACCGCGTCCAATGTTTTCATTTTCATGCATGCATATGTTCCTTTTCTCCACAAAGATCGAGGAAGGCGACTTCCCCTTTTGTTTGTCCAAGTGGGGTACCCTTCCTCCCAATAAGGCTTCGCCCGTTGCTTCATGATGTTTTTGACATGTGGTTTTCACTCGGATTGGGAGTCGTCCTATCGTACACATAATAGTGTATCGGATCAGACTCCTTTTTGTTGTTTTTTTTTTGTTGGGATTTGACGACTATTACCAGGGCGCAGGTTATATGGGGCCAGACTAGGCTAGGGAATTCGAATGGAACCGGCGCGGGGGTAGGATGTTTTATATTATATTTCATATGCATACGGAGGGTTAAAGATTTATTACCATATCGATACCAATATCCTGATTTCTACCTATCAATCAGTGTATTACATCGAAGGGCATCATGGCATTGACGGAACGGGCGGGGCCGAATGGAGCGGGGTGGCCTTTGTAAGGATATATAAACTTGGCGGGCGGGGAAGTTCGAAAACCATGATATGCAATGATAGTACCGAAAAAATAACAAATAGATGAACTTGAATGAACTGATTTTTTTGTAGATACATATCCCCGCGAATATATCTCCGCCGTTCTATATAAGTCATCAGAAGGGATTAATATAAAAGGACGAATGGATAAACGGGATGACCGATGCATGCAATAGGATGGGATGATAGAGCTCATCTGCCCAGCCAGTCCAGCCCCAGCTCAGCTCAGGTGAAGCACATGCCTCGGCTTCCCTGACCCCAACCAAAAACGGTAAGCGCTACGCAGCATGGTGCTGAACCCCCGCCAAAAACGTCAGACGTCTTTACCCCACCAAAGCAGAGCTACCGCTTCGGTACTTAAGCTAACAGAACCCCCCCATCTCATCTCTCACGTTTACTTCCAACATCAACCAACCTCCATTTTGCATTCCAAACAGTATCGGTTCCACTCCCGAGAATAAAATAAAAATAATCGTATTCGATAATCCTTAATCCCTCACAAAATCAACCAAAATGCCATCCGCAGAATTCGAAGCCGCCGCCGCCGCCGCGAACGCGTTCACCAAGAAGCCAACTCAGGATGAGCTGTTGAAGGTATTCCCCTTTACTCCCGAGCAGATCCCCCGCAAGTAAATTCTATATATAGTAACTAACACCTTCTTGCTAAAAGCTCTACGGTCTCTTCAAACAAGCCAACGTCGGCGACGTCAACACCGAACGCCCAGGAATGATGGACTTCCAGGGAAAATACAAGTGGGACGCCTGGAAGAGCGAGGAAGGAAAGTCGCAGGAAGAGGCTGAGGCTGAATATATTGCCTTTGTCGAGACCTTGAAGCCAAACTATGCTTAGATTGTTTGGACTTGAGATAGATAGAGAAGGAACACGATCCTGTCTTGGGAGTGTTTGGATACTAGAGCATTTCTTTTTCTAAAGGAGAATTGAGGCTAGAAACCATATTTTTTTTTTTCGAGTTCCGATATTCCCACCCTTGCCATACCTCATTTTTGGGGGGTTGATAAACCTCCTGCGTAACCCTCGTTTTTTCGGGAATCACTGGGTTTGAGCGCGCTCTTGTTATTCGCCATGTAGCAGGGTTATCTTGATGCCCTGAATGGTCTTGGTATATCTCGTGATTACACTATACGCTCAGCCCCACCGATAGTCTTTGGATTTGGGGCCGGAAGTTGTCCTAGACTGACAGGGCGCCGACTGCAATATAACTGTCAATAACATGACACGCCTTTTAGACTCACGCCCGAGGGTTAATAATCTTGAAAAGCGAATATATTTGTCTAGTGGTACATGCGTAAATTTAAACAAGGTTTAATTTCCATGGTTCGGTATTGAAGTCTCTAGATAGATAGCCAAGACATGAAGATATCTTTTGAGATTTTTAGACTGGCTTTAGCTATTTAGAGGCACTGTGAGTACCAATCGTTGCTATACTTGCCTACCCCTAAAGTTAATATAACTTCGTCCTCACGTATAGCCATATAGAAGCACTGTTAAAGGGGTTGATCTGGAAGACTTACAAGTTCCCACAGAGCAGCATTTAGGCCCATTAAAACCCAATCCACCGCACTGCCCGTACAAAACCGCACAGTTCCCACCATTACCAGGCTTCGTCGTCGTCGTAGCCGGATTCCCACCACCATTGTTACCCCCCGGATTCTGCAAAGTAAGTAAACCCGGACGATAAGGCAGATGGTCATAATCCGGATTAACATTCGGATCCCTCCCCTGATATAAAAATTGCAAATTACACGGATCGATGGTAAACGTTTGGTCCGGGTTCGTTCGGATCAAATCACCATGACTTATATCATTCGTCCAAGCCGCGCCGCTGTTGGCTTTACCTGCGAACGGATTATCTTCGTTCACAGCCTGTGGTGCCCACGAGCCACCAAGATTGGTGGCGGTGTATGAGCGGAAGTACCGTCCTCTGGCGCCTATGGATTCAACTATCATAAGGTACTTATTCAAGCCCTTAAGAGTATAAACTTGTACAGCCTCGAAGAGGTTGGCTGTAGTATCCGTCATGATTACAGTCGCTGCAGCCGTAGACCCGAAGTTTCCGGGAAAGTTTCCCATAGGCATGCTGGCGCGGTAGATTCTTCCGTTATCACCGGCGAAGAATAGGTACATATTCTGGCTATCCCCAATAAGAGTCTGGTCTATCGGACCCGTTCTCGAATCTGTAATCGCCCCCGTGAAAAGTGGACGTTCTGCAGACCACCCGTTAGGATCCGTCGGATCATTCGAAGTTTTATACGAAAAAGCGGTAGAACTCCATTGGTACGCTAAAACCCATATATTCTTAGGGGAGAAGAAAAAAAGCGTGGGTGCCACGGCGGCTTGATTCATTTTGTTCTGGCTGACGGAGGCGGATCCCATATCATTCCAGTTTGTGAAGGTGCCGAAATTCATGGAACCCCAGTTCGGGCCGAAGTAGGAGCCATAGACTAGGTGTTTGCCGTTATAGGGAACGTGGGTGAAGTCTTTGAGAGAGACCCAGCCGTTTCTTGGTTGTGCTAGAGGGCCGGTGGAGGACCAGCGGTAGGAAGAGGGGAGTTGGCATTGTGCAACGGCACCTGTTGTGGCGGAGGCCAGGAGTATCAGGCTCTTCGAAAGCATCTTCGCGGTGGAGAGAGATATTCGGTGTTTGAATGACTAAAACGGTAGATGGGGGCTTTTTCCCTGCAAAAGACGAGAGTTCATAGATATCGATATTGACAATTTTGAATATCTCAAACGGAAGGAGGCATACGTATTATATATACTTCGATCATGTTCTAACATTATCCGAGTCTCGAGGCCTCAAGCATAGTCATTGTACTAAATCAAATGATAAAATCTTCGAAGCAAATTCCTCCATCCACAACGTTACGAGAAGGACAATCGTGCCGTGAAGCCATATTGCTGATCCAAATGGGATTACGAGGCTTCTATCATCGATACCGCACGTCTATCATGAAAGTAATTTCTCCGTTCATATATTATCTGCATCGACGAAAGTTTTAAAAAAATTTCAATACCCGTCGGATTGTTACATCATCTGCGCCGTGCACGCGTGCTGTGGTAACATCGTGATATCGGGCATCGGTGTTGGGTTTATTCAGCATAATTGCACGTATGTACAAGAAACTCTTCTTATGCGAGTACATAACTTCCAACATCAACCTATAAAAAATCTAAGCAATTCCCGTGATGCACTGTACCCCTCGTAACGAGTCTCGCATCGGTTAATTTATAAAATCCAATCGCTTCGGTCCGATCTCCCGTTATATATATCCACGGTTCCGCCGTGCTTGGCATGGTACCCTTTTTCTCTCGAGTTTAAAAAAAAAATTGGATGTAACCCGGATAGATGACCGGATGAAGGTACTCCGTCGTTCCACCTCGTATTCTCGTGGTTTATATCCTAATGATACAAGCCAAGCCTCAGATATATTATCAAGCAGGGGTTTGTTGTATAGAAACATGTTTCTTTATAAAAAATATATATCAGAAATAGCCCTGGGTGGTCATAGCCGAAACCAGAGCCTTGGTTCCGCCAATATCGTATCGAGCGGTCGCCCTTCTTCTTTTGACTTCCCGTGCGAAATTTGGAGCCGGGTACCGGAATTCATAGACACATTCCGAAAAATGGAGAAGCTGGCCAAACATTTAAATTGTCCAATACTTTTGGGTCAATTGCTACAATTACTATTTCGAACGGAATTAGCGTGGTACTTAGGCCCTGCAGCCGTGGAAAATACTGATGACAGACCGAGATCTCTGAGATTTGTATGAGGTGAGGAATATAAACGTTGCATGAGACTATTTACTGGGTACATTACTGACTTCAACCATTGAGACTAGCGTACAAAACTATAGTACTCATCTAGTTATAAAAATCTATAGAGTTATATCCATACCGAACTGGATATCAACAACCGGGTTTCCATTCATCGAGATCCTTTATTTTAGCTAGTTCGATCAATGGTATGCCGAACCATGATCAAAATGATGCCATGTATGCATGTCTGTCACAAAACTACCCTAAACCCCAGCCGTCGAGTCTTGAGGCGAGCCGAGAGTAGTCTTGTGGGCCATGCCAACAGTAAATCTTATCGGGGAAATAATCTTCCGTCATAAATACCCAAAGCTAGTGTGAGAATCTTGCAGCGGGATGCAGCTCCGGATTGGCCGATGCCCCGCGATATATGTAATGTGATACGTTCCCGTATCTGGACCGGGAAGATATAAATGCATATTCGGGCTTATGCGAGATTTAAAAGTCAGTGGGCCATGGTTGTCTCACTCGCGCCAGCACCCTCACCTCTGGGGCCATGGGTTTAGTCAATTGGCTTGTCAGTTATGTATCTATCCACAAATGCAGACTGATAATTTAATTAAGTACTTGTGTATTGAACCATTTTCATATGAGTTCGTAATTTCGTCACTTTTGGCAGTCACTGAGTCCTGATGGCGGGGAATTTGATTGGTAATTCACAAATCTACCTTTGGCTGCGCGTCGGTTTCACGGACCGATAGGAAAACATTGGTTTGGAAAGCCACGGGAGATCGGGTCTTTTTGGAAGTTTAGATGCCATTTGTAGTGAATTTATTGGGTTCCCTGTACTAACCTCTATAGAGCTTTCTGCCCGACTGTTACATACGTATGTTGAATTTTGCTCAAAGCATTTACATGATCAGTTATACAACCACGAAGGGGCAAATAATGGCTTCCGCACCGTTACGCACTAAATTATTTTATCGTTCTACCTGCAAGGCCAAGGTATCTACAGTGTTTAAATTGTATACCCTGAGCCTCTTGCTTGAACCGTGAGTGTGGTGTTGCATTTTGGCAGGTCTGGTGTTGGCTTCGAAGATGAATTCGAAATACAAATCAGCTTCGCCCAAAATGTTTTAAAATTCCTTACCATATCTTCGGAAACTAACTGGAATGTTAAACTTATTTGCGTATGAGTTCCAAGAGTCCATGGCGTTAATGGGGAAAATTGGTGAATCTTGGTCTCTTTCCGTGGGTCTCTTATTTTTGTCGAGGCCGCGAGCTGGTTGTATTGATGGATAGATTTAAGCTTGCGAGCTGAATGCAAACCTGGATCCCTGCAGAGGCCAAACCCAGTTAGAAAAAGCCCACATGCATGCGCATGTTGAAGATCTAGACCTCCAACGGGTTTATCTACGCAATCAAACGGCGTAGAAAACCCAGATCAGGCCGTGTCGCCAATCAAGCATTCAAGTATTCCTATCTACCGCCATCAAACTCCCCACACTAAAGATGTCTTCCGAAGGTAAAGACATACCCCCGTCTTCCGCAGGAACACACATTTGACTTACAATACATGATAGAAACATGGACTGTTGAATCGGCTCTGGCGGGATTGGAATCCCTCCACCCGCTAGCTTTTCCAACTGCTACCTCGACCGTCCCACTGGCCTTCCTTCACATCATCGACCGCTTAAAACACATCCCGCGGACGGGATGGGTGGTCGATGGGGTTGAAAAACCTGGTATGACTTTTTTTTGTAAAAAAGACCTTCTGTTTAAACCGAGGAGTGAAAATAAAAAGCTAAGTTCGGCTTGAAAATGAATAGAAACAATAGCATCACACATGTACCGCATGTCCATCTTAGCAATGCTCTGCCCCGATCCCTCGCTCGACAGGAGTAAATGCATGAAAATGGCGTTAGTGCATGATATTGCCGAAAGCGTGGTGGGTGATTTTACACCTATGGATCCGATATCTAAAGGTATTTCTTCCTCTATTTTCGAATACTTAGAGGTGTCGGTATACTGACGAATAAATCCATATGAGAAAATTAAAGAGGAGAAATACCGTAGAGAAAGCACTACGATAGAGTACTTCTCGACAAAACTACTAGCGACGGTGAATCCAACTGTAGCAAAAGAGTTGACGGAGCTATTCGAAGAATATGAAGGTGGAGCTACGAAGGAAGCGGTGTTTGTGAAAGATATTGATGTTTATGATGTTAGTGCAATATCTTCCTTAGTTCTAAAATTCCCATGATTACATCGGAGATATAATGCTAACGAAAGAAATCCGTAAAGATGCTTCTCCAAGCCTTCGAATACGAAAAGGAATCGAAGGGTGAAAAGAGCCTGGAGAGGTTTATGAAAGCGGAGAGGAGACTGACGACCGAATATGTAAAACAATGGAATAAAGAGCTAATGGAGGAGAGGGATAGATTTTGGGAGAGTGTCAAGAAGGCATGAAAGATCACTTAGTATGCGCTGGCTATTTCGTCCGCACCATCTCGATCAGAAGATCTGTTGAGTTAGAAGTAATGAAAATTATTAGGAAATAGGTACATGAAAGCAAGAAATTACATTATCACAGACAATGTTCTAGGGTTTTTTGGTCTCTCATCTGGTAGCGATTTACCCTTTCCGCCTCTTCTTCCGTCTGCATTGTTCTACCTCTTCGGCATGTTTTGTTCGCATTCGAGCTTTATCATCGTCGTTGTATTCTCCACCCCCCACCTTTAGGTCTCCGCCGGCAGTGCCCTCTATTACGTCTATTCGATTTACTCCCCCTTACAGCACAAAGGGGATGATAACATTCCTCTTCTTCTTGTACTTGTCCCCAAATTCTTTCCGATACCTCCTTTCCTTCTGTCCCGCCCATTTGGTCTGGATGTATAACCCGCTGCCCCAGAAGACCAAAGCAGGGATCTTCCACCCAGAGATCATAGCAACAGCAAACCATCCGAGCACCTCAAACATATAATTGGGACAAGTAACAAGGTTGAACCCATATCCCGTTGGAATACCTCTATCCGTGCTACCCGCCCGTCTGAGACCACGAAGTGTCAAGTGAGTCTTGAAATTCGACAATTCGGCAAATAACCAGATTGCTAGACCGGCGTAGAGAGTTAACGGTTGGGCTTCGGCGGTTGAAGGCGCATAGAGGAAGTATCCGAGGTAGATACCACCCATGGTCCAGTAATAGGATGTGTTGCGGATAAGACTGCTAAGTGGCATGGTGGCAGACGAGAAGCGGTGGACGAAGAGGGTTTCGAGTTCACGCTTGATGTAGTGAAGGATAACCATTGTGCATATGATCAATTGGGTCGATGTGGGAGGGGTGGAGGATGGTGTGCCAGCCCATGGGACGAATGGAGGGGTGAAGCCATAGATTTGGTTACGGAACAGGATGAATAGTGGGTGGATGAGGAGGGGCCCGAGGTATTCAATCACGAAGACAGTTTGCCAGTCGATTTGGAGGCCGAGATCCTTGACAAAAAGGGAGGACTGGTCGAAGAGGTTGGAGTCGGAGACGGTAACCGTGGACGAGGGTTTCAAGTGGCTGCTGTCGGATTTAGTGATCCGAAGACGGTGGCGGGAGTATCCCGTCAGCTTGCCCACGGCATCGTATAGATCATCTATCGAAGCATCCGAGCTGATTGGAAGCTCGGCTGGTAGTTTTGGAAGCGGTGCGCCTGTTGATAGTATTCTTGTCAGTCAGCGTCCAGAAGTCGTATATGCCAGCAGGCTACATCTATTTTCCCCCCTCCAAGAGAACCGTAAACGCGACAGGACACACATACCACGTGGAGTGAGACGCAATGTGATGTTTTCGACACCCATTTTGTTCTAGAATCGATCAATTGAGGCCAATGATCAGGCGGAAGGAGACGGCGGTGGTCAAGAAGAGGAGGAGGATGCGGAAGAGGTGTGGAACCTTCGGAGCTTCTGATGTCGTCTTCTCGATCTCGTGTTCCTTGCTTGCAGAATTGCCCAGCGGAACTGAACCGAGGCTGCCCGAACTGGCGCCAAGAAATCGTCCTCAAAACTCCAACAAAATCCCAACAAAATCCAATAAACGACAGGCTATTTCACAGGTTCGTCTGATTGTCAATAGTGGCGATATCTCCGGGCTCTGGCTTTCGGCTTCAATACCTGTAGTTCAATATAACCCTAACCTAACCTAACCTAGCCTTCATAGAAAATTTCGAAACGACATGCTGGGGGTGTTCCGTCATGAATGAATCAATTCAAGAGAGTGCATGGCCCACTATTAGGATTTATACACGTACTATTATGATCTTGGAAGCACAGCCCTTGTGATATTGCTACCTCATATTAATTCTTATCACAAGCTTAATAGTGTGGCTCAGATAGTTGATACATTGGGGTTATACCCACCACGATAGAGATAGGGTCATAATTAATAAAATCTGAGGATAACATAATGGGGTGATATATAAGGATCATTTACACGTGTAGTGGGCTACAGGTTGCCAATTTGCATAGGCTGAGTGTCTGGGCCTATAGGTAATTGCGCTGTTTTAGTATCTATTTTAAAAACGCACCGAAGATCTCGAGGCTACTGAGTTAAGTTCTTATTGTCGCCTATATAACCACTTTAACACCAAATATTTCAAACCAGATATCCGAATACTATCTGTGATAATTTCCCGCCTTCAATAAAAATCTGCTTCTAACCTCCTATCTTCCCTAAACAAATCAAAGGGAAGTGATAGTATTCGCAATAGTATCCACCAACAAACTCTGCCCATCACTAACGGCATCCGCCTGATCCAAACTCCACTGCACCCACAAATTCTGATCCCTGCTCTGCGCCCCGATAGTAGCAGAAACCCCTCCACCGAATACTTGGAAATACTTATAAGTCAATATACCAGGCCTAGCCTCTTCATATCTTATCAAGAAATGAAAGAATTCAGAACTCCTTCGGTACGCGCTTGTATAGAATTCAAACGAGACCACCCTATTCCCCGGCTCGGTTCCGTCGATTTGGTAGTATACACCTTGCTGCGTTCCAGCATAGATATATAAATCATCCCAAAGCGCGACAGCGGAGGTGTTTGGTAGTCTATTTGCACCGGATACGTCGAGAGCGACTGGAAGTTGGCTGTTTATGAAAGATGTCCCTGGTTCTTCGTCGAGGGAAATGAAACCATTGACCGAAACGTAAATTCTGGAAGCTGAAACATTGTAGATTTCAATGGGGAAGGGGAGTGTGACTGTGTCCCAGATATCGTCGTAGTTATTCGGGGTACCGTTGATAGGGTCCCCAAAGATTGCGGTTGGGGAAGAAAGTTGGACAATAGGCGCAGTGACGGCTATCAGAATCTTTAGTTTATAATTTTGCCCTGAATTCTCGACAGAGAATGCTTACTGGATTGAACGGTCACAGTTGTCACACCAACGGTTGAAATTTCGGTC
Organism: Arthrobotrys musiformis; assembly: GCA_036971715.1. Lineage (NCBI taxonomy): Eukaryota > Fungi > Ascomycota > Orbiliomycetes > Orbiliales > Orbiliaceae > Arthrobotrys > Arthrobotrys musiformis. The sequence continues at coordinate 2,070,765 of JAVHJL010000008.1, forward strand.
CCAGGGAGTGTCTCAGTTGTCAGAAAGGTGACAGTCGCATCTATCAGACAAAATTCATCAGAACATATATCAATAGCTTAATTAGGGGTGGCGCATAATTCTTACTTCCAACGGCCGTTGTTGTACTCGTAGTTGCAACTATAGTTGTTGAAACAGTGGAATTGAAGGTGATAGTGCTGTATTCAGTGGTTGTAATAGTCGTTGATTCGACGAGAGTGGCTCCTGCGGCGTATGGATAAATAGTAATAGTGCGTGTACTTGTCAAGAAGCAAGCTATATTATTCGATTACCATGAAAGTAAGAAATGAAGCTCTTCGTCTGCAATGCGGATCATAGCGGTGTCATGGAGGTACTTACAGCAATCGGGATCTAGAAGAGGGTAACCTCGAGCTTGGAACCTCTTTCTATGCTTCCTGTTGCTCGCAGTAACGGTAATGGGGTCTTCGGTGCTATTAAAGTTTAAATTAAGCGAAACCTGTTAGCCCAAATGTATTGTATACACTATATTGTGAACCGAATATAGAATTCCATATATGCATACACCGTAAGAGTCGGAACAGTCTCAGTCAAAGTGGTGATTTCAAACTCAAATGATGTGTCTGTTTCCGTGGGAGCTTCATTAACAGTCGAAATGGATGTATTGCTGAATGTCCGGGTTGTCAAAAAAGTGACAGTCGGGGTCACAAATGTCGTTACAACGGCGGTCTCGGTAACGCTAACGGTGCTCGCACCAATAGTGGTGTATACGGTGCAGCGTCCACGTGGAATACCAACCGATTCTATTAGAAAATTCGCCATTAGAAATGTGCCATCTTGTATATATATGGGCAGTTAAAATAGTTATAGTACCGATTCCTTCAATACAGCTTGCTGACTTGGTGGGGTCGACAGTTATGCATGTTGAGCATGGCGCCTGGCAGATGTATGCCAAAGCGGTTCCTACCCATAAGAGGGCAAAGAGGAGTAACTTCATCCTGATAGATTTTATGATATAAATATGGGTAATTTATAAGGGAAAATATATAAACTGTTATAAAATACAATAAAGATGTCGGTAGCCTCTCAGAAATCTTAGATCTCACACAGCTAGCTATAGCCTGAGTTATGGATTGGTTGGAAACTCCCTAGTCTGGCGTCGATATTGCCTTTATATATGTATTCTAAACTCCGTACCTGAAACTCGATTTCTTTTATGGATCTGTCGAGTGAACACGGTTTGAACAGAGTGAATATGTCTACATAGCATTGGGAAACGTGCTAGGTCAAATGGCTAAGAAAAGCGATATCGATATTCCTAGAGTAACTTCTCGGACATGTGCATACTACTAGTGTTTTGGCGAGCACAAGTTACAAACATCGTCTCAGGAGCTTACGCAGTAAAGCTGCCCTCATAGACACCCTCGAGTAAATTTGCTTCTATCTTCATGACGTAGATCACGGAGAAGTCAGGGTATCTCTAACATAATATATTAATATAGGGATTGGGATTGTGACTCGCATTTGGTACTCGTCCGTGCCGTCCTTTCGACTGAAACCGGGAAACGGATGCATACAGTTATCCCTCAAATGCGTATCAACCGTTCCACCACAGTAAAGTACCTTCGATTCTATGCATAAAATTCTGATCGAACCGGGTTTAACCCAAAGATTTTACCTGACACATAACTCGCGGAAGATCGCTTCTTTGTATCGACGTTTCGGAAAACTTATATTTCTGGGGGATGTCGTACTTTCCAAATTCGTATAGAATCGCTGAAAATCTGAGGAACGTTCGAACCTGCATATGGACCTACCTAATCTTATTCGTCTTTTACCTGTAACTGTCTCTGTATGACTTCGGGAAGGCAGGCCGCGTGTGACGTCGCTCAAGGTGGCCGTGCACGCCGTGATTTAAAGCGTGTAGTTCGTACCACTTCAGCGCGGAGATGTTGCATTTTCGGAGTTCTATTGACGTACAAAAACATAACATTCGATGTTTATTCTCGAATTTTTGTGAGAGAGAAGGTGTTATTAAGTTGACTATGGGCACATGAAACTGTAAATTATTCAAATGCCTCTTATGATAGGCTGTTACATGTGAGACCAAGATCTATAGACAAAGGTAACTAAAGCGAATCTAATGTCGAGGCACGTTTCCAGAAAGCCAAAGTTCGAGAGATAAATTTAAAGTTCATATGCCAATGCGAGCATAGAATATTTTTGTTACCTCCAGCTAAGCCAAGATCATAGTGTAGAAAAGAGGAGGTAGTCTGAGCGTTTGTAAATAGATGCTGGCTCGGCCTTGGTCTCCTCTGATATCTGCCTGCTGCATGCTGAAAATTGCTGGTCTCTCCAAAACACCCGAATTATCCATTTGCTGAACACCGATCATGGTCCTACAATACCTGTCGCTATAGAATACGACACCTCTTGCCCAAGAATGTCCACGCTCGTCGTAGGATGAAGGATTGTTGTCGAAGGAGAATTTAGTAGCCCACATGAGACGGTTGCTTCCAGTGTCGAAAAGGATATCCTTCTCAGTGGCGGAGTTTCGAGCTTTGGCGACCCACTGAACGCACCTACCAATATCCTCAACCTTGAAATGGATTGAGATACTGGCTTTTCGGTATTCGTCACTGAAGTATTCAATCAGACCGCTGATAATTGGTGACCCTGACTTCGTGTTTGACATCATGTTCGGATAGACCGTATCGTCTGCTGAACTAGGAGGACGAGCCGTGACAGGAACTATATCCTGAATTTGGTATGTCTGGGCTGGAGCTGCGGTCGCGGGCGCGTTCGCAGGCACATTTGCAGCCGCGGCCTTCGGTTTATCACTGGAAAACCAATCCCAGAAGCCCGCTACGGGTAGTGGATCTGCGTCTGGAGATGGTATAGCTAGTGCCCCGAGTGGAAACCAAACTCCTGCGACAAGAAGGAGCCACAGGCTCAGTAAACTGCTTGAAATCATTTCGTTGGTGCTGGCTTCCGGTTTTGGCTTCGCCCTCAAGCATCCACGTACGATAAACGAGACTTCAAATGAAAAGCAACGACGAGGTGACACCAAATCTATAGAGAAAGGCTAGAGCAATTGCCAAAATAACCTTCCTTCTTTGAGGTTTATATTGGGTCCTACAGGTACAATATGTGAGATCCCCCCACGAGTCAAACACGAGGCCGGCCTTATGTATAAACGAAGCAAGGAATCTAAGACTCGCATTTAAACGCCGCCCCGTCTGGGTTTGAGGTGACTTTGGGAACATATTAGAGGGAAATAAACCACGGAATCGATTAAAGGGTATTAGTAATGCATTCCAGCTATGGAGAACATAAAAATAGCTCGAAATATCGGCCCGTCCAGTCTTACAAACTTGAGGTGATATGCGTTTATTCATCTAACTCAGTAATCTACAGCGATGCCAATGATTTCCTCCCCAGACTTGCGATTAATATTCGGAGCGTCCTGGTGTACATTGTACTAGATCCCTTTATGAATCCATCGGTGCACTTGTATGTGGCTCTTTCGCCGGTGCAATTAAGTACTTGTATGTGGCTCTTCCACCGGTACACCTGTATGTGATTCGGCCACTGGTACCGCTGTATGTGATTCGGCCACTGGTACCGCTGTATGTGTCTCTACTTTCGGCGGTGGATGCCCCATGTGATGGCCCTCCTTAGCATCTAACTTTAGCTTCCTCCAACCTATCCAATATCCCCGCATTGGCATCTCTGCATCTAGAAGATACTCCGAGACTCTCTTAACATCTTTCTCATTACCCCAGGTACGGTCGATTGTGAACTGCAGAGGCCCATCATAGGCATCTCGGATTGGTATAGTGCAATTACCATCCTCGTAAAATTTAAAGGTGTAATCGTAGCTTGTCGACCATGGATCTTGGTCACTCGGTCTGGTCGGCCCAAAGAAGCCGACATGCATGTTGCCGTAAAGCCAAATAAAATTCGGCTTTGATCTTATGATATAGTCGCTCCATTCTGTGTGTTGTTCGCATAGGACGGCTGTATAAGCGGTACAGATTTTTAGGAAGCTTAGCTCCCCCTTGTATTCTGCCCAGCATGCATGGGTTTTGAAACCCGCAGCATGGCGATTTAGGTCTGCTGTAGCAGGGACAGATACCGTCTCCGGGTGCAATTCTGTTGCGGAGTGCATTGTGTTATTGTGCCACCCCCATGTCACTTGCAGTATCATGTTTGCCTGACATGTGAGGAATAGCGAGGAGAGGAGAGGATATTTAAATAAGAATTGCTTCATATTGTGGAGCTCGTTATGGTTATACTGGTTCAGCCGCGAGACTTGAATTTTCGTAGATGTTCAGGGTATTCTCATGAAGTGAATTAAAAGTGTAACTATGATTCTGGCAGAAATTATAGGGTACGTAGACGTAATTTATATATTTGAATAATATTTTAGTCTATGCGAGATCTACGACAGTCGATCAAATTATTTAGTCTCACATCGATCTTGCGAGCGATCACAATTGATAGCCGGTCATATCAGCCTTGGGACCGCGCCGTTTTGTGCCACATGGCTATAGAGGAAATTCTAGAATTCTTGGAGTTTCATGGCCACATGGCCAGAAACGTTGAGATTGCGCACATTGTGAGATGTCGTTTTGAAACCTCAGGACTAGCATAAACCGAATCTGCGTACGTACAAAAATTGGAACAAGCACCCAAAGGGAAAGGTTAAGTGGTTACCGGCGCTTTATTGGGGAAATTTATGGTGCAGAGGAAAACTACTCTGCAGGAGCGTCCGCCTTAAGTTTGGGGAGGTAGGTTCCATCAGCCAATGGCTCCAGCCCAAAGAGCTGACCTTCAGTAAGTCCCAGAAGTTTATAATAGAATGGGACGCGATCTCCATCGACAAACTTCTCGCTCTCTGGTGGCCATGCATCTCCAACATCGATTCTCGACTCGCAGGCTTCATCTCTGAAAGCAAGAGCATCAGTTCCAAGACGTTCAGTTTTCCCCATCGAAAGGTTGATCGTTTCCCGTGGGTCGCTATCCACCCATGCCATCGTACCAGGTTGGCAGACGTTCAATTTGTCAAGTCTACCATTCGTTTGGGGTAGTTTGCCAATGTTCGACTCGAGTTTCCCCCGAGGGCCTGTGAAAGTCACTGTCATTTCGAAGATGTCAGTACCTTTAGCAACGGCATCCTCTGCTTCAGCCACAGTGTTTGCCAATTGTCCAAGGTTATTCTGGGCATTCGCTCCTTCGGCCACGGCCTTTGAGGTGTCTTCTGCGTCTGCTCCAGGAGCTTGGGCTTGGACAATAGCACTCTCTCCGCCATCGCCAAGGTTTTGAGTGATGCCGGCGATTTCTGGCAGGGGACTAGCTTCGGTGTCAGCTTTATTTTGATCATTCGAGGATTCGCTTTGGTCATTTTGTTCCGCTGGTGGTGGCGGCGCAGCATCATCTGGTTGTGCTTCTCCTTCCTGGGGTTGCTCTGGAGGGGGTTGGTCCTGGGGAGCATCTGTCGGTGCCTCTTCCGTAATATCAATAATTTCGCCATCTGGGCCATCTACCGTAACCTCTGCATCCTGGGCTCGAGGATGCGGGTTAGCCAGCGCGACAGCTAAGATTGGTGAGGCGTACAAGAATGCCAAAGTGGCAGCGGTAAAGAATTGAAACCTCATTGCAAGACTTCGGTCGCCGATGATCCTGTACCTAGTTTGGTATGTACGATTGTAAAAAGGCTTCACGGATCAAAGGATTGATTCGTACCCAAGATAATAATTTTAAACTCCTAAGTTTATTTCAACATTTTGAGATAACCTAGGTATATAAGTATCCGGTAGCGTGGCTGCCATGAGGGAAGTGCGGGCTGGGCTATCTCCCTCAATACCGAGCTCTGGGGATTTGTGCTCAGGAGGGGCTGAGCGAGATCAAGGGCTTTGCTAGGGGACTCGATAGTCCTCAAAGAACCAATACCGCGCGAATTCCCGTTATATTCACTCACATAAGCAGTACCGAAAGAGGATGGAATGTTCTAGGCGCGCTACGATATTAACCATCGGTGCTTTTTGCTGTAGGGCTGAGAACTCCCTTACATTAGCGCGCGGGCCCGTCGGGAAACCCTTGATATCTCGCCTCTTCCTTCCCTTATTATCTCTATCATATGATTTTAGCGTGGGATGCTGGGAAGAATGTCGGTGGATTAACTTAGGTCATCCATTAGAAAACAATTTGTACAAACAAAGCTTTAAAGACTATACATAATCCCTACTGTAGCTATCAATCATAAATTTACCTTACCGTCCGCACGTTGGCCCTGCCATACGTATCATACATCTATATATACATCAATAGCTATTTCCAGCTTATCAAATTCCTAAAGCTCATGGACTGTGAGCGAGGCCTCCTTGCCCACATCCTGAACTAGAGGTTTGATAACTATAGAAATAAATGCCCATTTAAAGATTGGACGACACATGCCGTCACACCGTGTACCAACCGATAGAGAAACCGTCGAAAAGGGGATGATAAACAGCTCTAGGAAGATAATCCCCGAGGTGTATCCCTTCTATAATTATACGCATCGTCGTGAAACCGTATCAACGCCGTTCGCGAGATCTGTAGCGTAAAGATCTGTACCTATGCCGATATCTGTATCTCCGAAGCTGTCTTTCGTCTCCCAAGATGCGTAGTTTGACATTTTCGTTCCCGCAGTTTTCGCAAGTATCGCGGAATATAAGAGCCAAGACCGATCGAGTTTCACCACTGTCTTCTTTCAAAGAGCAACTGAACATAACCAAAATATATTTCTTAGCTCCCTTCTATCCAACAACAGCTTGGGGTTTTCAAGAGAGAATTGGACAAACCGTTGGAGAGTGAAATGGAATGATTTGTTAACTTGGGGGTGTATGATTCCACGCAGCGAATCTTTTTTAGACTTGGAGATATCGTCAATCGACATAGCGTAGGTCGATGTTGCAAGAGGGAGGGAGAGGAAGGTGAATAGTATTTTTCAGCCTTACAAGGATAAAGGAGCGTCTACAGAACTTGTAGATGATTTTGCTACTTCAGCCTTATTTATATGCTCTGACGCCATATCGGAAGTTTCTTGAATCCGGCGCAACTTTCAGTTTGCGCATGACTGTTTCAAATTCTCTTTTTTTTGCGTTTCGCTACCAAAGTGGATACTTCCCCGTCGTATTGCAGTATTCGGAAACTTACGATAATCTGTATCCCTTGACTTTTTGTGATCAATTTATCTCAAATTACGGGCAAGCAAGCCAATAGTTTAGTTTTTGTAGAATGCGCTGAGGTTCTAGAGTGGAGTTGCAGGGATACAAGGGTGTGTAGATGAGGCAGATTGATACAGATTATTAGGTTAGCGAAGAAAAAACCCGTACATGCTCGCTACCATGTAGGCAGGGTTTAAACGTTTATCAATCGATTATTCCGTGTGATTACCTTTTTCAAATAAGATCACCACAGACTTACGCAAGATCTTCCCTTAAATCGAAGCACACGCGGGCTTTAAGTTACCAACAATGGCGATAATATCGCGGCTCGGTATCTTCACGTACACCCTCACCCTCGCAGCAATTGTGTGGGCAAACAAAGGCAAGAACGACTTCTTCTCCGTCGATTTCGATCTTTATCCAGAAGACCACGGGCACGTCTACGGTAAAAAACTCAGGATCGATCCAGGTTTGCAGGGGAAATGTATTGAATTCGCCGCGGTCTACAATTTAACGGTGCCATCTTGGCCTGAAACTATCTATTTTCCACCAGAGCCAGTCCCTCCGCAATATGACCTAAGACTTTATCAAGATACCGATTGCTCCAAGCCAATCGACGAGGATGGCTGGCCGTGGTCGGCGGATATGGAAGGGGAGGATTGGGACTATGTTTTTGGATATTCCAGACTTACCCCAGCGGAACCGGTTGAGAGTACTCATGAACCACAATTTTTGAAGCCTATTGCACCACCGGGGTCTTGACTCGATACAAAGCAATGGTCATACATGCACATGAGCTAGTTAGAACGCTCAACCCTACCGCAAATATATACCAACCACAATGTAACTATAAAGAAGTCAAACTGGATAGAGAATAGAAAGCCCTGTGGCAAAATTCTGATAATATCGGAATAAAAATATCTAGGGAAAAAAAAAAAAAAGGTAGACCCATGAAATCGTCCCCGGAACTGAGATTCGCAGTTGAACTCTGCATATTGTGAGCTCGAAAATTTCCAACAAGGAGTTCTGCGTTGCTCCCCGGCAGGGGGGAATCCAAAAACTGATTGCTGTGAGCAAGTTTGCTCAGACTCGAGGTATATAAAATTTCCACAAACCCTGAACCCCCCCGAAATCACTTCTTAAACTTGCTCTTATTCCCTAAACCCCCCTTTTCCACGTTATCAATGCAACAATCTACAACAACTGCATATTTCGATATGGCTCCACCAACGCCAATAGCCTATAGTCTCCCAAAATTCGTTCAATGCTTGCGGTAACCTCCTCAGAAGTGCATACGTAAGCACTATAACTAAACTTAGACGAAAGTCGATTGAGTTCCATGTTTCAGTCGGGAACCTTAGCCTCCCTTCATTCCAGAAAGTTCGACCTCTCCGGTCTCGCTCCCCGATAAAGTTGCCAATCAAAAATACCAAAAATCTTCTTTGTTTCGTTTTCAAATGTCGGAATGATGGTTTATGCCGCTGAAATGCTAACGGCTACATTACTGGCAGCCTTTGCTTTCGTCCGGGCTTTTGCGAGAGATCCTATACCATTGAATTCAAATATTGCTGGAAGCAATAATGCTCCACCCCCCGGGTTTTCGGAAACATTATCCATCTACGGTCCCGAACCGAACGTCGTCCCGCTGAAAACACAGGCTGCGTATTTTAGCATGCTTCTTCAACTTAGCTCTACAAACGAATGGGATGCATTCAATGTCTTTACGACTGATTATACTACTTGTCATACACTGAACCCGGCTATTAGAGCTATAAAATCACGTGTTCGGGCCGCACTTAGCTCGACGGGTTCTAGAGATGCGCAACCGGGGATTAAAAATATGGGGTTTCGATTCCCTGATAATACGGTTGCTCCCGATATTAGCATAAAGGTTTTCCGAACTGCGCCCCCGGTGGTTAAAGGTGGGAGAGTCGCTTCAGGGAGCACGAATCCGTACGGCTCATGCTATGAGGCAGCCGGCTCGAGAGATTCACGGGTGGTGAATATTCAAGAGTGGATAGATATGAATGAGGATGACAGGTTGAAATGGCTGAAGCCGAGATGGTGGGCTCCGTTTTACTACCGGCTACGGGAAACAGACTCATTCTTAGTGATGCCGCCTCCGGTTAAGGAGAGGGCAAGTTTGGGTGTTCAGGCGGGACCCCAGGCAGGAAGAACGGCGAGGCTTCAAGCACAGAAAGAGAGCGATGGAAGCAGAAGACGAGATGAATCTTACGAAGCTCTGAGAGAGCTAGGAATTCAAATTTGATAGTAGAGCTCTACAGGGACTTTTAGCCCCCCCGCCATAGTTCGAAGTAAACTCGCATATAAAAAAATAATACGGCTCGCAATACATTAATGCACCGGAGCTTTCCCATCCAATTTGGCTTATTCCAAACCATTCGCAGAATCTATTTGAGGAGATCGTCTAAACCTAAACGCAACAAAAAATCAAATCAAATGGTTGTTCCCAAGACCGCTAGGCTCTAAATCCATAGGACAGCCCCATAAAGCAGTTTACAACTTGGGTACTAATATCGTAAACCGTAGCGGAGGCCGGACCAATCGCGAAATAGCTTCCTTGCGGGGCAGGGCTTGGAGCAGGTGAATTATAGAAACAAACCCCTAAACCAGTCGGCGCTGTATCGCCCGAATTAGTTATCTCGCCGTTGTCGGGATCAAGAATTAGCTTGTCGTTATTGGTGGGATCCCAAAACCATTTAACATAACCGAAACTATATGTGCTCTTGTATTGTGGCGAAATAAATGTCAAAGGATTGGCCTCCGTTGGATTTCCCTTCGGAAGGGCGGCGTAGAGCTTTGTTTGAGTAGATGGGTGGGTGTATGTAAGTCGACCATACTCGTCCAATGTGAAAAGTGGGATCTCCGCTATGAGGTCTCGCGAGGTTTCGACAGCCCAGGCCCTTATTGGATCGAGACTTGACGAGTTAGTAGCAGTTTGGTTGTAAACTATGTCTAAGCAAATGTTGGATCCCGTTCCGATTCTACAGATGGCACTTGGCGTCGGTTGGACGAGAGTTTGGGCCACTATGGTGGCTGTGACTGGAACTGTAGTCCCATTCGCTGTTTCTGTTATTGTAGAACTGGAAGGACCATAGATGGTACTAGTTTCGCCAACGTCTGTGGTGGTTGTCTCTGTTCCTTCCGAAATGTAAAAGATTGATGTGGAAATTAGGCTGTAGGTAACTCTAGCTTTGCATGCTGAGCTGATTACATCCGAGGAATAGGTCTGTAGAGCTTCTGGAATGCTAAGTGTCGAATTCGTTGATTTTGCGGAAGCTGTTGAATTTGAAGCCGTTGAATCCGAAGCTGTTGAAGTTGAAGCTGTCGAAGCTGTTGAAGTTGAAGCTGTCGAAGTTGAAGTTGAAGTTGTGGATGTGGTTGAATCCGTGTAACCTGTGGTCTGTCTCCCTTGAAGGCGCTGTCCTGATGGTACCGAGGACCATGTTTCGAAAGTTCCAACTGTCGCTACAGTTACTTCTGGCGTTTTGGTTTGCGTACTTTCTAGAGGCCCGGGGCTAGAGACTGTAGTATTGCTGAAGTTGGTGGAAATTAGGGTAGTAGAAGCCACCGTAGTCGTCGAACCCTCCGTAGCCGTAGCGGATAAACTGAGGTAAGCTTGGCAGAAGCTTGAGTACGAGGTAATTATAGCATCGATTCCTGTTGCAGTTGTGCTATTTGCAGTGGTGCTAACCCCCTTGGTAGCTGAGACTGAAGTAGATACCACACTACCCTTAACAGTCCCAGATGTAAGAGTGCTGTCGGGCGTTTGCCCGGAAGGGACACCGTAGAACCCTCTACGCCCACTAGCGGGGTTGTTGAAAAAGAACCCAACTCCTGTGCCTTCGTGTTCAAGAACGATACTGGATGCAGATGCCGAGAAATTTCCTGCGGTATCAGACGTGCTCAATTCTGACTCAGCCTTAGCCGCGGCTTTTCCAGTCGTAGTCTGACGTTGGAAAAGTTTGGGGAAGGTTAGGCCCGGAAAGTATAAAACATCATCCTGAGAGTCGAGGAGACGGATGAATCCCACGTCGTCGATGTAGACCGCAGTAGCATCCCCAGAGACTGTTGATGCGTCGACTAGCTCCACAGCCCCAGTGGAATCCACAACCGCTGCAAGGGAAACATCTCCAGGCCCGAAGATATTAAGAGCAAATGGAACGCCTGCTGATATCGCAATATCTGTTGCAGAGCCTGAAACCGTAGTCGTAACGCTAGTTGTACCGGTGGTAGTTGAATGGATGGTCTGAGTTTCGGTCAGAGTCCCGACGGCAACGGTCACGGTCTCGGTAGCTATCCCCGTACTTAGTGTGGTACTAGTTGCATCATTGCTCGTAGCTAAAGCAGTGCTAACTGGGAGCCCATTACAGCCGACAGTAACGGTGCTGAAGATAGTTTCAGTCGTTACAATAACCTCAGTAGTGAACGAGGTCACAAAAGAAGTCGTTTGGCCGTAGACCCGGTATGTGCCCAATAGTTGCAAAAGCAACAAACGGTAAGAATAAATACTTAAATGCATTATTTAAAGTTTATAAGGCTACGAAGGTTTAAAAGTAATTTCGCGGTGCGCGTTATGAAGTTCGGGGGGGAGACGACGAGAACTAGTATATTCGCATGCATTCCCGGATGCACTACTGTGTTCTGTCGTAGTAGACACACAAACCCCCATATTTAGTATATATCATTTCCAGCTCCCACCATCGGGATCCAGGCTAGTGATAGCATAGTCCCAGGGCCTATGGCTAATAAGGGCCATCGCTCTGGTTTATTGATGAATGTAACTTCTCATACTCCGTGAAACTGATCCATTGTAGCAAAAATTGAACATCTACGCGTATACCTGGGAACGAGACAAGTGTATACGGCCATTATGATACAATGCGTGATTGGTGCGTCCTAATAAAGACCTATATCGTGATATATAGTAGTTGTTATTTTCTTTATAAATTTAGCTCAATTGTCGTTTCGGCCTTAGCAGGCGATAATCGGAATCGAGAATAACGTGGTCTGCGCTTATAGTTTTATGCGAGTGCGCTAGAACGTAGTTAACTGAAGATGCAAATTAATTGCGTTGTGTAGTGTTGTAGGCTCGAATTAGGTAGTGTAACTAATTCGTCCTTGGAGAACCAAATATCAGGGACTTTGACAAAGGCCGTTGAGTCTAGGGGCGAGATTATTTTTTTAGATACTAGTGCATACTTGACACAAATACTTAAGCCCTGCATTGGATATCGATTTTTGCTACGGAAAATCACTTTGCGTATATATATTACGATAACATACGCTCCTCAAGTTAGGGAGCTTTGCAGTAGATATAGAAACCGTTTCTGGTGAATATATGTGCTTGTGTGCTTTATAGTACCCGCGGCCACGATAATCTCTTTGGTAATCTCCCTCATTCTAAAAATTTCGAGGCCCGTTCATCAAGTTCAAAATTGATGTGTATGTGCGATGTCAGATATACTAGTCGTTGACGACTCTAATATCCATCGGCGCGGCTCAGAGGTACCGGAAATTCGACAGTTGTAAAAGCTGTTACTGGGATCTCCAAGTTAATGCCTGTCACTACTATGTGAATAGAGGCGTTAACACTCGCGGCGCATTGCGAAGGTTCGAAGAATGCTCTGTTTTAGGTGAACCCAAGACCTAAATCAGTAGAACATACAAAAACGTCGAGATATGCAGGCCACGACTAACCCTAGGAATGGAGTAAATTATGACAACCGGTATACCCTGCCGGATATAAGTAATTACTTGGTGAGTAGTCTGATCAATCAAAATGTGGATAGTTTCCGACGACCCTTTTCAAAAGCATCCGCCATGCGTATGTAGCGCCAAATGACTATATCCCAACCCAACGAACCAACAACACCAAAATAGAAAATCGGGCCCTGTCGATGTGTCATGTTGCATTTTGGGAATCCTGACATCACATCACCAAAACGGCAACGGAACCAAGGGCAAAAAGGAAGTATCTCCAAAAGGAGCAAAAAGAAATATCGTATTCGACACCTGTGAGATTCGAACTCACGCACCCGAAGGTACCAGCTTAGCAGGCTGGCGCGTTAACCACTCCGCCAAAGTGCCTTGTTTGATGAAGGTTCGAGGTTGAGTTCAGACTATCATGCGGGCTTGAGCGATGGACGAAGCTGTTTGGACGACAATTCTTCCCCTCAATACTTGATATGCGGGGGGTCACAGAGTGGGTTTTGGGCTGATAGCTTTTGGGGGGGTTCATTGTCAACGTCAAGATGGGGGGAAGAGGGCCAATCAAAGATGGGAAGATAAGGCTCGGGCTCGTTAATTGCGAAGGCGTTTTGCATGGATCGCGTGTCGCGAATGGAAAACGAAATGAAATGCACTGAGAATGGAGCTGTGGATATCTTGGATGACGACGCCATATTAAATAGGCCTTCGGACGGCGTTACCTAATAACTTTCGAGTGAATAATTGTCTTCGAATCGTCAGAGATTTCCTTAACATGCAAGGTAAGGAAATTAAGCTCCAAGACACATCGCTTTGGTGCTTTAAGCTTTTTCCTGCTCACAATTTCCTTATTCTTGGCGTGTTTCTGTAAGACTCGCGAAGTGGAGTTCGGAACGGGTCATGTTTGTGGCCATCATAATTAATGCGAGCCGGAACAGCTGCCGAAGCACATCAGTTTCGATTGACGGCTTTTGAGCATATCGTGGCATCGATACCGGTTAAAACTAGAATGCCAATTGGAGTAGATACTCCTTCAGGACATACATACTCTGGAATGCAAACACTCGACGCCTGGTGCATGAGGCGTAAGAAACCGAAATGTCTTGAATTCTATCACGAGGTCTTGGCGTCGACAAGGCAGATTTAATATCAAGCAGGAAAAATCTGCATAGTTAGCTGGAAATCAGACGAGACAGAAGGAGGTTTTCGAGGAAGCTCATTTAAGAGAATTTTCAAGTCTTTCTTGGTATTAACGTTAGTGCCGAACCAGGGCGGGTAAAGTAAGGCAATGACCCAAGACGGCGGAAGAACTGGGCCGTGGCGTGGGATTTGGCCTGGTTCCGTGGATCTCATTTGCAGATTTGCAATTGGGGGGTCCAGGAAGGCATGTTTCATGAGGACATCGACGAGCCTCCTTTTTTTGTTTAGTAGCAGGAGAGTCTATGAGTAAGTTCACAGTACACGCAAGTACCGTATGTGCCCAAGAGCAGTCTCGGGACTTTCCTGTATGCTATAGATACTCAGTGTGTGCCTATTTATCCGTAGATGTTCCTGTAAGGCTGGCTGAGCTGAACTATTCGATTCAGCCTCAGATTAATAATAACTTCACGGTCCCGTGAATTCATGAAAGAGGGGACGAACACACATACGGCCCTCAGATATTCGCCCGTTCGCAGGCTGCTGAGGTAAGAACGGAATCTGAACCGCTATAAAACAAACAAGGTATGTTCCGAACGACCTCCCCGGCAGACCCCCCTGTCCATATCGTATCATCAGGATCTGTTACTTTTGATTAATTTTTGAGGTGGAGCACGTTGGTGGGAATCGACTTCTCCTTTTGCTGATGCGGTTATTGACCAACTAGCTGGCTGACTGATCGATTGATTGATTGATTGTTACCGCCAGCGATTGTTGCTGTTGCTGTTGCTATTGCTACTGCTATCGTTCCGTCAGAGGACGCGGCCTCCCTTATTCTCAACCTCAACCTCACCTCACCTCACCTCACACTCTCTCCTCCACCAACCACCAACCATCGCCATTGTTTCGACCGGCTTCAACAAGCAGAGAGACAGCCAACCGGGATCCGCTAGTTAGTCGCCCAGCTTCCGGCTACAAAACTACCATCCCATTCCAGCCGTTGAAAGTGCTTAGGCTTCATTTCACGCTCCTTTGGCAAGCCAGGTGAATATCCATTCTCCCTCCCCTTCCTCGTCATCACCGTCATAACCAGCCGTACCAACATGTCCAAACCAAACCGCAGGCACGCTCCCTCTCGACCAGCTTCCTTCTCCGTCTCATTCTCCTCCCGTGGATAAATACCATACTATAAGCAGCCTTGCATTCAATTGTCTGGTTCCGTAGAAAGCTTCCGTCCGGATTATTTTAAATTTTTTCGCGGACGTGGATTGAAAGGAGCTGCACACGTCCACCTGCCTCTGTCGCCTGTGCCACTGTGCCACTGTCCTTCCAACCTACCCGACTCGTGTACCACCGACCTCACAAAAACGAGCGAAGAGGATACCATAGCCGATGCCCAGAAAGGATTAACCTCAGGGGAATCCCTTCGAGCTTCCTTGCTACACACGAAACCGCCACCAGCCCAAAAGGTCCCGTCGTCGTCTTCGTCGTCATATCATGCCGATAGCTGAAATCAGCGAATCCACAACCAGTATCACCAACAACACATATTGCAGCAGCTAGTCTGCCCCATTATCCTTTGTCTCTCGCTATCTGATCCGACCTATCGTTCGTTTTTGATATCAATTGCTGAATATCGCCCCTTCCATCCATTGGCTCTGCCACCTTTCGCCAGATAAAGAAGCCCACAATCTCGCCAGGAGGGGACCAGTCGAAATACCTCCATCCTCGAACGCCTGTAGCCAGCAAGGACCCGCGGATGTCGAAGGTCAGCGGCCCCCAATATTTAAGTAATATCATCATGATCCCCCGGCGGTTACCTCGTCGCGAGCGACTGATAATACTCGTCGTGGTCGCCCTTCTCGTCACATACTTCTCATTCTCCTCGCAAACGATCACTGTTATCAGTGAATACACACAAAATGCCAATCTCGATCCCTGGAAGCCACCGAAACACAGTGGACCTGGCCTTAAAATCGCGTTGGTCAATACGCCACGATACCATTTCGAGGTAGTAACACCGCTATTGTATGCCTTTGCGAACCAGGGAGACGCGGTTGAGCATTTGGAGCTCTTTGCCACGGAATACGGAAGCACACGATTGGGTGTACGACCAATTCTCGACAACCAGCTCCCTCAGGAGAGCTCCTGGCTGTCATGGGGCAATAAAGCAGGTCCTAAGAAGCAGGTTAAGGTGTCCGATCCAAGATTGTTGAGTCAAATGAACTTCGTGGCAGACGTGATGATTTTGACAAGCTGCTCGCGAGATTTGGAGTGGACTTCAATCAAAGATAAAAGGGTATTTAACCCAGAGTGGTATCGGGCGCCAAAGGAGATCGTGTGCCTGTTGCACGAGGCCGAAGAGTGGGAGGCTGTTGATACGAACTGGAGAAAGTTCTTGATGCCATGGGTTGAAAAGGGTCGGATTACTTTTATGACGTTGAGTCCCCACGTGGCCGAGTATGTGAGGCAGAATATCGAGACCAAGTGGAAGATGGCGCCTATTCTGAGGGACGCCCAAGGCATCGGCAACAGAGGAGTCTTCATGATGGAACCCTTTATCCCTATTTTTGAGGATAACAAGCTCTTCCGAGAGGACATGTTCAAGAATATCACAGGTCCTTTTGCTGCCATTCCCGTAAGTAACCTCTTCGCCCTTCAATTCCTCTCCCTCTTATTAATAATTGATGGGATATAGGGCAAGTACGAACCTTTCCGCCGTAACTACAAAGCCATATTTGAACATATGTCCCAACATCTCGATCTCATCCGCTCGACCAATGCGACTCTCCGACTACCAGGTTACGGCGACTGGCCCCCAGAAATTCCCGAACAGCTCAAGAACCACATTTTCATGCACTCCCACTACGACTTCCCTGAATATTTCTCCCTCCTATCCCGCAGTATGGCTATCCTCCCCGCCTTTGCAACCCACAAGTATTTTGAAGACCGAGCTTCGTCTACTATTGCAACTAGCGTCATCGCAGGAGTTCCGCTTGTGGCTACGAAGGAACTGGTGGAGAAGTATGCTTATATTGAAGCCGATGGTGCCTGGTTACAAGAGGACGGTGAAGAAGAAATTGTGACCTGGTTGCGAGTTCTAAAGCTCGGAAGGGAAGACTGGGAAGCCAAGAAGAGAAAGGTCAGGGCGATGAGAACACGGCTGATAAGACAAAACTTGAGAAATGTTGGAGAGTTGCTGGATCAGATTCGATGGAGGAATAAAGCTCGTGGGTTTTAGGGGATTCCACAATGGCCATTGAATTCTTCTGGTGGATCTGAAAGTTAAAATATGGCGCTTTGTTTTTTTGGTTTGATTGTACGGGGAATAGACGGAAGGTGAGCTGTGAGATATTTTTCTGGGCACTGGCGGGATTGTCTATGAGCTCTTTTTTTGGTTACTGCTACCGTCGATTGTGATTATTCTGCGACTTGTCGTGTGAAGTCTTCTAGCGACCCTTCATTTTTTTCACTTCGCCCCCATTACGATTCATTCATTGTGGTTAAGATCTAATGGCCCCTTCTTCCTTTCCTTCTTCTTCTTGCCTCTTCTTCTTTATTTCTATTTTTTTTGATGTTTTTGCGGTACATATATTTTGCTACACCATTTGATGTTAAACTTGGAAATTCATGATAATTATGAACTCTATATTGCCGACCCCCCCCCCCCCCCCCCCCCCCCTTCTTATTATTCCCTTCTTGAGGCCTCCCTCTCTATGCGCGGGAGGGTTTGTACAAGGTTTTCGATACGCCGCTAGGCCAGCTTTCCTATTCAACTGTTCATGAACGTGTACTTATATCTTGTATGTGTCCTGGAATGTGCATTGGCCAGCACCTGTTCCATTCATTATCTCTCTTCAATCCCAAGTTAGCTTCCTCCAGTTTTATGTAGCGACATATTGAAATGGGTTAAAAAAGGGTGGTCCCCACTTAATTTTCTATCTTTCCTCCTCTATATCTAAGGCGCGCCGCTCTCTACTATGCAAGCCCGCCAATTATCTCATAAACCAAATGCTACTGTGTCTCCCACCAATGCATTTGAAGGAAATATTATTTTTCGCAAAACGTCATCAAATTATTTGCTCATGTAAAATTGGTACTCTCCAATCTTTTAATATCAAAAGGGAATGAAAAATATGGCTAGATCCTCCTCTAAATCCATCAAATAGAACCCAGATTGCCCTGTCTGCTCTTTAATTTACCTGTCTCGTCGCTCCCCCCATAGTTATACCCTCTTGCCCTTCCGCGGCGATTTCGCCACAGACTGCAGGACTCGTAGCCACGTACTTATACACGCATTTCTCGGTTTCCGCTACACTTAGAATCTTTTCCTCGGCGCTGCATCTCAAATACACATACGCACTCCTCTCGGGACCGTTCCAGCATCTCAATCCTTTTTCGAACTTGATGACTGTAACCTCCTGTTCGATTTCATCGTCCAGTCGTCTATCGAATCCGGTCCAGTCTCCCAAATGTGTCGAACCGCCGTCTCTGTTCTTTTGAGTGGCACGGCCGAGATGGCAAAAGGAGTAGGTGTATTCACCGCTGGTAGCTTCGGTGCATACATCCTTCAGTGCTCTGAAGACGGATTCCGGGCCGTAGTCCTTCGTCAGATCGGTTTGGAGGTTTGCCAGTTCGGTCTTTTTGGAGGCGAGGGATGACTCGGTTGCTGTGAGGTCGTCGGTTAGTTTTTGAATGTGAGGGGAGAGGGTGTCTGATTTTGCGGATGGTTTTTGTTTTCGTGGGGCGAGGAGGCCGTATTCTACTAGTGATTGTCTGAGGGAGGAGAGTTGCTCGTGGACTATGGTGCGCAAGAAAGGTGGGAGGAAAGCCTCGATTGCGTACACTGGGTTATCGTTAGTATGTTAGGATTCTGTGTGGGGTGTTCGAGGGATGGAACGCACTATCTTGAGCAAGATCTTCTTCGGGTTCGTAGTCCTCCCAATTGTGATGTCCATAAGCCAAATCGGTCACCTCTGATAGGTAATCCCCGCTAAGAATATTTTCCTCCTGCGACTTTGATGCTAGGTAGTCCTCCCATCCATTCACAGCTCTTTTAACACCCTCGTCGTTGAAATTAGGGTTATACTCTTCTTTGAATGTCTTCAAAATCTTTTCGGTTTTTTCGAGCTCTTCCCTGAGTCTTTGAGCCTCATCGACGAGTTTCAAGAGCTTCTGCTGATAGTCTTGAACCTTTTCTTTTGAGTAGTCAAGCAGTTTTTGATGTGTGCTCTTCCCTTCTTCACCCTTGGCACCGGATCTAGCAAGCTTGAGCTTCTCCTCTTCCTCTGCCTTTTTCAATCCTGCTTTTTTCTCCTCCACGAGACCCTCGTATCTCTTGATTTCACCAGTTAAGGAGACAATTTTATCCTCCACCTCTTTCTTGACTAATACTGCCTTCGCAACGAGTTTGTTGTAAGACCTAATACCGCTCTCGAAGAGCTTTCTCTTCTCCGCCGCAGCTTTCCTAGCTTCCTTCCCAATTTCGTCACACCTATCCGGACACTTCACACCACCAACGCCCATCCATTCATCACTACCATCGCAACAAGTATCATAATCGCATACACCGTCGTTCACACGTCCGAAGGGGATGTACGCGGGTACGTGACCCTTATTCTGGCAGTAAAACCCCGGTAGAGGGTTAACTGAAGCCTTCAGGTGGGAGCAGGCGGAGGTACCGGGTTCGTCGGTGCCGTCCGGGCAGTCGCAGAAATCGTCGTTTAGGAGGGAGATCGGGAAGGAGATTTGGGGGTTTGTTAGGCAGCTGAAGGTTTGTGAGGCGTCGGGACGGTATTTATCCGATACTAAATTATATTTTAAAAAATGGATAATTAGTTGGTTTGTTTAGAAGGTTGGTTTGGGTGAAGTATTTTACGTACGAGCTGGGTTTAAACCGCGTGGGAGAGCCCATGCGGCGTCCCCTATGGGCTTTTGGGAGCCATCGGCCAGAGCGAGGGGTAGCGAGAGGAGGAGAATCGATTTCATGATCGTTTCCTCTTTTTTTTTTTAACAAAAACCAATTGAGCTCGTGGGTAAGCTTAAATGCTAAGCTCGAAGGATAGATGTTCAATTGCAGTGCGAAACCGGCCGCACAATCAGGAGCGAGCGTATCGAGGATCTGGTGATGGTCAATTGAAGTTTAATACCATCGACCAGGTTTCCAATTGGTGGAGTGGGAAATGGCAATTGTGGCCCGTTCGAGGTATTCGAGGTGTTCTGCAGTCCGGTGAATGGTGGTGTTTTGGGAGCTTGGCCGTCGGAGGACGGATTGGATAGCTGGCTAGTTCGAGGCGCGTGTGCGTGCCAAGGGCAACACATATTCGAGGGTAAAATGCAACAGGACCCTTTTGGCGATGCCAATGGATGGTGGCTGGTACCCTCGAGGCTGTCGGGTTTTGCCGCATGTGTGACTCGGGTGCCTTGTGCCCTTGGCTGGTCCCATGGCATGCGATATTGAAACTATCCAGATAGCCGTAGTGCGTCTCTAAAAAATGGGTAGCGGAAGCTTGAGGGCTGCAATAGCATAATTCGATTACTGGAGAAGCTTGTTTGCTGTCATGCGCGCGCGAACTTGAGACTACGACTCTAGCTATACTTTTGAGCTCTTGTAAAGAGCCTCGGTGCATTTAGGAATCTTTTTGGCCGAGTCGACAACTGGCCAGCCTATAGCTTCGAGTATGTACATCGTAGACAACTCTAAAGAAGTTCTCACGAATAAAAGATCCTGAAATATATGTGCTATCCCCTCATATTGGAGGTTCGCGTAGCTTTATCCCATATCAACCAATAGGATGGGCGATAAACTGTTTGTAAAGTTTGCTCAGTCTCAATGTCTATGCTTAAAAACAAAGCCTTGGGTTGTTAAAAACACGGGCCTAAGAACAGGACCGACTATCGACTGAGAATGTCCCTCTGGCCATGACCTCTACAAACTCTTTTCGTAGCCTAGTCGTCGCTTACACCAATTCAATTAGTATCTCTTCTCTCTAAACTTACAGTAAATTTTGTGTCGTACAATATAGCTATAGTGTTTAGGCGCAGGACACCAACATCAACTATGTTGTTGGATTCCAACATGATGGTCGCCCTTTTCTAGCCTAGATTCGAGGCTAGCCCTAGGCCTTTCTAACTTTAGGGTCGAGATGCTCCCGTTCGCTGCGTCGTGTAACAAATTGCTGAAGCAAGCTTGCGTGAATAGCCCTTTTCGAATCGTAGCCATACTGTCGATCGATCGCGAGTGTTATAGCTCCAAGGGACTCGCTAGTTCAAACACACAAAGCTATCTAACTGCGGCCCGCGCCCAGGCTTCGGTAACCACCATAAGACTTCGATTTCATGAGAAAATTCTCAGAGAAGGTCAGCCACCACCGTCAGCGCAAGCGGTAGGAATCGTTGGCACGGGATCCGTCACAGTCAGCTATGGAGCTCCCCTTTCCATTTTAGCTTGTACACACACTGTAAATTTTTCGCGAGATTAAAACCGAAAAGAAAAATCAACAAAATTCCTGTAGGCAATAAGCAATTCGCCCAATGATTTAAAAGTTATAAAACCGACAGTTCGGTACCGTTCCTTTGACCGTCTGGAATCTCAGCCAATGAACACAAATATCTTACTCTGTGCGTGCCCACCCCCCCAACGAAAATAAAAACTATGTGTTCGGGTACGTATGCACTTTCGAGAGGAATTGTCAAAGCGTGAGCCTGATGGTCGCACAAGGCGGCTCTGGAATTCTTTGGTCTGATCATGCATTTTATCCAAATGCCGTGTGCCGTTTCTCGACTTTTTGGGTCTTGGTTAACCTGGGCTGGTTCGGTTGACGGACTATGCTTAATTGCGCCGCCCTGTTGCATTTTTTCTGGGATTCGAAGGGTGTGTTGGATTCGAGCTGAACGTCGACCGTGATCTGAGTGGTCGTATTATGGAAATGCATGTTTGGCTGAGAAAGCGAATACGAAGAAGGTCATTTCGAAGCTTTGCGTCATGAGGTGTTATAGCCTCACGTTATTCGTATTCTGGAATAGAGTTTATGTTGTTGGAGGTGGGGAAATAACAATGATTGATGAAGGCTTTCGTTGATTGTTTTCTGAGTGATAGTAGCTTGCAACCGAGATTCCTCTCGCTAGCAGTTGCAGCTGTTTTGCATATGTTGGTACCAAATCAAGTGGGCTTTGTAACCGCTCTCCTCGAAAAGGGAAAATTTCAGCAAGAAAAAAACTCTTCACGGTTAGAGACGTTGTGTACGTTAAACTGTGTGTCTCGCTGATCAGGTACGATATCAGGCAACGGCCTGCATGGTCTATGATCTTCCTGCTTCGCTCTTTTTCCCTTCAATTATTCTGCACCAACGTATAGTCAACACGACCTTGCCTTGTAGCTCCCACGCTTGGACGTGCAGCTAGAATTCGATAAATTACGGCATGCAATTCGTTTCTTTATGCAGTGCGGCATACGGAGCTCAGGGTACATACATGCATGATGCGAGAACTCACGTGTGTGCAGATTCCAGCAGAAATATCTAGTGGTAATTGGTGAGTCTTCGGTAACGGAAGACCGCCCCAACGATGGTGTAGATAAATGCATGTAGATTATCTTTGATTGTTTGTTGAAGCATCCACGGTTTGAGCCACTGTTATTCTTGGTATAGACTAGATCTAAACCCGACTTTTGGGCACTCGAGTGACCCAGGACCGCCAGCAAGTTATGACTTGTGACGGCTTTCTTCGGACACGGGTGAAAGCCAGTTAGCCATCTACCGCACCCGCATGAGAGGTTGGTTGTTTGGAACGGGATGTACTTGCGTTCTTGAGTATAAAAGATGAAATTGGTTGTATCTTTCAAAGGATCAGTTGTATCTATTGGTATACAGGGGGGCCGTATATGCAGTTGGATACGAGACTAGTCGTCTTTCGAAAGTCTGGAGAAAACCTTTTATTCGACCGGGCTCTATGCTATGTATCTTTGAGACTCGGCCTTTGGGCTATTGCTAATGCAATATGACGGGTCGAAATTAATTCGAAAAGTAATTCCTGGTCGAATAAGCTTGATAGGACATCCAAGCGTGAAGTTGAATGGTCAGCTGGAGTTGATCAAAGGGGGAGATCGATAGTTTAATGGGAGACTAAAAACTTATAAATTGCACTTGGGCATCCGACGTCGACATCAAGAAGACTTTCCTCTTCAGCAACCAAAAACATCTTGTTCAAACCTCCTTGAACACCTCTTTCTAGATACACTCAAAGCCTCTACACAAAACCAATCTTCCCTCCTCGAGCCAAGAGCTATATATACATCCGTTTCCAAGATGCATTTCCTCAAGGTCGCCGTAACGCTTCTCGTCCCTCTCGTCTCTGCTACATGCACCCCATGGTCCACTCCAGGGACTTGCACTCCAACTTCTGCCTCGTGCACCTTCTACACCTGCCTCGAAAGCAAATCAGGATGTGGTCCAAGTGGCTATGAATTGGGCTATGCACTGCCTTTCTGCAATGCCATCAGTGCCGTCTCATCCTCGCTCTCCGCCAATGGACAAGCTTGGTATTCGGCCACGAAACTATGTCTACAAAACGCCTTGGTCACTGAGGCCTCCTGCAAAACCTCGTGCACCGACATCTATCTCAACGCATTCGCCAGTCACGTCCCCTGCTACGTCAACAATGGCTTCTGTGAGCTTAACGGGGCCGACCTCAAGATATTCTTCCAGATTGTGGGGGTTGCAGGTGTCACCAGTAACGACGGTCTTGCACTTTTCGGGGCAGTCTTGCAACAATGTGTGGCCAAGTATTTGAACAATGAGGTTAACAAGGGATGGACCAAGTGGTTGGTTAGGACTTTGAACGGGGAAATTTGAGGTTTAAGCTTTCTTGTAACTAAAATTCATTACTCTGGGTTAAGGCTTGTGGAAGACTGAGTGTGGCTTATAATCGTGGGTTCTTTCGTTATCGTCATGGTGTTTTGCTTATGGGGTGGGTTTCATGTATTTATTCATGATCCGAACAAATGAAATACACAGCCCTTCGAAGAAGGGCAAATAAGGCTTCAAGCCTCAAGTTCTTCGTATCTCCCAGGTTAAACGCTGAATGCTAACTTCGTCCCCGGCCTTCTCATCGTAATCAAACCATTCGCCTTCCGGGAATTCGACACCCGTAAACTTAGTTCCACTATCACTACCCTCACATAACCATTCACCATCTGGCTTAAACTCTACAAATTCCAACCCGCGGCATTCAAGTTCAATAATGTTCTGTCGCTTTGGGGGTTCTGATTGTTCGTACGGCGTGGCTTTTGTCTTGATATCTACCCCGCTACTGTTAATTTCCCCAATACCAACCGAGTACCGTTAAGATAAAATTTTGGAACCATACTAGCCGAGTGCTCTCTTTTACAATTTTTGCATTTCCATACAAAATTTGCCTCGCCCCTGGAGCCAGAGATTTCGTTCGTTTCCTATCTATCATCAGCCTTCCATCTTCACCTCCCCCCGCCGTCAACCCCGCTCTCGTACATACATATTTGCTGACACCAACCCAATTCGGGTGAATTTCACGACATGATGTGCATTGTACTTTGAAGGTATAATAATACGGCGAGTCCTCGCTATCGTTTGGGCGCAGGTTTGTGACACTACATCATGAATGGTGTTAGCGCAAAGTCAGTATCAGAGGTAGTCAGGAAGAGGGCGTACCTACCCCGTCAGCTCAGCTGTAAGGGCTAGAAACATCTTTGTAAGCCGTGATAAGAATGAGGTTTGGATATGATGGCGGGGTGACACGAAGGAAAGATTGGTGTTTGTGGGGAACTCCTCTGTGGCACGGGCTCATCGATAATGTGGCTGATTACGTAATACTGTGGCGACCACACATTTATACCCAGCTGCAAATGCAGAAGTCGCGAGACAAGGCTGAAAATATCACCGCTTCTTCAAATTGTAAAAGCTAGGGCCTCTGTTTTGTATTATTATATGCTTCGGTTCGTTCTTCTCGTTTAAGACACCGACGATAACGATCACAATTGTACAAGCATATCGGTTAGGTAGATGGTCCCGAATTTCCTTCTCCATCCGTGAAAGCCTAGCTTTATGTTGTGCCGACTTTGGACTAAACGTGATTATATTACGACGTCCCGCATACCTCGGGCTTACTATGGAGACGCCGTTATTCAGTAGGATATTTTCTCTAGATCCATTAGGCAACTTGTTTAATGAAGGGTACACGCTCAATACAAATACTCTAAAACTCTGTTACCATCATCCGCGCCAAGTCTACAGCTGTATTATATAGAGTTGTAATTTTAAAGTTTAGATTTTGAGTTTGAATACGTTCTTGCTCCCCAGATTAAGGCACTAAATAGCTATTGATCAAACTTCAAATATTATTAGAACCATGGCTCGGTGGGATAATTTAAATATTCACAAGTGACCTGGCAAGTAATACTGTGGAAGCTTCGGCCTCGAGACTAGCTAAACCCTTGCTACCCTCTACTTTTGTGTTGATCGCACCCAAGCTTGTGGCATATTTCTCGTGCCACATTCTTCTGTACAGCCACAGGTCATCGGCGGCTTGTGATTTGTGGCTGTGTAACTGGCGTATTTAGCGAACATTCGCCTCGCTCCATCCACCCGAAGCCAATCCGTTCCGTCATGTAGCTCTCCGAGCCCATACTACAAATAGACGCTATAGCAAGCCTCATGTATAGATCTGAGGTTGTACCATAAGCCTGTCTCTCGATTCCATATTTACATCCATCTACACGCAATGGCACCCTCGCGATCCACCAGAATTTCACTCCAATCTGTTGACCTCCGAGCCCTCGACTACCTTACCTCTCCATCCGCGAATCTATTATGTCCGATCTGCCATTCGCCGTTGATAACACCTGTCCAAACACGCTGCTTACATACGTTCTGTTCGGCATGCATATCTCTCTCGCTGGAGCGGTCGTTAACATGTCCTGTTGACCGGAAGCCGCTGAACCACGATGATGTCACTCCGGCTCCAATTATGATCGCGAACCTAGTGAATGACTTGATGGTGTTGTGTCCGAACCGGGATAAGGGTTGCACTTCTTCTTGTGCAAGGTGGCTAGTCGAGTCTCACGTCAGAGAGGATTGCGAATATGCGGCTGTGAAGTGTGCGAAGGAAGGGTGCGATGGTATGGTCGAGAGAAAAGAGGCCGAGGGAGAGTGTGTCCATGAGGAAGTAGAATGTGCATTTTGCGAGCAAGCAGTGAGGAAGCTAGATATCGAGGTTAGTATTTTCAAAATTCAAAGTTGGGAGATCTAGTGTGCCGAGCAACCGCTAACACCTCTGACAGTCACATTATAAGGAGTGTCCGAAGCTAGATTCGGACTGTCGTCATTGCTCGAAATCCTTCCCCAACCCCGAGTTATCAGCCCACAAGTTGGTCTGCCCGGAAGAGGTCATAGATTGCGCAGCCTCACACTTTGGATGTTCATATTCGTCTCGCAGGTCCGAGCTGGATGAACATCTATCGCATTGTCATTTCGTAGCCCTTACGCCAATTCTACAGCTCCATACCGAAAGAATCGAGACTCTCGAACTGGAGAACAAAGCAATACGCCAGAAACTTGACATCCTAGTTCCTCCTCGGCCATTACCATCCCAATCAGGGACTTCATCTGCCGCCAATGATTCGAGCTCTTCGGGACGTGATATGACGTCGGAGATGCAGGATTACACATATCACCTTTACTCAGAGTATGAGCAACTTCGGTCAGACGTCGAAAGGCTCAATGCGCAGATTAGAGAACTGGATGTCAAGCAGGATATGGCTCGGTTTAACGAGGGCCTCAGATACAACGACGAAATGACGGGCGTAAGATCGGCGATTAATGGTCTTAGGATGCAGCTTCATTGGCTAGTTGCTAGCAGGAGGGAAAACGCAACAGGTGGGGCTGGAGCTGCCGGAGCTAGGAGCGTTGCCGGCAGTAGCGCCGGTGGGGACGGAAGAAGAATGAGTGGTACGTTTTGCATGACCGGCGCCGCTTTCATCAGTGCTCTTGATATGCTAACTTTTTGAGAAGTAGATTCGGCAAGGCAAGTTGTGAAACTATAGATTGGGACTAGGATATTAGGCGTTTCGGCTCATTTGACTTTTGGGGGTGTACCATTACTTGTACGTATGAATCAGGGCGAAAAATAACTGCCTACCGACCATAATAGCAGAGCTTTATGTCTCTTGCTTGAGCGCACACGAAGACAACTTAGTCTTTTGCATTTGAATCCAAATTACCAATACCATTGTGGAATTAGCTATCATTTCTCTCGTTTTCCAAGGTTCCACGAACAATGCTGCTAATTTATGCGGCTCAGTTTTGCACACGCCCAACTCGATGGCTAAGATTCCGATGATCAATAAAATAAACTTCCTAATCTATCCCCTTATCTTCCCTAAGGGGGCCGAAGCCTTAGAAAGACATCGCAAACTGAATGTTGGGGCAATAAACATGATAATCAGGTACATTCCGGCCGCATGCTGTAGAAAGCGGCGAACCAACACCAACATATAACAGGTAATTTCAACGAGGAGACGGCATCTACGGCCTCAGGTACCAAGAGTGGTTGCGCCGCGCACCCCCAAGAAATCGGAGAACCTCTTTCGCAGGAAACCGAAGCCAAAACATTCCGCAAACGGTCTTCCTTGTGGCCACTTGTCCGGCAGTCGATAACTGGACCAACATGTTGTTCGCAAGGCTGAATAGTTCTGAAGATGAGAATGTTATCCGATATTGAAGGGATCGAATGCTCACGAAGAGGTCTGACTGGAGTATTTATATCGCGGTGTAGATTACTTCCCATTACAATCAAGTTACTCAAGGAGCATACATTCTAAAGGCCCTGTAGCTTATTATTCCTGATAGCATTGATCAATTCAGCTGTTTATACAAACTCACTGCAATTATCTTATCATCATGAAAGCGGGATTTCTATTTGTATTTTGCGCCATCTTTGGCACGGTTTACGCTGGCGACGGTTGTAATGCAGACAACTGCCTCAGAGGTAGGGGAATACCAATGGCTTCCGTCAGCCCCCCTTCATGGCGCATCCAAAGCTAATTTATTTTCATTCGATATTCACCAAGCTATCCGAGCTACTTCGAGACTTTCATCTGCGTCGGCTGCTTGTTCTGCGTATATTGAACAAACTGTCACACCTCCAACAGTGTAAGTGGTTTATTAGGTATTCATGTCGTGGGATACGCATGGGTAGATATCCATATATCTACTCAAATAGGCATCCTCGAATCAATCGATTTAGGAGAGTTAGCTAATATAATGTGTAAAAACCAATAGAACCGTGACCGAATACGAGACGATTTCCGAAATAGCCTCGGAAACAGTCTACACTACTCAAGTTGACACCGTTTTCGACACCGAGACTTCAGTGGTCGAAGAGACTGCCACCACTATCCTCCCAGGCAATACTGCAACTGTCACCGTCTATAACCCAGCTCTTAAGAAGAGGGAGGCCGCTCCTACAATCCCCGCTTTTGCATCTCCATGTTCCGGCGAAGTTCGATTTACTAGTGCTTGCTCTTGCATTGGTGTTTCTGCGCCTAACACTGTCACGCTAGCGACTCCTACGGAAACCTTAACCATTACAACCACGACAACCTACACGACCGAGGTTGAGGTTTCTACCGTAGAGACTATTTCCTCAACGATCATCAATAATACTATTACTGTCAGCAATACAGTCGCCACCGAAACTCTTCCGGGGCCTCAAACTACGACCACCCTTAGCGTCCCATACCCAGCGCTTTGCAAAAACATCGTTCTTTACAGCGGACTGGTACCCGCCAACTTTGCGATTCCAGATTCGGTTGATGTCGGACCACTCAGCACCGCTGATTGTTGCTTGAAATGCTTCTTGACTCCTAATTGTATCGCATAGTAAGTTATAGCCCACCTAGTCCGAATAGTTCTACAAGATTCTAATTCAAACTCTCGAAATAGTGTAAGGCATATAACCGGTCTCAGACACTGTCTTCTGCTCTCCTTGAAGAGCGGGGCAGCTCCAAACCCTCCATCGCCGAGGTGCCCTGGTGGAGTCGGTAGAACAATCTTTGGGCCTGCACCCGGCTTGGTTGGGAAGGGTCCTTGCCAGGGAATTTGGGAATGGAACTAAAATTACGGGGTTATGTATCCAACGACACACGACTGTATTCTAGCAGATTGGTCAAGGCAGAGTGTAGTCTAAGTGAAGCTAAGAACGAGCTCAGTGTAGCACTGAAATTTTAAAACGCTGCCGAAGCTACTGAAATAATCACAGTAATCTTGTGGATAATATATGTAATATCTAGACACATATATGTACACCGAAACTACAAATTTATATTGTAAGTAGAAGTGATACGTTGATAGGAGAATAAAGAAACTCTAGCAACATTTAGATATCACTATGCACCTTTTTCAGGTGCAGGTTCCTCCGGCTTCGGAGGCGCAGGGAGTTTAGAAGCACCTCTCCAGCTTGGCCTTATAGGAATTGGCTTGGCCTGAACCGAAGGTTCCGCTGTAGGAGCACCGGTCCGGCAAACGAATACCCTCTGAGTACCGACCATGCCCGAAGGCGCTGTTAACGTCTTAGTTTTCACAGCCTTGTCGTGTGATGCAAATCTAACGTTAGCGGAATCATCGATACCAGAAACAAATTTGAAAATGGAAAAATTTTGGAGGTGACGGAATATGACTTACCGTATATCCACCCCCATGTTTTGGAAAAACCGTCTTCTGAACAACGGCGGTACAGCCGTGGCAGTCAACGGTCATATATCTAGTTTGCCACGTGCCAAATTCTCTGACGATAGATGTTAGGCCGTGAGTCCATTTGTAGGTTATTGTGTGGGTGCATGCGGGAGGCTGGGCCGTTGTTTGATTGGGTGCGGCGAGCGCAACGCTATATATACGGAAGAAACAGTAGAGATTAGACTATAGTAACACAATATATATTCTGAAGGAATGGCAGATGATGGAGGAATATCCTACCCCGCCAATCCAATAGCCCCGACAAGAATAGACGACAAATGCATGTTGTTCGAAAAGGAGCGTACGAGGTCGATCGAAGTCTTTAAACCGTGGATTACGCCGCGAAGTATCGATAAAGAAAGACTACGGTTGGATAAAAATGAATGACAAAGACTCGGAAAGCGTTATCGACCCTCAAATCCTTCCTAATTGACCGAACTCCAAGACTTCCCAGAAAATTCTACATCTTGGGTCGTGGGGATAGCCGTTATATACTGGAGGCTGATATACTGCGTTGAGTCTGTTGCAGCGTTGGCCAAAAGAATACACGTAGATGCGGCGCGGTCCATTTTAGGGCAGCCCAGCCCGGATACGACAAAAGACCACGCCGCACCTAAACTAGCTGCCGTCCCTCTAGGCTCGGTGCCGGGTGCGATAGAAAAAAACACCAAGTTTAAGCTTAAACAAATGTGCCGGTGGCATTGTCAATTCGGAACGAATGTGCGAGATCGATACTCGATAAAGCCACAACCGACTCAAATTGCGGGTTAACTACCCAAATCTAGAGGCTTAGAAACGTTATCATAGGCTGATATAATTCTAATCTCTTGGGTTACAGCGGGTTTAATGCAGATTGAGAACACCTCGATTGGGGATATCGGATTTGGATACATACAGATATGGAAGCGCGTAGAGACTAGCTCGGTGGCCTTAGGCCTTGGAGGCTTGGAATTGCTTATCTCGACGTTTAAACGTTTAGTAAACCTACCCTTGGCCAATTGGTAGTTGCTCCTCGCAACGAGCTAGCAAGACCCGAAATATTAATTCAAGCCTTGTGCGTCAAGCATACATGGCGAAGTATATATATTGGCCTGGAGGCCAGATGTGTATTAAGCAAGAATACACTGCGCTGGGTGCGAGACTGTAATACACCACAGACGCATAGATTTACAAAGAAGGCTTATGCAGATACGGCTACAAAATTTAAAAATACAGTATTAACCGTCCCCTGTCATGTCAAGCTTCAAATATACATCAGGTTTACAAGAGAATAGCCACGCATGTGGAGATGTACACACCTACCTAGGTAGCCATCCATGTCCCTTCAATAGAAGAGTCGTGAAGGGGCTCGAGATTGTATCGGGTTAGCCGGGTATATGCATGTTAGCAGTATTTCTGTACATAAATATTACTAGAAACAAAGTACTGCCCGCTGCCATGGGTTTGTCCGAAGCATCAATATCTGAATTCGAATATTCAGGAATTCAATTGATACCCATGCGTGTGTGCGTGGAAGCACTATCACTTGAAGGTAGCCATGAGTAAGCCTTGAGTCTATAAACCTAGCCATGAGCGCGCCAATTTGGCCCAGAAGTGCTCAAGGCTCCTTTAATGTCCATACCTAGGTATGTATATGTACATACATACCCAAGAATTTGTGGCGTTACAGCTAAAGTTCTTCGGCATATAGCCTATATATCCTCTATCTCGCATCCAAACCACGCTGGCTTATCTTATTACGATATTAGTGAGTAATTTGCAATATTTGCCTTGTGGTCTGCAGATCTGTGGGTTAGGGGTATCTAGCGACAGATATCCTCGCCGTGTGTATGCAATGCGCACTGTAGGATCGATCGCGATAGAATTCTATAGAAGCTTGCGCAGCCCAGCTGCAGGCCTTGTTGTTTTTGGGCTTGGCTCCTCCAACCAAGTGATTCAGTCCTTTTTGCTCCCCTATTGGTTCGCTACGCCCATGCCTGCGGGGCACGTATAGCGAAAGCTGCCTTCGCGACCAATCAGAAATTCGGGCTGTGAAGGCTGGGTTTCCTTAAGGCCTCACTCAAAGCGTTCCCCTTCACAGGAGCAACACAAGATCTTAAGATGTTCAATGCAAGGTCATGCACACTGTACTCGTTATATATCCCGACTTGCATTGATACACCCCTCCCAACCTGTTAGCCTCTTGGTTCTAGTGGTCATAATTGGCTCCCCGTACCCGCTTCGAATTCGATCGCAGAAACTCAGAATCACCCCGCATTCCGAGTATTTTACATCGATATATATATATCATCTCACTACCCCGCTCATATTCAAACTTTTGTTCAAGTTCTGTCATAATTGTAAACCGTTTTCAAAGCCGTGCGAGTCGAAAGCTATCAGCCTTACCGATTTTTCCAGCCTTCAGCGCCAACTTTCATACTTGGTCAAAATATACGGCCCTAGTATCAGTCTTATTTTCCAGAATACTTATTAATAACCCTCCGTATTCGCCCAAAATTTAAAAATGCCTAGATGCGTGCAGTGCACTATCTCAAAGAAAAAGGTAAAATTTTAAATATGTATGGTCCATTTTAATTCTTCTTTCAAAGCTAAACACCAGGGATGTATATGTATAGTGCAACCCCGGGAACCGCGAATGGCCGGACTTGTGTGAGCTTTGTTTAAAATCGGGGCTTCCTTGCTCCCCCTTTATGGATAGAGACGAGTTCGACAGCCTATCCCCCAATGATCTCGCTGGATACCAAACAAAGATATCTGTCCGGAGCCCTGGTGAGATGTACGTTGCCTCCTGCGCTAATAAGTCGATGTGGGAAGAGCTCTCGTAACATTATTTCATGTTATAAATAGAATCGCGGATATTGATTGTTTATTTTATCTTCGAGCCGGCATTATAGAATGGGAATCGCAGTCTTCGACAAGAGGGTGTTCTAGCAGCCGCTGTCCAGACTGGGATCGAGTGGAGGGGGTGCTCTTCTGTCGGATAGAATCCGTTATCATGGAAATTCGACGTGAGGCTTCACTGACCATCCGCCAACTAATAGCGGGGGGGCGGGGAACTGAGGCATACTTCCTTGCTCAACTACTGGAAAAGGGAGACTCATATACCAATAAAGTCATTATCCCAGAATATCTCATTCGGCCCTCTCTGTCTACCGCTTCAAACTCAGATATACATAAAGAGTTCGACCCCGCCTTGTTGGACCGATCTGCAGGGCTCCTATTTCGTTGGTTCAAAGGGACTAATCCTGAATGGATTCCTAAAACTACATCCCCGAATCCATCCCCATACATGGCTGTCTCTCGGGCAATAAATAAAGAAGATTCGGCTCGTCTTCATAAAATACTTAAGGCTGTGGCTGAGCGGTGCCAAGGTTCAGCTGACGATCGGGTGGATATCCCCATCTCGAAGGCTTCGACAAGCTCAACTTCCATAACGAGGCTAGGTGTGATCGGTGTCGTGTGGAGTATAAAGACATTTTCGTGCGGATTGACCCTCCTTTATTGAGATATCTTAGGGCGTGGCCTAATATCAACTGGCTCCGGGAGAACCACATGCACAGCAGAGCAGGTGGCCTCTTCAATTTGGCCAACACAGAAACTATCACAGGAGCTGCTGGTTCAATGAACTTGAGACAAGAATCACTTTTGCAACTGATGCTGAAGGCGGATAAATTCTCGCATTGGATTAAAGGCGCTTTGGCTCTCAAACATCCTGGTCGCCTGGATCCCACAATTATTCACGCGTCGAATTGTTTGGGGCGGATTCCAATTAGGGAAGCGTCGGAATTCGAGCTGGAGGTAGATCGTTTCTTTGAGAAGGTCCAAATCTCGCCAACGGCAATCCAGGTTTCCAGAGAAGAGATACTACATGCTGGATGGATCCCACAAAACTTAACAATCGGGGCCTTTGAAGGGATAGAGATGACACCGCTGATGTATGCGCTCTACAAAAGACGTTACGCAGTTGTCTGTGCTATCTTAGCTACGGAAAATACCACTTTGATAACTGAAACTTCTCGCACCCCCATTTCCGCCATAATAGCTATCCCCGGAGGTATGAATAGCTCTGGGCCCTACCTTCCCTTTGGGCCTATACATGTTGCAACTTGGACCTACATTTGCTATAATACTTATAGCTCAGACGGTCATGATATTAATCTAGTCCAATTATTTTCGATCTTATGCCAGAATACACACAATTTCGCTGGGGCTTTGGACTTTGCGGTCAAAACAAGAAATCGTGGCTTGCTCGCTGTCTTGGAAGGAATTACTTCGAATAAGGGTTACCTTCAACTCTTTGGGTGCCCTCGGAATGATCTAGCGGCTCAAATTTTAGCTTCGATGAATTTATACGGAGAACTGTGGTGCCGCGAGGATTGGGAATTTATCTTGCCGACCCCTCTTGGAAAAGAATTACAGAAAGCTAATACCGGATTGAAATTCATTTTCTGGGACTCCCAAAAAGAGTTCGGGGATGAGGGCAAGCGGGACTTTGGTATAAACGGCAATGGGCTTGAAGGGCTCAATCAAAAAGGCAACGATGATGCAAATATCGACGACAGTCACTTCTCTCAAATAAATAAGCGGCCCGAAGGGGTTGGCGGTTTCAAAAACCGCAAGGGATATAACGGCGAATACCAGCGGAAACGGCAAAAAGGAAATGACCAAAACAACGACTATAAAGACCAGACCCAAAGCAAAAGGCTAGCTCCGGGTCTATTGGACACCAATACTCCTGATTCCCATACTGCTACCACAGATGAGCCAGCTAGCTCATCGAAGAAGGGAATGTTGCGACACCCCACCCACATTATGACTACAAGCGCTATTCAGCAGCGGTCGTCGAAAGGTACTTATGGAAGTAAACCTAATCACGGTCTCAGCATAATGTCACTAGCTTCAAAAGCGCCAGCTTCCACAGCATCATCGGGCGTCAGCGTAATTTCTTTAGGGGGCATGCCATTTATACGGCCGCGGGGGAAGGTATTCAACACGGAAAAAACCCAGCTGAGTGAGGAGCCCGAACCGATGGTCATCGACTCTATGTACTAAAACAACTTAATTCGAACATGAGCGAAACTAAGCTCTTATAAGGTCTGTCAGGAAAAGGGAGTACAGGGGAAAAGCAAACCAGATAATATTTTTAATTACGAGAATGTGATATTGTGCATTGTGTATTGCCTGCCGATTTTCGGCTACTTTCCATCGGCCTATTTTGTTCTCTTTTTTTGCCCCAAATGTATAATTATTTTATGGCATATCTAATTAGCTGTATTGATGGCTCTGAGAGAGTCAATTATCACGAACTGTTCATAAGAGTATATCTAGCTACTCTGCAGGGATAAGGCCGATGTTCTTCAATCTACCTTTGCAACGAGAACGGAGAAGTGACAGACACAAGGGGAGCTTGATATTTCCATCGTAGCCTTCAGGAAGGCTAGAACCGTAAAGGTCCCCGAGGAGGATGTAGGGATCCTCTTCCTCCGTTATTGGCCAAATACTCTAGGTAACATATTAGTTAGACGTACATTCAAGAAGACTAAAGCCTTGGTCATACCTTGGTTTGTCGAGTGATTTCTCCGTCGCGCTGGCATGAAATTTCTAGAGAACCTCTTACGCCCGTCTCTCCTCTTGTAAACTTAACTATGATTACTACCCTAACGGCCCCTCCACTTCCCTGCAACCAAATGTCACGGTTGAGCCTTAATCTAGAGAGCGATTCGCTCCAGCCAACTTCCATGACTATAAAAGGCCAATGAGATTCATCGAGCCATATGGCACTATCCGCTTCCTTGATGGTGCCGATATAGGGATACCCGAAGTCCTTGTGTGCTACATGGCGACATACTAATTAGTGTGCCGCAAAATCCAGCTATGGTTTGGCGTGGGGAACCCACTCTCTGACAGCAACTGGAAAACATCAAAGTTGGCTGCTGGAACTAGCCTGGCCCAGGTGATGAAAAATACAGACACGAGCCAGCCGCATGGCTCTGCTTTTATTCCCTCCGGCAGTACAACAGTTATTGTTTTAGACAAGCTGTCGAATGAAAACCTATCAGGGCATCATTAGCCGCAAGGAAAATGAGAATTTGGATTTATGGAAATCGACGTACTTGAACCTTCTCGACTCGAGATTGTTAGAAGGATCGCATAACCTATCGTGGATGATCCTCGCTTCCTCGCATTGGACGTTGCTGAATGTGAGCAGACAATTTCCATCGGCACCATAACTTTCGACAGCTTCAAGGATCGCCCCAAAGATTTCATCGGACTGCATCGTAGAAAGATGGCTATAGAGCTAGAGGTACTAGAGGGTAGAGAGTTTGGTGGTGGGTACAGTTATTAACTCTATACCCGGATATATCGATATTGGGGGAGTTTCAGGTGTGTATCTATAATGTCGGATAAAAGATACTTATCCCCCGCTATGTAATTATTTAACGTAGAGCAAGTGTGTGCGCACATCAAAATTCGGCCAAAAGAATGGTTAGGGTCGGAACAACTGCGCAAATTGGAGCAAATATAATATAGTGATATCGCAACTGATAAACGCCTACACACTCTACAACACAACGCTGAGCTTTCGCACCACCAGTCGTTATCGCTGCGTTGCCATTGTTGGTTCCTGGGAACGGGACTAGTTTGGTTCCACAAAACTACCATAACAAGTAATCTTTCGAGATGGGAAACTACCTATTGTAGCAATTCTGAATCAACAAACGTGCGACCGCAACACTTGGACTAGACAGCTACAGCCTGCTCGTCGCCAGACTTCAGATCCTTCTAGTAGTAACTGTTAACTGCTTCTTGCTGGATTTGCCCGCATGATACATTAGAAGGATACACTACTCATTGGTGAATCGTCCGTCGAACCTGCCGGCTACGCACCATGCAAATGCAGTTTGGCTTGTTATGGTTCCGTACCTAGATATATATATGCAGATTCTGTTGAAGTGAAACCTCCCTGTCTTATCCTCTTGCCGTCCGTCACTTGCCTTCCATAATTCG
Organism: Arthrobotrys musiformis; assembly: GCA_036971715.1. NCBI lineage: Eukaryota > Fungi > Ascomycota > Orbiliomycetes > Orbiliales > Orbiliaceae > Arthrobotrys > Arthrobotrys musiformis. The sequence goes on from JAVHJL010000008.1 coordinate 2,107,591, forward strand.
GCTCTATTCCCTTCTTTACTATCTCTTTCCTACGTATTTATTTCAATTAGTCAATCAATCGATTAATTTGATTTTTTCTATAAGTATTTAAAATAAAAATGGAAAATCGTCCTCGAAATTTCCTAAGCAGGAAATGCCTTTTGCCAGCGCTCGTCGCGCTGGCACCAAAATCTGACCCCAACACCAACAGCCGGTGGAGTTGCCGCCGTGCGGGATCAATTGGAAAGGCTAGCAGTTTCAGCCTGTTAAAATTGGAAGTCCCTTCGGGCCCTCCTTTTGCGAAATAACCCATCGGGGAGTGTAGATTGGCTCGTTAGCATCAAGTCCCTTTTTTCACTTAACGACATTCTTTTCCTTTGCAACAGAGCCGCAAAATGAGGCTCCCGTAGCTTTTTATCGGGGACCTTTTCGCATATATAACGCCTTTAAGCCTCTTACGTTAGGTTAATTGCTCTCCGCATTCCCAAGCTTTTTTTTCCTACTGCGACGTAACGTTAGCTTCGCGGCGCCCCGTTGGGAACCAAAAAAGGGAACACAATGCGACTCCATCCACGCGGATTTCCCCTCTTTCTTTTCCTTGCGCAGATAATAGCGCCAACGACAACGGCGCAAGGCACCGGTCGGTTTTTTATACAACCCGAAGGTCTCGACGAAAGCGCTACTGGGGATGATCGGTTCGATTCTTCGATACAATGGTATATTGGCGATCAAGTGACAGTGCGGTGGGAAGCTGAGTTCGATAGTGTTACCTTGCGACTTTGGCAGGGTGTTTTTGAGGGGAAGTATTGGTATAATGATTTATTGAGTAGGTATTTCTCTATGGTCGTTGCTTTTGGGATATTCTAGATCGCGCGCACTGGCCGAGATCTAGGTAGATGTCCTAGACATCATACAGCGCTAGATGCGAACTTTCTCTAGATCTCTCCTAACTTTTTTTGGCCATGATCGCATAGGGGACGACCCGAATACACTTTCGTACACATGGACCGTTGGGCCCATCCTCTCACAAGCGCAAACACTAAACCTCCACTTCCAACTCCTCGACTCCTCGAATACGGAACGAAACTTCAATTCCAAAGATTTTAGGATCTACAATCGCACCGACACATTGACCGAGACGCTTATAACTACGACGAAAGAAAGAACGGTGACTAGGGAAGTGACGGTAACGCCTAGCGCGGATATTGAAAGTACTAGTACCAGTCCCAGGAGTACGCCCGCGGATATCGATACTCAGACTACACCGCAAGGCGATGAAACGAGTACGACAAGTAGTAGCAGCAGCATTAGCAGCGAAACCGAAGGAGCGACAAGCATGGGCCCTGATGCGGTGACAACATCAGAGGGTTCTCCTGAATCTACAAATTTAACGGATACAACTAGCAGCAACAACAACACGGCTATGAAGGTTGGATTGGGAGTTGGTCTCGGTGTAGGACTACCACTGTTGGCTCTTATCGGTGGGGGGCTATACTTCTTAGGGAAGAGACGCGGAGGAGCAGGAGATGCGCTACCACATATGCCGACGGTACCGCCCGTAAGTTCAAGAGGGGCGGAAACTGGCTGGTATGGGGGCACTGTTGGCGGTATTGAAAATACAGGGAGCCAGGTTGGCGGAGCTGTAGGAGGGAGGTGATGACAAGAAGTTTTTGAGATGACGTTATTTTGTTCTTTTCGTGCGCTGCGTCGTATTTTCCTTCGGTTGGCCACTGTTGATACCCAGCGCTGCGATCCTTCTAGATTTTTGCTTGCTGCGCATGATGGGAACTACTTGCGTAGTATATATATTTTTCTGTGATTTCAAGGTATATAACGAGGAGATGACTTAGTACTTAATATATTATGACTTCAATTCTTCCATGATTATCTGTATCGAAACACATTAAATTTGATCAAGCATGCTGCTTAAAAGCCAGTAACATCACAATCTACGTCATTCGAACACATATATCAAAGGAGAGGAATGGGTTTTTATTGTTATATAAGTTCAATGAAAGAGTGACAAGGATATCAAGAACGACTGAAGATATCAAGAACAATATGTAAATCGAGTAAAAGACTTCGACTAGGAAGTCAGTTTCAAGAGACAATCAAAAACAACGTGCCCACATGATATCGACGCCAAAAAGGTATTGTGAAAAGTAAAAAAAAAGAGTAGACATCCCTCCCCATGAAAAAATCATATTACAAATCTCCCGTTAGCTCAAGTCAGGGAAAAAAAAAAGATCAAGAAATCGCTAAACCGCTCACAAGGTATATCAGACGTAATCAACGTGAGAAGAGAAAGAAAATAAAAAAGGAAGAAACTCAAGGAAAAAATGAATGTTGGTCATAGGCAATCACTGCCATGGGATGAATATGGAAAAAGAAACAGAAGGACAACAAAAATCAGAAAAAGAATCGCGAAGCCATGTGCATATCTACAAATAAAGATGGCGCGCTGTCTTTCATGCAACTGGATAAAACAAACCTACAAAGGAGATTTATTCGGACTTTTGGGATATATCAAATGCCAAAAAGGGAAATATAAATGCAAGTGTTATGACAAAGGAAATTTGTTGTATTGTTCAGTGGTGGGTGGAGAGGTCGCGAGAAGCACGGTCCTTGATGTATGTTGCGGATGGTGGGCGAGGGAGGTTGACCTCGATGGTTGGGTAGCTGTTGTTGCGGGAGTGAATGCTAGGGCTTCGGGGACTTTCACGCTGGAATGGGAATTCAAACTCCTCCAGGTGATTGCGTGGGGTTGCGACGTGAGCTGGTGGGGGTGGAGGGGAGTTGTGCTCAATCACGACAGATGGATTTCGAGACTTCTTTTGCTTCTTGCCAGAGAGAGATTTCAGGAATCGAACAAGGGCCTTAAGGAAATCGTCGAGCGTTCTACCGACGCCAGCCTTTTTCTTTCCAGCACCGGTGCGACGTCTGATTGGGAACTCTTCGCTCTTTCGTCCGACTGCAGCAGCGAACGAGTAGTCGAAAGTAGGCTTGAATGCGGCTTGTGGGCTGAGTTGATTCATCTGGGGGCTAGTGGCGAGCTCGTACGCAAGAATCTGATCAAGATCCTCCTGGATAGCTCGGAGCCGGCGACCTTCAACAGTGGCAACAGTCATGACGGCGGCAACAGCGACATCAACAATGTAGAAAGAGTTGATAGTGCTGCACGCGCCAGTGTTGATAGTCAGCTGTGCAGTGGCGAAGTCAAGAGTAACAAGGGGCTCATCATGTGTCGAGGAGCAGATGGAAATGCTACCATCGGCACCAATAACATCGAAACCGACACGGCCATTGACAAGAACATTGAGCCATCCACCTTCTTCGTCCTTGGCTGGGTGGAAGAGAGCGAATCCCTTGCCGGGCTCGTAGACGAGTCTGCAGCACTCGGCTTCATCACCAACGTCAAACTTTGGGTTCTTCTTGATGTCATATTTCTTATCCTCTACCATACCGGCGACCTGAGGGTAAATCAGGGCGACAACACCAGAGGCTTCAAGAGTAGGGGCCTCGAGCTGAAGGTGGATGACTGGTACCTCAAACTGGGTAGCTGGGTTTGAGCGGTGAATCTTGAGATCTGAGAACGTAGCATCTTGTTGATGAGAAGGGTGGGCGGAGAGACGATAGAAAGCAGCGCAGGCGTCGGCACCAAAGGTAAAGTGTTCAGCGCCAGTGAAGGTAAACGAGTCTTCGCGGAACATGCCCATGGAAAAGGTTTGGTTCACAATCATTTGGCCGTTGGCGGCATTCCACAGTGTCTGAAACTGGTTCACAACAACTGGGGACATGAGGCCAGAGACAAAACCCTGCTGGCTTCCTTGGGCTCGCTCAACGAGCATGTTGACTGCGGTCGGGGTTCGCAATTTTTCACGGTCGACGTCCTCATGAATTGGGCTGAAAGCAATGCTTCGAGGGGAAAATGTTGCGGACTTTGGAGAGGCGAAACTAGCCTTGGCTGGCGACTGAGCAATTGGTACATTCTGATGAGGAATATATGGTCCGAAAACTTGAGTCCTTGTAGGAGAGAACATGGCTGCACTCCTTGGAGTTGGGAGAACGGCAGATGGAGGAGGCGGGAGGACAGCAAAAGTAGCGCTTCGAGGAGTGGAAACCTCTGGCTTGGGGACAGTGCTGAAAGTGGCAGTTCGAGGAGTAGCCAAACGACCAGCCTCAACATGGACTGCACTCCTGGATGTCAATGGTGGAGGGCTAGTAGGTAATCTCTCACCATCTTCACCAGTAGTAACAGGCGATGCCAGAGGAGCGGGGACCTTAGCACCAGACTTCGCCAGAGCTCTTCTCTCAGCAAGGGATAGGCCGGATGACCTAATCGCCTTAGCCAAGGGCAGAGATGGAGAGATTGGAGTCTGTGGAGTAATTGGTGTCATTGGGAAGGTTGCATTAGTTAAACCACCCTCGCTTTGCATTGTGATTCTGCGGTCGTCGTTCAAAACAATCAAACTAGTAGTTGCAGGTGGTTTTGGCACCACAGTCGTATCGGGATTGAACTCCTTCATGAGATCGGCTGCAGAAGTCTGAATGCTGAGCCTTGAAGACTTTCTCTTAGATCCATTCTTCGACATGTTAGTCACGGTCGGGCTAAGTGGAGGAACTGGGGGTGCATCTGCAGCCGCAGTGTATCCCGAGTCCCGACCGGATCGACTGTAAGTATCTCCAAACTCAGAGGCTCCGGAATAGTTGGTAGAACTAGGAGAAAAGCATTCCGTTTGATCTTCAACGTCTTCAACGGTGAGAAGGTACGGAAGAACTTGAGACTTCCTCTTCGCCTTCACCGACTGTGAGGAATATCCGGAAGGAGCCTGGCCCGGCGTAGGTGGCATCAGAGTTAATTGCAGTTTGTACCCCTCCATGAGACCAGCGGAATCTGGAGGTGTTGGAAGTGGCATCTGAGCATATTTTAGGGTCGTATTCGAAAACCTTGGCTTTGGCGGCTCCGAAAGCTTAATATTTGATCTCCTCTCTGTAAGGCTTTCCGACGATGAAGATGGTGATTGGCGTCGGACTGATCGTTCCATCTCAAACCTCGCAGAGGCGTGGGGAAGAGCGAGAGTGGGTCTGCTGGCCATTTTAATATTAGATAGAAAAGTTAAGAGACTTTTAGTATCTCTTTACTCTGCCGGTGAACAAATTAATAACAACAAATATGATAACAAATGCAAGTATATATGTGCGGATATCCCAAAAGATACAAGTAGCCGATGCAAGACGTTATCGTAGATATAGCAAATAACAGGCAAGGCAAGCGATGAGAAAAACGAGGGCGATTTGGTCTGATATAAATAAGTATATTCTTGTGAGAGGGCGGGTGGTCGGAAGTATAGAAAGATAGATATATCTGTTCGCTCGCGCGGATACGTTACTAGACGTCTTCTCTATATTCTTAGGAACGAGCGTCTGTTAATGTTCAACAAAGTGTGGTGGTGTGGTGTGTTGGGTGTTGGAAAGTCGGATCTGGGTTGTGAGACTTTTGGTACTAGCGACGGCTCGGATGCATCGATACAGCACGGTTGCACACGCACAGTACAGGATACAGTACAGTACAGTACAGTACACAGCTGCAGGCCGGGGACCGACGAGGATTTGACTGAAACGATCCACTAAAAATCCAATACAACACTGCGGCAGAGACCAAGCGGTGACAGACAGCTGCAGTTGAGATCTTTGCTTTGCTGCCTGTGGTGTAACCAAAGTTCCTGGCTGGGGAGGCACAGACAGACACAGGGACTTAATTGGAGTCGAGGCGGGTTGTGTTGAGTCGGGTTCTTGTTCTGCTGGGGATTGGATATTCGGATTCCGCAGGCGAGGACAGCAGGTGCCACAGATATACTGAAACAATGACGGTATTTTCTGATGGCACAGCGAGATGAGTTATATTAGGTGAGCAAAAAATTAAAAAAAGAGATTCGGTTCCAGATCAACTGAATTCTGAATCTTCTTTCTATATGCTGCTGATGCTGTCCGTTATACGTAAGTATTTGCGGCTACAGCGATTCAAGTAGTAGTAGGCTGTATAATATAACTCCCAACCGGAACTGATTATGTATTAGTATGGCACGTCGACAGGCAGAACGAACAGACAAAAAAGAAAAAAGGATATTAAAGCAACGCCGTCGACTTAGGAAAACACGAAGGAGGAAAGGGAAGAGAAAGAAAGAGAGAAAAGGGAAGAAAAGGGAAGACTTTTGGTATTGAAGCTGTCCGGCCTGGTTGATATATACTAACTGGGTATGTTGGACTAGCAATCTCTCTCGAAAGCCGGAGAGCCTGTAAATTGACAATCAACTCTAGACACTGCGCCCATATTTCGAACTAGCCGAACTGATGGTTGAGAATTTTATTTCCAGCCCGTCCAATCGCGGGCCAGATTTGGCGCTTTGTATAGAGATCAGGTATTATGCCTTTCCCGGGTTTGGATGGTGGGCATCGTGGAGGGGTGTGCCCGGTGGGCGGCTGCCACACAGCTCCAAAGAATTATTCCATTGCGTGGCATGGGGTATGAACTAATTCTCTTCCTCGAACTACCTTACGGCGAGCGAGATCATATGATTCTGACGGTTACCTAGCCATCTCATTTCCATAAAAACGAAATGTGGCAGGCTAAAACGTTGAGCTCTTGTCTGAGAATATGTGCCTACACGAATGGATGGGAGATATCAATGCAATCGCCGCCTACGAGCGACCATTTGGGTTCGAAAAGCTCTATTTCTGGTTGTTTGTTCTTCGTCACGAGCATTCCTTTTGTTCGCTTCTGCGACCCAATATCGTCGTTCCACAGCGTGGGAAATAACCATACATCTCGCATAAACCATCTGCAATCCACGAGGAAGCGTGTCTCGAATTAAAGTAGCGGCCTTTTTTTTTGTCGTATACTAAATCTTGCATGCGACGTCGATTCAGAGACATTCAGAGACTAGAGTATGTAATATCCCTTTTACTTACCATCGAGTGGTGCGATGGGGGCTGCAGAAGCCCATCACCTGGTCCAGTACCGTCCTACCTATTTGCGCCGGAGAGATACATTAACCTGTCAATCTCCCACAGCTTGCATCTTTCCCCTTCTGCCGTCTCTCGTCCCTCGCATCAAGCCTGCACGAAGAAGAAACCTGCATCTGCATCGGGTCTTCGTCAAACCTTGCAGGATGATTGGTTCCGAACCAGGAACATGTGGAGAGGCCCTAGCTGGGATGCAGGCGCTTAGAATTGACGTCCAACTGGCCAGTCCCATTGGACCCTGCCACAACCAACCACAACGCAAGAATTACGCCCTTCTCACCGTTTTCAGTTACTAAATTTACGATTGTCTGAGCGTCAACATTTTGTGGATTTCCTTTTTTCTCGCAGTTTTCCGATCAGTTGTTTCGAGATCGCCTTATGAGAGGTCGACGATGCAGGGAACAAAAAGGCTTAGCGGTTGATATCCTATATCTATCCGACCTGATTCCCTTTTTCATTCCGAGCTCCCAGTAGGGATTCCCTATGGAGTTCTGTTACACGACAATCGCTATCTATCAAAAGATCATGGTGCAGGAGCTTAATTAGGGACTGGGGATCCCTAACTCGCAGGCAAGCTCCCCAACAGTCTTTGCTGCAACTTCTGTCACACAAGAATCACCCAAACTTCACTGCATGTATCAAGTACTCTCGTGACATCGAAAACGAGAAATTTTTTCACTAAATACTCTAACGGTAAGAAAAATCGACAATTACCACACCCTCTCTCTAAGGTGGGGTCTTTTTTCCCTCAGACGGCACCTATCATATTATGAGATCGTCAAGAAAAGACATTCTTACGTCTTTCCCGTGTCCTTCTTTGCATCCCTCTCGCCTAAAATATTCATTCTCTCCGAATCTCCACACCACCCTCAGTATTTTCTCTACTAATTTTTAGCCTTTAAATGCCCTTTTTTTCTCTTGTCCTTCTTCCCTACATGAATACGCATTAGCTAGTGGATGGACATCCAGACCGCGATCCACATTTTCTTGGTTTAAAGTCCTGCACGGAATCAAGATGGAATGACATCCGCCCGCACAGCCGAAACGGAATATGCTTAGTATCACAAATTTATCCCTCCCTTAGCTTTTCATTCTATGTCTCCCCCAAACATTACTTCTGACCGACGCAGAGGGGAAAGAGACACCCCGGGCCAACCCTATTTTGGTAACCCAGGCGCCTAATCCCTCTATCGAATTGGTCCATCACCTCATCGTTCACCCTACATATAGTACTGCACCCCACGTCTGCAGCTGCAAATGCTGGAGAAAGCGAAAAAAAAGCTTGCTTCACCTTGGATCAGCACCACGTATGTAACGTGCCATGCACGTGAAATGCATATTTGTAACATCCTATGTAGACGGTCTTGTATCCAGAAAGAAAAAAAAGGTGATACGAATACCAACCACCCCCCCAGACATGCGAAATGTATCATCCCGATTAATCTAAGCAATTTCCTGGTTTTTTCGAAATAACATTACGAACAGACGGGAGGATGCCGTTAGCTTATCGGTAAAGTTAAGGTATTTGGCGGCCGGGTTCTGCTACTAGCCGAGAAACAAGGCGTCCGGGTTGATGTGAGAGGGGTGTTTAACTTTTTTGCCTCCACTTTTTTTTTGGGGGGTCGTATATGTATCAGGCACAGAACGTTTGCGAGATGTCTCTGAGCCGTCTCATACAGGATTCGCGGCATTTAGTAAACAGTTTTAGATCCTCAAGAAACGGTAGGCACTTGCCTAGACCGTATTCATGTTCACCTGACACTAAACGTTGGGTCGTGGTTGGGCCTAGATATACCCATTATCAAAAACCCTTGCTCGGAGTTAACGCTAATAAGTCATGGTGGGTCAATACTTGTCGGGAGCTATGTGACTGGAAACTGGTAAAACGTTTGTGTGACTGAAGAAACGGCCCGTTGGAACTCAATCTTAACTCAAAGTTTGATATATAATTTCATTTTGCGATTCCATATTAAAATTGACCTGTTGTCGTTCCGGATCAATGACGGTATCAGCTGCAACTCATTTTCTAGTACCGTGCATGATTCAACGAGTGGTTTATATCGATTCCCCTTCGGATTTTTCCTGATATGTAGCTTGGAGATAGTATTTGGGGGGCAGCCTTGCGAGTCCGGTCGCAGTTTACTTCGTCCGAAGTATATGGGACTAGTGGCGGCATTGTAGCCATCTTTGAATCATTGACGTTACGTAGTGGATTGCGCATCCCTAATTTGCCTGATATAATATCCCATCTACATGATACTTCGGGCTACCTTATCGCGGTTTACTTCGGATAGTTCCCTAGATATCATGATATCACGACCTCTACAATCGAGGCTCACAAAACCGATCGTTCAGCTCTATGATCATGCGCATATGTGAACATACAAAGAATTGCGCAAAACCCCTCGCATCGACGGGGACTCCGATCGGGATTTCGAGACTGTATTCCAGCTCCTCTAGGGAGGTGCTACTGAATAAGTCTCGTTTATCCGATGATTAAATGGACACAAGGCTCCCACCCTGACTTAAATTTGTCATAGGAAGAACCGTAATCTGGAACCTATAGAAGGGCCAGGTGATGTAAGGACAAGATGTGAATTCATGGAAAAAGAAACGCCAAACAATCTTTGATCCATAAAAATTCCAAAAAGTCCTTAGCTTGAATGCGATGATAAGCCCCGGTGCCGGCTGTTCACTATTTTGTAGTGATATGGTAAAATGTCGATAGTATCCGGTTTCCGGCCCCACATTGATCCATCACATCACCTAAAATGTTGCATTATCCTTATCCTTATCATCCGTATCAGATGCAAAATCATAGAGCCCCTCCCCCTCAAGTCTCACCCATTACCGAAACCTGAATTTGCCTTTTCGGCACGGAATCACGGAAAAGCGAGATGTGAAACTTTGCCTCAAACCAAGATGAGCGGCACAGCACTGCGCATCCACACGCAAGTCATCACTATCACAGCTGACCATGGGATGTTCCCCGAACGATGCGGCACAACTGAGCAGGAAAATATACGACGAGGGAGCATTTTGGGTGGCAAAATTATTGAATAATTGAACCATTTTCGGTTTAAGTCGATACTATGATATGATGAGACCGTCGCATTGATGAATACACGGCAAATACAAGGCAGCGAACCTTCGATATATCCACCTAGTAGTAAATCTTTTAGCCTCATCGCGCTAACCCTCTTTCATGTCGATAATTCTCCGATTAAATTAGGTTTTCAAGTTGTCTAGACCCCGTTTAGCCCAAGGCATCGTGACTTCCCGTCAATACACTACATTGCATTGCATTGCATATGTTACAACTGACCTTTGAAGTCAACATCGCTAAGATGCATACAACGATGAGCCTTTAAACCTGGAACCGAAATCCAACTTGCATACCGTAGTCGTTATCGCTAATTAGGAGGCTCCCAATAGTCGATAGCCCAACTTGTAACCGTAACCGTTCGCATGAATTTCATAAACGCCGTCCATCTTTCGGACCACTGATCACAAGGTATTTACGGCTCCTGAGACAACCGGGTAGGCTTTAAAGTCGTATTAGCGCTTCTTCGAATCCTAGGTTAGGCTGACTTCCCCAGTTGACTCTTCAAGTAATGATATTTGCCTTTGCCTGTTCCTGTCAACGGACCCATTTTGCTTATTGCAATTTGAGTTGTGAGGCGTTGTAAAATTGACGCTATGGATGCAAGGACCATGCGGGGCGCTTTTTTGGGACGTGGTGACGGCACGCGCACATGCACGTGTGCGGCATGGAAATTATATCATGACTGTAACTTTGGGTTCTCTTTGCTCCATACAAAAACTGGGAGAAAGATGGTAGCACCGATCGGATCCCGTGTTTCTCCGTCGATGAAAGGAAATTGATGTATCTTCATGGCAGTGTTATAAGGTTCTACTATCGATTTTGGGCGCGCGAGCTCTCGAGAATCGCTAGCGTTCGTTGCAATATTGTTGCGATTTTACTATGTTAGTTGCGTTGACTGTAGGAACGTGGATGAACGATATTGTGCCCACTATCACAGCCATTTTTGTAATTTAGAACTCTTGGTTCGCGAATTAACTTTCCTCGGGCAGAAATAAATCGTCAAACAGAGCTGCAGAGCGTCGTCCCTGATCGTATTTAAATCTTGAAAGCTGTTACACAATAAGTATTCGGACAGAGTATCCATAAAGTCACCGCGGACTGATACTTCGAATTCGTAAACATCTCAACAAAACAACGCAAATCGCAAAGGCATTTATCGCAAAATCACATTGACGAGGACCAACTTCGAACCCCGGCAACTTCGACGCATCTTCGCCACCAACAGGCGCCGGGTTTAGCACCCACGAACCGGTTAGTTATCTATTGTTTCCCACAAGCGAGAAAGGGGTGCATTGCATCCGTTGTAATAATTGGAGACAATGGTGTCCGATTGCGCAGCAAATTTCTAAAATTTTAACCTTGACTTCGCTCGCTGAGCTGAGGTTTGCCGCACAGAAACTTATCACCCTGTTCGCGGGCATCGGCCCGCTGCGTGTTCAGGGATGTTGGATATAGACCCAAATTTCAGTTGCAGGGTCCAAGTTGAATTAATGCCCCGCTTGATATCAAATAATGCCCCTCCAGAGCTGATAAAATTGCTCTAGATCTGTGAAAGAATCCTTCCTTGGTTTTTGACATCGCCTTTCACTAATTTAACCATCTACTTTCATTTGAAAAGGGCTCACTTGATAAACCTATGTAAATATTATATCTCGTGAACATATTTGAATTTTGTGGATTCTTTCAATGCAGGTAGTTATATCCAAAATGAAAACTACTCAGCCTGCTTGGCAATTGATTTCTTTCGAAAACTCCGTATAGTATACTACCGGATATAATAGCTTATATAAGTCTCGGGTCCTTTAGCCGCTAACATATCTCTATAGCACGCGTTAGGCTAGGAGTATGCTATAAGGAATAAATAGTTATTCTATCTCCACGTGTTGAGTTAGGAGAGCAAGGTTCTTCTCCTTCCATAACCTCCCGCATATGCGCAAAGACCTCAATCGATGGTACCAGTGTGATGTCTCATGCGTCATATATAATCCAATCATTATTATTATTTGTAAAAATCAGAAACATGATCTTGCCTTCCTTACCAGCCCGTGAGCACTTCACTAAAGGTCTATATTCTAGAACAGTCCGCCCGCTAAGCATAAATCAGAATCCCGCAAGCCGAAATGACAAAATAAACAATCTGGATGAAGATTTGAGCATGTGTTCTGAATAATCCGACCCCCAGGCATCGCGCAAATTCCAGATACGGATCCCAACTTTTTCACATTCTCAGATGGGGAGTGAAGAGAGAATTATTGACCGGTAGCCTATTCCGGGTTTGTTGACAATACAGGCTTCTAAGTCGGTGGATTGTGACTATTTTGTGCTAGCTCCGGGGTTTTTTGTTCCAAGTGTCTAGAAAAATGCCTTGCTCCCATTAGAAGGTTTATCCACTTGTTGAAATTTCTTATAGATGTGGGTCCTAGCGTTTTGAATATGGGTGACCGAGATATAGGTCCGAAAGGCGCCGATGCCGCGGGGACGAGTCTGGTATACGCGCACGTGTCGACGGTTTGATACCAACATAGATGCCTGGAGATCGTACGAACGTAGACCCGTCGCTCGAGGCTCTACCTGCGATATTCAACTATGGAATTATAATTATTTTGTCGCTTTTGCGGATCTTGTCTATCTTTAATACAGTAATAACATCACCGAACCTTGAAGAAGAGTAGATCACGATTATGCCTAGACATTTAAATAACGTATAAATTTGGATATTGACGATGTACTCGTCGCTCACGGTCCTAATCTATCCATTAATATTGAACATAGAAATTAGATCCATAAATTAACCCCCCTAGTATCCTGATACATAAGCCGCAATATGACCCATCCCTTAAATCCAGTCGAAGAATTTCGCAGACTTGTGAGCTGGCTTAAAAGTGACTCGAAGGGTCCGTGGCAGACTTGAAGGTCCCGCTCCAACTAAATAAGGCCGTAAATCGGTTTGCATTTTCCGCGTCAACTCTTAAGTCTGCCGGTTACCCATATGGTAACCGAAACTTTAATCGTGACCGACGGACATATTTAGGAAATCGAAATCTAAGGCCGGAGTAGTAATTTACGAGAAGACTTGTATCCATAGAAGATATACGTTTCTCAGGAAATGATAAGAGATTTTGGAAACGTTGCAGCTTTTTCAGAAAAAAAAGGAGAAGAGGAAAACCGATGGGCCGTGTGTATCAGCGCCAGTACTAACATGGCTCTAAAGACTCCATGTATACGTATACACGCTGTTGCTTGTCACCTTTGCGATCAGACGGTGGCGTGTTAATGTTGTCGATGTCAACATGTTGCGCAATTGCGCAGTTGTATTGTTGGAAATAGAGCTAAAGCAGCCCAAATTTATGTTGGGTACTCGAACCAGGGACCGTGATGTTGGTTGTAAATGTCCGAATCTTCTTTTGGGAGGAACCGAAGCAGGCCCGCTGCATCAACTTATTAGTTAGTTTTGGATCGGTATGTCCTGACAAGTTAAACTTAAAGCCATTATTCTGGCATCATCATTATCAAGCATGTATATATACACGCATACATCGTGTACTTGACGTCCGCGCCCGTCTGGACTTATGTGGCGACTGTTCGGTCGAGGTTGGAATATGACATATGCCGAAGAGTTGCCATTGTTGGATTTCGTGCATTGAGTCCCAAGCACAGGCTTTCTGGCTTCAAGAGTGTCGACGTCAACTTGTTCCAGGGCCGGGTCATTAAATTGATTTGATTTTAGAAAAGAGGTATTTAATGGTAATAGACTTTTATGCTATATGCGTACGTATTTTCGGAGACGAGACTACCTATTTTCTATGTTGGGAGATTTGATTCCTCCCTTGCTAGGGGAATTCGGGGACCGTGATCATGATAGTTCATGAATGCGACAATATTAATTATTATTAACACTATATAAATCGGGGTACTCTCATAGCTGGGTTTATATAGTAGGATTAAGTTCGAGGATAGGGTCAACTTTAGCTTTAAGATTGAATTAAATTTGTTTTTCGCATTGCGCAATGACCGGCGAGGTTATACAGGGACGCTCACGGTTTGCCCGAGCGGCTGGACTCGAAGCTACCCGTATACGAGGCAGCATTCAATTCGCGTATTTCTCAACATGCAACGAAAGTGAGTCTCGTTTCCGGACGGCAGCAGGCCGCAAGGTCAAAAGTTATCGATAGGGAGGAATGAAGCTACTAACAACTAGCTGGAAAACGCAATGCGGGGCCTTAGAGCGGGTCGGAGCGCAGCTCGCAGCCACTGTGGGGAATCAATTGCGACCGGCCGGGTCAAGCTGAACAAGGCCACGCACAACTGCAGCTGTTATAGCCTTGTGATTCCGAGATCCGTGGTTTGATGCGTGGCCTACACATATTTTGGGTCTTTTCTATTCGAAGTGCATTTCAGCTATTCCTGTGTGCGAAGAGCAAAAAAAAGCCACCAAATTGCGCTAGCCGATATTGTACACAATCGCGAGTGTGATCGCATTCGGAGGCGCAACAACGACCAAAGAGATCCATACGGGATACTCCATGGCTTGATGGCTTCAACTATTGACAGTGAAAACAAGCTTGGCAGCTTTATAAAGAATAGAATAAAAGGCTTGTACATTGCATTGGAGAATTTGTAACTCATTGATTTCCAGTATACCTTTTCCCTTTGCCATTGACGCGTCAACTGGCCTTCTCGTCCAACACCGCGAGGATTATATTCCATGATGGGTTGGTGGAAGGATGTATTTTTTTCCTGGTGGCTTATTTTATGCCATTTCTTCGGATTTCGTTCATCGGGAACGCTCGAGGATGACGAATTCGATGTACAAATTCTACCGACTTTGCATACTCTGACACCTGAGTATGAGGGTGCTCACGCTCCTTTGAATGATCCTTGGAATTTATACCCTAATCTTTGGACCATCGATCCTCGAAATAGGACCAAATACACATGCCTAGAAGATCCCGGTTTTAAAAAAATTGTCAAGTCAATACCGTCTCCAATGAACCGTAGTATATGCAACACGGATACTACGAGGCAGACATGGTGTAGATTGGACAATAGTGATGATGATGATGGAGCCGCGAGCCATATTTGTTTTGATTATGAGTCTGTTCCGGTGACCCGCAAACACAAAATAGGTGTTCCTGAGGGCCAACCGGAGATCTTGAAAGTAAGCATTCGCATCCCTATCACATTGTCTTGTAGATACCGCAATGCTTATCAAAGTTTTCACTGGAAGGAAACCATAACTATCGACTATGGCTACATTCGGCCGGATGGCTACCTCAAAAAGGCAATGCTTATTAACGGAACGTATCCTGGACCGCTAATACGAGCCTACTGGGGCCAAACCATCCAGCTTAAAGTTATCAATCGGCTCGGCGTAGATGGCTCAGGGATCAGGAATGGGACTTCAATTCACCCTCATGGATTCAGGCTGTGGAATCGGGCCGGGGAGGATGGCGTTCCTGGTGTAACCCAGTGTAAGTGCCGGCGCCACTAGTCTGCCTGAGCGATGTATCTCCGTTGCAACTTGGCGGAGTAATCGGTAGCTATAGAGCAACTATTAATCTTTGTCTAAACTGAATTAGGTCCTATTCCGGTACGACTACCCTTTTTAAGCTTGAGAGTATATTTTTTGTTGTTAGCTGTTGAAGTTAAGGCTGGGCTAATGACGTAATTTTTATATATAAATTGTAAAGCCTGGCTCTAGTTTTACTTACACCTGGGAGGTAAATCAATATGGAACTACTTGGTACCACAGGTAAGAAATTATGAAAAATCTTTCAATTGTGTTTTGCTACAAACCCGTCTTATATTGATTGTCATATTTTACTATATAGTCATCTATCACTCCAGTATCCTAATGGCATTGTAGGTACGTTAAATATTATTTCGGAATTTTGTTCTGGCATCTGACCATATATTGCGCAATTGCTAACATTTTTTGTTTAGCGCCAATGATACTCGAAGGCCCTAAAAGTGCAAATTATGATATAGATGTCGGAGCAATCCTTTTGACGGATTGGTATCATGACAACCCGTTCGCTATATACCAAGATGAGCTCCGAATGGCGCAAGTCCCAAATAGCACCCTAATTAACGGTAAAGGAAAGTTCGACTGCTCATTAATTAAAACGACTGATTTGGACCCAGAGAGGTGCAAAGAAGGTTCATACTGGGAGCATAACTTTGTGACTGGAAAATGGCATCTCTTGCGATTTGTAAACACGGCGACAGCGAGCACTTTCAGAGTTTCGATTGACCAGCACGATATGATAATAATAACAGTCGATTTCACGTCTGTCCGACCATCAATACCTCTCAAATATATCGAGATCGCAGTTGGTTAGTTATGTCTTAGAAAAGGCGCTAGATATTGTTATTTTGTTACTCATTCTCGGTGTTTGTTCTAGGGCAAAGATATGAAGTTTTAGTGTATGGAAATTATTCAGCAGCGGACGGAGACTTTTGGCTACGCTCGGAACCCATGAATTGCAATCAAGGACATGTAAAGAACCACATCAACCCTAGTAACGTTGCGAAGGGCATTATCCGCTATGGGGGCGGTCGCGGAAAGGATCCAACTTCCATCAGTCATATCCCCAAAGACTTCCCCCATGATTGCAAGGACGTGGAGACCGAAAACATAGTTCCGGTGTTCTCGAGAGGTTCCGGAGCTTTCGATTTTAAGAACCTCTATAACACTTCGGAAAAGCTCCAGGTATCCTTGGTCCCGAATAATAATACCAATGCCGCAAAATTAGAACTCGGAACTCAGATGCCCCTCAGGGGGCCAGAATCGGGACCATTGCCAGAATTTAAGGGCAATCTTTGGCAGATCTTGGGCGTTCCTATGGAAGTGAACTGGTCATCACCTGCAATGCTGCTTTATAGCGGAAAGGCTAAGCCATCCGATTTCCCAGCGAAATACGCTGTTCTTGAAGAGACTCTGGGTCCTAGAGGGAGTATGAGGAACGTAAGTCCGACCTTTCTATAATTTTGTTCTCACGAGCAGAAATTGAGATGCCTAGTTTTACAAATTTAAAGTTTACTGATCTATTGATATTAATTTTAGGTTATATTTCACATAAACGGAACCGGAGAGCTAGGAAAAAACATAAGCACCATGCACCCAATACACGTAGGCTCCCCATGGCTGATGAAGAAAATCATATCTTTGTTGATATACTATCTCCGCAATTAAAAGGCTAACACAGTGGAGTTACTATAGATACACGGCCATGATTTTGTAGTCCTGGCCCAAGGACCTGGAAATTTCGACGAAAAGAATATGGAGAAATTTGTTTATAACCCAGTCAGGAGAGACGTTGCAACAATGCCAGCGAATGGGTATCTCATTATATCGTTTCCAGTTGATAATCCTGGAATCTGGCTACTCCACTGTCATCTAGGTAGGATAGATATCATTTCCTCACTCCAATGCATGAGTTCCATCAACACAGCTAACTCGGGTTACATAACATTAGCATGGCATGCGAGCCAAGGCCTTGCTCTTATGATCTTAGAGAAAACTGTAGGCTACAAGCCACCAGTCTTAAATTGGGGACAGGAGATGAGACCCATGGCATCACTTACAGGGAATTGTGAGAGATGGATAAATTATACGTTGACTCCACCATATCCAGACAAAATGGACGACTCTGGTGTTTAACTGCTCGGCGCTAGCTACGTATACAATCCTATATACACATTCTTAGCCAGATGTCAGCTAGGGATTGGGAGGATCTCTCTTGTATTCATCCTCGCCTGTTTAGGTCCGAAGTTTTTTGCGACAATCATGAGTCCCAATAATCTAGCCGTTCCATCTAGCTAGACATACGTATGAAGTAGCTAGATTTCGATGTACATGTACATAAATATTGCTTTAGGTCAGGTGAGAATCCTGTTCGGTGTTTAGTTTTCGACACTAGGTAGCTATGTCCGTACTGGACGTTCTCGAGCTTAGTCTCGGCGACCCTTCTTGTGTTGGTCTCGAGCTATGGATCGGTTTTCGGCGAATTTAATATTTGAGTTGACAAATTTGAAGGGCGCACATTCGGAGCGAAGAATCGGCCTTTGACCTAAATCTAGGCTTAAAACCACACGGGTGGCCTAGGCTGGTGGGTCAGCGTATTCATACTTTAGCGTGTGCGGCTGGAGAGGTAGCACGCGTGCCGCTTGCGGGCCTCGCGAGCCCGGCAATAGATCGAGGGTTGATATCATTCTAGGTACGTACACGTATGTACGAGAAGATGATGTTATAGTCGATGCGAGGCAATAATACGTAATGTGGGCGGCCCCAAGAAAGAAACCAACTAGTGATTTGGTGCGTGTTGTCTGGGTTCGCGCATACAGGAATACCTGAATGCAAGCCACCGTCGCAGTCGCATTCGGCCGGCAGCTTAGGCGGGGAATACCATTGGTTAATAATTACAAGTTGAGTTGGAGGAATCTAGAGTGAGCCATGAAATAATAGAGGGGGGCCAGCAACATAGTGGAGAGAAAAACGACTTTTTATGCTGAGAAACTGTAGTGGCACACATGAAAATTGAAGCCAATGCAACATGCTCGAGAAGGTTCAAGCCGGATTTCGAACTGAGGAAAAGGTTGAGGCTTGCCAGCAGCGCGTATTTATGCAGCTTCATGGTGGGAACAAAATTCAGCTGAGTCCATCTTCTGACCCATAGCTACCCAATACAGAAGATGGCGGGGTAATTCCAGTCCGCAAATTGAAGAACCCAAGAAGAAGGGGGGGGGGGGGGGTCATAGAGCATAAAATTACTACACCGCTCGCTGCATCTAAACGTCTATAAAACCCCTCTTACGCCCCCCTTTGAATCAGAGAAGCTCAAAACACCCAAAATACCCAAAATACCAATAGATTATATTTGGACACATTTGGTTTTGTTCCCGCTTCTTAAAAAAAGGCCACTTGACAGATTTACACTTGAAAGGCCTTCGGAGCTGTGGAAAATTTAATCCCGCTAGAATGAGCGCTGCCAACTCGGACCAGCCTGTTAAGTATGTGGAACACCCTCCACCGGCTGGGTTGGAGGATATGGAACCCCTGACCCGAAAACAATGGTCTTTGTGGATGGAGTTGGTCTACGACACCCTTATAGACCCTGAAAAGTATTCGCAGGAAGTTTACAGTAAGGGTGGCAAATGGGTTCATCCTCAGCTTAAAGATATCGATCCTACAAATCAGCTTTGCCGTTCAGATGTCAAATACGACCCACCAAACTCTACATTCCTCAATCCTAATTATTGGGGAAACCGCAAGAACTTGACCCATTTTATCAATGAGCGAGCATGTAATGATGGCAGAAAATTTACTCCCGCCGGTGCGCCTATTCAGTGGACAGGCTTCCCTAAAATCATGGACTGGGGTGTTTTTGTTGGGACCCATAAAAAGACTGGAGAGGAGAGCTATGTCGCTGCCAAAGTCAACGGTTCTTGGTTAACCCCAGGTTCAGGGGATGGAAATAATGTATATTGGCAAGCCGATCAGTTTCGTGTTTTTCAAGACGAATATTTGGAGTGGGCAGTTACCCGGGACGAGAATGGGCACTTGAAAAAGGCTACATTTACGTGCGAAGGCCCGGAGGTAAGCAGATCTAGCTAGATAGCTTGTCGATCCATCAGCAATCGCGATTGAGGATAATGTCTGACATTGGTTTGTCCTGGATTATATAGTACTGGCGGACACTCGCGAAACACGAACCCGAAAAAGTCGTAAAATTGTACCAGAGTTTTGTTCCCGAATCCGAATGGCCAAAAATCACCAAAGAGGCCCTTTGGACAGCTACCGTGAATGGAGAAGCTGCCTACAACCCGGAAAACGAGTGGAATAGTCCACAGCCTGGAAACGGATACATTGCTCATCTGATCCACCCTAACAGCACATTAGCAGACGAGGTTGAAATAGTGGCCCAAGCTACAATCAAGCGTCCACCAGAATTCGAAGTCAACGAAGAGACTCTATGCGTTCATGGGGGGTTTGGCGAGCAATATCGGAATTCTGACCCCACGGTGGGTTACCATATATAGCTAAAGACTAATAGGAATGGTTCTTTGCTAATCATGAATGTGGTAAATTTTAGATCGGCTGGTCCACGTATGGAGTATGCGACATGAGCGACACCTGCGGAACTGCTGTTTCGTTGGGGGAGCCTATTGGACTGTAAGTATAATATCACAGATACCTGTTTTCATATTTTCGAGGGCTAAGCGATCTAACTAAAACAATATTTTTACTGGAATAGGTACATCCAAAGCTGGGATTCCGAGAAGTTTAAAGGCCCAGAGGGCTTCGATATCTCGGAGTGTTGGCAACCCGTGCGCCCAAACCCCGATCCAAAATCTGCGGGTCCGTGGGTCCGTGTGGAGTTTAGAGTCCCGGATCACTACGACTTTGGCCTCGAGGCCTTAGAGGTTGCTGATTCCTCAGGCGACTGGCACCAGTTGAAATACGGCTCTCAAATCGCTGAGCATATAACTATCGGTGTTGGTTATAGTACCTCAGTCGCAACTACGGAGGCTAGAGAGAAGCCCGCATATGACCCAGAGGACTGGGAACGGCTGAAAGAGGTGATCAAGGACCCAAAGGTTGTTGCCGGCTATAAGATTGATAGATCGCAGTTTTGGCATTACATGTCATATAAAGTTTTCTCTAAGGCCGGCCAAGATACTGAAGGGGAAAGTGCGTGGTACAGGTGGTCGCAGACCTACAACAACATAACATTCGCTCGAAGGAAAGACGGGGGCGATACTGGTGACCGTTTAGGGCCTGTCAAGCCCGCCCCAGGGGAAGTCGACGGAGACTTTTAGGAGCGTGTTTTTATTAGTTCCATTGCAATAGGTGTTTTGATGGAAGGGCCTGGAGTGGTCTTGTGTGAGCCTAGGGTACATGGATCTGGATGAGTCGACTCGGGGCTATTGGTACATTGGATATATGTACCTATGTGTTGGGCAATCGATACAATGATATATACTTACTTATGGCAATGAGTTACACCTCAACTTTGGAGCCTATATACAGATAATTTTTATGCAGGCAGACAATTTGTCTTCGAGACTACTATGTGTATTTATCCTTCAGTAGCTATAGTCTAGAATCTAGATTTAACATGAAAACCGCCATGTACATGTTCCATTCCCTTGGATGATTGGATACATCGATATCGATATATATCTACGTAGCTACTTAGATACGAACAGACCTCTAGCTTCAAGGGACTCGATCGAACTGACCAAATCTCCCCATATAATTATTTTCTTGGAATTTTCCTATTGTATTTCTAATTTCATATAACGTTATGAAATTTAAGGCCGTAGTTCACATTGAATACTAGTATCCCCATATCGATATATCCATCCACTTGTTTAACAACGCAGACTTCTGCAAAAATGCAACAGCCTTAAAGTCACGTGTGGAATTGGTCACGTGGAAGGATCCTTGGTGGGGTCATCCAGATGTCCGGCCCCGGCACGCCTCCAAAATTTCGTCATGACCGCTCCGAATGATCTTGATCTCTTCGACTAATTGCAACCGCAACAGCTTACTAAGATGCGAGGCTACTTCAACGGACCGGCCGGATGAAGGCGACTGACTCCTAATCTTCTAAAACACCACCATCGTCGTTTGCGACCTGCGATTTTACCACTTCTAAACGTTTTTGCCGTAGTTTTGGGAGGCGACTGATGTTCCTCGGTTGTCAAGGGTCTTTTGTTCCTTTTTTTCGAACCCCTCCAAACCTAAACGAGAACGAAAGAGACCTGCTCGCCGTCGCTGCGATACAAAGTCGCAGATATGCCGTTTAATCCGAATGCCCATTCGCGGTGGGTACCGTATACCACCGATGCGATCGCTGAGGTCTCCTACGATCCTCTATCCGATACTCACATCCCGTTCCGAGCTTCCCTAAACCATTTCCACCAAAACTGGGCGCATATTCACTCCTCAAGGCCCCAGCTCTTCTTACGGCCTCAGTCGATCGAGGAGCTACAGCTTATCGTTACCTTAGCTGGACGATGTCAGAAACGTATTACGGTTATTGGTT
Organism: Arthrobotrys musiformis; assembly: GCA_036971715.1. Taxonomy (NCBI): domain Eukaryota; kingdom Fungi; phylum Ascomycota; class Orbiliomycetes; order Orbiliales; family Orbiliaceae; genus Arthrobotrys; species Arthrobotrys musiformis. The sequence goes on from JAVHJL010000008.1 coordinate 2,129,752, forward strand.
CGGGACATTCACCGAATGCTTTGACGTGTACACCCGGTTGGATGATATCTTTGGACGACTTCCAAGAGGTTCTGAAGGTTAACGAAGATACACGGGAGATCACGGTTCAGTCTGGGATACGGCTGTATCAGTTACACAGAGTCCTTGATGGCCTTGGATTGGCTATGCCTAATTTGGGTACGATATCTGAGCAGAGTATTTCTGGTGTAATCAGCACAGCTACGCATGGAAGCTCTCTCCACCATGGACTAATATCCGATGATGTGACGAGCCTTACCATCCTTCTCTCCAACGGAGATCTCATAAAATGTTTCCGCGACGGAACAACGGACCCCAAGATCTTTGACGAAAACGACGGCATATCGCTTTTCCGTGCCGCTTTGGTGTCCCTCGGCGCTCTGGGGATAATAACTTCGGTAACCTTCCAAGCTCGTAAAGCTTTCAATCTGGCTTGGACTCAAACAGTTCACCCGCATATCGACGTTATTACGCATTGGAACTCCCAGATATTCGGTGCTGCGGAATACGAACGTGTCTGGTGGTATCCATACACCGGGAAGGCACTACACTGGAGTGCCGCTCCTACAACACTATCTCCAACCCCTCCACTACCATCATGGTTCGGAACGACGATAGGATACCATATCAATCAATTAATGCTGCTAGCGACAGTATACATTCCGTCTCTAACGCCGCTAGCCGAAAAAGCCATGTTTTATATGCAATACGGCTATCTTATTCACTCTTCGTCGAAAGGAACCATTACGGGTGTTTCAACATCGGTGGATGCAATGTCCATGAATTGTCTTTATCGCCAATACGTGAATGAATGGAGCATCCCGCTATCATCCGGCCCTGAATTCCTTCATCGCTTGCAATCCTGGCTCCAAGGGAAACGTTACGACGTTCATAAAATCCCATTCGACAACACTGCTTCGTCCACACGGGTTTACGCTCACTCACCCATCGAAGTGCGACCTTCGTATCCTGCTCCAGGCCATAGAAGCGAGGATCTCAGACCATATCTCGATACTCACCAAAAGGGAGAACCAAGCTTGTATATCAACGCTACCTTATTCAGACCTTACGGAAGGGATATTCCGGGCCGAGAGAAATTCTATGAGGTTTTCGAGTGGTTGATGAAGGAGTATGGTGGGAAACCGCATTGGGCGAAGAATTGGAGCACACTTGGCAAACGCGAGTTTAAGAGTATGTACGGCCAAGATCTCGAGAAGTGGGTCGAGGTTAGGAGAAAGGTTGATGGGAATGGTGTTTTTTTGAACGACTTTGTGAAGCTTTATATTGAGGATGGCAGTGGGGATGGGGAACTTGACGAAGTTGAGGGGATGTTTGGAGAGAAAGGGGAGGAGAAGGCGGTTGAAAAGGAGACGAAATGGAAGGGGAAGCAGGCGGTTAGACGGCTGAGTGATGAGAGCGATGTGACCATGACTGCGAGCAGTGGGAGCTTGAGGAATAGCCTTTTGGCAGGAAGTTACGAGCATCTGAGGGCGAGCGAGACAGAAATGTCGTTCATGGAGGTTGAAGGGCCCCCACCTTTTGCGGATTTGTAAGATATATATCTTAAAAGAGGCATAATAACTTAATGATAGTGTTTATAAAGGGTATTAACTATTAATTCTATGATCGGGCAACGATGGTATTGAATCCGAAAAAATGCAAGGGAAACTTGATTATGAAATTGGCGTGCCGATTTCAACAGTTCGGTAATAAAATATATTTGGCTCTATATGTCAGCGCTTGAATCGCTTTATATTTCTGAGCAGCTAGCTGAAGCCTTAGGATACGAAATATATCATATGAAAACGCGCCAATATCGTAAGGTCCCGCGGTGACTAATTCTGATTTTCGCATGGATGCATGCTGTGGGATCAACCTGTCGACAAAAATACGAAACCGGGCTGATAAATTTCGTAGGAGGTCGAGGTCTATTATAAGTTTAAACTCGCAGATTAAAATACATAAAACAACTAAGCCTACCGCATCCTGCGGCTACCACGCAGCAGCCAGTAGCTAGCTGCAGCAGCTGTCTGTCGCAACTTTCGCCAACCCGCGACATCAACTCTACCAGGGCCTCGGTTTCGTTCAATTATATAGCTTGGCTTGTTTGTGCCTCTTAATCTAGATACTTATACAACAACGAGGACCCGAAACTTATCTCCTAGGACTTTTTGCTGTCGGTTTTTAGCATCCGAAAATCGCTGAAGCGGGTACTTTCTCCGGGAGCTGCGGGGCTGGGCAGCCTACAACCAGGGCCAAGCATGCGGATTGACACGCCCACAACGCAGAAGGTGACGAAAGGGAACATACGCTCTCCAGGGCCCTTCGCCAGTCCGTGGATGGACGTCGGGGAGCTATCCACCCCACGATCACGAAATAATGGACCTCCACCTCCACCCCCGCCTTCTCGAAAACCTGTTCCATCACGATCATCTACCGTTCCCGTGAGCATCAATGCAACACCTGTGAACAATCAATCCAAAGATGTGTCGCAAAACGAAGAACGGTTGGAACGCCGGATGACGGGGTTATCGGTATCGCATAGGGCTTCTCCGATGTATCAGGAACACGTCTGTGCTGAGGATTTTTATAAGCAACCTAGGGAGGTATATAAGCATGTTGTTATTGTTGCGAAGGAGAGGATTATTGAGACACAAGTTTTGGAGGGGGCCGGGACAGGAGGCGTGAATGAAAGTTTGGAGAGGGGTGGTAATAGCTGGAGGTTTGAGAGTGAGGTTTTGTGGAGTGATGGAGGGAAGAGTGCGTACTATGAGACTACTGGGGGCCGGAGCGGGTATCATGAGAATGCTGGAGCTGGCGGTACGGTAGAGACTACGGGGGAGGGGGCCCAGGCGTCTACCCTGAGAATGGAGAATCAAAGTACGGAACAGCGGAGGCGAGGCGAAGGGTTACAAAACCTGGACCCCAGGAACGAGTTCGAGACTACTGTAGGGAATAAGATTCCCGGGGCGCAGGAGCGGGTAGAGAGTTCCAGGGCTATAAGAGGCCAAGAATCGGCTGCCACGGCTGCCCTACACAATCGAAGCGGCGGGAGTGTAGCGGGTGAAACGCCTGGAATCAATCAAATACCTTCCAAGGGAACGGTCGAAAACATAGCGGATATCGACGCTGAGGCTCGTGGGGAGGAGATTCGTAAAAGGCTGGAATCTAACGACGGTGGTTGGAAATTAGCATTCGAATTATTCGGAATTGGGAAAGTCCCAGATACTCAGAGTTTTCTCCTCGATGTCCTGGAGGAATTTATAAAGCGCCGTCCTCAGTACTGGGAAAACATTGAGAAGCAAGGTTTCCAACTCAAGGACTATCTAGCGTCAGACGACGACGAACTGTTCCTCCAACTCTCATACACTAATTCAGCGCTCGAAGCAATCGACAAAGGTAACTACAAACGCGCGCAGGAACTGGCTTTGAAGGTTGTACCAATTGTAAACAGTCGAATGGCGGCGAAACAGAGTAACTGGATTGTCAATATAGAGGTTATGGAGGTGATTATCTTCATTCTCTACCTCTCGGTAAAAACTTCCAAGCCAGCTTTGCTCGAATCAGCGGATGAACCCGGGAGCATTCTTAAGGAACTGGAACTCGGGGACGATTTTGGCGAGCTAGTAGCTGATAGAACCGCCGTCGGGATGAAGTGGTACTTTCAATTACATTTCCTGTTGGCGATGCTGCTGGAACCCGATCAAAGATCCTCCTTCACTGCTCGATGGCTGGATTGGCTTGATCAAATCCCTAAAGGAGAAAAGCGGATTCAGTTGTCAGAGATAGCGGATGACATGGAAGGTATCGAGGTTTTGAGGTATGCCACCGAAGCCGCAGCGACGCCCTCTGGGTCCAGGCTCACTTGGAGCAGGAGGTCCGAAGTGGGGCGCTTAAGCATTGTATCACCGAGTTATTTATGTTGGTTTGCTTCGATTGGGCATAAAGAAGCTATATTGAAGAACCTCGAGACTCTATATGACCTTGGCAATATAACAAGATGGGACGGGAAGAGATTCACACAGCGAGATGCGCCGTTAAAGCCACCAAAGCCACACCAAATTGGAGGTGCCTCAAAGACGATTTCACACGCTTGGAGAGGGCCTTTTTCAGGCCCTCCTACACAGCAGTTACCAGTTACGGTAGAGGTATTCCAGTCCAAGGAAAAATCGAAAGCCGTTCCAGGAGTACTGCAGCGCCAGGGATCAATACGACATCCTTCACCTTGGGAATCTGGTTTACCATCTTCGTCAACATCACCCACAAGTCAACCACAACCTCGTAGGCCTTCTGATCGATCGATACAGGACCGCTCTCTACCTCCTTGGACCGTACCCACGGGAACTTCCCAGGCGGATCATTCCCTAAAGGTACAACGTCTCGCTAATCTCAGAGAACAGCCCAACCGTCTTGCAGACGACTGTACAACGGCAGACCTAAGTGCGATAACGGACTTCAAACATGCCATCCGCCACTCCCAAAATCTCGATGTTCATATAGGCACTCTTGCTTCCCTGCATCTCATAAATTTCATCAGCGGAAATCCGGAGTATAGGCCTTGGACCCCTCTTATAGAAGCGATCTGCAATCAACGCTGGGACGCCGCTAGAACCCTCATCCGCCTCGGCGCGTCCTTCAATCTCGGATACCCCTTCCACACAGCCTTAAGCCGACACTTCATGCCCGGGTCCCGTGCCCGCTGTGAAAAGCTAGCGGGGAGAAAATTAATCAAAATTGGCAGGTTATCGCCGGATGAATACTTCTCTCAAGAGTCTGCGCAGTTTATTGAATACATGATGGATGCGGGTGCAGATGTCAATGCCCTCGGGGTTGCAAATACTGATCTAGCATCCCAAGTTAAGACTTATCCGATTCATTTGGCAGCGTTGGATCCTGTGATTGATACGTGGTTGGTTTGGAAGCTCTTGAAGAGGGGGGCAGATGTATGGAAAACCGACGCGAATGGGGAATTGGCTATAGATTACGCAGCCCGTGCGGACAATAAGAAAACAATCAAGATGTTACAGGATGCTATGACGGAATAATAGATGGAATAGCTCTTCCTTCATATATTTTCTGGCCAGTCTATGTTTATATTTACCTATAAATGTTATATAAAATCTTAATTATACCCAGTTGGCAGCCTCCACGTGCCTTCGAAGAGAGAGTTTCGTCACAATAACCGCACGCTGTTAATTCTGCCGTCAATTCTGCGTTGCGTCCGCAAAATACCACGCTCGGAGATAACCGGCTATAAGAGCCCAGCACTTTGGGTCAATGAAAGCTTTAGGTCTCGTAGTCATCGCTTGATTCCGCCCGCTCTTCGTTTTCCTTCAGACGGTTGTAGTCACCGTTCTCGGTTGACGAGAACCCTCAGCTTTGGCTTCAATATCGTCCACGCTCCACCACCAAATTACTTCAATTTCTTTTGTCCCTCTCCTTTCCTTCTACTGTTAAGCAACAGAGCCTCCTTATCGACTAGTTTGTAATTGGCTGGTTTCCCGCTGCCACTAGATGATGCCCGTTGTTGAACGAGGGCAGAGCATCTGATATCATCGCCACCTCGGAAAGACATCGATCTAGGTTTCGAAGAACCATGACATCCTCCATAAGCAATCTATCACTCGCCTCGAAGGCTCAGCAGATATCATCAGTGTCCCAGAACATCCAATCGTCAATTTCGATTGACCAGCAAGCTTCCCAACAACGGAATTCATCCAGTGGGAGTAATAACAACAACAGCGGTAGTGGCGGGGCTGGAGGTGCTCGTAGCCAAGCGAGTCCCCGCAACATTCAAGCGAGTAAGGCGAAACATAAGAACCATCGGAAGCCGAGTATACAACGAGACGACGTTATTGCCGAAGCCGTATGTCCCCTATATCTTTTTACAGTATGATAATGGTATTTTTCGAGGTTCTAACCTTGGGACAAAAATGCTGCTGCAGATCGCAATGAATTCGAATTCTGCTAGTCGGAAAGGCCGGACCTCTATCACTCATTTAATGGATTGGAGTCTTCCGCCTCCTCGTCCTCAGCATGGCCATCACTCTCACCCTCGAGGATCCCATGGGAACAGGCGGACTCCTACATGGGGTCAGGGTAGTGGCTATCATGCTATTGATAAGGCGAGGTACATACAACCTCCAATGGCCCTGTCCTTTTTCCCTCTCCAAATACTAAATAAACTTAAAATTTCAGATACGTAAATGCGAACTATCGCTTCATCGTCGACCCAGCCGGCGACTACCGTCCCCAATCCCTCGATCCGGACTCAACTCTCTCCTGGACGTCTATCCTCCAAGTTCTCGCATCCTCAATTACACAATCCCCATCTTGCCCGATATGCCTTTGCGACCCAGTCGCTCCACGTATGGCCCGGTGCGGTCACATCTTCTGTTTTGCATGTTTAATCCGGTACATGGCGTCCGAGGACGCCGAAACTCAGAAGCAGGGACAACACTTCAACAACAATCAGAATAAGCCGAAATGGAAGAAGTGTCCGATATGCTATGACAGTATTTACATGAACGAGGTTCGACCTGTTAAGTTTTATACGGGCCAGGAGGTTCCGGCCCCGAGAGAAGGGGAAGATGTGACCTTGAGACTGATGATGAGGCAACCGGGGTCTACATTGGCGCTACCGAAGGATGTGGCGAGCAATTTGCCGGTGCTTAAGAGGAAGGGAAGTGTTGGAGATGGGAAGGAAGAGGCGGATTTGATTCCATGGCATTATGCGGCGGAAGTCCCAGATTATGCTAGAATTATGAAAGGGACAAGAGAATACATGCGAGAAGAATTCGAGCGAGAAATCGCCGAGCTAAAGGAACAGGAAAGGATAGATGAATTGATGTTTGGTGATGAAACAGATTGGGTTCAGAAGGCGATCGGAAAGGTTAAATCTGCGATTGACAAGACGCAAGAACTGCCGGAGAAAGGTCAAGAAAAACTCGAGAAGTTCTCAGGCAGGGAGCTATTGGAGAAACACCTGTTAGAGGAGGCGGAAGTTCGAGCGGAAGCGAACAAACAGCGAGAGAAGATTGTACAGCAAACGGAGTTCGATGTCCCCGGGATGTATTTAATGACTTCTTCGGGGGCACAGAACGGCCTTGGACACGAAACATATTCTCCAGTGGATGCAATTTCCCCTCAAGCGGAAACGCCTACGACACCACAGCTTACAGCGCCGAGATCTCCGACGAGGCATCGGGCACCGAAACCAGTCGATAGTCATGACCCCACACAACCTTATTTCTTCTATCAGGCGCTACCACATTCATATCTGTCACCGCTCGATATTAGGATTCTTAAAGTTGCATTTGGAAGCTTTGCAGCGTTTCCTTCGAGCGTGCTCCCTAGGGTCGAGAATTTCAGCATGGGGCATGTGGTGGATGATGAATTAAGGAAGCGAGCAAAGTACCTCAGTCATCTACCATATGGGTGCGAGGTTGCCTTCCTAGAGTGCGACTGGACAGATATCGTACCGGCAGATGTGTTGGAGAAGTTTTCAACTGATCTGGAGAGGAGAAGACGAAGGAAGCGGGAGAAAGACAACAGGGAGGAAAGAGATCGCGTGAGAGCCGAGAGAGAGGAAGATGAGAAACGATGGAGCGGAGCTAGGAGGAGTGCCCCCGGGAGAAGTGGTGGGGGTACAGGGGATGATGAATTGGGACTAGCGATGGAGATGAGCAGACGGGAGTTTGAAATTGTCGCTGAGGATGAGGAGGATCAAGACGGAGGCATAGTTCCTAATGGGCCGAAGCTCGGGTTTGGAAGCCTACCGCAAAGTAGTCCGCCGAACAGCCGGACGGTTTGGGGCACTCCGATTGTGAGCGGTGGTGAAAACGCACCAATGCAATACAGTGCTGTGTTGGAAGAGAAAAAGGATTCGGGGTGGCTTGAAGGATGGGATAAAGGTGTTGATGCGGCAGACGAAGCCGCAATTGCTGCTGCCATGGCCGGTAGCAGCAACAGTGGAGGTGGTGGAGCGAAGGGAAAGAAGAAATTTAAGAAAGTTACATTGATGACCAATACGGGTAAAAGGAGAGCCTAAGGACTGATCATTCTTTTTCTATCGACAAGATACATTGAAAGACAGGCCGATACAATAGGACTACCCTCATAGTTTAATTGGTCAATTAATTAAGGGCGTGTATTGTGGATTTTATTGTGCTTTTCATAAGTCTTTTTTACAATGGGAACTTGACGGTTGTTTGGGGTGTTTTTTGAGATGGAGTTTTGTGATATACCATACACTGCTGTCATTAGTATAGCATCCGACAGCAAGGGTTATCTCTACATATTATAGAGCCAATCCCCTCAGGGTCTTCCCGCTCTCGAGGTCTTGCCTTCCGAGTTCCCCACAATATAAATAAAAAAAGGATACAAGAAATATGGACGGCAGTATAAATCAATAGATTCTACCGTACCCCTCAACCAACCCTCCTATAAAGACATAAGTTTATACTGCTGAATATATAGCATAAGGAAATGCCCTAGCTTGTAGATATATTTAGATCGCATTAGACATGTAGCAAATTGATAATCGTATTACCAAGCTGGAGCTCACCTCGACCCGACAGCGAGCAGGGGTACCCCACAGAGTGGCGAGGTGTTGAACGTTGTATTTTGGTCGCACTTTAGTTTTCGTTCGGCCGCCGACGCAGGCAAAAGAATTAAACTAAGTCGATGAGCCATTTTGAATTGACATTTCTTTCCCCTTTGATTCTTCTTCTGTTTTATATAAATTCTTCCATCTCGAGCGAGTTATTACTGCCATTCCGTTTAATTACTAATACCCTGCAACTTCGACAGTGCAATCGCATTGCTTACTGGCGGGCTAAAGTTCAACCTTAATCCAACCTCTGCAAACGAACCGAACGAGCAGCAGCACCAGCTAAAAGAGTCATAACCCATAAAAAGAAGAATGTCTGGCACAACATCGCTCCCCGCCGCCGAAATCGCCAAAACCGCCCGACAGGCGTCGTTTACGATCAAGTCCCTCCCAGGCAGCGATCGAGATGTAGCTCTAGACGCTATATACGATGCACTACTGGCGTATAAAGATGACATCCTTGCCGCCAACGCAAAGGATATGGAGGCTGCTGCAGGTCTAGTCGCAGAGGGGAAGCTGTCGCAGAGTCTTGTGAAGCGATTGGACTTAAGCCGTGCTGGGAAGTATGAGGATATGCTGCAGGGGATTAAGGATGTTAGAGGGCTTGAGGATCCGGGTATGCTTTTACTGCTTTTGTTTATGAATGGGGAAGTTCTGGCTGACTGTGTGTGGTAGTTGGGAAAACCACCCTTGCGACGAAGTTGGACGATAACCTCACGCTTCACCGGTATACCACCCCCATTGGTACGCTTTTGATAATCTTTGAGGCTCGTCCGGAAGTGATTGCCAATATCTCGTCTCTGGCTATAAAATCCGGGAATGCTGCCATCCTCAAGGGTGGTAAAGAATCGGCATACTCGTTCGCTGCGATCGCCGCCGTTATATCTGAGGCCCTATCATCGACCAGAATCCCACCTGGCGCTATACAACTCGTTCAATCCCGGGAAGCGGTGAAGGACCTACTAGACCAGGATGTCTATATCGATCTTGTCATCCCGCGTGGAGGAAACGATTTGGTCAGGTATATTAAAGATAACACCAAGATTCCTGTGATGGGTCATGCGGACGGACTTTGTTCTACGTATGTACATGAGGATGCGGATGTTAAAGTTGCGGCCGACGTTGTCGTCGATGGGAAGACGGATTATCCGGCTGCGTGTAATGCTACCGAGACATTGATCGTGCATAAGGATGTTCTGGGGAGTCACTTGCCAGCAATTGCGAGTGCATTGCAGCAGAAGGGCGTCGGTATCCGTTGCGACGAACGAAGTCTGGAGGCATTGAAAGCGGCTTCTGAAGCTGATTTCCCTACATACGCGAAATCGATCCTTCAACCCGCCACCGAACAAGATTTTAATACCGAATTCCTGGACTTGATTATCGCTGTCAAGACTGTGGATTCGCTACAAGAAGCGGTAGAGCACATCAACTCTCATTCATCATCACATACGGATGCGATCGTTACCGCTAGCAAGGAATCCGCAGATCTGTTCTGCAGGATGGTGGATAGCGCGGGCGTTTATGTCAATGCCTCCACAAGGTTTGCAGATGGATATAGATATGGCTTTGGAACTGAGGTGGGGATTAGTACCAACAAAGTCCATGCGAGAGGACCAGTGGGATTGGAAGGGTTGATGATCTACAAGTATGTTATTAGAGGGGAAGGACATACTGTGGGTATGTACGGAGGGGAAAATGGGAGGAAGTATTTGCATGAGAAGATCGACTTCTAGAGGGCCTGTGGGTCGAAGGTTTTATGGAACGGATTGTAGATAGTTGGAGTAGTTACTGCACATATTGTGTCATATCATGCTGTTCATTGACATTGAATGCGAACCCGTTAATGAGGTCCTAGACGTCCTCGAGTTAAAGCCTGTGCTAGAGAGGATTATGTAATCGGTTTTGCTGATGTCGCAAGGCTGTGTTATTTTGTAGTAACGACGCGGTTTAGTCCGCCAGCTACAATGCCTCCACTTGGTCGAGATCATGGTCGAACGGGATTGCTACGATTTCATCAAGAAGAGTTCCAGTACAAATTCGTTAAAAATCTACGCTATTCACCGCTTCACTATCTCCAAATCCGGGTCGGACACAAAACTAGCCGTCTGCTAGATCTACCCATCCATTTGTCACCGCTGCATGTTGAGCATAGCTGCTAGCTCCCCTGGCCTCTCCCGTATCTCATAACGTGAAGCTCAGGCGAGTTGTACTCAATTTTGTTTCTTCTGTGGAAGGAAGAATAGCTATCGAGATATTGAGTTCGAAATTAAAGCATCGATGCCCTGTCGTGTTTCATATTCGTCACTTCGCTAGCTATTTCCGACACATTCAGTCCTATCAACATGCGCGCCCGTGACACGAACGATACTACAGTGTGCCTTCGGCACTCTGCTATGGTTATGGCAGCACCAGTACTCAGACTCGCTGATCGAAATCCTTAGCCCAGCGATGTCTTCCAACGGCACAGTCTCTTGTAACACCATCCCGGGGGCCCCTCTACACTTTTCGCAATTTTGAAAGACTATGTTTTTCCGGTCCCGAAAGCAATGATCCTAGATCTAGCCATAGCACCGATCGATAGTTGCACAACATTACGAATACATTATATACTGAAACAGCATGCCATTTGGGCTATTGGATGGATTGTTCCAATCTCGGGTCTTGGCATTATCGCAGAAGCTATAGAATCTAAGGGATCTACGGATGGGGAAAGCTTGTTTGTAAAAAATTTTAATATTCGCGATTAGTTAGAAATAATGAGAAGAGTTAGAATGAAACTAATATACATTTGAAAGGAAGGGATGTTAGGTAAAGATCGCTGGGCTGTACGGGCACCATATGCGTTTGCCGACGCTGGGGTGATTGGTGATACTTAGGTATTTCAATAGGTCTCGATACCTGCTGCTTGCAATAAAAGATGTAAGAACGGAACGAGGAAGAGAAAAGGAAAAAGAAAAGAAAGAAAATCCCTCGCAGATGAAGCCTTCAGAAATGAACTCCGTGAATAAAATATCCTACCCGCTGAAAGTCTTGAAATACAGTTTTTTTCCCCACAACGCCAAAGCTAAGCATGCATGTTGTTGAGAATAAGAGCGGAACACTTGCTTGTCTTTTTTTGTTTTTGTTTAGAATTTTTAACTTTTTTTGCCATTTATCTTTTTTTTTTTTTTTTTTTTCCAAGCTTGCATCACACCCAGTTATTCCTCCTTGAGGAAGCTCTGGGGTACCGATGTTCCGAGGATCTGCTGCTGCTGCTGCGTAGGTCTGTGTTTCGTGTCTGTGTTGTCAAAGTGATATTCGATGTCGCAGCCTCGGTTCGAAGGCTCCACTCATCGCTCGAGTACGCCTCTGATGTTGTGGAGATGGATTCGGTTGGATTTGATGCCTCAAGACTTTCGAGGTACTTCAAATCACGGTCAATTTCGCTGATGTATTTCTCTTCTATTTCAAATACGTTAGTATACTTACATAAGAACTGCACTATATTTTCGAAATTTAATAACTTACCCTCACGTGAATAAAACTGTGCATACTCCCCACTAGCACCCTCGATATCTCTAGTAAACATCGAGCTTCCATAAATATGCGGGTGCATGGTTCTTCTGTTTGACGAGACATGCTGGAGGACATTGTAGATGTCTTCGGCTTGGAAGGCTTGTGCTTCTGTTCGTGTGTTGTAACTGGCTGTTTGGAAGCCGGTGTTATGCTGTGGCTTGCCCATCCTGTCTGGCTGGTTATGGCAAGGATTTGGGGCTGGGATCTTTGGTTTTTCAAAGTTCGTGATAGAGGGTCTGGCCTGGCCTGAAGGATCGATCGACCTGGGATTAGGAATTTCGGTCGGGAACGATTGGGGCGCTAAGTGTAGAATGGGAGTAGGTGATTGGAAATTTAATATTGTTTTAGATCTTGTTATGAAGCTAGCACGATTTGTTTTGTAGATAGGTATATTGTCTATTGCGTATATGTGTGAGGCAAATGCAGGTTCGATGAGATCGATGATGATTGAGAGGAGGAAAAAAAATATCTTGAGATTCACAGACGGTACAGACGATTTTATAATCTACTTCGGAAAGCTTTGTATTGTTCCTGGATCCTCCTTTTCTCACTCCCTCAAATGACGGACGGGGTAAAAATACAATGTGACATTCATAGTCTTGCTATTTTCTGCTAAAGCTATAGTTACTACGGATCCAATGCATAGTCTTGCTAAACTTAAGGCCGCTGGCTCACAACGATGATGGAGCACGATACTTTTGTCTCTTTGCTATCTCCACTATAAAAAGACGCCTCGAGCATGTGCTAGGCAGAAGATAAAATAGCAACTTTGTGTCTCTCTGTGTTATAATTAATCTAGGAAAAAACGGGGGAATATCAAGATCGAGGCGAGCAGTTGGTCAGTAATAATAACCCGTCACTAACCTGCGTGTATTATTAACTCGCCGAAACGGTTACTCCACAAGCCAAGATTGTGAGTTAAAACGGCAATGTATGGTCCCGGCGGGCCGGCGAGACAAGACTAAAGAGAACGAAAATAATGCGGCGAAAAATAGGTCGGCCTTCCAAATATAATTTTTGGGTACGTTGCGGTGGGGTTTTGCGATTTTTGGGGGGGTGCCCTATGCAGATGGGGCTAGCGGCCAGCGCGGTGACGACGGAGGCAAGCTGGCCCATGGCCTATGCGATGCTATTCAGGGCCTCACATCGTCGAAACGAGGACAAAAGGTCTCAGGTCTGCAGGGGAGAGAAAGCTTGAGAAAACCGGAAAGATCGAACGGGAGGGAAAAAAAAAAAAAGGAGCTTAAAAGACGTCGCAAAACTATAGCTTACTATGTATGCTATACTCCGTACAAGGGGTATAGTCAAACCTGGGTTCGGAGGCCAGGAATAAGTAAGAGAAGAGTCCGCCCCAATTCCGAAATTTTGAGTAAAGGCCCTTTTGCGGGCCTTTGTAAAACTGCCTTGAAGCCAGCAGCGACTGCCTGTTTATTAGCAGCTGCGATGCCAAGGTGGAGCCGTTTGATTCGCTAGCCAGGCTAGCAGAACTAGCGATGGCCACGGAAGGGGCGGGGCGGGGCAGGGCTGAATGGATTTAATCTTTTGTCATGTCGCTGCTGCACATGGGCCTCATTGATGCATTCTCGAGTGTTTAAAATGGCTGTTGGTGACGACGACTTCTCTCTTTCGAAGACAGAGAACTATCAGGTTTGAAATGAACAGTGAACACCGCCACGCTATCGTGTTGACCGTGCGAAATGTGAAGTTGGCGTTCCAAGTTTCGCAAATTCATATGATCATGCATCGCGAAGCTATGAAATCCGGTGAAAGTTATATCAAGAGCGACTTGGCTTGCTCGATAGGAATGATATCGACTGATACGCCGGAAACATTACGTCCTCGTATATACTAGCCCCAGCTCTAGGTAGAAGTCCTGGCTAGTCCATCCACAATCGATTCGGAACCAATTAGAATCAGAAGAGGCGACGACGACACAACTGTTTGGGAGCAACCGTTCCACGACCCGCGCGAGGCTCCCAAGTTTGCAAGGGCCGCAGTTGTTAGTTAGAGTCACAGTCAGCTTCAAATTCCTTTCCTCTCGTCCCGAAGGTTGGCCTTGAGACTTCTTCCGCTTTGAAATCTCACCGTGACTACCTAGAACCACCGTCAAACTACCGTATACGTATCCCGCAACCTTTTGAAGCCTGTAAGTCGAAGAGGGAATACGATAGCATCGGTTCTTTGCAGCGCTATAGTATAACCCCAAAACGACTCTCTTTTCCGTGGCGTCACCTTTGCCTTGCTTCCGTCAGGTCCCAGACGCCCTTTTCTGCCCACCGCGGCTCTAACAGGTGGTGGGCAAACCCCTCAGCACTTCTGGGCCCGCTTTGCCTTTTACCCGATCGAGGTTAGTGGATATCGCACTTGCAACGACAAGACCCGCGACGATTCCGATTTTTATATTCGAATATGCTAACGTGATTGCTACAGGAGACGTGCACAGCTCTATTTCTCTAGGCTATACCGGGATTCAGAGCTCTGATTCGTCATCCCCTGCCAAAGAGGCCAAAGATATCCAAGGCTTCAGCCAGGCCAGCCATATCAAAAAGCGTAGTCGGGACTTTGTCTCATGCACCTTTTTGATCGATCGACTGGCTCAACTTTCACGAGTCTTCAATCTCGAACGACAGCCAACTTGAACCCGTGGGATTGATTCCACCAACAGGTGCTGGATTCGTGATTTATCATCCCTAACGGGGTAAAGACATTAAACCAGGCTGGGATGTTGATAACCCTGCATACGCTTTCGCCTCCACAATTGCGATAGATCAATCTTAAGCCGCCAGCTCATTTTAGAGACACACTCTAATCTAGAAATCGACTTTTCGACCACCACCACGACAGCTTGCAGCGTAAATCGCCGCAGCTACTACAAACTAATAACGTTTTCATGGCCGACCCTACTACCTTTTCGGGCTCGTCCGAGCCTCATGGTGGTACCTCTTCATCTTCACTTTTCCCTATAATGCCCGCTCCACCCCCGCCAGGGCAAGGTCTTGCATCCCAGCATGCTCATTCGCTATTCCAAAAGGATATCTTCCTCGACTGGCATTCTAAATTTGCATTCTCGCGACCAATAAGATTAGGCTCCAAGGAAGTCCTTCCAACCATTCGACTACCCGCGCTAGCCGGGCAATCGAAAGGTACCCCTACCGCGGCTGTGTCGCAAGAGCGACAAAGCCTGGTGGATAATAATAAAGAAGAACCCTCGGGATCAACTAGTATATCACTACCTTTCCTCCTGGGACAAGACGAAAGACTAGGACAACAGCCCCAAGGTCCGATTATGGAGACTCCACATCCAGAAATGTATCAGCCGCATTACGGCCTCATCGATTTGGGTAGGGCACTATACTCTCCGACCCCAGAGCCTCAACGGTCGGAAAGTATATTGAATATGCCCCGGTTACCTGAACGGAGGGCTGCTCCTATATCTTCTTCTTCCATTACCACATCGAAACCGTTATCTGCATCGGCTGCTCCTGAGGCTGAAGCAGATATACAACTACTTGACGCGGATGCACAGGGTGAGAGTTTGGTCATCTATGGTAATCCTAACCTTCAACAAGCAATACTATCGGGCGAGATGGATGCCCACGCTATGATCGATCAAGCTCGCCACGAGGAAGAGAATGGACTTCACATCTTAGGCCCCTTGGTTACTAAGGCAGTCTTGCAAGGTAGCTATGATGTGGTCGTCCAGCTTATTCAACGGAACATGGAGTGTATCGACGTAGCGATGCAGGTGGCGGAAGAGAATGGGAAGTTCGCGTTGGTAAAGTACTTGGGTATGTGGAAGGAGCATCATCGGAGGTATGGGAACCAAATGGCTGGAAGGCCTACACCATCACCCGGCCCTTCGAGCTCGAATGTACCCAGGATTCCAAGGCGGCCAAAGAAGGTAGATGATCATGAAGACGATGATAGCTATCCACCATGGCCAGGGAAGAGCGCTGGAAGAAGTCTGAAGCCATCTGATCAGAGAGGACCGAGAGGACCCAGTCCTGGAAGCCGCAGCAGGCCTAGAGACGAAGACCTTGCAGTAAGCGAGGATGACGTCGAAGAGACATGGAAGCTGCGAGCCATATACCTCCTCATGTTGATGATTTTCCTCTCCGAGACTACATCGACGGAGGGGACTGGTTGGGATAGTGTCTCCACGGCCTCTACCCTTGGATCCAGTTCACGCCAAAGCTCTCAGGCACCTGTTGATGGCGGCGAACACCATGGGCACTCTGGCGGAGGGGGTCGGCTCACCCTCCCTCCAGGCGGTGGGAGGCGTATGGGATCAGATGGACATAAGAAGAAGAGAAAGGACGATGACGACTCCGAGGAGAGCGAAGGAAGCAGACGACCAAATAACAGACCACGGCGGCCTAGTAACCTCAAATCTTTGGGGAAAAGATACGCTTGTCCGTTTGCGAAGGCCAATCCAGATAACCATGTTACATGTTGGACTATCAACCGCCAGAATTTGGCCGGTGTGAAGTATGTATAACCTTGACGGTCAAAACTCGACGGCGGTAACTAATCGTATTTATTTCAACAGGGAACATTTGAAAAGATTCCATTTCGGTGGTACCTTGCCGTCAGATATCCGAGCTGCGAGGACTTGGGACGATGTCTTCGATTGCATTGCTCCCGATTGGGGAAACAACCCACGACCCAGCCCTTGTGAGTGATTATATCCCTTGTCCTTTTCGAGCGGACATATGCTAAGACTTCTTAGATGTGGATATGCTTGATATATTCCAGCGTTCTGTCAGGCCCGGCCCGGCGAACTCTACCGCTTCATCTGCTATGGAGGGCGTTCAGCAATCCCTCCGCCAAACACTCCCCGGACCTGAGTTCCCGCCGCATCTGCAAGGTCAGCAGCGGTACCCCCAACAGCACATTCTTCCACAAACGCATGTGCAGCAGCCTTCAATAGGTGTAACAAGCCCTGGTCTTATCACTGATACACTCCAGACTGGTCCCGTTCCCGGCCTGAACCCGGGTACCGGGGGACTTTCTCCAGAGGCTATATATAACTCCATATACGGCGGTCCTGCTTTTTTCGGGGAAACATATTTGCAGTCACAGGCGCAACTCGCGGCGGGTATCGGAGCGACTTCGCCAGCTCCAACTAGCGTGGGCACATTCGACGGAATAAACATCCCCCAGAACCCATATACACAACCTATGGGTACTGCGAGCCTAAGCGCCCTGGGTCTCCCTCCGGCAACCCAACCTTTGGGTATAAACACAATCTCAGCCATGGGTATGGGGATGCCGGGCCTATTTGGCGCCCTTGGGCCTCCACATTTCCAGGATCTATCCCCCCAAGATCTGGCAGATGGCTTCGGCGATGCTAGTGACTTCTTTTCACAAGAGTATGATATCGAAACTGGACCCGGGCGTCCGGCTGGGGATGTATTCACCAAGATTATGGATGGCATGGAGTCTCCAGCTCCAGTACTAGACACCGTACCCGAATCCAGCCCCGAGCCCAGCTCCGCCATGACCACAGATACCATGCATGGATTCTATACCTATCAACAACCAAGAGCCAGACAGCAAACCCCAACCTCCTCAATCATCTCCGGATCAACCGGTACCGCCAGTCGTTCTGCATCCATCCCCTCCGGCTACCCCTCCACAACCACAAGCATGGCAGTCCACCAACAACTCCAACAAACCGCAATCCCAAATACCGCTGCTGCAACAGTGGGGACCCCACTAATCTACCACACCCCTCCAAGCAACCCCTCCACTACGCCCGTACACATCTCCCACATGTCTTCCCCACCCAGCACAACCTCCACGAAGGAAAAACGCTACCAACTCCTCATCTCCCGAAAACCCGCTATTCTAGGATCAACGGAACACCCCGGTCACCGTGTGTTCACATTTGATGGGTTCGAGGAGTTTGCGAAGAACTTTGATGCGTTTATGTACCAGGAGTTTACTGATCCAGCATTTGGGTGGGAGTCATGGGAGTTGATGAATGGTGTTACTGGTGCTAGGTTGGAAAGCACAAATGCAGTGATCAGAGACTTGGATTTTACGTTTTTGGTGCATATGAACCATCGGGCGGCGTTGTATCTGGTTGCTAAGGAGGGCTTCTGAGGGATAGATGGGGTTATGATACATGAGTAATGTTTTGTTGCATGTTGGGTACACATTAGTTTTAGAGTTTATCTTTATTATTTTTTACGAACGTTGTTGGTTTAGTTTGTATAGATTAGTATTCCTTTTACCTGTTTCTACTGATATTTGTTTACTTTGTATCATGTTTTGCTTTCTCTTCGATGCACTAATGTCATTTCTATATATACCATATCATTTCCTTGATTTAATGCCAACGGTACAGGTGGATATCTCATTTTACAGTTTCCTCACGGCATTTTTGCAGGCAAAAATGCACCTGAAAATATACATGTTGAAAAAAGATACCAATGCCGATTCACTAAACTTCCCCCCCCGCCTTACAATTAACCCTATCCGAAAACCCGTATCTTGATCTGAATTTAGAAGCAGAGCTGGCATCTACATTTACCGCTATGCCCCGGCCGTGACTTTTGCGTTCACGTATCGCAGCCCAAAAGAACGGCATCTAGTTTACAGAATAAATATTTATCAATCAATCTATCCAAAACCTTTGATGCTCACAGCCACAGCTGCCCGTCAAGCAAGCTCCACAGTAAAGTGCTGCCTAGTATTGCTGTTGTCAATCCCGTCCGTCGACTTCAAAGCCCACAAGCCCTCCTGTCGGGCCAAATACTTCCCACAGTACTTTTTATAAGTCCCCTTCTGATCTGCCGGCATTGCTGTGTTTGTAAAAGCAAATAGGAACCTGTCACCTTGGCTAGCAGGCTTAATGTACCAACTTGGATGGTCGTCATTCCAGCCCATACATGCGCCGTAGCCGCCCCAAGAACATTCCGTCGTGGCCCACCTTGGGTCTTCGGGCTGGGGAGTTATGAGTTCGAAGGAATATGAACCAGACGGGACGATAGATTGAATAGGGAATGTAGCTTTGAGGAACCAGGGATGAGGGCTCTCGGTTTCACCCATATGCATTACGCCAGGAACGCTCACGGGCTTCACCCATCTATTGATGTCGGTTTTGAAGGTAATGTTGATTGTGGGACTATTATCTGAGAGTTTGAGAACCGCTTGAGCGAGTTTGAGAACGGGATAGCCTAGGATTTTTTCGTAGGTTGGTTGTTGCTTTTCGGTGTAGCCCTTGTATTTAGCAATGGCGGCCTCTCCACCAGCGTATTGGACTGCGGGTGAATCCACAGCCATTTGCAGAAGCGACAAGGCCTTTGACTGCGCTACCCAGAAAGGAACGATAAACGCTTGCATTTTGGCATAATAGGATAGGAAGTCAGTAGAACCGTCCATTGACTTGCTTTTGGCTAGTTGCAAGATCGAGCTACTGTCATCGGCGTTTAACAGCGAGTGTATTTCTTCCATGCAGACCGGAAGCTCGTTAACGCAGGTGTGTAGCACGTTTTCGATCTGCTTTTTGACATCCTCCAGTTTCTGTATTTTCTTTTCCCTCGTCCAATCCTTGGGCATGTTCAAGAAATCCTCCAATGCGAAAATAATAGCATCGTACCGGGCGGTGATTTTATTGGCATATGAGCTTAGATGGTCCTTGCGCAGCTCTAGCAGGACATTGTTGAGTTGTTTAGCGACTTGGTCGATGGAGTCTTGGACCCGCTTGACCTGATCCGAGAGAGCTTTGATATCAGCGCGGATTTTTGCGGTATCCGTGTTGGGATCGAGGGCATCGAGGCCTTTCTTCCAGAGCCAACCACCCGCGGCGCCGGGAAGAGCCTTTGCTATTTGTACGACTGCAAATTGTAAAGTGATGCCTAGTACTACTTGAGCCATGTTGGTCTTAATTAAAATTTAATGGAGTAGATTTTAAACGTTTTGTGATTGATTTCTTTCCTTGGATTTGATCGCTGTGAACTCGAATATTTCAGATCTTGCGAGACGCGTTCTTGCCTTGATTTATATTTCGAGAACGCGGACCGAAGCCTATCAAGACAACCTCTCAGCCGTCCGTCCAAAGCCTCGAATACATAAAATTACAGAGCTGATCTCTGGGCGAGTGTGCGGTGGTTCTTGGGAAATCATTTTAGTGTGTTTTCAGCTATTTTGAAGCCCGAAGCGCCGCGACTTCAGCTATCCTGAAGTGTGATTTCAGCTATCCCGAAGTGCGATTTCAGCTATTCTGAAGCCAGCGCTGAGAGTTGCTTAGTCTTTTTTGGATTAGCGAACCTAACCGAGCGAATCTAAAATCTCCAATAATATGGTGTTTCCAATCAGGTGCTGGAGGGTGTCCTTGATCGGAAATGCGCCACCTGGGGAAAAAATGCTTTGGGTCAGTCGTACGTTTGTTAGACTTATATCTTACTCAAATGGAAAGCCACACAACCCTAGAGCTATATTCATTTATTTTCATTTATTTTCATTTATTTTCATTTATTTTCATTTATTTTCATTTATTTTCATTTATTTTCATTTATTTTCATTTATTTTCATTTATTTTCATTTATTTTCATTTATTTTCATTTATTTAATTTTACAAAAGAGAAATCCTACTAGTCGATGACAGTGAGATAATGAATGGTGTCTATCATTTCTCTCTGCTTTCAAAAGGCCCAATTTACAGCGACCCATCCTAGAAATCGAACCATATGGAGCTACAAAGTAAACCAACATGAGCATAAAGACCTTAAAGCAATAACAAAAGCCAAAAAATACCAGACAGAAAAATGGCATAAATCAAAACAGACCCCCCTAAACAAGCCCAATTACAACTCCAAATTTGAGATTAGACCAAGCGGTATCTCTCTCCTTCAAAGCCAAGGTAACCTTACGATCCGGCCCGCCCCTACCCTCCTTCTCCCATTCACCAAACACTTCTCCGGTACGTTGGTAAACAGTAGTCTGGTAGCTTTCTCTTTGCTTTGGCAATTCCATAACGCCGCCTATGCTCTCCAGGATCTTATCACATTCGCCTTCGAAGTAACTGGAGTCATTTATGAAGTCCTTCAACTCTTCTGCTTCCTCAACTTCGTGTACTAGAAGTCGACCTGGGACGACGACGTCTGTGTCTAATGGGAATACAATGGGTTTCCCTTCAAAGATCGTGGTTCGTGTGATTGCTGGAGCTCGCATTTTTGCGAAATCGACACCGGAGATGATTATGAACTTCTCTGGGTCGTACCCGGCGACATGGGATGGAGCAAATATTCGAAAGTAGGCCGTTACATTTCGGCGCTTGTCGTCGTAGAATTCTCTTGATGGAGAATCCCCTTGTAGGAGCTTGTTGAGAGTTTTCTCTTCGTATATGCCTTGGAGGTGCTGTCGTGCGAGCTCTTCGTAGTTGATTTCGGGGAAGGTGGCGACGGAGTCATCGGAGTAGCTTGATTGAGAAGTCGAAGCGGGTTTCCCGACACGGCGGAGGTACATATTGATGCGCTGGGCCGATTCGATTTCATCGTTGATCTTTTTGATAGAGAATTGCCACCAACTGCCGGCGTAGAAAACGGGTTCAGCACATAGTGGGACACTGGCTGTCATGCCGCCGATTCCACGATGGAATTGAAATTCGACGGAGAAACGTATGGGGGGAACGGTCGTGAGGCGGGGATATTCGATGCCTCCTGGGACTGGGAGGCCGTCTTCACCAACCTTCGGAAATAAAATGGGATCCTTTTCGAGCTCGACACGGCGAGGGCGGTAAATGAAACGATCAACATTTGGAACCTCGAAAGTTTGTCCTTCCTTCAGAAGTTCAGGACTGAACGGAAAAGTGAGATTGAGCGTTGCTTGTTCAGAATGTGCATCTTCGACGCATCGGCGGAGACGAGCAGCATAAAAGATAGAATCTGCAAGAATCTCCGGGCGTACCAAAGAATCAGCTCCGAGAAGTCGTTCCTCTCGAACCTGCTTCCAATTGAATGGGCTCATGTTGCAGTACTGCATCATTTGACTGTTGAGGAGTTCGAGAAGAGGGAACTGGTCTTCAATAGTTTCGGTGGTGATATGGTCAGGGAAAATTCGGCTCCGCTCGAACTGGCGGAGGACATCAGTGTCGAGGCCCAAGCGGTCGTAGTAGACGTTACGGGTAAAGATCCAGCGCTCATATTCATGCCCCATGACGACTTGACAGTATCCGAGTTCCTTCTTAACGTCGTGAGCTTGGGAGTCGGTGAGAATGAACCCATCGTAAGTCAGGATTCGGACAACCCAATCGACGGGGAGAGCACGCCAGGCCTTTAACCCAAGATGAGTACCGTAGCGAGCCATGTAATGCTTGACCACGGGAAGGACGTGAGGTTCGACCCAGTCTCCATAGAAGTCATCCATAGCGAAGTCGACGATTTCAGCGAGATTTTCAGCTGAAAGTCGAGACATGAAACGGTCCAAATATGCATGGAACCAGTTGACAAGGCCCCATTGGATGCAAATACCCATGATAGGGATCAGGTTTTTGGCTTCATAGTACTTGTCTCCCATGTTTCCATACATTCGATTGATGATGTGTTCGATGGCATCCATGTCAACGAAGTCGTCGATGCCATCCCAATGGAATGGATCGTCATCTTCGTCTAGTTGATCGAAGACCTCTCTGAACATTGGGGACTGGCAGAGCATGAAGCGGTGGAGGTGGAAGGACTTCCCATTGGTAATGACTAAAGTGACATCAGATCCTACTCCCAGATTGATCCCTTGGTACAGAAGATAGTCCTTGAGGTCTTGTCCCCAGGGCGTCTCTCCAACTGTATATACAAATACGTATTAGTCGATATATAACAATGGATAAGGAGAGGACATACGGGAGTCGGGCTCTCCTCCAAGTTCAAATATCTGACGATTGGTCTTGAACCATGGAGGAATCTTTTCACGACGGGCTTTCTGCTCTGCAGTCATGCCATAGGTGATTGGATCTCGTCGGAAGGGATTCTCAGGCGGTGGTTCTTGAACTACCGGCTTCCTTTCGCGATTCATGAGGACGGGGGCAGACTTGGAACCGATGCGAAGTTTCTCGTTCACGGTTCTGAAGAGGAAAGAAGAGACGCCCTCCTCGTCGTAGTTACAAACTGTAACATCCTCATTGTTGACACGATAATGGCGAAGGCTGTACATGACGCTTGATGGTAGTGATTCTTGCTAGAGGTACTCAATAGTGGTATTGAGGGTTGAATGAGAATGAAAGTCGCTATAGCTATGGTACTGATTTTGGTGGCGATGTCAGTGGCGATGCCAGCGATGTCAGCGATGTCAGCGATGCCAGCGATGCCAGCGATGTCAGTGATGTCGTGATGTCGATGAAGCTGTGACGAGTAGGTCGACTGCTTAGATACGCAGATGCCAATGCGGTGTCTATGTAGTGTGATATTGTAACTGAGGCCAGAGCTGCCGAGGGCGTTGTTGGGGCTCAACTGGAACTGCACGCTCGGCCGGGTTACGGGACTGTCTCTCAGTATCACAACTCACTTCTTATTTTCCCTCGTCGACGTCTTTTCTGTCTATTTAATCTTCTTTCTTCCCTTCTTCCCTCTCTTCTCTTCTTTCTTCTTTCTCTTCTCTCTCTTCTCTCTCTCCTTCTCACCAGGTCCTTACTCAACTGCCCTAAGCAAGAACCACCTCCCGTCCCCACCATCATCACCACCACCACTACTACTATCACCACTATCATCACTATCATCAGTAAGTGCATCCCATCTCCTTTAGTCTTCTTCTGCAATCAATTGCCTTCTTTCACTCTCTTCCTTCGGTTGTTATATATAAACTTGGTTGTTGCACCCCATCTCTCAAAAAAGTCGTTGCTGGAGTTGCACCGAGTCGTGTCTTGATACACAGACTTCAATTCTCGTTCTAAACGTGTACATACTATTGCATATGCTATTGCAGATATCATATATCCAATCAGCTTCGTCTGAAGGCTACTATTACAATCTGATCCGGCTTTTGGCCAATGCATACATCAGAAAGCGGACACTAATACCGGCTTCCATATCTTATATAGCCTCTGTGTGTTTGTTTCCCTACTCGTCTCACAATGGCGAGTAAGTTTCTTCCTGTCTACAAATACTTGAGATTGAATATATTATCTGGATTGAAATTTAAGCTAACAGCTGGAAACTGTAGTGAGGACCAAGTCGTCCACCTCCTCTCCCCCCCGTTGCGGAATCTGTCTCCGCAACAACCACACCGATGCCTCTTGTTACTACAAGGGCGTCACCGACCCCAAGAAAATCCGGAAGCTGCCGGTGTGTCCGAGCTGTGGCAAGGTGGGCCATACAGCTCGTGACTGCTGGCAGCCGAAGGAGAACTGCTCGCGGCGTCCTGGCGGTCTTGTACCGCAGCAGCCGCGTAATTCGGGAAGGGTTGTTCTCCCGTTGCGGCCCAGGACGCCGCAGGCAGCCGTGGTGGCGCCGTCGGGTGGAGGGGGGAGTCCGTTGCTCCCGAACTTGGACAAGGAGCCGAGGACTCTTTCGTCGCTCGGGTCCGAGAGCGGGCCGGCTCGTAAGTACAATCAACCCCTTTGTTCCCTCATTCAAGTCACGCCCTGTACTAATAATTTAAATAGACTCGTTGAGCCTGGCCAATAAAACGCTCTTGGACTTGAGCGACGAAGAGTTCGAGGCGACGAAGTCCAGTTCGCCGGTGCAAGAACTGTCCCTCCGAGCAGGGGCCAGGCCAGGCGGCTGTGGCCCGCCTCAAGACCCCGCGACGTTATTAGTTGACGTCCACGGCTCGTCTGGGGCTGGGCCGCAGCCGCCACGAGCTCTCTCACCTTGTTGTGAGGAGCTCGTTGGCCTGGTCCTCTCGGGGGACAGTTCGCAGGAGATGCGGAAACGCGTCTCCTTTGCACCACTCTCATGTTCCGGGAGGGAAAACCCCGTGATCAAACCCGTCTGCCTGGGCGACGTTAAACCCCTTGAGAGGGAGACAACCCTCGATAACAAAACCGTCGCACCAGGCAGTGACGTTAAAGCGCTGTCTGGTGGGGAGAAGGAAAACTCCTCAAAACAAAAAACCGAAATCGACTTCACGGACGCCTGGACGGCGTCCATCGACTACCAGTATCATATCTCGAATGACTGGGCCGACTTCGAGCAGCTGAAGGAGCTGCACCCCCCGATCGAAGTTCGGATGAGGAATGGGGGGACACTAGTGGCCACGCACGGCGGAGCCTGTTGGTCCTGCTTTCGGGTAGGACCAAATCGGCGGGGATTCCTTCTGAGCGACGCCCTCTATCCCCCAAAGTTCGACGGCAGAGTCATGGCACTCTGGCGTCTTGCAGCTTCCGGATACCAGATAGAGGTTGCGGAAGATCGGTTGGATATCTCCAACGATGGCGTCCTTGGCGCCCAGGCTTTGAGAATGGGTGACCGGTTTGTGTTCACGTCGGAGGAGGAGATGGAGGAGCAGAGGGAGTGGGAGGAGTGGTTGAGGGAGGAGGGGGTGTCGGGGTTCAAGAAGGTGGTGAGGAAGACGAAGGAGGAGAGGGAGAAGGGGAGGGGGCAGCGGGAGAGGAGGAGGGAGATGATGAGGAGGGCGAGGGAGGAGCAGGAGGCGGAGGAGGCTGAAGAAGAAAGGGGGGAGGAGTAGGGGTGGGTGGTGTGGAGGGGCGGAGGGGGTAGATATCATAATTTAATGACGAGCGCAGCCTTCTTTTGTTTCCGACGTCCACTTCCAGCTTCTTCCCCCGCTGTTGTTTATGTTAACTTGTTGCATTTTTTGCGTTGCAGTGATGTTGTCTTTGGCTTTTGTAGTCATACAAAACTGGCCCCGTCGTCTCGCGTGGTGGATCCGCCGCACCCCATGAGACATTGTATTGGCTGTAATACGTCCAGGGAAACTTCTCCCGAACCCCCCACTCTCTGTTACACGGGATATCTCATGGACTGGGCCCGGTTCCGTAGCCTCGACTAGCAGAGAGCTCGAGCCCCCGACCTTACGGTGGTACTGGCGTTCGTGTAGCAGTCTGAGAAGTTGAAGTCAGAGCATGCATGTTTGGTGTAGGCGCATCTCCCACGATATCAAACAGGCCCTCTCCCAAATAGGGACCCTTGTAAACCCTCAACTTGGGTCTCGCCATACACATCAATACCGCCCATTTCATACAACCACTTTCCTTACTACAAAAAGGGCACCGGCGCGATCTAAGAGCTCAAATACACATAAGATGTCATCATCAGACCAGCATTCCTCGAAACGGGTCAAACTCTCGCCCTCGTCGTCCCTCAACCGCGACATCTCCCCGCCTCCACTTCGCCGGCAAGCGGGTACAAGTACTTCAAGAGCTACCACAAGCGCAAGTTCCAAAAGCCCATCTATCGCTCCTTCCAACTGCGTTGTGGACTCTGATCCCACAGACGATGCAAACAAACCCTCAGAAACTATATCAAATCCAACCTTGATAATATCCTCACCCTTCAAACTAACCCAAATCCGCAACCTCCCGGCGAACAAAAACATCGACACGATCACAATATCCGATATCCTCGGATCACCCCTGATCCGTGAAATATGGTCATTCAACTTCATGCACGACCTCGAATGGATGGTCTCCCATTTAGACGAAGACGTATCAAAAGAAATATCCCTAAAGATCATCCACGGTAATTGGAAAAAGGAGGATATGAGCCGAAAGGCACTGGAGGCCGAGAAAGAGAAACTAGTGGATCCTAACAGTTCCGATGGGGGGTATAAAATCGAGTTGATTACGGCGTATATGCCCGATCCGTTTGGGACGCATCATACTAAGATGTTAGTATTGTTTTATCATGATGATACGGCTGAGGTGGTTATACATACGGCGAATATGATACCGTGGGATTGGTCGAATATGACGCAGGCGGTTTGGAGGTCGCCTAGGCTTCCGTTGCTTGAGGATGATGGTTTGGAAAGGAAGGAAGGGGTGGGGTATGCCTTTAAGGAGGCGTTTATGGCATATGTGGGTGCTTATGGGTTTAGGACGAAGGGGCTTGTGGAGCAGATTGTGAAGTATGATTTTAAGGCAGTACGGGCGGTTTTTGTGGGACATGTTCCCGGGGACCATCCGGTCAGTGGGGCTGAGAATAAGCTATTCGGGTGGGGGAAAGTTAAGAGGGTATTGGGTAGAGTCGGAAGAGGCGGCGGCCACGGCGTTAATAAAGCCGGAAGGGTGCTCTATACGGTGAAAGGAGGTGGGGAAATAGCTATGCAGGTATATTATACCAACCTAGTAATTCTAAAAATCACTGCGAAGGACCCCAGATTGACTAAAAATATGATGAATAGTGTTCGTCGGTAGCTACACTAGGAGAAGCATACTTCGACAGCGTCCTCTACCCAACATTCTCAACCTGCAGACCAGGCGGCGGCCAACTAAACGCCTTCGAGGCTCTACAAAAGCCCAGCTCCTCCGCCTCCGCCTCCTCCCGCGCTTCCTCCCGCCCAAATTTCTCTCTCGTCTTCCCCACCGTCGAGAACGTCCGAACCTCAGTCCTAGGCTGGGACGGCGGCTCCTCGATCTTTCTAAAATCCCAAAAGCCAACCGACAAAGCCCAACTCAAATTCCTAAAACCCATGCTCAAAGTCTGGGGCCAACCGCCCATCGGATTATCCACAGGCGTATTAATCGAAGCCGAAAGGGGTAAAGCCACACCCCACATCAAAACTTACAACTTCTTCTCGCCACCCAGGATCGATAGTAAGGATAGCGATACCACGGACGACGAAGACTTGCAGAGTAATAACGTCGCTATGGATTGGGCCATGATCACCTCCGCAAATCTGAGTAAACAAGCCTGGGGTAATCCAACAAAAGGCAGCGGCCACACCGCAACGAGTAAAATACAATCCTACGAAGTCGGTGTGTTAGTACACCCGGGCCTCTGGAAAGGTTTATTAAAAGACGAGTCGGGAGTTATTACCATGTCTGCGGTCGGAGGGAAGGACTGGCTCGCCGGCGACGGTGAAAAAGTTGAAAATTGCGACCTTTCGGAAAGTATGGAGGGGAATTGCGATGCTGTCAGAGTTGGGGTTAGATTAGCGTATGATTATCCTTTGAAAGCTTACGAAGAGGGGGGTGAGCCGTGGTGTAAGGATATGGCGTATTCTAGTAGGGATTGGAAGGGGATTACTTGGCCGCCTAGGTGGGAAGATAGACTTCGGGCAGCTATGGGGGTGTTCCCTGGTCAAGACGAAGATGAAGAGTAAGATGATGTATTATATTTCCTTTTTTGTATTGGTACTTGAGTGAAGTGTCGACATGTCAGTGAGCAAGCCACAAGAGCTCTCGGTTTGAGTCTAAACCAGCAGTCGCAAGATCTCGAAATGTAAATACAATTGTTGTCTCGAGTGCGATTGTGATTATGATAATTGTTAAGCGCAATACCATACTAGTATATTATATCCATATCTCCCAAGCTTAGTGAGCGCAGACGAGAATCCCCTAACAAAAAACAAAAGATTTTTAAATTTTGTGCGGTCCAGGTACAAGACGGCATATCCCGATATGTATATACCACAGCTATATATAGCTGGACCAGGCCGTATATGCAGCGTGGTGGAAGGTTTAACCGAGTAGGGCCAATATTTGATTGGTTCTAACCAATCTTCTTCCCCGGCTCGCATTTCCTCTAAACTTCAGGCCCTCGCTGAAATGCAACAGCCTTAAAGTCCGATATGAGGGGAGCACTTGACGGTCGCCGCGGGTGATAAATTAGTGGCTTCCCCTCGAGGCCTCGCTTTGTCTCCATCCATGGCCATCCCACTAGACCTCATTAAGCAACACGAATTCGAACATCCTGTTCTCTTATATTATACCACATAAGCCTATAGCTATCCTAAAGAGAAATGATTTAATCATTTAAACTTTTAATTCTACCGAATTCAGATTCGGAATATTCAATCCCCGGCAGCTACTTCCTTGAAGTACATGTAATATATACAATTGTTAATCTTTAGCCAACAACACGAAGTTTGCATCAATTACAAGTTCAATATATACGAGTCGACAAAAGATTTAATCGATTTTGCAAAATTTAAAACCGATTAACCCGCGCAAATCTTGTTGCGATTATATATATTAAGGAGGGCCCTCGAGGCCTCCAAATAAAATCAAGTGCGCTCAAGGATACACGGGAACGTAACCAATTATGCCGCCCGCGGTGTTGGACGGCAGAATAGTCAAGGCGTCGAAAGGCAAACGGGGACCGACCAATTGCAAGGCAATTGTAAAGCGCCAAAACTGGCTACAACTTCTCGGAAAATACTCAAATGAGATTCAATACTTTCACTTTCAGAGTGGGTATAATCGGGAGGATGTTTCCGAAATTATGGAAAGAATGTTCAAGATCGGTGCAACGTAAGTTAGGAAATTTTGCTCAGGAGGACTTATAGTTGAAGGTTTAACTAACATGCATACTTATTGATGGTAACGTAAAGTCAGAAAGACTATAGATACTTCCTCGATCAACCAGAGTTTAAGAAGAACCTGAAAGAAGAAGAATGGAACATGCTTGCGCCGTACTATTTTGCATCTTCTGCCCTGGATCTGAAAGTAGCTGTGGAGAAGCAGAACGGCTATATTATTGAGCCGAGCGCCGTACAGAAGGGGGTTTGCAGATTCCCGCGTCCAAAAGAAACTGTTCCAGGTATCTTAATTTTAACTTGAATTTTAATTATTCTGATGTTTAACAGTCGAACTAACCCGAACGGCATGGTATAATATAGGTTCTGGGCCAATCGAGCCTGGAAGGCCGTACGCACTTGGTACTCTAACGGTCTTCAATCCAGACAGTGTGGTACCTTATAAACCTATCCCGAAATCAATAATCAGCAAACTTCCCTGTGGAGTATTGTTCCAGTTCCTCGTAGGGGCTTGCCTCAATACCTCGCGAGAGACGGGTCAGAGTTTTGGCGGTCTATTGAATAGCTCTACATTCCGTTACCTCTGGGAGATCTTATATCACGTCTCAAACAATCGGCTCAGTGGGTCCGAGATCGACCAGATACTTGACGATGCCACCAGGGGCCAGCCGCCATCAGAACAGTTCAAGTCGAGGTTGGTGGAGGAAGACGAGTTGCCTTCCGAGCCTAGTGGTCATGAAGGTTCGGTCATGGCAAGTTCGGGTGTATTTGGCTTGCGAAGGTACTTGAAAGGCATACTTTCGATGGATGCAATGTCGGTGGTGTGTTTTGCCGAAAATTTATTACCTCTTCTGATCCTTCGTCGAGACGAGGACATGATATCACATATTTTCCGAACTCACTCAGCCGACACTCTCACATTGAGGTGGTACACTGGGCTCCTGGAAATTGACACAAAGCGAGCACTAGGGTATTTTTTTAAAACAGATGAAGACCCTGGATATTTCTATCAAAAGTATAGCCGAGAACAATCTGGGCTCGCATATTGTTTATCCGACTGGAAACGAGACCAATATGGGCTGGATTATATGAAATTGGTCAGGCAGATCCTCATTCAAGGGATTGAGAACTACCTGCCAATGGCTCTTACGGCCGAGGAAGCAGCGGCCCTGCTTGGTTATACTCTCTATGATGGAAACATCGCGCTGGACCTTTTGCAAGTGTTATTCCCGCTCACTACCACATTATCAAGTATTGAGGAGCAATACGAAATCTTATACGGAACGTCCGTTCTAGATATAGGAACTAGATTTAACCTAAAGGATCTCTTAGCTTTCGGCTTCCGGCGAAATATTCACATTCTAGCCCTCGAGGCAGTCATTGAAAACAAGTTCGAGAAGGCCTCTTTGCTCCTTCCGTGTACCAAACTAGGCCTGACAGATCGGCAAATACAAGATCTATGTATCGGCGCCTTCTCTTCTAGCTATGGGAATGTTTGGGATATATTGGGAAAGGAAAGGTTAAGCGAGTTACTGGACCGGGCTGAAGAAGAGGCTCGAGACCCGACTTGCAAACGTAACTATTTTCGACTTCAGGATATTTTATCAATATCCTTTCATCTCCTCAACTATGATCTCCTGTCTCTTTGCTTGGACATCATCAAGACCCACCGAAAGTTTCACGGCCGGGAATTGGGATCTATGTTGATGGAGACTATGCACACGGTGGATTTGCACAAATCAGCTCTTCGGATCGATGAAGTTCAGAGATCCGATGGGAGCCCCGAGGCTGGCAGAAACCGGGTTGAAAAAGCACGGCTTTTTCATGAACTGCTTAATGATGAATTTCGGAGGAATGGGGAAAGATACGGCATTTCTTCCTCCATTTCCCTAGAAAAACAGCTCCACTCCGCGATATGGGCACGGGATCATTCCTCAACCCGATATCTTATTGAACTCGGGGCGAAAGTCAACGAACCGAACAGTCTAGGCGAAGTTGCAATAATCACGGCGATAATTAAGGATCGAGACGGCGAGTTCGATCAAACCGACGCCGAGTTAAGAGACGAGGTCGATACATTTGTCCAGTTACTCACGGCAAAAGCAGACGTTGGCCGTCTAGAAGGCTTTCGCATTGAGGTTGATGACGATTTGTGTCAACTGGACCCGGATTTCCTTGAGGCGGCTAGAAATATCGACAAAGCACAGATTACAAAGCTTTGGAGCACTCGGTTCACCCCGGTTTGCGATGCAAATACCCACAGCAACGGGGAAAACTTCGAAACCAATCTTGATGGAAATCCCGAGGATTCAGAGATTTGCGTACAGATGCCCTCAATTGCAACCCACGATACCAAATTATCAATACCGGGGGGGTTTTACCGCACAAAAAGACCTCCCAGCTATTGGGAGATCCGTCCTTATCCTACAACCGGGGAGCTTTTTTCGCAATCAAGACGCCATATTGAGGGGACAGTGCGGGAGGTCTTCCTGCAACAGTCGCCTGATTCGCCCCAAAACCATGCTAAGGATATTCGATTATTTTTGCGGGGCTCAAGATATTGGAGAGCTGAAGATAATTTCATTATTCCGAACACCTTCTTCGGCCGCTCGATTACGCTCCTCCAGTATCTGGTAGCTTTCGGGGATATTCGTCTTCTGGAATATTTCTTCCAGTTGCATCCCCAAGAAGCATCATCTCAGATATCACAGGAATACCTCGATTCCCCTTCGCCTTTACAACTAGCTGCCGCCTTCAATAACCTTGAAGGCGTTATATTTCTGGTCAACAACGGATCCGATCCACGGGAAGCTGTCTGTCGCAAAAGCTGGCCGGTCCACACATATTGCAAATCCTTTGGTACAGGAGGGATTATCAATCTAGGTGGCAAAAATACTGCCTTACACCACGCGGTAGTGCGTGGAAACCTCGAAATGGCCCAGTACCTTGTAGAACATGGAGCGAGCATACATGAGCGGAACCAAGCCCCATCTCAGGATTCTGTTGTGCATTCAAGAAAGCCGGAATATCGCTGGGGCAGGCCAGAGCATGGGGAATTGTCCGCCCTCGAATTGGCCATCGTGCTAGGGCGACGGGACTGTGTAGCTCTATTCCTTATCTCTGACAAGAGCGCCAAAAGCCACGCTCTTCAGGTAGCAAATACGTATCGTCAACGTGATATGATCGCTTTTATCCAAGATACGTGGGGGACAGATGAGCCACCTGTGCCTCGGCCCCAAATCCTTGAAAAAAGCCGCACAGATAGTTGTACAGGTAAGAAAATTTAACTCGAGTATATCCCAGGCCAGGCCTCAATCGATCCGATTGCATGTATATCGTTTAATGCTAACGCCTAGACCAAAATATCAGCTACAGCACGTAGAGGGCCCCGCAAAATTTTACCCCGGGTTTAACTAAATATTAATCAGCCCTTCTCCAACTTAATTCAGTTTTTAGTGTTCAATGCGGCGTTTAAATGGTTTAGGAGGTCTTTTAGGGAGCTACCTTCGGCACGGCGATATTGTGGGATTTTTGCATTGGGAACGAAAATATGCGTTGTCCTGTATACAGACGGATACACAAGTCCTGTGAGATTCTATTTATATAAAAGGAGTTCTTGTAATTGACGATATCAATATTGTTCTATCAAGTTATCAAATATATATAATTCAAGATATTTCCTAGTATTTTTCGGTTCTATAACAGCTTTATATATTTCCCCTCGCAATATAACTGAAAATTTTCCAATTCTAACTGTATGCTCGTACAAGCTCGGCTAGGGAGAGTAGTTTGGGAGTCACTTGCGATGTTTCGGGGCTACGCAACTTAGGGCTCAACGGCAACATGTTCCAATTTTAAAAATCACGAACTCCAGTTTCGAACTCGCTCAATGCTTCTAGATGTCCAGGTCTGATGCGTGCGCGGTCCGCAGTTATATTTATAATTAAAACACTGTTGTGCAACCAAACCCATTCTCGGTGTCCTTGTTTTGCTCAATAAATCCGAGACTTAACCTGCTGACGTACAGGAAAAGATGAGCCCTGATGCTAGGAATATTCAATAAGGTCTTTTAGGCTTGGGGGTATTATTAATTTGTGGGCATCTGAGCCCCAGGCCTAGAAGAGAACAATAACCTGCCAAGGAATCTTATGCCGACGATGTATGCAGACACCTGTATGCCAAGTCTAGGCACCCCTGCAGCTTTGAAGTTCGGAACCCTTTCGCCGACGTCCACGATGGGAGATCCTCTGAGGCTGTGGTATCATACTCTGACCTGTGTCTATGTGCATGCTGTGCACAAAGCAAGGGCTAGAGTTCTGGGGTGGGGAAAAGAGAAAGCTAGCAAACACACCTGCAGTTCATGGTCTATTTTTGAAGAAGTTCGATGGTTTAGAACTTGGCGCCACGGGAAATGAAGGTGCGATAGCAGCAGAAATCTGTATGCTTGAACCGAAAGTGGACCCGCTCGTACTCGTTTGTTCGCTCATCTGCCAGGCTCAAGCGGGTGCTAGCTAACTGGGGTGTATCACAACGGACGAATTCGAATTTATCCCCCACCCCGCTGCAATGCAGCGCACGCCAACGTGCTGTGGTTTTTCGGTCCAACCTCGCTGCACACTTTAAATATCATCAGCCTCCCGCTCCCGGTATTTGAAAAAGGATGCAGCCGCCATTTCTAGACTCTCCCTTCGTCGGTTCTGCTGGCGGGGAGTTTTTTGTTTCATCCTTTTTCTCTGCGTCGTTTTGTAATCATTGCAGATTGATTCGATAGGTTGGGATCGAGCACCTCGACAGGGTCTGAGAACAGTTTGGAGAGGTGGAGAACTCGGAATTCGGATTTTAACAATGCACCCATCGGCAGTTCTGGCGTCGCTGCTATGCCTCGCGACAACACAGTTTGCGGTACCGGTCGAGGCGATAAAGGCGACTAGTTTGAAGCTGCGATCGAGTCCGCATGTCGATTTGAATTACTTGGCGAAGAGGGATTATATCACGACCACGTTTCGGCCAAATGTATGGACCTAATCGACGTTGGGGCTTTCCGCTTGGGCTCGGGAGTTGAGGCTAACTGCGCGCCGTTGAGACGACATAGAACGAAACCGTTTTTGGCTTTTACGTCGATGTCCTTGTCGGTATGGAGCATTTATATGGATTGCGCCTTGGTATATTGCGAGGGAGGAAGGCTGTTAACGATGATATCTCTATGCAGGAACGCCTCCGCAGTTTTTCTCTTTAGCGTTCAGCACCAGCTCGACG
This sequence comes from Arthrobotrys musiformis, assembly GCA_036971715.1. Classification (NCBI taxonomy): domain Eukaryota; kingdom Fungi; phylum Ascomycota; class Orbiliomycetes; order Orbiliales; family Orbiliaceae; genus Arthrobotrys; species Arthrobotrys musiformis. The sequence continues at coordinate 2,164,568 of JAVHJL010000008.1, forward strand.
ACATGGCTCCCGTCGCCCAAGAACTTTACCGTCAAGAGGTTCTGCGACGAAAATGCAACAGGCAACGAATTTTGGTCTTGCTTTTATAACAACTTTTGTAAGTCCAAAAACACTAATAAAATTGGGCTAGGAATTATATCGTGGACGGGCTGCTATGAACAGTAGCTACGAAATAGAATAGTTTGGCTTATTATAAACTATTGTTTTTTTATTTAGATCAGCCTAATCGGTCGTCGACTTATACCCCGAAGCGTGGAGAATTGGACAATAGTTACGGCACTGGATTATTTGTAGGCCGCCCTCTTCCCTTACTCTACTCCAACCAGGGTTATTTCTGGGTACGAGACCAGGCTATTCTGTGGTATCATACTTATGCGCTCTATTACTTCCTTTTATATCTAGGCCAAAGGAACATGGGGCTCGGACGTCTTCAAAATTAACCAGCTCACAATCCCAGAGGTCTCCTTCGGACTGGCTACCAACTTCACAAGCGCCGCCGAACTCGGTTTAGGCGTCGATTTCACCCGTGGTTCTTCTCCCTACCCGTCTCTCCCAGAGATCATGGCCACAGACAATGCGATAAACTTGATACTTTATAGCATCTATATCAATGATATTCGGAGCGATGGTGGAGAAATATTCTTCGGTGCAATCGACGAGGCGAAGTACGAAGGGACGCTCGCGACGTTTGATAGTCGTACCGTAGGGAGGGTGGATATTCAGGGGGTGTATTGGATTGATCCTGATGGGAAGAATACTACGCTTGCGGATTCCCAGGATATAGGATCGCAGAGTGTGGCGGAGATTCAACTGGGGACTCCGTGAGTCTAAACTCCTAACTACTTCTGTAGTTATATTGGGAGATTATCAGGGCGCTAATATGGTATCCTTGATTAAAATAGGTCCTTATGGGTACCCAACAGCGTCTATCGGGGTCTTATCAACGCTATTCCGGCGTTAACATTTTCGACAGCTTACGAGGCCTATACAGTTGACTGCGCCGTAGCAGACGCCGACTTGGGGAGTGTTCAATTTGATCTCGGAGATACGATTATTTCGGTGCCTGCGAGACAAATACTAGTAGAGTACCCTACCGGAAGCGGAGTTTGCATCTTCACTCTCTACCAAAGCTCGAAACCAAGGACAACCAGCCCGGATTTCTTGCTAGGGACGCCATTCTTACGGTATGTCTATGCTGGAAATATCTGGACAATTCATGTTACTAATTGTATGCCTAGGTCTGCATTTACGGTCTTCGACTATACGAACAATCGGACTTCTATCGCGCAATCAGTAGCTAACTCCACTTCTTCAACTCTGCGCGAGGTGCCAGAAGGTGGAATTCTAGCACTGTCACAAAGATCAGGTCCATCAGGAACTCCCACAGATACACCGACAGATACTCCCACAAACGACCCAAACTCCTCGGGAACATCATCCTCCACCCCTTCCGTCTCGGTTGTCCCAGCTGGAAACGGTGGATCCGAAACCCCCATAGCAGCGATAGTGGGCGGTTCGTTAGGTGGTGCGGCGGCTTTAATCATCGCAGGTGTCCTCATTTGGCTTTTCGTCACCAGAAAGAAGAAGGATTCAGAAACAGATATGCCCCTCCCGCCAGCACAAAATTTCCCACCCGCTCCACCACAAACGTTCCCGCCGGCCCAGAATTTCCCGCCAGCGCATCCTGGGGGGCTAGGACCTACGGAGCCACAATTTGCAGGATATAAACCGGCGGAGCCCCAGATGGGCACTGTGCAACATACCTACGGCGTCGCACCTCGGGGCTCGCAGCCGCCGACAAATAGCGTAACATCGCCTCCGACGAGCTATAATGAGAATTGGGGTGGATTCGGCGCAGGGCAACCGACAAATAATGGAAGGCCGCCTAGCACGGTTAGCGGGAATTCGGTGGAGGGTTATTGGCAGGATGGTGCGAATTATGGGGGTAGTCCGGGACAACAGCCCGCTCCGACCGGAGGCCAAAATGCGAATGGCCTCCCGTCTCCGCCGCTTAATGCCACCGGCGTCTATGGAAGTTACGGGTACAGCGGGTATAATCAGTATTAAAGTTGGAATATGCGGTCGGAAATACCCGCAGTTCGATAAAGGGCTTCATTTTACGCCTTAATTAATGTCAATTTTGCCATTCTAGAGATTTTGCTACAGCTCCAGCATTTACACTATTACCTACTTATGCAATGCATTAATTCGCTTTGATGGCTAAATCAATCAATTAATTCCTAGTCAATACAGTCTTAGCTTACTTGATTATCCAACTCTTCTGCGGGTGGTGGTGGCGGGCGTAAGATCACCAGATCCTTATCTTTGAAATCGATCAACTTAAATAACCCCGCCCCTTCCCCGTCCCTTATTAAAGCCAGCTTTCCCACCGGTATAACCTCAATATCTACTTTACCCCACCGATCATTCGGGACACCATCCCCTTCCCACCTCACGTCCAAAATTCTCCTCCTCATCCCCATCGCTTCATTCAAGAAGTGCATCATACCCGTCCCACACCACCCACGCATCTGCGGTCGCACAGAGTATCCCTTCAAGTTAAACGTCAACTTCTCAACCCTCTTCGATTTCACCGCCACCTCGATCGCTTCTTTAAACCCCACTTCTCCCGCACTCCCCATCTGTAACTCCTCCAGCCGTTCACACATCATCAACGCCTTCTTCGCAGCGGGGATATGGTTCCCCAAACTCCACGGCTCCAATAAATTCAACTGCTCGACCATTCTATGTTGTTCCGCTTTCCCCGGCCCCTCTCCACTGCGAATATGTTGATTCCCCGGGAACATTTTCAGTTTTTTGAGGGTGGTGGCGTGTTTGGGGATTACATTCTGCCAGAACTCGTTCATGAAGGCTAACATGTTGCTATGTTCCGCCGCACAGACTTCCTTTGTCGCCGTTCGGCCGCAGCGGTAGGGGACCATGTGGATCGAGAGGGTGGTTAGGGTGTTTGAATACGAGGAGAGGTAGTTTAGTAACACCCTCGAGGCGTTTTGTTCGGAGACGTGGGTGAGGTATACACCGTGTTCGCGGAGGGAGTCCCATATCGAGCGTTTTATAGTAGATTCAGGCCGTAGCTCCGTTCGCGATATTAGGGTTTTTAATTTTGAGAGGAATTTGGGGATTAGGTGCTCCGGGAAGGGATCGTTTATCGTGCCGTATTTTAGGGTTAGTTCTTCGAGGGTGAATGGTGCCTGTTGGATTTCTAGGAAGTCGAAGGCGGTTGTGTCGAGTTCGTATGAGGGTTCGAAGGTTAGTGATTTTAAACGCGGGAGGTAGTTTAGTGTATCCAATGACTTTTGGTCCCATAGTAACAGTGTTAATTTGGTGAGGTTTGTAAATGCTTTGAAAGAAGGGTATGGTTCGTATTGCGGGGAAGGCGGGTCGTAGGGATCCATATCAATCGTAGGATGTAACTCCAAATGCGTCACCGACGCCGCAATCGGAGAGAAATCAATCTCTCTGGACAAATTACAGAACGAAATATTCCACCTCAACGTCCTAAGTTTCTTCATACTACAGATGAAGTTTTGAAGAATCTGCACCCCGATGGGGCTAAAATCGTCATTATCCTGCTGGATCGGTTCCTCGTAGAGAAACTTCACGGCATCTCGTATTTGGTATGCGCTGACGTTTAGGTCTTGAACATTCGAGGTGAGGAATTCTAATCCCTCGAGGGACTTTATGGATTCGATTTTACGGATTAATTGGATTTGTTTCTCCGGTGCGACCCTTTCGGCGAGATTTTGTCCATGGCCCCGGATGTGTTTTAGAGATAATGTGTACTTCTCGAAGAGAAGCGGGGATGCCAGGTCGCTGATTATGTGATTTACAAGTCGCAGCCCTTTGACGCATGAGTAGGGGACCTATATCAATAAAATAAGCATGCGTCGTCGTTATTAGCGTGGTTTTAGTCCAGCTGTGTTGAAAATGTGGTATTTTTTGCCAGCGAATCATGGTGACATGGCCAGCTGCCAGCTACGACATGTGGCCGACGAATACATACCGCTTCGATTATCTGCTGGAGAACCTCGACAGGGAGGTCAAGCAGGAGGCTTTGTCCGCTCTTATCGGAAGCAGTATCCATAGTGGATACAGGAATGTCCACCGCCGACATGGTACGTTGAGATGTCGATGTCAGGAGCGAATGTATTGCATGTAAAGTATGTAGTGCTCCAGACCCAAGCAAGATCCTAAGTTAACCGCTGTGCTGCTGGCGTACGAATCGACCCCCCAAACGAAATTTAAAAATCAATGCGAAGAGATGAAATCGATGCGGACCGCCCAGGATCCGATTATTACCTTAAAAAAAGGATAAAAAAGAAAAGTTATCGGCTAAATGACTTTTATATCTCATTGAAACAAGAGGTAGAACAGGAATACGTAAACAAAAGCGACGATTCGAATTCCTATCATCGAAGGTGACCGCCAACCGGCTAGCGTGGTCTTTCCCTTTCCTTTCGTACCAGTCGATGCGACTGGCCAGCAGCCTTGAGGTCTTATCCTCGCTCAAGGGGCTAAAAAATGACACGCAACGCACCCGACTCGATTTCCCAAGCAAGGATCTCCCCGATCTTGGTGCATGCATGCCAATGCCATGCGAAGAAAAAAAAGGTGCTAAATTGCGTGTGTGTGTGATGCGAATGCAAATGCATGTACAGCACAGCATAACAACCACAAGGCGAGCAAGTCGGTACGTACCGGGTCGAATGGTGTCGGTCCAAGGTATTTAACGAAATGCTTGATGGGGGTATGTACGACAGGCACCAGTCCTTTTCTAGTTAAATCGGAGTTATCAAACGAGTTTCCTTGCTTTGGCAATTGATCAGGTGTACCCGATTTAGTATATCGCAGGTACATGTACCTTCGCAGGACTGTTTGTCGGTGGCAATTTCACAGGAAGAGTTCTTCAATCTATCCGCGCTCGAGCTCTTGTTGTCGTGAGACTTGGAAATCCTTACTTGAGTAATATCAACGGCTAGCTAAGCCTAAAATGTGGATATCAACAATTCTTGCAGCTAGCCTGGGAGTACTACTTACCACATTTGTATACCCTGTGGTACCAGACTTACTGGGAATATCCTTCGATCGTTTAATTGCAAGGATATGTATATGTCCCTTACCTCTGCCACCTGAACACTGCTGACTTTCACAGCTGCAAGCCACGGAAGTGCGCTAAAGCTGTCGTCCCACACGCACGCACGCCACGTATTTGCACAGGGTCCCTCGGAGAAAGATTGGGACAACGAGCTCAAGCTGGAGCTATAGCTAGCTGGAACTCTAAGCTTGGAGCTTGCCTTGGATAGCATAAATAGGGGGTATTTTCTCCTCTATCGATCCCCCTCTATCAAACCTTCAGTCGTCCTGGTGGCTACAGAAAATCAAAGTTCGAAATTAATATCCTCTTTACCCGCACGAGCACTACTATCTACCTTCTTTTAAACCCATACCTCCAACGTCACCTCAAAACCCCTCTACAGACAAAATGGTCTTCCTCTACCTCTTCATGATCATCGGAGGGATCATTAAGGGTGTCATCTTCCTCGTCCGACCGGACTACAACATCGGCGCCCACAATAACCGCATGTAGAGTCACTAAGGCGCTCTCCCAATTCTCTCAAGGCCGGATCTTTGAGAAGATGAACTCGAACTTACGACATTACGACGCTATACATGCTACATTCCTTCCACCGACAATACTATAAAAATAACACAATACCGTCCGATACCTCGATTATGAAAGCTCTGATGCTCCCCCAGCCCAGCAATATCGATGGGGGGCTCATTGAAATAGAAGAGCTTGTTGGCGGGCCGCAAAGGCTAATACCACGGGACGAAACCTATAAATGGCACTACGAACCGCTGAGCGGGGCTAGTCCACCATACCAAACAAATACACAACCAGGGGCGTTTTTATTTCTTTCTTATAGGCAGGAGTATAGATTACTACATGGAGTCATTGTTATTACATAGAGGAACGAAGTTATGATTTTTTATTTATTTTTATTTTATTTTTTGGAAGTGGGGTTGGCGGGGTTGGATAGAATTTCGATTTGATGTTTGTTAATGCACTATCGTGTAATTAAATACAAGACGTCGTCCATTCCACATCACCTTCCTTCCATTCCTTCCTACTTAACAAAAGCGTAGACAGGCCCATTCGTTGACAGAGTAGAAGAAACCTTTGGAGACAGGAGTATGAAGAAAAACACCGAGCGTAGTTCAGAGGAGAAAGAAGTTGTGGGACTTTATCGAGGAAGATCAAGAACCCCACAAGCTTGACCCCTTACTACAGAAAAAAGTGGAAAAAATAAAATGGGAAAGAGAATTAGGCCACATGATAACAGGAAAGACACAATCCAAAGTGAGATTAGATCGTAGTGCCAGTCCGGTAATGTGACCACATTCCCGCTTCTCCAAAGCCGCCTTGGGTGATCGGTTCTAAGTGAAGGTAGGTTCTGATGAAATTCTCTATGGCAGGCATTTCATCCTGAAGAGGGACCTCAAGCGCATACTTGACTTTCCCCTCCTCCAGCAGGACCGCAGTCGTAGCGTACATTATATCGATCTCATAACGCTTTGCGATGGGGAGAGCGATCTTCTTACCCGAACCGGTCATGTTTATGACACAGAACAGGATCTTGGGATGGTAAATTGTAGCAAGACGTTCCAAGGTCCCGGCAATGAAGAGGTGGTGCGGATGAGCATCACTCGCGAAGAAGAGAAGGGGAGCGCGGGAGTCACTGTTGATTGTAAGAAGGGAATCAAACTCCTCCATAGTCGCGATATGATGCGCATATGTTGGAGGCTGAGAGCGTGGAGAGCGCTGCCAACATTGGCGGGTTGTGACCGTGGTGTCGGACGATTTGGCCGAGTCGACCGACTTGTTTGACTTGATTGAGGTGTTCGACTTGGCGGGCTTGAACGGCTTGACAGAGTCGGTCGACTCAATTGGTTCAGACATTTTAGAAGAATTATCTGATCTAGAGGTTCCACAGAAGGCTTGTCAGGCTGGAGATGCTGGTAGAATCTCTGCAAGCTGTCAGCATATTCCAGAACCCTTACAAGATAATCATGAGGACCAGAGGGGTAGAACAACTTACTTGAGTATCTCTGAGGGTTTTCTAGATACTAATTGGTCAAGTTTGGAAGGATTGTGGATGGAAGCACTGTGAAGAGCTTTGTAGAAGAAGGTGGAGAGATGAAGGGATTGATGATGAAGGTGAGTAAGGAGGGTAGGAATCAAAAGGGAGCTTGTGAGACTTCCTGGGTAGATAATATACTGGTTGTGTTCCTCCCAACGGGGTCTCCGTCTCTACGTTATTGGGGCTCAAGACTAATAGCGCGAGGACAGTAGAACGTTGTAGAGTATCGAGGGCTATAACGTCCGCCAAATTGGCAGCGGGAGTCCTTGAGCTTATTACGTTGACAATACTGTCAGTGGGAGGGAAGCCATGACTTCAGGATTCGCTTTGATAGAGGGAGCGCAAGACCGATCGTTATCTTGCAATATATCCATATGCAGGCTTTATACCTACTTTCTTTCTGTATTGGCCACTTGGTTTTCCTTTAAGGCCTCTGGCATAACGATATCAGACATTCTAGGTTTTTGGTTGTCTCGTACCCAGCCCACCCGGGTTTGTCCCACCTGGGTGGGTTTTTGGGTAGAGCTGCAGAAATTTTGCATATCAATCCCACCAGAAGCCTTGTGGAAACGAAGGTATTACTGGCTGCATGGCTGTAACGTACGTTGTACAGAACAGAGGAACAAACTGCTGTGCGGGGTGAGAGAGACAAACGAAGTGGCTACCGATGTCGACCTCTAGACTAGCTACTGCCACTCGATGTGTGATCGAATTTAGGTCAGCCCCTGCCGATTAGCTAGGAACTTAATTAAGACAAGAGTCAACTGCAATGTAACACAAAGCTAACGTCCCGCGTTATTAAATCTAGTTCCCATTATGACATACGAATTCCACTTGGACGTATCAAAACCCATGTAGTAAATGTCTCGGTGTTTTATATATATGTGCATACCTGTAGTATATATTGGCGGGGAGCTCTGTGCTGAGGTGTTTAATATAATGCTAGTATTTGTTATTTTAGCATTTCTAATTTATAAATTTAGTGATAAGATAACATGCTACCAAAGAAGAGAGAACTCCATGGTCAATGAAACCACAAATGCATTGAAGACGTCGACGGTTGATAATTTGGTATCTTGAGAATGCACATGCAAGAGTGACAAAAAAAAATACATTACTAACGCTTCCTCGTAGTATTCGGGTTCATACGTATATATATTAGTACATCATAGTCGTTAAAAGAAAAATGGAAACAGGCTGTATGTACCACCAACCAAATAACATAAAGACAATCGACTAATCCTCCTCTCCAAACGGATTGGAGAATCTACGCACCTTCCCATCGCAGGAAGAACGTACGAGGTACGGAGTAGCGACACTCGACTTCAAGTAGTAATTATTGTCTTGGTCCCAGATATTGAAAGCTATTCTGGTACCTCCGCCCGAGTTCGCAATGATAACACGAATCGGTAGATAAGTGCCTCCGATGAGTGTCAATACCTCTGGCGTAGTTTGATCATAGCCAGTGTTCCCTGATACGCTGTACCAAGTGGATATACCTTCCGCATTTGCCCGATTCCAACCTGACTTTGCTGTCTCGCCCGTCCAGAAGGCTGCAAAGTTGTCACCGTTTGTGACTGCAATGGTGTATTTGCCGGATTTGGGCACATAGAAATAACCACGCCACATGATGACATGAGTGCGAGAACTGATTTCTGTACTAGGGTCTGGGGGGGAAAACCCGTAGGGGTACCAGGTTCCGAGATCTGTGATATACCAGTCGAATCCGATCGCAGTAGAGACCTTCTGTCCGGTGGGTGAGCGCCACTTGTAAGTTTCAGGGACGAAGCCTGGGTAGCCTCTGCCACCGACGTCAGTCAGGTATGCATTGGTGAAGATGGCGACTTCTACGCCGTCGTTATTACAAGTGGAGTCAGGAGGTCCCGTAGGCGTTGTCGTTTCAGCACCAAAGTCGGCGAATGGTGGGGCTTCTAGCGGTCTATCGCAGGCAAATGCGACGAGATATGGGGACTCAGTGCCATATGATGCAAATTTTTCACCGGATGAGTCCTTGATCTCGAAACCAAAGTACCCGAAGTTTTGAGCGTTACCAAAAAGGATTCTGAATGGGGTGTAGCTACCCTCAGCCAGCTCGATAGTGTAGGTATTCTTGGAATTATCTGCTTCGGCGAGAGTGGACTGGGCGTTGGCGTTTTGGCGAGTCCAGTCGGTGTATGCGAACTGGCCGACCCAGAGCCAAGCACCGTCATTGGTATCGAAGAGTCTGAAAGTGTAGGTGTCGGTCTTAGGCGCGAAGAAATAGCCCCGATGATTAATAACATATTCAGCACCATTTGGGTTGGTTCCGGTGTACGTAGTGACTTTAGCTGTCATACCATAGGGACGGTAGTTCAGCCCGTCCGGATCGGTTTCATGGTATTGGACTCCAATCATGCTTGTTCTGTTCTGACCATAGGGCTGGCTGGTTTTGAAGTACTCAGGGTTGAATGTGTCATAATCTGCAGGGATTTCTGCCCCTAGAGCGATTCTATACGGATTGTCATAGATAGCGACTTCAACGCCGGCATTATTAGCGCAGCCAGTAGTATCTGGAACGTTCGGAGCCACATATGTATATTCGATCTCAAATTCAGTGGTGGTTTTGGTCTCCGACTGGGTTAAAGTTTTAGTAGTCTCGGTGATTGAAGTCTTCGGCAGGGTGTTAGTGCTGGTCACGGTTAAAGTTGTCCATTCGGTTTTGGTTATGACGCCTCCCGACTCCGTTACGGTAGTTGAAGTTGTTACTTCTGCGGAGTTTACTTGTAAAATTGTCGTCGATATAGTAATAGTTGTTGTATCAGTTGGGAATTCGTAAGCTGCGCGGGTTCGGACTGTCGATGTAAACAGGAAGCATGCTGTACAGAATGATATAATACGTTAGATACCTCTTTAGTTCATGCAGGACCTGGAATTCCTATAATCGAAACTTACAGCAGTCGGCGGGAATATAGGCCTGACGTTTGCGGAGTTTTATAAATGTCGAACTGGGCGCTGTATCAACTGTCACAGTGCTGGGGGGGTATCCGGTAACCGTCGATGTTTGTGTCTTTAACACCACCGAGGTCGAGTAACTATACGTGCATAGGCACCGCACTGTTAACAAGTCGCACTTCATGGTATATTGTATCGAAAGCCCGTATTACGGTCTATCATTTGTGATTGAAGGCTTGGACTTACGAGGTTACAGTGGTCTCATATGTGCTGACGTCAGTGGTAACTGTTGTATATGCTGTCGCAGGGACGGTAGTTGTCGTAGTTGGTACCGTTGTTAGAGTTGATGCGTCAAGTTGTTCGACAATGGTACTGATAGAAGTATATGTAGTATCTATTGTCTCGTAGAACGTCGCTGTTTCTGTTCTTGTGAGGTTGTATTTTGTCGTGGTCACCGTCGATGTATAACATGTCGACGTACTGATTCCATTTTGTGCTAAGATTATAGATTAATATACCGATACATCAAAAGATAGATGGGAACCGATTGGTTACGCATAATACTTACTAAAATACGAAGAACAGCTCGATCTCGAAGCAGCATCCTCTCTAACAGTCGGACAGCTCGTTGCTGTAGCCCCACAATCCTGCCCAAAAGCAACATCCGCAAGAGCGGTTACCAGGAAGGCGACGGCGGCCGAGAACCGCATCTTCAAGAATCCTTCTCTTCCAATATAATCCTCAAATTCGACAGGTCGGATGTCAAGATCGATTGAGGAATGGCAATCCCGCTAGCTGCACTGCACCCAATGCCGCTGTCAAAAAAATAACAGGGCAAACAGAGACAATTGCACGCACGATTGTGATAACAGGTGGGAATACCCATCTTATAAAAGGAAAAAGAAGTATACATTTCCACTAATTGGAGGTGGGTTTTGCTCCTCGTCTGGCCGCGACCCACGACGCTCATTACGATATGGGGCAATGCATGAAGGTCGCCGCGTGCCTGGACGCCTGTGTTCCGTTGAACTACGGACGTTTTTTCCTACGCCATGCTGCGATTAGCTTAGTGGATGGAGATAGTGGAGCTCGAGACCATAGGCTCGTGAATGGCGTCTGTGAGGCGCACCAAAATTGGGATTAAAACACCCTGCTCGGTCGGATTTGTGAAGAATTCTACGTGCACTAGCACTAGAGTCCAGCGTACCAGCTCGCAGAGTAGGAAAATTCCCCCCGCCACTTGGAATAGCAAAGCACAGATCTTCTTTGAAGTTTATGGCGGCTGCAACCGCAATTGACAACTATTACAAGTGTACACTTAGCAGCTGGTCAACTGGAAAGAGGTTGGTGAAGGCGTGTAGTCTATAGCACATACGTACCTATAGTATAGCAAGTGGAAGTGTATATCGCCCGACGGCCAGCTCGCTAAAACCCATGAATCCTTCGATCGGTGGATGCATCTTGTTTTCAGTCGTGGAGCGGTGACTATAAGCGGAAATGATGGATCATCTAACTAATTATTGACACGATCATGATGCCGTACATAGTGGACGCTGTATCAATCGTGAACATGGGTCCACAGCGGGTCGGCTATGGAAATGTCAGAGGCGAATAGAGCGAAGGATGAAATTCGATAAAGAATATTGAGCCTAGGCGCAAATTTAAATAGAACGTGAATCAACGAACATGAATCAATGAAACATTGGCCTTGTTAGGAAGAAAATCGAGAAGACAGACGACCATGACCACAGAATTGCAAGATGTATCCGCCAGGCCACGGAGACATCGGATGTCGGCCTGGGTGGTGCAATATGGTGGTTCTTTTCTTAGTTCCATTCGGCGTCAAGGCACCAACCAAAGGCCGGTGTTGGCCAATGTGTTGAAACACCACATCGCTTCCCAGCGAAAACTGGGACCGGCCCGACTCCACAATTTGCCCACAATTCGGAGATCAGGTGGGTTGCAATTGGATTGGGGCTTTTATGGCTGGCGGCGTCGCAGCTCCGACGACTTTGCATTGATATTGCAGGCCACAAAGCAAATGTGGACTTGGTCGGCAGGAGATTTCGCTGTCCTGGCTGGCTTGGTTCTTTGGTGGACTCATACTTGCATGGCACGGCGGACTACGATAATAATCGTATGGCCTGGGCGATTACTGGTGATTACTATACTTCTGTTGCCTTTAGCGCTGCTAGTATACAGCGTGTTGGCTCTACACAGTAATATCGGCGTCGATCGGGCCTAGGTAGTATCTAGACATCTGTCTACTAACCACCCTATATACTATATAGTAGATAATACTGTCGAATTGATCCATCGCATCGATTCAAGGTTCAAGGCTTCACCGATCTTGCGCACTCGCACCTGCATGTGCAGCGACATGCACCCCTGCCGGCCCCTCTTGATGCGAGCCTGCATTGCCTAGCCTCTCCCAGTCCGGAAGTTATTTCGTGATATTATCGAGCTTGAACCGAAAAGCTCCCAGGGTCAAAAGTAGCGAGCGAATCCCTTCAGGCTAAGCTGAACCACAGCTGAACCAAAGTAAGACCGCCGTTAGTTAATTCACCCCAATCAGCCGCACTTCGGGTCCCTTTTTCTTTTCTCACTTCCCTTTTATCGCACTGCAAAGTTCTTCCTGTTCGTCTCGCGGGGCCAGGCCTTTGATTTTTCCCGCATCCACTCTCCCTTCCCGTCGCGCGACGAAGATTTGGAACCGTCGTCTTTGTCAGATCCATCATGGTATGGCCGATAACGCCAGTCAATGTCATTGTAAGTCATACTGTTCGTTCTATGTAACATCAATCCAACATGAACCGCGTTCCGTTCCCTGAAGCTGTCTGACGGTTGCTTGTTCGGGAAGTTGGGTCAGGCTGCACTGCAGACAGCTGCCCCTTGCTTCCCATTCCTTTCCTTTCTTGTTTGTCGTTCCTTGCCTGCAGACTTTCACATAGCTTCACTAGCTTGAAATCCGAACACTTGGGTCGGGCCGTTGGGTAGCATCAACGTAGCGGCTACGTCTGTAGACGGACGTTCAGGCCCTGCATAAATATACTTGCCAATTGTCTCTCATCTTGTTCTTAGTTTCGCCTTTCACTTAGTTTTTTTTTTTTTTTTTTTTTTTTTTTTTTTTTTTTTTTTTTTTTTTTTTTTCTGTTTCCTAATTCATATTTTTGGCATCTCCTCACCGTATTAACCCTTCCTAGATAGTAGAATGGCTTTTCGTCGGCTTAGCCACCGTCTTTGTCGCGCTGAGAATATACATGCGCAATTATCGAAACAAGCATGAATTCTTCCATTTCACAGCGAGCGACTGGATTATTATCCTAACACTGGTTTGCTTCTACGCCACCGCCGCATGTGATACGGTAATGGTCACATCGGGGTTCAGCGACGAGAGACTGTCGCTGGATCAAACTCTGGAGGACCCATGGAGTGCATACTTGGTGCTGGATAAAAAGAGGCTGCGAGAACTGCTTAAGGTATGTGCATAATTGTGACAACCGCTTTTCCGGCTTCAGGGGTCCTGATACCCACTTCCTGTTGCCACGATTTTCTCGTCTCGACGGGATTTGAATCTCGATATATTCGCCTTCTTCGGGTTAGAGCATCTCGCTTCAACAGGCACATGAGGCACAGCTGCAGGATCGTCGCGATGGAGTTCTGAACATGTCGATTCGCGCTAACTTGCAAAATTCAACCAACAGATGCTCTACGCCTCATCGATGCCATATTATCTGTCATTATGGGGCGTAAAATTCTACCTCGTCGCTCTGTTTTATCAATTGATCCCGCCGGCGACTATGCCGCGCCAGAGGATCGCACTGCACATTATCGCCGCCTTCGTGGTGTCTTCGTGCTTTGTATGGCTGGGCCTTAATATCTTCTGGTGTATGCCCATTCATAGCAATTGGGAGGTCGAGCAACCTCAGGACGCTTGTGTGGCGTATTTTGCCTATGATCCGTATATCATCACGGTTTCGTTGCACGCAGGGACCGAGTTCATGAGTACGGAAACCCATTCGCACCATACTGGAGGTCTTGCATACTGACACGATGTAGTCTTCTCACTGCCCTTCTCATTCCTCCACGTCCTCCGCCGTAACAACAAGAAGCAATTCTACGCAGCATCAGCAATCTTCGCCATCGGCTTCCTTGGCGTGGTAATCACCTTAGGAAGGGTGGCATACGTCTTCACTGCCGGTGCAGGTCCAATAATTGGTATGCAACAAGCATGGGCATCAGTAGAGCAATCAGTCGGAATAATAGTCTGCTGTCTTCCCGCCTTCAAATCGCTCGTTTTACGCAGGAAAAGCATGGGGAGCGGTAGTAGGCTCGTTGGATCGGGAAGTCGACATACGCATGAAAGTAGGAGGAAGAGCGCGCCGGGTGTTCCGATGGATGAGCCTGGGGTCAGACCACTTGAAGGGAGAGGGGGGATTATCGATCCTGATATTTCAATCATGAGGGTAGAAACTTTCGAAAGGGAAGGAAAGGGGAGGAGGGGTAGTTTGACTAGTATGCTTTTGCCCGGGGGGCTATCGAGGATGAATAGCTTGAGCAAGGTTTCGTCTACGGCGACGACAGGTGAGTCGGTGCCGGCGGCAGAGAGGCCGCGACCCCAAAGGAAGGTTACGGGATTAGAAACTATTAGTGATGCTTGACCTTAGCATTTTGCATTTCCGTCGAAGCCCTTTGTTCTTTTTTTTCGGGGCATTTATATTTTTCTCCGTCTTCTAGACGTTTTCTTAAGATCCGATTGTATTATAAGGGTCTGGGGTTCTTTTTGGCGTTTTAGATATCCCTTCTTTGGAGCGCTTACTTTGGAGACATGACCGTTACGAATTATACTGCATAGCTACTTAAGTACTTAATATAATTGAACATTGGTCGATATCGCGAAAAATTGGACATGGGGCTTTCGTAATTAAGCAATTCCTTCATAATAGCTGTGCTACAACAGCACCCACCGAGGCTACAACATCGGGTCGAAACCGGCCTCGAGGCCTCATATTCGGGGGTATACAATGCCAAAACCAGCAATATCGATGGGCACGCGCTTGTAGTATCAGCCAAAACATATCTATGAATTCTGCAAACCAGCCAAGTCGCTACTAGTACTACAATCACAAATAAGAAATATATCTTAAAAGAAATTTTTATATATAATAGCCACCCACCGCCAGCACTATCCAACCACGGTACTCAACCCCAAATTATAAAAAAACTGTAAAAGCATAATATAATATCAGCGGCTATTAAGATCCCCTTCCGTCGACATACATATCGACACCTTTTCCCTTTGTGCTGCAATAGCGCATGAACTTTAATATTGCCCGCTCGGACGGGGCTTAAAACCTGCCCCGCGCCATCAATGGTCTGTCCTCTAAATTGGTTCCTTCTTTATGTTTTCCTCTAGTTTTCCTTTTTCCGTTTTTTTTTTTTTTTTGAATCCTTCGGTTAGGGGTGAGTGTAGTGTCATGATCTTGGGATTGCATGTAGACTGTGCGTATATGGACAGGTATTGTTTCAATCTCGCGATACCCACCAGCCCCCCTGTATATCCCTTCTTTACATATAAATCATCTACGGATATCAATATATTTTAATGAACAGTCCCTTGGGTATTGTCGCCTGAAAACGATTACGTAGACTATGCAAGCCAAGTGCCCTTCAAGATGAACAGCTAATCCCCGTACTCCACAATACAAGCAATACGAAACGTCAATGAAAAGTTTAATTCTCCTGACCTAGATACACACTTAAGCACAAATGCCTGATGAAATGAGATGAAAATTCTACGAGAGAGACTTTCGATGATAAATATCTCCGCTACCCGATATAAATTTCAGCCGAAAGCGTTTTTTTAAGCCTATATATAGATAGAGCAGAGGGTACTTCCGGATGTACGCACCGTTCTATCCAAGTCGATGTATAAAAACCAGCTGTAGAGAGACCTTACTTGCTCATCCTCACAAATCTGGATTCAGGATAATTGACCCCTGGCGTGAAAAAAACATGAGACGGACAAAATAAATCCCCCACTCATATATCGATTATTTTCCACAAATCGTCTCCAAAAAAAAATCCCTTGCAGATAGATGGGAGATCTGGGGAAGCAAGTCGTACCGTGGATAATTTACCCCCCTTGCCTTCGCCCGAGCTTTGAGGCGAACGAACGGGTCGGGATGTCGCGCCGCATGTCCAGTGCCAAGGCTAGCCGAGATTTTAGCGAACCCAATGGATCCCCCTGCCCTATCATTTTAAAACACTGGCAACGCAAAACTCTGTTTTTTTCAGCGCTGGCATTTTCCGTAGAGAAATTGAAAACCCGATATGGGGGCCGGGGGGTGATCCATGGTCCCGTTGTTTCGCTTCAGATAGAGATGCGGGTTTTCGATTAAAGTTCTTTGATGCTGGGCTGTGCACGAGGAAACTGGGGGGTTTGTAATATTATTCGCTAGAAAAACCTCGCATGGACCATGCGTATGTACTAGAACCCGCGGTCGGACAATTTATGTCAAAGGTTATTTTTTGCTCGGTGGAGAAGAAGATGATACACACCATGGTTATCTGTTTTATTTCCCCGCCTTAGCTTGAACTTGTCCAATGCTTTTTCTTGGAAGACCCGCGTTCGCGTTCTCTTACCTGTGGATTCGTCGGGCATTATATGGGTCCCCTTTCCGAATGGATGGGTCTTGGTATAGACCCCCCCTGATGACAGATGCTTTTGCTGACGGTGAAATAAAACACCGAGGTTAAATAGGAAAATATCGTGAATATCATAGCTCAGATCGCTTCAGATCTTATGGGTGGAAAAGTATAAAGCTTCGATGAATCTCTGTTGAATCACGCAATTCATTTTTATCAACCAAGCTATTCGATTACCTTGTCTATAGATAGATATCTAGATAGATCTGTATAGAACACATAACTCTACTACCAAAAAAATGCAAAAGCTCCTCCTCCTCGCGGCGCTTGCGCCTCTCATCCAGGCCTGCTCAAATCCCGACACCAACTCCTGCGCCAGCTTCATAAAATCCCAATCCGCAACCGCATCAGCCTACTGCGCAACCTTCACAAAATCCACCGTCACCGCGACGACAGGTCTCCCATCATGGGCTACCAACTGTGAGAACAAGCCCAGCGCGATCTCGAAGGAGTGTTCGTGTTACTACACCGGTGCTTCCAGCCCCACCACTACCACGACTTTGAAGACTACGACTAAGGCGACTACTACCACTACGGCTGGTAGCGGGACTGCGCCGACGGGGTTGACGAAGAGCTTGCCGGCGAGTCAGGGGTCTGTAGCTACTAATGCCCCGATCTTGGTTTCTTCGTTCTTCGATGGTGGGATGAAGAAGTATGATCGTAGTCGTAAGTATCTCGCCACTGTTTAATACATATATAAACTATATCAATTACTAAGTGGCTGGGGGAATATAGCAAAGGTCTGCGCCGAACAAGATGAGACTGGAGAAAGCGAGGCGATGTTCATTTTGGAAGCTGGAGCTACCCTTCAGAATGTTATTATCGGACCCAATCAGGCTGAGGGTGTTCACTGCAGAGGTACTTGGTATGTATACCGCTCTACTCGAGTTCTGAACCTTTGTAGGGGATGTTAACGGGGAATTTAGCACTTTGAATAACGTCTGGTGGGAGGATGTTTGCGAGGATGCTATCACGTAAGTTCCATCCTCCTTCTTTGCGCATCGACAATTGAGTGTCTAACAGCAATCACAGAATCAAACAATCCTCCGGAACCTCCTACATCAACGGCGGCGGTGCCTTCCACGCATCCGATAAGATTGTTCAGGTTAGTCTATCTCTCCCCCCTCTAATACGGAAACCCCACGCTAAGTCTTAAAAATGGTAGTTCAACGGCCGCGGCACAATCTCAATCAAAAACTTCTACGCAAACGACTACGGCAAAATCGTCCGCTCCTGCGGAAACTGCAGCGGCAATGGCGGACCCCGTAACATCATCATCGACAATGTCGTCGCCGTCTCCGGTGGTGTCTTGTGCGGTATCAATACCAACTACGGCGATACCTGCAAGATTTCCAATTCTTGCCAGAACTCTGGGAAGTACTGCGATAGGTATACTGGTAATTCCAGTGGTGCTGAGCCCACCAAGATTGGAAGCGGGCCGGACGGGACTTATTGTACTACTTCGAATGTTAGCACTAGTTGCTAAAGACCCGGAGTATTTGATGGGAACCTGGGGGAGGATCAGGGCTGCTGGGGCGGCCATGTGAATATTTAGAGTTTTTCGTGTGATTGTATATATCATTTGCGTTTAAAAATTTGTGGAACAGAATTGAGTTTTTCCAGGTTCAGAAATATGCTCAAATTGTGGAACGGCTACTTGTTCTGCAGCTATTCGCTGACGATTCCAGCCGGATATTCTCACACCGCTGCAGTGACGACGCTCCCACGAGAATTCGGAGAGAAATAATGTTTGTATTATGAACAAATGATGTAGAATTGCGTATTCCAGACTCGCTAATAGAAGTACTTTTACGGGCCTATTCGGCCAGATTCGTGACAATATTAGAAGAAAAAACAAAAGATTCTATCAGACAAACGTGGGCCAATGCGATGTTGCCAACTAAACCTTCAAGAGAGTATTGACATACTCCTGTCTGTAGGGGTTTTCGTCGACTTCAGCGCTGCGGTTGAGGGCCGTCCACTTAGGCTGTTGGGGAGGTTAGCTAGAATTCGATCATAATGGTAGTAGGGATTGGCTTACTTCGTCCTTGAACAAGCGCATCGCCTTGATATACTATTGCCATTCGTAGTCAGTACGAGCCTCCGAGGATAGAGAGTGAGATTGATTGAAGTCATACGTTCTTCTCATCGGTGGTGAAGCGATGATAGATACCAGGAGGCAAGACAATGAAGTCTCCGGCCTCCATAGCAACACGAACCCATCGTTCGTCCTCGGCGCCGGGCTTTCCGCTCCTGACGTCGAAATAACCGCTTCCCTCAAGGATATACCTGATCTCTTCATCCTCGTGGAGGTGTTCAGCGAAGAACATCTTGACCTTGGATTCATAGATCTCGCCCATGGCTTCAGGCGAAACGGTGATGACGTCGCGGTTCTTGTAGTTTCGCTCCTTGGCGATGGTATCGACTTGTTCGCCGGATGAATAGAAACCGGAGATGACAGCGAGATCATCGAGGAGAGTGTCCGGGAGAGGATCGGACGACTCGTGGGGGAGGCGTTGGTCGCCGGGGAGGGAGTCGTAGTAGTAGACCTTCATTTTGGATTCGGGTTAACTTGAAGAGTCTCGAAGCCTGGTTTGATG
Organism: Arthrobotrys musiformis; assembly: GCA_036971715.1. Taxonomy (NCBI): domain Eukaryota; kingdom Fungi; phylum Ascomycota; class Orbiliomycetes; order Orbiliales; family Orbiliaceae; genus Arthrobotrys; species Arthrobotrys musiformis. The sequence goes on from JAVHJL010000008.1 coordinate 2,183,970, forward strand.
GGTATTCTGATGCGATTGTAGACGGATCGATTGGTATTCGAGGTTCTAAACCGGTGTGGTTTCGAGCTACATGGAAGCGATGAGGATGAGGATGAGGATGAGGATGAGGGGCGATGGATGGTGGGGCCTTTTATGCGATGCGAGTCAGTGCAGCGGCGTTGACGGAATCGCGCGATTTTCGTTGTGCAAGGTTGATTGCAACATTTGGCCGAGGTGGCTTACGTAAGGCGAAACCGCCGTTTGCTCGTTTGCTGCGACGTCTACGGCCAATCCTTGTGCAACGTGATGTGAATTATTTACATTGCCAGAATAGGAAGTACCATTTCCTGATGTGGAAATGCACCATAGCCGTCTTCTAGTCGACTAGGCTGCTATCAATTGGTGTTTATCAGGATTTTATCGACCTATATTATACACTTCCACAAACAAGGTAAGACGGGTACGGGTTCGCCCAGCTCTAGTATACGAGACACGATACAGGGCCAGCGCCGGCACCGCCCATCCACTATAAAATGAACGAGCAACCCGAATCGCCGACCCGGACCACCATGCTAAGTCTCCCTAATGAGATATTGCTCATGATCTTCGATGAGGTCGCGGAGCCCTCTAGCTGGATTCCGGGTCTGGTGCGACGCTACAATCCCGAAATCCGTATTGATATGGTCTGTTCGTTGCTCTCGGTCGTTTTGACCTGCCGACGCTTCCGGTACCTGGCTCTGCCTTTGCTATGTCGGTATTGTTGCCTCCAGTATTACCGAGAAGACAGCAAAGATTTCTACCAGTGGGTGCCGACTATCCGCAAGTCTACGCTTGAGGACAAATATGCCCTTTTTCAGCGATACGGTCCGATGGTGCAGTAAGCATGAATCCCCACCCATGCTCTTTTAACATTTTATATCCTTAGTTTTATCTGGATCAAGGCTAACCCATCCTTCGATCTATCTTTCTTGTTGATATATATAGAGGTTTCTCCCTTGAGGAAGTTTCGCCGGTGTATAATCACCATCATGTGATCAGAAGCGACTGGCAGGAGACGCCCACGAAATTACCCCCGTTCCTCAACTCCCTTTTTCCGCAGTTTAACAATCTGAAGGAAGCAAGGCTTCATCTAACGGGGCAGGAACGTTCAGTCGCTCAAATAGAAACTTTTGTGGAAGTGGTCTATAATATCCTCACAGAATGCCAATCTCTGAAGTCACTCGGTCTTCGGGTATTCGCTGAAGCAAAGCTTTGCAATGAAGTCAAACGCAAGAAGAAATTTCATCCAAATCCCTATTACTCCAACCCCGCAAACCTTACGAAACTCCGTCTCGACCTCGACGATTTTTGGTGTTACGAGCTGGGTGACTTGGATGGGGACCTGGATGGGGACCTGGATGGGGACCAGTTGGGCTATCCTGTCCTTGAATTATTCTGCGACGTTATTTGGCCATTTGCAAGGACCGTCAATATTTTTGACTTCAGATATTCTGCAGCGGGGTACCATGCTGAACGACGGAGTCGAGAGCTAAACTACCCGAATTATCGGCCTTTGAGGAAGTACGAACTACCGCAGCTCGAGAAAATATCAATAAAGAGCTGCGGAGTTGACATAAGGGTGATCATGGATGGGTTTTTTGCCTACGATGAATCGCGGGTTAAAAGATACATTGCATAAGAAATATTAAGCTGTTTCCGGGACCTCGCACCTGCCAATCAGTTTAAGCCGGCTGGTTTTTACTATATCTCTCTTCAGAACCCCCCTCTATCCGCTTCAACCACAGGTGCACCAAGAAGCTCAATCCGAACCCGTTTACCGGGTTTATCCCCTTCAAGTTCGACTGTGTATTCTCTCGTTTCGTCGCTAGCATGTTCCGGTACACTTTGCCCTCCCACGGGCACATCAGGTCTTTTCCTCCACCTTTTCCGAAGCAAAAATCCAGATCCAAGGATCAATAAACCGCCAAGGGCAGAACCCACAGCTATTCCAATTTTTCTACTGTTTATCTTCGGACTAGAGTCTTGATTTCGAGGCCTTTCCATTGGCGGTGGTCCCGTTCCTACTATCCGGTTCTCCCTGGTCGTGGCGTCGATACTTATCAAGTTTTGGGATGTGCTGTCGGGTACTGAGGTCGCAATGCTCAGTTGACTGTTGTCCAGATTGTAGAGCAAATATGCACTCCTGCATTTGATTAGAATTTTATTTCTTTAGACAATTTATTTTATATATAACTTACCGAAAAAATGATAACCCCAAGACAATGCCAACGCCCTTCATCCCAACTTCTGCAAATTTATCGGGCCCATTATGGACGGCGATGTAACACCTTCCATCACCGAGCTTGTACGTTAGTTGCTCAACTGTGACTTTTATCCTAACCTCTAATTCGCCGTCGGAGAAATCGAATTGTATGGAATGGTTTGTGGAAGGGAACGTCGACTCGCAGAGGGTTATATATTTATTTGTTGATTTCTCGTATGTGTATGATGAGTCTGTTAGTGCCGCGAGGATGGTTGTGTGCAAGGCCGAGTCGTTTATTATGTATATCCCGCTACACGAGTTATAATGTTAAGTTCTGCACTCCCACCCTCATAACCTAGGTAGGTAGTTTTCAAAGAGTCGACATACTCTAACGTGGGATCCAACCCCATCTTCCCAACTTTGATAATCATGTCATTTACATCAACCCTCCCCCCCCCTCTCTCCTTTTCAATCACCAACTCCACCCTTGCCGCCTCGATAACCCCTCCATCGCCCATACGAACCGGCACCATCCCGCCGTAAAACTTTGCAGTATCTACAAGTCCGAAGCTTATGCCCCCAGGGTTTCCGATTGACTTTCGGTTGGGATTTACGTATATCCCGATAACAAAGTCTTCTATCGAGCCTTCACTCCGGACTTGATTGGGGGTGGATACCAGTGTGAAGTTCGGTACCGCCGGCGGGAGCGGGGGGAGGATGCCGAGGCCGAATGTCGGTGGGAATGACGGAGAAGTTGCAAAGATTAATTCCGCTAGGAAGCTGGGGCCGTTTAGTGTTATTGTTGCCGAGCCCAGGGCCCCTGTGATCTGGTTTTTATAGGGTTAATTGACTGTCTTTACCTATGTACCCGTAAACGGGGGTATTGGAATCGGCAAATTGAATATTGGACTCACGTAGCGCCCGCCGCTATAATTGATCGTAAAAGGATCTGAAACGAGGCTCCAGCTCTCAGACCTTGAGGTATTAACTATATCGAAAAACCTTTAGCATTTTCCTTATCCTACTAGCCGTTCGGATGTGCAATATATCGAATCTTACAATACCCACTCCACCTCCCATTCATACAAAAATACATGTTCACAGGATCACTGCAAAACTCCGAAACTGGTTCATCAAGCGTGGGAATCCATGTCAGCGCCGAAAATGACACCGCGAGAGAAACTTTCTGGGGTGGCTCCCCTATGTCGATATTCACAAATAAAGAGCTGGGAGGCACTTCGCCCTCAACGGGAGCTGCTGCTGGAATCTATCATAGAATTAACAGCCCATACTCGCACAATAGTTGGTGGCATGACAACTGTTATTTTTGTTTATAGAGGTAACTTACGAAGGCGAGAGGTTGCACAAAGCCTGGTCGAGGACTTGGTATTGGGACTGTGCTCAAGTCGGCAATAATACTAGGGAGCAGTTGAGGATCTGGCAGGCACCAAAATGTTGGTATCAAGACACTGAGGATCAAAACTCGCCAATGCATATTTATTCGCAGTTTTCTCGGCTGTAACTATTTTAGTAGCTCAGTAGCTATATCGGGGTTGTAATTGTTGAAGCGTCGTGGAACAAAAGCCTGAGCTGAGGGCTAGTGTCGTGGGGCTAATAATTATGTATATATATGCCATCAATGCCTTCCTGGGCTTCGAGAATTCGGCTCCAGATAATGAGCCGTTAAATTCGCCCAAATCAGATATGTGTTACACCATTAAAGGGGGAACTTAGCCTCAGCGTTGATAGACTCGTGATATGCGGATATATTGATATGAATATAGAGAGGCTTATTGTATTGTGTAACCCCCTTGCTAAGATTACGGTGCTATCATGCATAGGTAGCTAGGTTTTAGAAGCACATATATAAGTCTACATGGATCTCGATTTACTCGAACACAACCATCGTATTCATTGTCTTTCTGAAGGTGAATCGAGGCTGGTCTCGTATTCGGACGTTACAAAGGGTTATCTATCGGGGCCGTCTTTAAGTTCTCGGCCGGCTATATAAGATATCGATTGAGGATCCTAGGAGGGTATGGTTGCTACTGCAGACACAGTAGCATCTGGTTTACGAGATAAGTATGGTTAGTGTATAGGTCAATTGTGGCATAGCTATATTGTCCAACCTCCAAATCCTTTGAGATTACAGGAAATTGAAGTTTCTCAAGGCCTTATTCTTGTCATATTCACTCTTACATGGCCGGTCGACCCGGCTAGTCCTCGTAATCCCAACTCAATCTTTGTTGGATTTTGAAATGAGAGATTTTCCCAACGTGAAATTGACTCTGGAGATTGCTCGTAATTGAGTATACAAAACTCTAACATTGCGAGAAAAAATTTAAAACGTGGGTAACATATATCGTGGCATATCACCTTCTAAAACGGGCACGTTACACCACAACCGCCTCACATGTGGAGGAAAGAATGTGGTAGAAAGTTAAAACAGGGGTATTTTGAGGGTCAAAATGGTAACGTGACGCTACAACATATAATTATGTATACATCGACACGCCCTCCGTTTGACTTGTATTAATTTATTTTATATTTTGATAGTTGCATGGGGTTAGCTTTTATAACGGGCAGAATTAACACTGATTATGGCACTTCAGCGTTAGTCTAGGGTCCTCTTTCAACTAGAAGCGGAACGAATAAGTTTTGATCACAGATCTCAAAATATCTCAAGTTGCATTATGAAGATGAAGAGACTACCACCCAATCTCACTAAATACATTCTGGCGTATCATATACCACCTAATTATTATTAACAAGCATACTTTTTTCACTATCAAAATGGTCGTTTAAGCCTCAACTGGAGGCTCATATGGAGCCTCTGCCTGTGGTGTGATTCTAGCCAAGTGTCTTCGGTGACCATCGAACCAGTCGAGGATGGCGGAGTGGAATGTTACACTACCCAAGGGTTAGCGCGTGATTTATTTATGCAAGTTCGGAGGTTCTGAAACTTACCGGTTGTCCCAGACGACGACGGTACCCGGTGCCCACTTGACTCTAGCCTGGAAATCTTGTCCTAGAGCCGTGTGGTCGTATAGAAATTTCAGGAGGTGGTCGGACTCTTCCTTCTTGAAGCCGACGATATAGCGTGTGACTGCAAACCAGTTGTTAATACCATCCAATAAAACCGTGTTGACAAAAGGTGGAAAAGAGACATACACTGTGGGTTCACAAACAAGGCCTTCTCCTTTGTAACAGGATGCTCCCTAACAATTGGGTGCACACTGGTGACTGGCTCTCTCCTCACAATCCCACCGCGGGTTAAGCTAGCAGTAGCTTGCTCATGTGCGGAGTGTACGGCCTTCAAGCCGTGCAATCGCTTTCTGAACTCGGGGCTGAGGCGGTTATAAGCCTCAGCTTGGTTTGCGAAAAGGGTGTCGCCACCAGTTGGTGGACCGTCGAGGAGGTAGAGGAAAGTGGTTCCAGGGGGTTGCTTTTCGTATGTGACGTCTGAGTGCCATGTTAGCGAGTTGGAGTGCTCTCTGAGAAAGTCTTGAGCGGATGTGTCGTCGACGGAGCGGTGGACGAGGTGGACTTCCGGGTCTGGTTCGTATAATGTTAGACTTTATTCGGGATCAACGCGCTTAAAAAGACGAGAGTAAGAGACTTACGTCCGGCTGGGCCACCCGATGTTGGGTGAATGTGGTGACGGCCAAAGTAGCCACCGAAGTCCAGAGCCTGCTGGATTGGGAGGTCTGCGAAGTCCTGGTTTCGGAAGGCTATACAATACGATATTAGCATTTGCAGCCCTGATATTAAGGAATCTTCTCAAATTATTCTTACCTACAACCTTCTTTTGTGCAACAAAGAGGGCGAGTTCGTCCTTGCCAGCGTCGTTTAGCTGACTCAGTTGGATTCCCTCAACTTCAGCTCCGATATTGCTGGTAAGGTCGGTAACCGTGGCACCCTTGAGGAGATTTGGGAATGTTGGGTCTGCATCCTTTCCATGGTCATAATGCTCGAATGGAGTCAAGGGTGCGTATCTGCAATAAAATATTTGGTTAGTAAGTGGTTATATGTTTGTATAGACACATTGATTGTAACTTACTTAACATCTGGATTCCATGTTGGGAGGTAGTTTGGATATTTTGGTGGTGGGGCTGTATCCTTCTGAGCAATCTCTTTCTCGTAGGATCTTGGACCGTTATCATAAGCTTCCTTGTAGACGGTCGGTCCGGATCCTGGGGGCAGGTTCACAAGAACCTTCTCTTGTTCATTCTGGATTGGTGCTGCTGGGGCCATTGTGATAAAAATATAGTAATCACTTCAATTCCAAACAAGTGTACTGCAAGTTGATACTTTTGAAATAGTTCAAAGATAAGATTAGATGGGCAGAGAAGCAGTATTTACGAGAAACCCTCAATCCGGTTTTTTCTTTAGAGCTATTGGAGCATACAAAGTGGATTCTAACAGCGTCATATGCGGGGGAATTTATCCTCCCATTGAAACAGCTAAGGAACGATATCGGCCTATCTGATTACCAAAGAATTATCAGCAGATACCAGATATCGGCGAGCAATATGTCTAAGCAAGACCATAGATGCCGACATATCCGTTCAATTGTGCCGCTTTTTGCCAATTCTGATCGATTTGATCAGTAAATTATATATAACATGACCTTATTCTCGCGGGATAGAACCCCATCTGGCCTAAGTCGAGGAAACAGAAAGTCGACCGGTCATGGATTCCGGTAACAGATATAGAGTTATAAGATTGCCGAGACTCGTTGCCCCGCAAATGAGAGTGTGCACTTACGTACATTGCGTGATTCCAAGATATTCTTTGTCTATCGTGGCTCATGCACTTCGAAAACGTGGTTTGGACCGTTGGAGTCCAGACGTCGAGACGGGGTGAATTCACAAAGTGACAGCTGACAGTTGGTGGAACTTGCAGCGTGCGCTAGTACCTCAGACCCAGGTTCTGTGTAGTTATCGGGTAATATAGGAGTGTGAACTGGAGTAGACTGTGACATGGGCCCGGCCGCTTATCGATAACACTATCATTATCAGGTTCCATCTTGGTAGGAACAGTGGGTTACAATTGGATCGATTAGGTCAACTGTTAACTGCAACTGGAGATGTCCGGTTCCAAAGTGGATATATCGACGCGTTGGAACTGTCGTACTACCACGGCTGCCCAATCAGAGGGCAAGGACAGGGGATCTCACACCATTTCCAAGTATTATTCCTCATTGTACCGCCGGCCAGCCACTTGCTGCAAAAAACTCTTCCAATCGCCGTTCACCGCATTCAAATCCGTCCCTTTGCGCGGCTAAGGGTCTAAAACAGAACTATCGCGACGCAACACAAAAACCCTGTTGGAATTGCCCCACCCTTGATGTCTGGCGCAAAGTCAAAGGCAGATTGCGTGATGACATCCACTTTTTTTGCGAGGGCGCTGGTGGTTTTTGCACCAAAAGGCTTCTGGGATGTTTGTTTCTGATGCCTTGGAAGGCTTATCTAACGCTTATGATACTTGGTAAAAGCCAATTGAATATCGAGACTTTCAATTGCTGGTGGAGTAACTAATAATCAGCGCTTTTTGGGCTATACTAAGTCTAATCGTGCCCAATTGGTACGGGTCCCATTCCGTCGGTTGGTCTAATGCATGGGCACCACGAAGCACCCCCATCGCTCCCGGAACCCTAACTTCAGCTTCAGTTCAAGTTGGATGGCGGTTTAAGTTTACTCCTGATCGAGACGCTTTGACCATGAATTCAGTACGTAAGTTCATGAATTCAACAAAACACATATGAAAACTGATGCGCGATGCATCATGCGATTGGGAATCGAGATTATATCATCTCTACAGCAATGATATACTGAGGAGCTGAGTATTCTCCAGCGCAATTGTTGTTCTCGACCGCTGTGGCGTATGCGCGGGCAACATTGAATGTACGTCTACTCCGAACTGAATCAAACCTTAACATTATGAATACCGATCATTCCTCGGGATTGAAGAATGGCCACCCATAAAATGATATCCAACAAGGTCGAAGAAATGTCGACATCGGATGGCTGAAAGACGAAAAGTGGGGGCACCACGCGTTCTGGAAAAACCTTCACGGAGAACCACCAGGTTTACGGTAACTCGGTCACGGAGAAAGAAAAAAAGACCTGACTCGCCTATTACACTTCGTCCGATTCGCTTCTGGAGACCAATATGCAACCCATGCTCCAGGCCCAGAATCCTGGGAATGCCGCCTGCATCGTGGCAAAATCAAGCTTCCGAGACTACTGGAAATTTTTCACCTGCATGCACAAGAAAAATCTTATCGATATTCTAGGCGATGGCGAGGAAAAAAAGAAAACTAGGCCGAGGGGGGTAATTCCCAGCTTTGAATTCGGCTCTACCGTATATCCGGGTCAACGGTAAGGATGATCATGATGATATCTATAAATTCGGGTCGCCCTTCCTCCAAATAGTGATCCTCGTCGGTGTCGTGCTACCATCTCAACCCAGCTACCTCTCTTCCTCCTCCTCTTTCTCCCCCCCTCCTCTACTCCCTCCATTGGCCGTATAGAAGACTATCTGGTCATCCTCAAGATGACGAAGATTACCCCGGTATCGGAGGACCCTAGTCCCAGTGCCTCGTCGCACAATTCGGCGTCGGACTTGAAGAACCCATCTAAAGTAGACGCCAATGCTATCTCCGATGACAGCTCCTTCTCGGACGAGTCGACGAAGGGAAAGAATGTTACCTTTGCTAGCAAGGGACTTGCCGACGATCTCTACGTTCCTATTGATTCGTACGAGGGAAGGCATAGATATGATCCTACGTATGAGTGGGATCCTAAAGAGGAGAAGAGGCTAGTCCGAAAGGTAGACAGCACCAAATTACTCCCAAATTATGATATCGAATATTGACAATTATCTAGATTGACTGGAAAATTTGTTCGTGGGCATGTCTGATGTTCTTCGCGCTTCAATTGGATCGTGGAAATATCGGACAGGCGTTGTCGGATAATATGCTTGGAGACCTTAAATTGAATACCAATGATTTCGTAAGTCCAAACAGCCCGCGACTTATATTCGAGTACTCGCATGCGCATACGTGAAACATGAACTAACGGGCTATTTTCCTCAGAACACCGGTCAAACGATCTTCTTGGTTTCTTTCTTGTTGGCTGAGTTGCCGTCTCAGCTTATCTCTAAGAAACTTGGTCCCGATAACTGGATTCCAATTCAAATGATCTCTTGGTCTCTTGTCGCCAGTTTTCAGGCATTTCTCTCCGGCAAAGGGTCTTTCTACGCATGCCGAGCTCTCATCGGTATGATTGAGGGTGGTTTCATTGCCGACGTCAGTAAGTAACTAGACTCCGAATAAAAGTCTATACACTACTAGCCTTAGTACTAACAAATATATAGTTCTATATCTTTCCTATTTCTACACTGGAAAGGAACTGCCTATTCGTCTCGCCTTCTTCTGGGTCGCTTACCAGGCGACTCAGATTGTCGCTGCTTTCCTCGCTTTCGGTATCCTCCGCATGCGCGGTATCAACGGCATGGAAGGTTGGCGCTGGCTCTTTGCCCTTGAAGGAACACTCACCGGTATCATCGGCGTGATCTCTTGGTTTTATTTACCGCCGTCGCCGACCCAAACCAAGAGTTGGTTCCGCGGCCAAGACGGCTGGTTCACCGAACATGAAGAGAAGATCATGGTCAACCGTATTCTCCGCGACGATCCCGGAAAGGGCGATATGCACAATCGTCAAGCTCTCAGCCCTAGACTTCTCTGGGAGAGTTTCAAGGATTACGATATGTGGCCAATCTACCTCATGGGTCTCACCTGGCAAATTCCTATGGCTCCTATGACCAGTTATCTTACACTACAACTCCGAGCTGCTGGATTCGGTACCTTCGACACCAATTTGTTGACAATCCCGGCCTATGTTCTGTTCATTATCCAACTCCTCTTCTGGACGTGGTTCTCCGAAAAGGTCAATAAACGAATTATCGTTCCGTTGATAGCGCAGATATGGGCGTTACCGATTGTTATAGCATTGGCTGTATTACCGGGGACAGCGTCCGCATGGGTCAAATTCGCACTCGCAACGTTGTTGGTTGGACATCCTTATCCGCACGCAGTACTGGTCGCATTGACGAGTAGAAACGCGGGAAGTGTGAGAACGCGAACGGTGGCTAGTGCGCTTTATAACATGTTTATCCAGGCGGACGGTATCATTGCCAGCAATGTAAGTTCTAACCCTTGTCACCTTTTTCTGTGCACAGGAACTTTTTACTGATAACTTCTCTAGATTTATCGAGACCACGATAAACCCTTGTATAGAACGGGTAACCGAGTTCTCATTGCTATTGCAGTCTACAATGTCTTCATGATAATTGGCGCTCGGCAGTACTATGTCTGGAGGAACAAGTAAGCTTCCACCCTCCCATACCATTACTGCACCCCCAAAACATCAACTAACAGGAATACTAGTAAACGTGATAAAATCTGGAACGCGATGAGCAAAGACGAGAAGGAGAATTATCTTCGAACGACGACGGATAAGGGTAACAAGCGTTTGGATTTCAGATTCGCATATTAGACTCGGCCTTTTAGATATTTAGCTCCCGGATTCGGAAAAAATGGCGCGCTTTTGTTTGGATTAGTTATATATAATAACTTAGTTACGTCGCGGAATATATTAATCAGGGCGCTTGGTCCGTCGAGAATTCAGAATACGCGTTGCTGTGTGGTAGAATTAATTGTCTTGGCATACGATCCGATACTTCGGAGATAATTCCGAGTCCGCGATTTCAACGTCATGCATGTCGCGAACCGACTTGTATCCGGCAAGGGAGCGTTTAAATTTAGATATAAAATCGAGCCTAGAGCCGGTATCTTTTCTCAACAAAGCAATGTAACCGCCATTGGTCGGCATTATATTTACCTGCTTAGTACTATAGAAGTCCATACCGCCCCCCAATTGACGCCCCCCATTACGATTCCAACCATGTCCTCCCCACTGATAAGAATCATCAACTCGACCTTCCAACGAACCACCAACGGTCCCCATTTTTTTCCAAATTTAAACTTCACATTACAATCGATCAATTCAAAAACTCCCATAATCAAACCGCAGAGATGGTCTATCATCGGACCTTCTAATTCCGGGAAATCTACCTTTTTACAAGTGTTGCAGGGGTCGCATGTTTCCACCCCCATAGCGGGGAGGACGTATCCCGCCCTTACGGAGAAGAAGAAGTACCCGGGATCTGCGATTGCTTTGGTGGATTTTTCGGCTCAGGGGGCGTTTGGGGAGAGTGTGAGGGGGGAGTATATGTCTAGTCGGTACCTATTCCCGATATCCCTGCCTACCAAAAAAAAAAAAAAAAAAAAAAAAAAAAAAGCAGAATTCTAGAATAAAACTTACAAATGGAATAGATATGAATCCCGTCGTGGAGCAACAGATTTAACACTTCGTCAATGGCTGGAAAGAACGGCGTTGCATCTGCCGTTGTATACCGACAACTTCGACTTCGAGGCACATGTTGCTACAAAGGCCGCCGACGTACCATTGGAAGTCGTGACGGAAGGGTTAAAGCTTACAAACTTGTTAGACCAACCGGTTAGTACGTTAAGTAACGGACAAGGAAGGCGGGCAAGGATCGCGCAGGCTTTGTTAAGGGGGGTAGATTTATTATTGTTGGACGAGCCGTTTAGTAAGTCCTATTCTTACAGATTCCAACGGCATAAGCTGACTATGCGAAGTGGGATTGGATCCGTGGTCTATTGAGCGGCTGTCGGGGCTTATAAAGAGGATATCGTCACCGGAGGCGGCGAGTGATTCGAATAAGATTGCGTCTCAGGTTGTGGTTACGCAGAGGCCGCAGGATCATCTTCCCGAGTGGGTTACGCATATTGCTTACTTACGGGACAGTAAAGTGCTTGCTATGGGGGAAAGGGAAGAGGTTGTGGATAAAATTTCTGAGAGAGGAATTAGGATTGGGGATGGAGGGAAAGAGGATGATGGTATTCTTCACAAAGTATATGGTACCGGCAAGAGTATCCCTGGGGAGGCAGAATCCGGCAAGGCGTCCGAGGAAAAACAGAGAGAACCCGTTGTGGAGATGAGTGGCATCAAGATATCTTACCGCGATCGAGACATATTGAAGGACTTCTCGTGGACTATCAAGCGTGGTGACCGCTGGGGCCTCTTTGGACCAAATGGTAAAGCTCACAATCCTAAATTTCAATCAAGAGAGTTGCATGTCTAACGGCGAACATCATAGGCTCCGGCAAAACCACTCTTTTAGCAATAATAACATCTGACCACCCCCTCTCCTACTCTCAGCCGGTCAAACTCTTCGGCCGCTCCCGCCTCCCCGAGAAGGGAACTCCAGGAATCTCAGTCTTCGAACTCCAATCCCTTATCGGCCACTCCTCCCCCGAAATCCACCAATTCTTCCCCCGCCGCCTCTCACTCCGAAAATGCGTCGAATCGTCTTGGTCGGATACATTCATCACAAAACCCCACTTCCCGCCCAACGGCCCCAAACTCGTCGACGATATCTTCAAATTCTTTGAGATATCGCCTGAAGAGCAGAAGAGGGAATTTGGAGAGTGCAGTGTTTCTACGCAGCGGTTAGCGTTACTTATGAGGGCGGTAGTGAAGAAGCCTGATATTGTGATTCTGGATGAAGCGTTCAGTGGGATGGATGAGAAACTGAGAGATCGGTGTATGGAGTGGTTGGAGGGTGGATTAAAGGACAGGCAAGCGCTGATCGTGGTTAGTCATTTGGATGGGGAGGTGCCGAGGGTGGTGGATAAATGGGTTAGGCTGAGAGAGGCGGGAGAAGGGGAGGGCGCCGTTTTCGGGACAAGAAGCTGAGACCCTGAATTACATCTTAAATACATATTTTATTAAGTTCGCGGTAAAAATCCGGATCTTCAAATTTGAATGTTTGAATATGTCGCGATTCGGTGACCAGAGCCAACCACAGAAGCGCCTTGTTTACGAGATAAATTATAAATCAGAGCTATGGGACAGCCAATTTTTGCCTTCCTAGGTAATTATAACCGACACTCACGTGGTTGTAGACGTGAAATATTTTCTACACGAACGCTTAGTCGACTATAAGCGCAAAGCGGTTGGTGGCGGATCAGAATACGTACCTTATATGAGCTCAATTGCAAACTAACTCACACATACATACGTATACGCCCATATCCTAGTACCTAGCGCCACCATGAAGATATTTAATTCAAAGTTCCGATAGATACCTGGCTAGCAGGCGCATCCACGACTGAAGTCCGTCTCGTATACTTCCGCGGGCACCGCAAATCAGGTACCTATATAGCGAGTTGAACAGAAAACATAATTTTAATTTGGAGTTAAAGAAGTATTCATACCATAGGGCACTAGCCTACACAGATCAACGATTTCACATTTCTGAGCAGTCGGTGTTAGTTATAGAGCTCGAGGTATACACACGAGTCGAAGGGTTAAAAGTCGGTTCCCTCTTCCTCTTCTTGTCCCGGACGCCTCGTCACCATATTAATGTATTCCATTCATCCAGTGCTTTCGACACTCGGAAATATTAAGAGGGCCTCCCTCGTGCGGGTTTCATAAATTTAGCTATCCACGCGATACCCGATCTGTAGCTCCGTCGATCATTGAGGGACAAATTTCTGTTATCTGATCGGCTCACACTCAAAAAAAATTTTATAATTTAATCTCTCGTACACTTCTTCAATACTGGCACCTCCCCACTTAACGGACCTCTAGCTAAAAATCCTTCATATTTATAACTAGAAAAGCAAAGGCATTGACGGAACTGTTCGTTTCAAAATGACGGTATGTCTTATTTAGTGCCTGAAGTCCAAAACTAAGCTATTTCTGCGTCGGCCCTGACATTATACCCACTTCTAGGGATTAACCTTAAGCATGGAGACCACACTGGCAGCCCAGGCAGCGTACATTGTCGACCTCGTCATAGAAGATATAATAGACGTCACAAAGGATTCAACAGGCCTCACAGAGTCATGGTACAGTCAGTATGGCTATAAAACTTACATCCAAGACCTGATGTTCGAAGAGGATCTCTTCGAGGACATACACGACGGAAGACGCTTCAAACTTGACAAAGCTACCGCAGAGGAGATGGCCGACAATATCGGGCTCTATCCAAACTACAGCAGGTTGCTTTTTGCCCTCAAAGCTCTGTCGCTGATCTACCGCCATTGGAAATTGATAAAAACTATCAAAAAGGAGGCTACTCGCATCCGGAACAGAATTAGAAGGGTACGCTCGATTCCGTCTCCGAGAGATTTCTCTTTGGTTCTTGAAAGATACGCCGAGAAAGTGTTCCATGATGCAGATGATGTGGGACTTTATGTTCAAATGTCGATTCAGATTGCCGAAGTCGCCCAGAAAGTCAAATTGCAGCCGAAAACTTTGGTAATAAATAGTAGTGGAGTCGTGCTTCCGTTCTAGTCGGCCCCCTTGTAATATGCGCGTGTGTATCAGTGTACAGTTTCTGGGGTGGTCCTTACGTTTCAATTTGATATATAGTTGAAATTTATAGAATTAATACATGGATATACATAACTTGTAATAGATGGCCCTTATCTTCCAGGCTAGAATTTATTCACGGACATCAAAGAATATGCTCTCCCAAGTATTATTCCGTGTTCATTCGAAGCTCAACGAGTACTCGCTAATCGAGAGCTAGGACTCCTAGGCATGGTCCACCTGGATAAGCCAAGATACCAAGTCTAGCGTTATCAGAAGTCATAGATAGAAGGGGGTCCTATAGCCACTCATAGTCGTGCAGTATCCACCCCTTGTATATCAAAGATGCTGCCAGTATTCTGCATTAGGACCATGGCCCCGAGACTAAACTAGATACCTAAGTGAAGACTACGTACCTTAGATATAGTAGGAAAGTATCTGGGTAGGTAGGTTAGTGAGTCCCTTGCCTTTGGAGCCAACCGTAGGCAAGGTACCTAGGTATATAGCCTTCAGAGCAGCAGCTGTCCACACGTAACATAGTAATATATCACCCATGTACACTATATACCAGAGACTGTGGTACGTTGTGATAATCATGATTTGTGTCCATTTATTCGGCCGGAAAGGAGATATTATGGCATATTCTTTTGGTTGCCGAGAAATATAAAGGAATTCCCGGTGTTAATATTCGGCGTGGAATTGAGGATATAAATAGAGGGTGCTCCCAGATTCTTTCCCCTCTCTCCTTCTTTCCCTCTCTCCCCTTTTCCTTCTCTACCTCTCTTCCTCTCCCTTTCTTTGTTTCTTCCTCTTTCTCTACCCATCATTCAATTCTCTCAGCTCAGAGACATACGGCTTAAAACAACCCCCAGACTTCTTTCTCGAACGAGAGTCGTGGGAGAAGCTATCGTCTGTAGTCTTGGTCGGTCTGGTAGAACACTGTTTCGAGAAGAAATACGGCTCAACACCTATTTGGAAATGCCTCGAGCGAGGAGGTATATTTTTGGCGGATACAGACATCCCTTTCCGGCCATTCGGTGGCCAGCCTCAGGGCAGGTTAAAAGATGTGAGCCTCGATCACCAGGCTCCCATATATATCCTCAACCCTATATATATACATCTCTTATTACCAAATTCAAACAAACGACTATGAGCCTAAAGCGGGGCGTACTATGGCCGAACGAACCAAACCTATTCGCTAGGCACCAAAAGACTGAAAGAGGGTCTTGCACAGGAGCACAAGTTCCAGATGTTTACAGCGTCAAATATGGACGAGAAGGTAGTCCCTTCCAGCCTTCACAGAACTTCAGACGATACTAATACTGCCTATCTCTAGAACGAAAAATAGGAGAGATGCAAGAAAAGAAGGCCGGCTTCTCATTCGATAGCCTGTTGAAGTAGTTTGTAAGGAATCCAGATTCCAAGCTCGATTTAATTCTGCACGCTAGCTAATCTTATATCATTTTTGTTGACAACAGCTTCCCAACCCCTTTGATGGAGGAATCATCTTGGTAATTCTCTACCAATTTATTATCCAATGACATATTTAACAGTCGAATACTAATCTCCGCTCTCTTCACACCAGGTTGGATTGAACGGTTACTCTTCTTTAGATCAGAAGGTTAATCGAATGGAAACCGATCTCCGAAAATCTATCGATGAGAAGAAAGCTGAAACACAAAATTCGACAACAGAAATAAAGAATTCTCTAATAGAGCTCCAAGCCCAAGTTGGAACGATACCCGGGGTTATGGAAGTTACCCAAAATAACCGTTGATAAATAATTTTATCGTAATGAATGGGCGTATGCGATATTTAGCCGGATACATAAGCAAGAAGGGGTGGAGCCTCGTTTTTCTCTTTCACACGGTTTTCTTCTTTACGTGTTTTTCTTTACACGGGGTTTCTCTTCTTCAGGAGTTATTTTCCTATACAGAACGTCTCCACAGGGCGTCTGTAGGCTAGGCTTTGGCTGTATACAAGGAGAATGGGGCCAGTAGCGATGCAATACCGATCACGGTAGAACTGCATGTGGAGTTTGGGAATCTATGGGCAGGAATACTAAAATATTCGGCAAGAGGCGAGAAGATATCGCAATCATGGGGTTGGTCTCGCATCTTTATATCTTCATGTGCTTCTTGTTTCACAATTAATGGTATATCGATTAGGTAGATATGATTATAGCGAGTCTTGGGATTATAGTGATGTATATAGACTATATAAAACTTACAATAGCAACCCGTTTTGTGGATTCAACCCACCAGGCACTACGTTTACTAATATGCAATGAGTTTCGTGCGGAGCTCAAGTGAGGATATCATGTGAGTTTGCACACTTTAAATTTATTTTATGGAGCATAGCTAGATAAGCACGTATCAGGGATCGTGCTGGGCCGTGTTTGAGATTGAAATCCTCTGATTTTTTAAGCTAAATTTTAGCAGCCGCACGTATATCTTCATCTCTAGCTCTTCTACCCGAAATTGTAAACTAGACATAGAGTATATATATATATAATACGGGCCCGCACGAGCCTTGGATACGGACAACTAATATGACTCTTTAACAAGGAGGCACCTTACATTCTCGGAGTTTATACCGACTGCGTGCCAGAACCTTCCCCAGCGGCCGAACTCTCACCCCCACCCGCGTCTGAACTCTCCCCTTGCCCATCATTCAACCCCTCCTGAAATTTGATAACATCCGCGAACGCCGTCTCAAAAGCCGCCAGGTTGCCCCTCCCCCTATCCTCGCCATAAATCGCAAACACAACCTCCTCAACCCCGCTCCAAACCTCCCTCTCCTCCCTCTCCCACGCTTCACTCCCAAATTTCCTCCCGCATATTACCTTCTTGAAGTACTCCGCTACCAGAGCGTTGGGGTTTCCATAAGCCCCGCACCCGAACGCGCCGGCCACGAAGTGCGTCACCCCTCTCGCCTGCGCTACCCGCATCATACCCCTAATCCCACTAATCAACTCCTCATAAGAAGCTTGCTCCGCATAGCCCTTCTTATCCTTCGTCAACTCCGGACGCTTCGGTGCAGCCATGGATATAACGTCCACATAAAATCTTTCATCCGCTTTAAGCATTTCATAAGACTGCGACATGAATACTAATACATCGGAGGTGAATACCGCCGCACCGGCGGGTAAAGGGTGGAAATGTCGTTGGAGGAGGGAGGGGTATAATGTACTCCTTCTACACAGCGTTTCTTCTTGCGCTTGTGAACCGTTTAGTACCCCGCCTCCTGGGGTGGTGTTCGATGCCATGTTCAGTACTGCCACGCGTTTTGCGCCGGTATTGTAGTCCTTTGGGTTGAGACGGGAGATTACATCTCTAGCTGCATCAAAGGTATCGCTATACACCACCGAGATTTTGGGGATATGGGGGTTGACTGTCTTTACGACGGCAGGGATTTCGGAAAATGTATATTTTACCGCGCTTTCTACGCCGGTTTTTGCGCGTGGGGTGCGGGATAGTATATGCGGGATTGTGGTGTTTATGGTTTCTTTGGCTAGACGGGCTCGTTCGGCTTTGGCGGGGGACATGAACCCGCCTCTGCCACCGCGGACACGGCCGCGTCTACCGCCAGCATGGTGTTCTTGGGAATTTGTGTTGGAGTTGTTGGATTGTGAGGACGTGTTGGTGTGGTGGCCTTGTGATCTTCCCCCGCGGGAAGGTCGGGAGCCGGAGGATGCGGGGGTGTTCATTGTGCTTTTACTCGATGATGTGAGGGTTATAGTATGGATTGTGGGTATAAGTCGTTGAATATATCTACTGAAATTTTGAAAGAATCTGGGGTTTTGCATGGATTTTATAGTATTCATCACTTTCTTGTTTCCTAGAATGTGTTTGAATATTATCAAATAGTGGGTGTTTTTTTTCAGCCCCAGTCTCAGCCTGACGGAGAATGAGTAATTTTGCAAATTCTAGATGGAAGGTTCTTGGGAGTCATAACTACAGAAAAATGCGGGATGGAAGACGCTGTAATGCATGAGGAAAAAGAAGTTTGATAACGTTGGTTATATCCCGTGGGATTATGCCCAGAGGATATCGATGAATGTTCGCGCTAGCTCCATGCCGCTAGCTAGTGCTAGACATAATGTAATGCTCGTTGATAACTGGGGGGTTTGAGGTCAAGTTCGATACATGCCAACCTAGGGACCATGCAAAAATATCCATCCCGCTTTATGACAATCCCATCGATCGCAGGTCCCATATCACAGACCATGGTGAATCCTGCAGAGGAGTTACTAGGTGGGGTAGCAATTTACAACCCCTTCTTCCCAGATTTCCTCTTATCCGCCTCGACGTTCTTGAACGGGAATCCGCTAGTTCTCTTATCCTGTAACCCCCTCAATTAGCACCTGGTCCCTTAAAAAAAAAAAAACAATAATAAAAGATGGTAAGGATAGGAAAAAAACTCACCGCCCCAGTCTTCCGACTAATCCTCCCATCACTCGTCGCAAAAAGCACACACCAAACACCCGAAGCAGCCAACGCAGTCCCCACGATCGTTGAAATCCCAAACCCAAAGTTCCCCGTCTCATTCCACATCGTATAACAATAAAAACTCACAAACGCATGGTACGCCGTCGTAATAACCAACGTAGGAAGAGCGTACGGAGCGGTGGGGTCCTCGAGATTTGACGATGTTTCTGAGAAGCTTGTTGCCAAGGGTATGGAACCGGTTAGGAGGACGGTTATGAGACCCAGCGTTAGGGCTGTGAAACCAGCTGATCGCGCAAAGTAGATTTCGAGTGCTATATTTGTTTTTCATTAATCCTTCTGTACGTACTGGTATCGTTACGGTGGGGGTTTGTTTCGTACGCGTTGCTTCCCGGACTTCGGGAGAGAGCATTGTAACAATAATCGAAGGAGACAACAGCAGCGGGAGAGATTGCAGTATCATCCAGCCGGAGGTGGCTATTCCCTAATGTCAGTCATATCTTCGACGGCCGGAGGGGGGTATTTAATATAAGTACCGTAGTTGAATCCTATATACGCGCATTAGCACTGACATCATATCGCCATATCAAGAACTGTCAACATACCGTAATAAACCTCCATGATGTCCTATCGTCCTCCGAAGCAATAAAATTCAAATCTGTTGTGTAGAATAGTACAGTTCTCCGTCACAATAAAAGAAAGCAGTGAGTTGCAACCGACAAGAAAAAGAGGAAGGGAAAAGAGTACAAAGGCGACGTTCAGCTTAAATAGTCCGATGAGGTTGAGATGCGCCCTCGGTTTCCAAGATGACGGTGTTCAAAGGGTCAGGAATTCTCTGGAAACAGGGTGTCGACGTCATCGCTTTGTTTTTCTTTCGGTTCAAGTTCCGGCCGCAACAACACTAAGCCCGGCCCGTTACCGTTTTGGGTCGCTTGCCTAGTTGGGCCGGTTGCCGCAGAAATCCGCCAACCCGTGTTTGTTGGCCCAGGCCGGATATGATACCGAGCACTTTACCCCGTTTCTGTGCATCGAGGCTCATATAATATATTTGTTGGGGAGATGGCTAAGAGATTGGTTTATGTTTGAAGAGTATATTGTCCATACTATCTATTTGCTGCCTATGGCGTTTCACGCTTGTGTGTTTCTCGTCCCCATGTTTCTATCTAGTGGAACTGCCATAAGGAACATCATCCACCAGCGGATGTGATGTCAGAAGTGAAGCAAAACGAAAGGATGCAAAATGAAAATAGAACAAAAACACAGTAGAGGAACATAAGGAGAGAGAAGAAAAATATTGTATAAGACACCTTGGAAATGCATATGCTAAAAGACTAGAGAGGGAGAGAAAGTAGGAAAGGTTATGAACAAAGGAAAGTGAGAGAGTCAAGGAAAAATAAGGATTTGGGCATTGGAAAATGTACAAGGAAAATAGTTTGTATGTTAGAGAACGCCTGTTTTTTTTTGGTTTCTCTGGAATGATCGGTAGGAGACGATGAGAATCGTTTCGTTCAATAGAAAGGAACCAGATCCCTCTAGTCTTCTTCTTGTTCAAAGCCCTTTCGCCAGGCCGGATCGATACGCCTTCCTCAAAGCCACCGTTGCCTGGGATGTTAAAACCCAAGTTATCCTCCCCTTCAATCTTTTAAATCCTCAGATAAAACTACAAAAAGGATCCGCTCAATTAAAACCTCGAAGCACCCCAGGTATTATCACTTCCTCTCCTCAAACTGTCCCTATCATCAAGCTGGACGTAAGGATCGTTCCTTCCCTCGACCCCGCTGGTATCGCTTCTCGATGTGTTAAATCCAAAGCTGCTGGTGGGGCGATGTCTGGCTCTCCTTTCCATCATCTGAAAGTCTCGGTCGTATTTCGATGGTTCAGGGGGTGGGGTGTTGCCACGGAGTTTGGTACGGCTTTGTTGCTTGCTGCGACGGAAGAAGAACACGCCTACTATGGCGAGGACGATGAAGGCGATTATGCCACCTGTGATACCTGCGATTGCGCCAGCGGGGAGGCCGGATGAAGGTTGTTCTTCATCAGAAGATGGAGCGGATGATGTGGTTTCTGCGGGAGCTGATGTCTCTGTTGCGTCTGGGGAGTCGGTGGGGGATGATGTCGATTCGCTGGTGGGTTCGCTGGTAGATTCTTCTGATGGAGCGGATGATGTCCTGACGGCGGTGGAAAGAGTTGTAGGTACTTCAGATGTAGTCGACGCTTCTTCAGATGTGGAGGAGGTAGTAGCAGCTTCGGATACAGAAGTAGAAGTGGCAGTATCGGAGCTGCTCTCAACCGCACTGGTGCTAGTAGGAACTTCGGAACTAGTCTCCGTTGAAGTTACCTCAACGCTAGTGCTGGTAGGCTCAACGGCTGAAGTCGAAGTTTCCGTAGCAGGGTCAGCAGCACTGGTAGTAGTTTCTTCGGCAGGATTGGCTACAGCGCCGGTGGGCACGAATGTCGAAGCCGGCGAGTCGATCTTAAAACTTGGGGAGAATCCAAAGTTCCCACTCTCGTCGTTCACGATCTTGAATTGATAAACCTGGTCGGCTGCCATGGTTTGCATCCCTTCGAGGGTCAGAGGGGGTGTCCATTCAAACTTTCCGTTATTCGCAACATTTGCTATACGCCACCCGTTCTATATTAGTATCCTACCATTCATAGCTTTCAACGACTTCGATATAAGGGTAGTTGGAGGAACGTACGAGCAATAGTATCGAGAACCTCCAGATTCCCAGGAACGCCCTTCACGAGAACAATGCTAACGGTCCCAGGATTCGCCGAAGCAGTCCATTCGATAGGAAACGGTGTCCCGGCAGTCCATACCTCCCCAGCAGCAGGTTTCGTGATAACATTCTCGTTATTTTCGGCTCCTTGGGCGCCAACGAAGGGAGCTGCAATCGCAGCTAGCGAGAGCAATGAAGAGAAGATTGAGAAACGCATGGCTGTATTCCCTTCAATATCTCAAATGTTTAAAGAATGGAAAGTGAAGTATTCGAAGAGGGAATCGTTCGATGGGTTTTATCGATGCCCTCGATGTTGATTATGACGATGGTCGCGGGTAAGTTGGTGATGCCAAAGAATGCGGCGGCTGCTGAGCCGGGTTGTGTTGAAGACCGTGTTGGCGTTGCTCTCAAAGCAGTGTTGTCGTCAACAGCCCAACGCAAAGTACCAACAGTCTCACTTCCCCGCAAAAAGTCCTTCCTTCCTCAGCCAAAAAATCCAAAATTAGACACAAGCCTCAAATCCTACTTAATTTTCGAATAAAATCCGAAATTTAAGTCTTTATTTCCCTGTCTAATTTTTATTCTAATTTGCAAAAAAAATATCTGTTCTCCTGAATTCCAAGATTACTGCTTTGTCGAATTTGCGCGGTGTGGTGGTTTTTCCGTCTTCCGGATTCTACCAGCCCATCGGAGAATTGCTCGTCGATTGAGTGGTAAATGCGTGAGGGATTGTGGTCGGCACAGTGGGTCGACGCAAGGAGTAGCAGACTGCAGGTTCCACCTCGAAAAGGACACCACAGTTATCGGATTTCGATGCGATGGAGCTATAGTTATATCTATTCTATCAAAAACGAAAGATCGGTCGGGTATAGTAATATAAAAAAAAGAGAATGTTCTAAAAAGAAATAATACCGCTCAACCGTCCATCTACCAAGGCTTTTCCAGAAAAGTATGGCAGGACTCGACTACAGGAGAGAAGAAAGGGACACGCGACTTCGAAGCAAAAAAGAAAGAAAGAAAAGAAATCGAATGGGTGAGAAAAAGAGAGACAGACGAGAGTTAAGAAGAGGAGAAGAGGGAAAGAAGAAGAAAGGGAATCCTGTCACGAGCAAGGGAAGGGGGGGCTTTTTACCAGTATATCTATTTAGTATACCTGTAACACCGAAGAATAGTTTAACCCCTCGAGCAACCCCCCGGTCAAGTCATATGCGCCTCTCTCTTGACCTCTTTCTGTTCCTGAGTGGACATGGATTCAGTGCTGTGCGCATAACTTAATCCGGCCCAGGGAAGAGGGGTTCACAAATTTCAACCGGGGGGGAAAGAACAAAAAAGAAAGAAGAAAACACCATCCCAATGCACTTCAGGTACCACCATCTACCTTGACAATGCGATTCCAGGAGCTTCTTTGACGGGGATGGGATAAACTGCTGCCAGCTAACCAGCTCGATGCTGGAATTTCAGGGCGACAATTGACAGCGGGCTTACATTAGCGGGCGCGCGCATACATCCATACACGTACATACTTACCCCGTACGTTAATACTGACATCTGCATTGCATAGTAAATTTCTCTCATCTCGGCAAGGTGTAACCCATCTATTAAGACGGAGCAAAAGGTTGGTCTGTATTTAGATCTGGGACAATAATGTAGTTACATACTATCGGACTTTTCTCCCGCGCGTCCCTTTCCTTCCTTTCATCTCCTCCGATCTGGTATGAGAATTAATTCCCAACGGGCGGTGCAAAAGTAACAATACACAATACAATACAAAGATGTCCCGCCGAAGAGACCCTTTCAAAAGGGGTGGTTCCAAAGGGAACGTTGTTTCAGAATGATTCGCTAACCTGTCGCAGATGTTCCTTTTTGGGCGTCCGTCCCAGGAGACCAACCGAATCGAATCACGGCCCTTGGGAAATTTATTAGTAACAGAAAAAAAGAACGTCCCCCAAAATTCCTCCACCTTTGGAGAAATTTAATAAAGCCCTTCTTTTTGGGTAGATGCCGTTTTTTGGGTCTTTCAGGGGCATGGTATGTAGATGCCATGCGGACCCCCCATATGACCGATCGATTTGCGAAATTCTTTGTCTCTTTCCACTGTCTAAAGGGAAAACTAAACTTTCAGTGTTACTTGCATTTGGTACCTCAATGTTCCTCGAGAAAAGGACATGGGGGGTTTCGAGGATACTTCAGCCAAGGCGGCTGTGGCAGGCAGGAGGGAACGAACCAATCATGCCCGCGAGAAAAAATACATCTGACGTCGATCGGGCTTGGAATTAAAATTCAGCTCTGCTCATCGCCTCGAAATCAGGCGTCTGGATTCGACATATATTGACCAATTAGAGGATACATCTTGTATTTGCATACGTTCAGCTGTTCAAAGGCTTTAAATCCGACCGTTGAATACTAAAAAAAGGTCACGGGAATATTATGATTACTACAATCGAGGCAATGATTTCAGCATTCTCCGCAGAATCTCCAGCTGGCAGTTGTGGTGAGCTGCAAGTCGGCCGGTTTCTTCAATTGAATTGATTCGACGATGGTATTACAATGGCCTGAGGCCTTCTGCTGAAAACAGCAGCCGGGCTTCCCGTGAGCTTTGTCCAACCCCATCAAAAATAACATCAATCAAACCATCTCGCCGATATTACACTCTCAGATGGGAATACTAATGCCCTTTCAATCGAGCTCCTCCTATTCACCAAGTTCGCTATTCCATTATAATTAGGTATTGCAATATTGAAATGCGGTTGAATTTCGCCTTGCCCATGCATTCCGAATAATTAGCCCCCGGGCAAGAATTAATATTATATTGCAGGACTGCATTATCATTCAACGGCCGCAGATCTATCGCTAGATTTAACGTTATAGCAGTTCTGTGGGTCCATGGGGGCCTTTAGCTGGAGTATCTCGATCGGTCGGTATACTGGATTTTAGGTCTATAGCATACCATCCCATCTATACAACCCAGGCCCGTACGATCTAATATAATAGATCTATAGAACAGATCGCATATACGCATAATCCGCTCCCAATCGCAATTGCCCCCCAAGTCGACACTCGGCCTGCGACAGAAAATGTTCTGTTTCAACCGAGTCGTTGTCAATCGTTAGGCTCCCCTTCAATTCATCCCAGCTCTTTGAAACATTGACGAACCTTAGTATGCTCCTGCCATGTTTAACGTCGCACTGAGACCGGGGTATACGAGGAATCCCTGTATGTTAATTCAACCGACCTCGGTATGCGTGGTATGCGGTTTCGCAGGGTTGGTATTCTTTGGGACGGTAATTTTTTCCATTTCTCTTTTTATTATTATTTTTCTATCGATTTTTGTTCTAGAAGTTGTAGATTGCATGTTTAATCATGGTTGGTGATATCTGCGGCCCGCCACGAGGCTGCATGTCCGAGTTTGTGAAGCCGCGCGCGTTGTAGATACCAGCTAACCTCCTTCGACTTCCACCCCGCCCGTCGCCCATCGGATGCTTTTCTATACTTAAACCATCTACGATACCACATCAAAAATAACGACCATGAAATAGTTATGTAATCGCGAGATAAGTATAGAAGGAGTCCGCATAACCGCGAACAACTGTCTTAAACATCACATATCCAGTTGAGGCTGTCGGTAACAAATTTAAAAGCTTTGAACTCTAGGCCACGAGGCCGCGAGGGTATCTAAATGTGGTGCCGTCCGTTTGGCGTTGTTCGGACCGGGCGTCATCGGCATTGTTACCTTTCGGCGCTAGGGAGTTTTTCCGTGCCCATGTTGAAAAAACGATCGGTTCGATATTTATATTCGGACATCTGCGAAACACGATAATAATAATAGTATCAGTAGCAAGTCTACGATTTATTCGAAGTATTCACATTGGTCACCATCTACGCCAAGACTTCGCGATACCCTTCAATTTGTGCTAGAGATTTGTATAATTTAATTCTCATCTAGTATCTAGTATCTTCTCTAAGGAAAGTGCTCTCGCCCTAATAAAAAAACAAAACAAAAATATATCTTGTATCGTCTATGTACAAAGAAAAGGCAATATGTTTATCCCCGCACAAAAGTGCCCCAAAAAATAAGTCGAGAAAAAGTGGTCGAGAAAAAAAGTAGTCGATGGTATCCAAGGCCGAGAAGAAAAAAATTCTTCGAAAGGCAAAAAAAGTTGCTTCGAAGACGCACGCAACATAAAAAAGAGACCGTAAAAAAAAACGAATATGCTTTTCTTGTCTTACGCTGGGGATATTGATCCTCACGTAATTATGACCTGCCGTTTCCTCTTCTTCCTATGCGAAACCAGGCCTTCTGATTACAGTAGACCCTGTCCGACTCCGAACCATTCTGTTCTAGAAAAAATCCGTATCAATCCTGAACCCTGCAGCCTTCCAGGTTCTATACAATAAAGAACAGTCGGATTTTATGCATCCCACATCAGTAACGAGAGAATTCTCGACAATCTCCAACTCTTCTACTAAGCCTTAACCTCCTTCTTCTCTGCCTGCGCAGGAGCGGCCTTAACAGTCTTCCCACCCCTCTTAGGTCCCAAATAACTCTTAATGAAGAACATCACAAACAAATAAGTCAACGGCGTCAAGTAAACGACATTGGTAACAACAGCCCAGACTTCGGCGCCACCGCTGAGACAGCTGACGAACTCCTTGTTCAAGTCTCCGATATGCATGTCGATTCCGGAGTTCTCCTTGATGGTGTCGGAGATGTCGGTTAGTACTGTGGGTGGGATGTAGGAGATAAAGATCTGGACTGCGGCACCGGATCCGCCGACGAGGAATTGGGTGATTTGCATGGTGGTTAGGAGACGCTTGATTGGTGTTGGGACGCGGATCTTGAGAGCGGAGAGGGTGTAGTAGGTGTACTATTGCCGTCAATGTTAGACCTCTGTGGCTAGTTGATATAAGCTGGATAGAGAGAAACTTACCATGAGAGTATGGATGGCAGAGTTGAAGAGGACGAAGATAAAGATTGGAGGAGACATGAACCGGATACCAGCCCACATACACATCATAGCTCCAGCATGGTGGTCTATATCCCTCGTTAGTTATCAACCAATCCATCCATAATCCATAAAGAATTTTCAAAAACTTACAAGTTTGCAGGGTGCTGCTCTTCCTTCCCTTGGCCAAAATGATAGCAGTATCGACAACCTCATAAAACTTGCTGAGATAAAACAGCCATCCGTAGAACGCCAATCCTTCCTCCCATAATCCGCTCCCAGAAGCAATTTTAGGGCTCAATCCGCTGACATCGTTGATGCCCACCGCCACGCTATCATCATGGATCTTGCAGAGCCCGTGAACGAACCCTCCGAACCCGTTATCCCAGCTGATGGTCCTCTGCAGCGTCGATGTGATGCCTACGAAGGTCCAGCCGGAGTAGACAGCCAAAAGGGCATTGTGGAGAACAACGAACCACTTGAAAGCAGAGGTTTTGGCAAATGAGTAAGGGGTTGGAGGGGTAGTTTTTGAGGCTATGGAGTTGAGGTAGTGAACTGTGATGGCATAGACCGTGGCAATGGTGATTGGCACCCGGACATCCAGGAGCTGGGTGTAGATATCACCAGGAATGGCGTGTGGGATCGAAGGTGGGATCGGTTGAGAGGCGTTCTGGAAGTTGAAGAACGAGGAAGGAGGGACGACGAGGCGGACGGTCGACATTGTGAGTATAAAATGCTCTATATAGAGCTTTTGGACCGATCCTGAAGTTTTGCTTTGCGGGGAGCCCGGGGTTCCGGAGTCAATTGATATTCAATATCGACTCTGTGCGCGAACGAAGCTATGGTGGCAGCCTGTCAGCTCTGTGTACCCTCCTCTGAAGGATTCTTTCAACAGCCAACGAAGTGTGGTTTTTTTGTCGAGAGACGACGTTGAAATAGAAAAGAAGGTTTCGCGGGGGAGAAAACCGAGAGAGAAAAAATAATTGCGGAATTTAAAAAAAGACTCTAAAATACAGCGTCAGGGCGGAACCTACTTTTTTCTTCTTCTAACTTGTTTGCTACAGATAATCGATCGGAACGGAAGGGCTTGCCCGATGCACTGACTTGATCTCTAGTATCTAAGATCTTTGGAGCACCAGCGCAGGAGTGAAAGATAGGGCGAGTATATAAAAAGCTCGACGAGGCCCAGCCGACGGAAGGAAAAAAAAGGCTTCAACCCCACGGAATGCAGACTGACTGTCACAAGACACCTCCTCTTAAGCTGCCGAGGTCACAGATAGCGAATAGCAGACTGGAATTCCGGTCAATGGCAGCAATTGGGACTTTACATGTGCCAATCGGAGCTGAGTCGCTCCTCCTCAGGGCTACCCCAAAACCGCACATTTCTCCGTTCAACTGCCAGCGATATCTAAAAGTGTTGAGAAAACGATCGAGCGGGCAAAAAGCGAATGTGAATATCGTTGGCTTGGCTTCTTTCCTTTTTGTTTTACAACATATTTCTGTATGCCCGCCAGTGAATCAGTTAGTCTGGCGGGGGTTAGCAGGTGCTCTTCTTTCTTTTTCCCATTGCTGTTCTGGGTTTTTGAGTTTTTTTTGTTCGATTCAATGGTATTTTTTGTTGGGAAAACTAGAAACCGCTGCAACGGACGGGGTCTTTGGGAGTTCATGCAGGTCGGCCATGCCTGCATCTCAACTGGAGAAACCATGTCAAACGAATGCTGAACTGTCGAATCAGCGGACGAGCTCGTCGGGAGCAGCCATGCAACTAACCGGACTTCTGGTTAGTCCCCACGCCGCCTTCCCTTGGTACGTATCGCCCGTATCTCGAAGATAGTCCCTTTCCAACCCCCCTCCTCAACCCCCCTTGTTGGTTGCCTCCTTTGCGGGGCAAACAAGACGTAGTTTAGACATTTAGTTGGACTTTTTTCGGTTGATTCGCTCGGCCAAATGGGAGTATATATACCCAAGCTTCGTCGCGAGTCACCAACAGGATGGAAAGGGAAGGCGGGTTGGGTACGCACACGCCTATCCTTTCGTTTTAGACTTTTTTCGACGTTGATATTCCGTAAGATTATGCAAAGAATTACATATGCTTTACTTAAGCATCGGTCTCAACAAGCGCATTCCTTTTTTTTTTTTTTTTTTTTTTTTGAATACTTAGTCAGTCGGGAATGCGAACGGGAGTGTTGTACGGGAGAACAGCACGGGCGAATGATCTTGAAGGGTCCCGACCGGCTATCCTGGCTTTTCGGCTGGTTCGGGTTCTCTGCCGTGGTTCGGTTTGTGTCACGCAAAATACCACGTTCTCAACACGTTCGCGCGTCTAGGCTGTTTGTCCCTTATTGACGCATCGCATCGCCAGTTACCTGATGAGTCCGGGTAATGATAAGAGGGTGACGTCGGTCCCCTTGGTTTTTAGCTCTACTATGCGTTCGTTTTGACGTATGCACGATATCAATGTACAGCGCGCGCAGACCGAGTATGAAAATAATATTCTGGTTGTCTCGTACCCAGCGCTGCCCACCCGGGGCTGTACCCTTCGGCCAGCTCTGGTATACGAGACAAGCTGTACCATATTCTGATCGGATCCGATAATTAGTTCATAGCTAACTTATCTTTGTAAAATTTTGTAGCTGGCTAATCACTTTTGAGTTTATATAATGTTCATTTTCTTGAGCCCCTTAATATCTAAGGAGCGTAGGACTAGTGAGTCCAACTACACTAATATCTACAAAATGTTGTAACAATATGTTAACACAGTATACAAAATAATATGTGTAATAATATAAGACAAAGAAACTTGTACATCTGACGTTAATATCCTCCCGGGTGGATTTTGAAGAAGCAACATGTTATTCTCGTATGCGAAATCGAACCTTCGGTCGGTCGGCTGGGCAATTTAAAACATCCTCCCAGGTCGGTAGGAAATAACCATTCATCAAGTCCTCCATCAACAAGATCGGGCGCGTCTCTGTCTTCTCTTTTATGTGTCTCCGAGCCTCCTCTAACACCTCAGGACCCCAGGGGAACGTTCTATATTCGTAAGTCCGGGGTTTCGATAGCCAGTCGCGTATGGCTTGTATCGTAAACCAGAACTGGGGGAAGGGTTTGGTGCGAGGCCGCTTAGTATGTACTACTACTACTTTTTCATTAATAGTATACCAATGAACACCGCGCATCGTCTCGAGGCGGTCGAAGTCCTCGGCCGACACAATGTCATCCCCGGGACCCCCAGGTTGTAGATGGATGAGATGACCGGATTCGGGATCGTAAAGTGCAACAGCATCAGTATTGGACAGGCGAGAACGTAGGTCGGCCTGTTTGGTTGCTGGTGTAAGCTTCATAACCCATCCATGTGGTCCGCTATCCACAGAGTATTTGCTGCTGTCTGCACTATGGCCAGGGTTGCTAGGCCAGCCGCCATGGGTGCACAATGTGACGTTATGATGAGTGTGGTCATGGGGTCCCCAGAGTCCCATTGCACACATCACGCACTCCTCGTCGTAGTACATAGCTGAAATGAACTGACCCGCTGGTCAAGGATTAGAGTCTACTAGAGTAGGGGTGATTTGGTGAGTTTGAATTTACTGCTGTTGCGGTGCACCGGTGTGGTAATAGGGGTGATTCGAAGTTTGGGTGAGTGAGGCGTATATAGATAGTGGTAGGCGGTTATATATATATATTTCAGCAAGTAGCTGTGTAGGGCTGGCACCCTAAGCAGCCCTACTGCAAATCATGAGCGAGATCAAGATGGTTGGCCGATCTGGTATATATAGAGCCATATATTCGATATTATATCAAGGAGCATCGATTCCACGTGGTCGCCATGCTTAATTTTACGATACTAGTGCCCTACCACGCGCTTTACACCTTGCGTAAATATATTTATATCTCAGTAGGTACTCATTATGATGCTATATACGTATATGCTGATATGTGTTCGGGGGTTTGTAATTATCAAGTACGTTGCTTCGGGATATAGTATAACCCGTGTGTACTCACAGTAATCTTGAGCCACTGTGCATATCTACTTGGGCTCTAGGAAGGCAGTTTCAGGGCTGAAATGGGGAGTGGCTAGTTCCACTTTTGAGGCTGGCTTCTGCCACTGCACCTTTGGCGCGGTTTAATGTCACCCGGGGCCTAGCTTTATAATTTATTATTTCAACATGCAACCAATTGCAAGCTGAATTCATGAACTGAACATCAATGCATATCGCCGAATACCCTAGAATGCACCCCAGCCAGCTCCAGTTCATAAATTTACGTCGAAACGGCATCCCACGTCTATACGGACTAACGACAACAGATATTAGGGATATCAAACGTTTAAACTCTCACCAAACTCCCACCATGCTACCCGTGAAATAGCGTACGTCGCCCACGTGGCATGGGACGCTGCGGCTTTTATATCCAGGGGCCGCGGTGAGACCAAGCGACTCGCGCGCTACCGAACCACCCAATCTTTGATTCTGGACTCCAGTTAATAACTCGCACGGCTTGATAACTAGTTCGTAGAAACTTCGTAGATATCTCGTACATACCTTCTATAGTCTGAATACTAATTTGTTTCGGGCGATATAGCGAAGGAGGATGATTGAAATCTATCATCAAACCACGAAGGTATCTTTGTCTCGTAAGCTAGAGCTGGTCGAAGGGATATCTCGGTAGTGGCTTAACTTTAAGAATATATTTCCATACTCCCTTAGCGGGGAAGATTGTAAACAGGGGCTGCAGAACCCGTGGAGTACTCCCTTGTCTACTTTATATACATAGCGACTATTCGAACAGGATTTTTAGAACCCGAGGTATATCTATAGACATGGTGGATGGTCTTCCATCATGACGTGGCTCAGCGCCTCCGTACCGACTCCATGCTGACGTTTGACTCGTACCCACTAACTTCCATAGCGGAGTATGAGTCTGTAAAATTCCACGTTCAGGTAACAGGCCCTCCTGCTCGCTATAGCTAGCCATCCTAGCTCTCCAGATGCCCGGGCTTCCCTAGAATTAACCCGGCGTAGTGCCTAACCTCATATTTCGATTTCGGGTAGCCCTAATATGTTCGATATGTCTATGTAACTAGTTTAGGTCGTTTGGAAGAGTTGGGGCCTTAAAAATCTATTCTTAATTTGCGATATAATTCTTTTGGGGCTATTCCCGGGACTCTCGAGCGAATGATTCCTCTTCCGAATCGCTCTCGCCTCCACCTAACATCGAAACTATTAATATATTAGCATCGAGCGAGCATGAGTGTGTCAAAAGATTAACTTACACGCAAAGATTCTGCGAAGGTGCACCCGTAATAATCGCGGTAGGGTGTTTCATGCTTGGTCCAGACGCGATATGTATTCCGCCCTCATTCGTGAGTCCACCGTCTCTCCATATCTCCACCTCCCGGGTTTTCCCCGAACAAAGTGATGTATCCCTTTGTGACGTCTGGGTACAAGGCCGGTTTTTGCGTATTTTATAGTAGACTCCTAACAGAATATCGATGAGTGGATATGTAATCGCGGAAGACGTGAACTCCGAAGCGTGCGGCCAAATTTGTTTCACTATCAATCACCCTTATCACATTGCGCGGGCCCGCGTAAAACTGACTTCATGATGGAGAGTGCAAGCACATCAACGCCCGTGAACTGGAAGATCTGTCATAAAGACGTCCAAGGCTTTTTCCTGTTCCCCACTTCCCTATAATAGTCGCCGTCGTTATCGCCATCGTCTCGCAACCTTCGTATCTATTGCAGTCTTGCTGCTGCCGTCGAAAACTTCTGGATCCTCGTCGTGGCCGTCTTCATTGATTTGGCCTTCTTCTTCTTCCCGTAGTTTCTCCATTACTCCACCAAACATGCAAAAAGACGAAGCCATAAATTATTCGAGCAGGTAGTTGTAATAGACTAGCATAATGTTTTTCAGGTCCATAGAGCCTTCGTTTCCTTAATGTGGTGCCTGCTTGCTTCCTGGGTGCGCAGAGGATTCCATTTATTGAAAGCTAATGTTCCATCATGGAATATACCACAGAAATATCGAATGGAGTTTCAGCATATAAGCTTTCGTAGTCGTAATTGGGTCTTCGTAAAAAAAAGTACCTGTCAAATCGGTCGAAAAATGGTGATGGTCCATTCTGGTTTGCCCCTTGCCGTAGTGGTTGCCATAGCATAATGTAATCCTCTGGTCTTTCTAATGATATCTGGTGACCCTCACCTATAATATTATGAGGAATGGTTTAAGGGTGACTATTGACAGCTGGTTCTGCCTGCTCAACATCGAAGTGACGTAGCCCGACGAGAACTGTGGGCTGTGGCGTTCGGATCGGCTTTGTGATATCCTGCATAATATGGAACCGATAATCTCTATGTTCCAGATGAGTTCCTTTTGGATGTAAGATCCTGGAGCCATGGAGTTGCGGGCTACTCCTTTGCGGTCCATCTTTTCGACGACTTCTTGTAGCCCTTGTCTCCTAGTATCGTAGTTCATCAACTTTTGAATTTTGGCTGCTGAGTTTGACTTTGGTTGGTCCTCGTGATCCTGCGACCCGACAGCCATCGCAATCCAATTATATACCAAAATGACCCTTCATAGAAACTCCCGCATTCTTCTATGACGATTGGTGATATCAATGAATATCTGCTGAGGAGGTTGCTGTAAACCCACAAGACGCATAAAACCGGACGCGAAAAGCCCCTTATTTCCCTTAAATGAAGCCAGTGGACAGGGCCCACACAATCGAATGCATGTGGCCCGCGATAACGTCTCGCTCCTAACTCAAGATATAATTTGTAAAATCTTTTCCTTCTACCAGGTATACGATACGTATACCTAATTTATTTGTCTTCATATCTGTCCGGTGCGTTCATGCTGCGGCAGAGTTTTTCTGTGTCAGGCGTAATTCGCCAACGTCGACAAGGCGCGTACGAAGGTGCGACGCATCCTTATTTCTTCTATTAAAAGTGGTTATTAGTTAATAGATACTTTGGTGGTAAACATTTTAATACGTACATGTTCAACAATGTCCATATTCCTCCCTCGAGCGGTGTCATTTTACGTGTGACCCAGATTCCCATAGTTCTTCAAAGTATTTCGTTCCTCAGACCTTCAAACTTGAGGACGAAATACCCTCAGGCGCAAAATCAATCAAACGTCGTGCATGACTGTTCCCGTAACGGGAAGTGCATCTTCTATTGAAAACGGTCTTCTTTTTTCTGTTGATGCTAGCTGGTTTCTGTTTATTGTCTCCCCTGTCCTTAGGGGGTTATATCTGCCGACCCGGTATAATACCTCTTCTCAGTCGGCGTGTACGTATGTGTATAAGACATAGTACGAAAAGGCTGGTCTTGTCGCATAATTCAGCGCCAATATATGATGGTTGATCACACGCCCGAGGTCTTCAGAGCGCTCCGGATCAAATCCTTTCTCATACCCTAGGGTGTCCCGTCGGGGTTAGCGATGGGGTCCGGTCGGTGGGTCCGAGCCCCGTGAGGGGCCGGACCGGCGTCGCCTATTTTATTCTTTCCTTACTTGTCGCTGACGACAAAGAGACCTATCGAGGATTAGCTTGAAAGATAATACAGGTTCCTGCAGGTCGAGTTTATACTTACTTCCTCCAAAACGCCCCCCGCGAGACATTTCCCCTTCATAAAGCATGTTACGCCGACGTGAGGGCTTGTGTGGAAGGCCGGCCACCACCCGTAATTTTCTCACCGTAGATTCGATCGCAAGGCGGTTTGCGACGATGACGACGACCTAGGGAATAGAAGCTGGTAACAGGCTTCGGCCCTCCCCATGGTTTCCGGTGGAAAGGTTGAAGGTATAATTTCGCCAATGAGCCAACGGGGTCCCAGCTTGACCAGACAACCCAGAGCCGATGTTTTCGTACTCTAGAAGTTTTTGTCTGAATTCAGCACAGGGTTTCCGACATACCGTGCCGTCCCTGTGGACGTCCCGCTTCATTATCACCGTGCGTACGCATATGTCGCCGTAAACAGTTATCTCCTTTTCTGTATGGGGGCTGGTTCTATTGCCACGTTTGGGGTGAGCTCCATTTTAAGTACTGTATAAATATTAGTATGCTCATCCAGAACGAAATTATCTTCAGCAATAAAGTAGAATATTTTTACTCACTAAATCTGTGGAGAATTTGACAAGGCCCTAGGAAAGGATGTTTGGGGTGTTTATATTGAACGGGTGTTTTTCATCACGACGGTCTCGTCAAAAAGAAACTTTGGTGGATCCGGCAGTGCTAGCTTATAGATGTATGTTGAATTTCGTGCTGCGACACCGAGTTTCTTTTACCCTCTTTGTTGCTTTCAGGAGTAAAACCGTGCGCTACTTTCAAAATATATATCTTCGATGAAAGCTCCGTGTGGGCATAAGTCGCCGTAAAATTGAGTATCCATCTTCGTTGGGGAAATAGATGAAAAGCGACGATGGAAATTCCATGGAATTACCCCCGTCCCCAGAACAAATGAAGTTCTGTTCTGGGAGTGTATAAAGAAAAGCTCCTGTGGGATATATGACCGCTAGGGAGGAGGAAATTCTAAGTATAAGGCTAGAGAACGCGAGTATGTTAGTTTTAAAGTAATCTCGAACAAAAGAAGAGAAATTCGAAGGGATATATTACGGGTGCTTACGATAAGCGTTAGCCTGAGGCGTAATCGCCGGGATAGGGCTCGGGATAACGCCAGCCTGACTCTGGTAGTAAAAGAAAAATAATATGCCTTTAGTGTTTCGAGCATCCATAACTCAGCTTTCTCTGATAGTGTAGGGGCTTTTAGGAAGCTTGCAGTTTTCCTTGTGCCTGGATCGAACTTTCTGTCCAGTTCAGGAAAGCCCCCCACCCAGAGAACGCAGGGCGTCCCTTGATAGGGATAGGATGGTGCTAGTAGAATAAGGATCAGACTAAAGTCTATAAAATTCCGCTGAGGATCTAATAGTTCATGTGTATGATTGACTATAGTTCTGTTAATTCCAGCAAACCTTTTTGAGGCCTATGTAAAGAGAAGCATGAAAAGTTTGCCCCTGGTATACGAGACAATGGATAGTCGTATCAAGTACTAGTAGATGCAAGTTCGTTGGTTGCGCTTCCCGGATCTTGCCCCAGACCTCACAGAAAAAGCCCATGTGCTTTAATGGATCTTTAACAAGGTCATCACATCGAAGAAATATGTTTTCTTCAATGTGGGATAAACCGTTTGGTCCTCGTACGCAAGCAATATTCGCCGGACTAGCGTGAGATGCCTCCACTCCCAATTACAAAGTAATGGGTATAGTAATACGAATATAGAGCATGTAGGAAGTTCCAACCTGCTTTGATTTATTAGACGTAGGCAAGGAGCGTTTTTTCCGGGAATGTAGGCATCCTAACCTTAAGCCATGCGAACCCGGAGTCTCATATTTTTGGGGTAGGTCTCGACGGTACGGCGCAGTACGACAGCCACCAACGATTAAAAGGAAGGCGGATTCGTCAAGATCGAACCCGCCCCCTTTTCCATTTCTTTCTCGATAGTATTCGGCATATCGTAGTTTTAGACCATGTAGCGTCTAGATCGTATGTAGATATAGTTGGTTGAGTGTGAACGTCGGGGTTGCTGGGTAGCCATACCAAGTGGAGTTTTGGAATAACTACTCAAAATCGATCCATCAGCACCAAAAGGATACGTTATTCTTTTGGGCGGGTCTGTCTTGGTAGAAGACGTGGCCTGGGACTCGTAAATATATATATACGTAGTAAAATTGTTGAAGGGCTTTTGTAACGTGAGCGGATGAGAGTAGAAAATATGAGGAGAAGGGATGAAAAGAAAAGAAGGCCCCAAGTGGGGGAGCCCTCCTTTATATAGTTTGATCTTTCTTACTTTCCCTCGATTGCCACGGCGCCAATACGGGCCATTTAACAATATCAAATGTACCAGACGTGTCATCTGACGCACATGAGTCAAGTGCGGGCAGATATTCATACGCTTTTACAAGCTTCTTGTCATAATCTACGCCGCTTTACCGTACCATATTAGATGTACCACGCTTTATTCTTTCATAATCGCGCGGCCTTCCACTCTAAGGTCAGCCCCATGCTGAGTCTTTCTAGATGTAAGGTGTACATTTGAGCCCTAATATGTAATGGGTGGACGCTTAGGTAACAAAGGGAGTCTAGATTAGCAAGCTTCAATGCTTACTCTGAATTTTGAAAACGGTGGAAGTTTCATGAGGGCGTAGAGCGTCCGGGAACGGGACTAGGGCGCATACAACCTGCTAGAAAGTAATGTTGCATTCTAGAAGATTTTATGCTACGGGAACGTCATAGTTAATTAAGTCTGGTCTCAGGACAAAGTATGTAGTATTGAATTGCCAAAGCTACATAGGATATTGGTATGTAAAGCAGGTGTTCGAATTCTTAGGCTACAGGTGTACTCGATAGTCTAGCGGGAACCCTTATCTATCTACTAGATATCATTTTGTCCCAAATTTCCAGGCCCTAGACCAGTCCGCTTGCTAGCTCATGGTAGGGCGGACAAGCACGCTTTTCCCCAGAGAGCCACATTTAAGTGCGTGCGTAGGTGCTAAGTATACTTAAGGATTTAAGTACGCTCTCGTAGAACCGCTAAATTTACCACATACTACCGATAAGACCGTCGGCCTCAAGAATATAGCATGTTGGAGGCCCACATGCATACGTAACGCTGTAAGCTGGTACAAAATGACCATAGGTAGCTATCACACTCAACACTGCATAAATAATTGTAAACCGCGAATATTAAATTGCCGCGTTAAATAGAGCGAAAACTGATTTTACGTGTCACAAAGCCATGTGAAACAAATCGGTGCTTACCGACAAACAAGGCATCTTTAAGAAAATCAGAAATTGTCAGCCTCGCGCGAGGTTTATGATTGGAATGATCATCGAAACTTACGTTTTGATACCACTGAGAAATATACAAGTTTTAGGAGTTGGTATAATACCAAAGTTACGGAAGGAGCCAGATCAGAACAAACGATTCCAGTCGTGGGGCCGGTTGGCTTGCCAGGTACGGGGAGATGATAAAGAACACCGCCAAACAGAGCTACAATATGGGCATCCATTTAGAAAAATGACATCCTTTTCATGGATCCACCGCAGCTAGGCCATGGGTGGCTTGAGGGGAGTGGAGGGCGTCGGCCATTGTAGTATTTGGTTAGATTTCGATGTGACAGCCAGAAAGCTGAGAGATGGGCTGGACCATTTCTGGATCGTGCGCATGTGGACGACCAAATTTGAGAGCCCCGACTCTCTCACATGTTGGCGGAAGGTAGATTGAACGCCAATGTTGGCAGTTTTTGCGGCATTCTGCGGTTCTTCTAATCCGATTTCAGAATTTCGTGGTGTTCTCGCAGAATCGAAAGCTTTGAAAATTTAATGCCTACAAACTATGGTACAAAACTGTATGTATAAATAACCAAAATCGAATACTTAAAATACATTGATTTACATCTAGCTACCTAGGTAGGTAGACAGGGACCAGAATACCGAGACTTGATTGCCCGTCAATCTTATTCTTGTAATACGATAGTGGTTCCGGCATACCTTAAGTTTACGTTGATTAACTGTGAAGGTATCGGCTGGTCTCACAGTCGACCACGCAGCTGCGTAACCTATGGTTTAAAAATGTAGTATTTTCTATAAATTTATATAGTAAATAAGAGGGTGGTGCTGCGCAGGAGCCATAGTAAATCAGAACGGAACTGAGTCGATCTAATACTCTGGATAAGATATGGCTACATGCTTGCCCATCTACGTTGTAAACGAGCTCGCATTCGAAGAATGCACGGGGCCGCGCATTTACACACAATTGCCTCCGAGCCTAGATCAAATATGTAGCCTGTTTTAATCCCGTTTCGAATGCCGAAGGGCTAACATCTCAAGAATTTATTCTG
Source organism: Arthrobotrys musiformis (assembly GCA_036971715.1). Taxonomy (NCBI): domain Eukaryota; kingdom Fungi; phylum Ascomycota; class Orbiliomycetes; order Orbiliales; family Orbiliaceae; genus Arthrobotrys; species Arthrobotrys musiformis. The sequence continues at coordinate 2,222,673 of JAVHJL010000008.1, forward strand.
TGGCCGGTGTCTAGCCAGATGAACAAGGTATCAGGGCCTTATATATGTATGTTAGCTAAGGCAGCATGCGTGTGCGTGCCATGTATATGTTGTAGAATCTACGGATACGGTCCCTACGTTTAAATAATGTTTCTTTGCTCATATGATCCTAGGGTTATATTGTGAGATTTTTTGCTAAAGAATCGGTACTATACCACATTCTCTAGGATCTGCACCAGAACAAGTGCTAGGCTTCAGTATTTGTCCTTCAAAGATGACTATAAGGAAACATGTACACGTATAGGGACCTTGAAATTCTAGGCCAGGCCATGGTTAAGGGAAGATATTCCAGAATGAAAATGTATTCGACTGTTCTTGTGTGTAATATAGTACATCGTTCCCGTTCCAACTCGGAGTGCGAGATCATTGAGCTAAAAATATATATAACCCCCCTCAAAATCTGTCACCTGATAAAACATTTTAAACTCGTCGTGGAATCAGAGGGTTCAGGGCGTAAGAGCGGCGTCAAGGTACCTAGATGTAGCCAGAAGCCCCCTCGATGGTATGTTCCGCTGACGACCAACATCCCCATTGGTAACGAGAGCTATCTACCCCCAGAGGCTTTGTCCCCAAAGTCTCGTCTTGTGCATTTGGTATAGACATCTAGCTTCAGGTTCAGGGCAGGTGCCTCGGATCGTCGCTGTACGTCTGTAGGCGTCTTGTAACTATTTCGCGATGGGTTGTGTGCCGCGGGCGTCGATCTATGCTTTAGACCTTTAAAGATTTGGAGGTGAAGATGCTTTTCGCCGGTTCTGATATCCTGAAAGTGGTTCGAAAGTTGTGGGTGTCGGGCATCTTTTAGGCGGGAGGTATGCGCACTGAGGGGATGAAGAATGTCCCAACCATGGTAGTGAAGGTTCAAGGGCTTTTCGGCCTGTATAAGTACTGCCAAGGACCTCGCTGCTGATATTCCTAGCCCCTCTTGAGACATACGTTTGCGGAATTTGTGTACGAGAACACCCTGTTCCTGGGATTGCGGCTAAGGTAGTGGGTCGGACCTGTCTGCTTCCCCGTTTTGGAGATCGAGATTCGGACCGGCGAGTGCCTCCGGTGGAAAACGGGGGTATAGCGTGGTAGATATATAGGGAATGCGGAACCGTTTGCCTTGTCCTCAACGGCAACGTTTCTGGTGTATTTGTACGGACCCGACGCCCTGGTAAGGGTTCTCGGTACCCCTTCGGATGGAATTCAACTAGTAGGGGTGGGTTAGTGGTAGGTAAAGTAGTACGGGGGCGGATGTGATACCTAGTTCTCTATCTTTGCTAGCAGCCGACTCCCTGCTTGATACGACAGAGGGCCAAACCTGTAAAGACCTGTATCGTGTGTATCGCACCAAGCAGAATAATAGCTTCGCTCCGCGTGCCCAGTGCAGAAACGGTATAAAAAGACCCAGAAAGAAAACCCACAAAAAAAAAACTATAAAACTGTAAAAAAATAAGTGGCCGGAAGATGCAATAGATAGTTAAATAAATCGACAGGAAAGGAAAAGCAGTAAACAACGAAAGCAAAAATGCAAAGCAACGCGAAGCATAAACGATAAATTAAATAGCGAAAGTATAGAGGGCAAATGGCGAGAAGATTAAAGTATTGGTGGTGGGACAGCAGAATGGCCCCAGCACACCACGGCTCAGGGTAGCGCAATGACCCTGGCCGGAAACCTCCCCTACATACATGCATGGTGGAGCGTAAGCATACCTAAAGATGAGGGCGGTCTGGGTCCCGCACGCCTCAAACTTAGTAGCTACGTCCAGAAAAGTTTCCCTTCGACAGGACCTTGGAGAGCGCCCTAATGGCGTTTTTTCTGTCTGCCGTTCTCTCACCAAAACGTCGTACTGGGGCGCCTGGAAGCCCCCAGTATCGGCGACGAATGGGAGTATCCCGAAACAGATTGGAATAGCCACGAGAACGTCTCCTCTTAAGAGGTGGCGCATCGGGCATTTCCACGTCTGGATCGAAATCCGGCATTTCAATGTCTCCGTCGGCGTCCATGTCGGCGTCCCACATGCCGATGTCCAGGTCATCGCTTGTCGAGGGATGTGAGACGTGAGGGGTTGTCGTAGGTGCCTGGGTACTCCCGCGGTTACCCAATGACTCCTGAGCCGTATAGCCAACTGACACGGTCACAGGGTGACTCGGCAACTGAGTGTTCTCTGCCGCATGAGAAGGAACAACCGTGGTTTTCCTCTCAGAACTACTCGTCGCCTTGGGATCACCAGCAGAAGCTGAGTCCCGTTGGACGCCACTCGCAGAGCCAAGGGATGTGACAGACGAACCGAAGTCCGAAACTGTCGACTCCTGGCCGCTCGCCATTGATAGAGAGGACGAATCACTCTCCTCGGTGCTCGTAGCCTGTGTACTAAGCGAGCCAGAGGCACCCGTTCCAGGGGCCAGAGGAGCGGTAACTGGAGCCACCGTCTGGCTGTTGTCGGTGCTCGCTGCCTGTGTACTAGGCGAGCCATAGGCTCCCGTTCCAGGGGTAGTCGGAGCAACCGACGCCGGGGAGTTATCTGTCTCGAATGCTTGGGCCCTAGGTAGATCACATATGGTTATGATATTGTTGCAAAAAGCTGTTTTGGAAAGGTGCGTGTGTTGATGAAAACAGAGGAGCGAGGTTTATAAATGGAAGAGAGGAATCGTGGAAAAAAGAAGCCAGACGAGAGGTCTAACAAGAGCACAAGAGGAACTTAAGGCTACATATTGATGGAAGGAACAGAAGGAGTGGAGAATCTAAAGGCAATGGAACCACTATGATGATGGAAGGAAGGAGCAAGGGAGCTATAGAGCTGGGAAGACTTCCAGGAAAGTGAAACTCCAACGATAACTGATGCATCATCGAGAGTAGGATATCAGGCTAGAAGAGAGAATAGAAAATGATGGCGATACTTACAGCTTCGACAGAAAACTTTGAGCTGCCTGAGCAGCGGTTGAGGAGACCACAATTGGTCCCTCTTCTTCCTCCCCCTCTTCCTCGTTCTCTCTAATCTCCCCCTCTTCCTCCGAGTCTTCGTAGTCTTCAAGGCCGTCAGGCTCCTCCTGAGCCTTCGACGGACCTTGGGCGAACAGAGATGGCATTATGCCGGCAGTAAGAAGTAGTGATGATAAAAGTAATAGGGGTGGTGAGAGCTTGATGGAGGTGAAGAGAAGTGGTGATGGTGATGGTCGAGGTGAAGGTGAAGGTGATGGGAGGTGAGAGGAAGGTGGATGTAGGAGGAGAGAAAGAATTTTGTGTGTGTGTCGGTGCCCTTTAATACGGGCAGCATCAATTAAATCTGTACTGAAATCAACACCACAATCTTTGGCTCAACGATAGAAAGTCCCAAATGTAATATCCATTCGCACTGCTAACCTCAACGGAGTCTGAAATAAAAGGCCTGGTTGTCTAGTAAAGCCGTGTATAAGCTTGTGTCATTACCGTATTAAAGGATTCTACAATATATCTCCGAGTTCTCACACTCGACATCTAATAAAGATAGGGCACAAGCTAGCCTGAAAGAATGATACAGCGTCGGGATAGATAGATATTTACATGTCCCCATTCGAGGCTAGCAATTAAATGCCCTAAGAAAGCGTGCGAACATCATATATTTAAAGCTTCTCTATGTTAGGATTTCCTTACCCCCTCACCTACATAAGCGTGCAGGTTGTTTGGGCATAGCTACGATTTCGTGTTTACCGTCTGGAGATACCAATACCATCTCGAAGGTATCCAAGACCATTTCAATTTACCAGTTCATCCATACATAAATGTAGACTGAGGACGTACTTTGTAGCGTATAGGTTCGGAAAGCAAGGATGGCATGTAAATTACGATCCTTATATATATTTTACTGCGGATATGTACAGGAGGTATTGAGGCTGCCGCCCGGTATTTTGTACATTCCAGTGGCAGGAAACGTACAAGATTAACAGAGACAGCATTTAAACAAGACAGAAAACTGAAATGTATAGAAAACATATTATGCAAAGCTTCAACAAGAAATAAAAGAAAAGCAGAAAGCAAAATCCATGATCGATGGCAGGATCGCAAACTACAAAGCTTCTGCTCTGCCTAGAAACATTAGACTATTGTCTGGCCCGACATGAAAAGATTAGACTATTGTCTTGAAAACATGTATTCCCGGGCGTGGAGCGATTGCTCGAAGGATAAACCGGATATCCAAAGGTGTAACCACCGCATAAACATTAGACAACTGCCTTGAGACCGGGAACGGGAACATCCGCTCTATACGCAAAAACATTAGACTACTGCCTTGAGAATGCGTTTCCTTGAGCATGGAATACTCTGGTACAATGTGGATAGGGCGCTCAGGGATATATCCGGCACGAAAACATAGACAATTGTCTTGGGACCGTGCGAAGGAAATATCTGACTTGAACCCGAAAAGCATAGACTTCCGTCTTATGATCGTGCGTCGAGCGTGGAGCACCCTGCTATGATGGGTATAGGATCCAAGAATACACTCCCTATAGAAACGTTGGATAATCGTCTTGAGACTATGGAAAAGGCGCGTTTCTGCTCTACATAAAAACATTAGACTAGTCCGTCTTGAGATTATGTATCAATGAGCACAAGTAGCGTTGCAGGGAGTATCAACAAGCTTGATCTACCTAAGAATCATAAGTTAGGTTAGAGATAAATCGCCAGTAACAGCCCTACCAAGCCCAAAAGCGTCCTGATGTGGACAGAATCCCTGAACCGGAATGATAGGGCATTTGAAAACCTGGAATCAAGACGGTGAGCCCGAGGCTTTTTAGTTATCGCTAACCGAAGAACAATGGTTGACGTTCTAAATCCGGCTTCAAGACCAGCTCGCTATGCCGCGAGGACAGCTGGCGTTTCTTCTCCCTCAAGTGTTGGATTGATTCGGAAGTAATACCACAGCTGGGGTAAAGCCAACTATTTCATTCAGTGAAATTCCTCGCCACTGAAGTGGCAGGAAAGATCCTCCAAAAATTCGTGAACAATAAGGACCGCGACCGCTGCAAAGAGTATTGCAGAGAGACCAACCTCTAAGCACAATAGTGCTTAATGACCACAAAAGTATCAACCTGAAATCAAGTCAGGGCGTAGTGGTGATAACGACCAAACGCGAGACTAGACGCACCAGCTCCCCTTCTTTTCCTAGGCAAATACGAGAAAACTCGCAGCGTAAACTCCTCCGGCGGTAATAAACGGTAAAGGAACGGAAAAGAAATGCGCGTAACGAAAAACAAAAAAATCGACAACTTGCAGAAAGATATGTTAACAGGAAACACTCGCATTCAAGAGACCTGACAGTAGATATACGGGCCGGCGTACCGTCCTCACAGTGCACTCCAGTCCGAAGAAAACAAATCACAATAATAATTCAAGATGCGATACGAACGCTTGCCTTATCTGTGCCGGAGCACTCCTGGACGAAGACATTCGGTAAAGCGATCGAGAATTGTTGTGTTGTAACTTGGACCTTCTGTGTAAATTCCGGATGAGACCGAAATTCACTGCTCAGGTTTCCGAACCCATCTAAGCTGTCGACTGGGACTCTATCTGAATGGTCAGCGTGCCCCTGTTACACCACCTCCACGCGAAGAAGTCTAGCAAAAAAAGAAAGAAAAGAAATGTCAACACCGAAGGCGCAATGCGGTATCGTTGACAGTGCCAGTTCAAGCATTCTGGACTTTTTGGTCGGACATACATGCAAAGTAGATTCAACGGTGAAGGTTTCCCACCTACCCGACCCACGGTCTCAGCAACCAAGCTCTCTTATGGATGCGTCCTTAATCGTGCGAAAAAGAGATCCCGGGACAAAACCCCGGACGGAGAGCTCTTTACCTTCAAGCCCGTTTCGGCCACTTGCATGTACTCCTCCCCACCAAATAAACTCCCCGACGATCAATCTTGACCTGGGGGTCTGTGAAGTTCCTGGAAAACTTCGGGAACAGACCGGTGCCCCAGAGATTGATCGTCATCCTCCTCTGTCTGTCCGATTGGATCCTCTCGTGAAAAGTCCGCATCTTTTTCAAGAATTGGACGTGCTTTCGAGAAAGCGGGAGACTATGCCCACCATATGCACGGAGGACCGGGGCTTCCGACATTTCGACGTCGTCATGATCATCACAATCAATCGGAGCGTCAAACATGTCGATTTCCCGATCGACTGCGACGTGCAGAATGGCGCAAGGAGGGGCGTCCGGAAGGTCACCCTCATCCTTGTCAGTCGCGAGAACAGCAGTTGGGAAAACTGGCTGTTGTCGGACATTTTGGCTGACACCCTGTAGCGCAATGACAGGCGTGTCTTTCTCCCCTGATACTTGTTGAGGAGCCGCATCGGCGACGGCTTTTCTCTCTGGCTTTGGCTTCTGTGCCGCCGCACTAGCCGACTCAACCGCACCCCCGGGGGGACGCAGGAATGGGCTAGGCGGCTGCTCATCGGCCGCAGCTGGCTCGGGAACGTCAGGGAAGACCGACGGGTTCGGAACCACCGAAGTGAAACCTTGCCCTTGGCTCCCCGGCTTGGCCGCCGCCGGGTTGGCGGAGGATGGCGCACTAGGCTCGGCCATCGCCTTCAGAGCAGCCAAAACCTCGTTGAGTTTCTCCCTCTTCTAGGGGGAGGAATCAACGGGTGATGGCTTCTCGTCAGCCGAGGCCTTACCCGGTTTGCCTACTGGGGTTTCCCAGTCCTGAGGGGCTGCCTTCTTTTCCTCCCTTGCAGCAGCCGAAATGTCCACTGGCGTCTCGGCGGTCTTAAAGACTGTGAGAGCCGGGCCAGATTCGGCTTTTGCTCGGCGGAAGGAAGGTCCGGCGACCCCTAAAAGTTCGGAATCGGGCCTGCTCCTAGAAGCAGGACCCGGTACTGAGGGCGGGATCAAGCCAGTTGGCCTGGCCCTCTTCGGCGGGGAAGGGGTTCGAGGGGCCCTTCCCTTCCCCTTTCGGTCTTGTTGGCTTGGGGAATTGTTCATGGTTTGGTTTTACAATGTATTTTGTGTTGGTCAGTACAATAAACAACCAAATAGCAACCAACAACATCAAATGCCAAAGGCTTCGATACCAGCGAGCTAAGTCAATGCAGGATGGGAATCATCATCGAAGCAGGTGATTTCAATGGTCAGGAACCATCTAGATTGCCTCGATGGAGCTTGGGGGGTGAACTTCGGGGGGGGGTGATACGTACCTTGTGTGGGTGTTGGTGAAGAAGAAAGGAAGAAGAGAAGAAAGAGAAGAAAGAGAAGAAAGGAAGAGAGAGAAGAAAGGAACAAAGAAATGAAGGAAGAGATTCAACAAAAGCCGTTGCTAGGAAACAAAGGAAATCAGATTCTATCACAGCACAGGCTTTACGCGTAGGCGGTCCCCAAAATACGCACCTCCGCTCGGCGATTTCAACCGCCGAGCCTGGACTACTGCCGTTCCGCAATATACGGGCCCAGGCTGTGATATACGGCCTAGACTTTGATATACGGGCCCAGACTGTGATATACGGACCCAGACTGTAATATACGTCTCCACCCAAACACAATGTTCCTATTTGCACGATGCACGTCTTATCCCGTATCCCAGGGCGGGCCGAGGTGCACGCCCGTTTATGTCAGGTGAATTTTATTGTTAAATTATGCATTGAGTCCGTAGCATCCCGTCCCATATACTCTCACGAAGCAAAGCTGCTATGTATTCTGCAAATTGAGTAGAATGAAGTAACTAAGTAATCTTACAAGCCTAAGCCCCATTTCTTAGTCCAAATACCACCTCCATATTACCAAACAAGTTCCATTTCCAATAGGCTCCGTCACTTAGAACATAAGTACAACCATAATTTCTCATGGTGTATGATAGGCACCGCAGCGCCAGTAGCCTGAAGCTCCCATTCTCTCCACCTACGTAATTCCATAATTACTTCCTCCTACGTAAATTATCCCCACAATGGCGCTCCAGTCTACCCTATACAGTTGTTATTTCGGGACCAGACTCGACACTGTTACACCAATAATTTGCCCAACTCCATGCCGCCAAAATCCAACATCTCTGGCGCGTTGCCTGACGTCTAAGCTCGCTTCGAGCTATCAACCAATAAGAGGTCGAGAAATTCCCAAAGTAGTAAGGAAGCCATGATCCAACGCGCAACGCATCACATGGCGTCCGACGTAGCTCTATAGCCCCAGACCATATGTCCTTTGCATCCTCCGAAGTAGTAAATTGTATCGGCCGGTAAGCCTGCTCCATAGCAAGCTAGTGCTTAGCCGAGCCAAAGGGAGGAATTGCGTTGACCTTAGGCCCCATTACGTGCGAGTAGGAGGCCACGGGATAGGCGGAAGTCCAACCATCTCATCTGCAGATCTGCCTCCCTGCAACGCGGCTATTGGTGATGTATTCGGCGTCTTAATAGCAACGAGATAAGTTGCGATCGTGGGTATATATACTGGGTTCAATTGAGATATGAGAAGCGCGACGTGAGTATCAGTAAGCGGTTCCGGGGACGAGTATCGGGAGTAAAGGTCGGAACGGCTGTCGCAAAGAGGATCAAGCTGCTGTTCCCTGTTTCAATTCTTCAATTAGCTAAACTATTTATAATATATATAGAAAGACTGGAGTGTACTAGAGGCTTGTTGTCGACTGCGGCGGCATACCAGGGTTGAATCCTAGGCCATCGCATTGTCAATAGATTGTATTCGAATACAGCAGACACTGTGGCAAGTCTGCTTGCCGGATAGGACCCAGATGCCCCTAAGGCGATTCCACCAAGTTGCGATGCCATTGGTGGCTTTCCAGCGAGGAGATATCAATTGCTGGAGACGTAAGGAAGGCCGGATAGGTAGGAGTATTGACATAGGATTGATGAATGATGCTTCGGTTTCGCTCGCTTCGAACACTCGTAGATTGACAATGCAGCGATAGTCCAGGGGTTGAGGGATCGAGTAAGGGGGTAGCTTGAGATGCAGGTGGGGATCGTCTGGTATGACGCGGTGAGAATTTGGAGGTGGTGGGGTGCGTTGACGTCTACCGCCGTGAGAATTCAAAATATTGCTTTTTTGGCACTTTGCTATAATATTTTCCCTCGTCCCCAACTTCGGACTATAAAAGGAACCTCTCTCTCAGCAATCTTCTTTCTTTCTTTCTTTCTTCCTTCCTCTTCACAACTCTCTCACACCACATCTCACCGCTACCAACAACTGTTCCAACAATCTTACCATCAAGCTATCAAACGTACGTAAGTCCATTACATCAATCAATTGATATCTTCATCCTTCTATCTTCTATCTTCTCCTCTCCTTCTTCCTCTTCTTACTCTTGCATCCCCTCAATCCTGTTTTTTGTTCTTGTTCTCCTCGTTCCTGTCCTTAAACGCGTCCAATTCATCAAAAAGACGTTGCTGTTCCACCTCCAAGGTAACTATCAGGTATTACCCCACAACTTTCCATCTCCCTCCGTAGACGCGTAGCCTCCTTACGGTCTTGGGATCTTGCTTCTGGCTTCATGCTCGTTGCGAAGTACCTCGACCTTGGATTACCATAGAACGCTGCTCGAAAGTTTTCTGACGTCATTTTGGCCGAGAACGCTGCTCGGTGCAAGTGTCTGCTACCTCGACCAAGGGAGGCGGCTGCTCGTTACACAAATACCTTATCCCACACAAAGCCCTGCACTCTTCCCCTACATTGCAAGTTGCTTACATCGTACTTTAGCTATCTATTTCCCACTGCTAGCTTGTTATTTCCTGCCGAGAATTTATTCGAAGGTCTCCATTGAAAAGCTACTGCGGAATCTCATTGCCGAGCACTCAACAAAAGACGTTGCTGAGGAAATCTCGTTGCTACGAACTCTGCCCTAAACCTTTGACCTCTTAACTTCGAGTCCAGGTGTGACCTCTACCCTGTAAAACTCATCTTTTCTCATCATACCTTCATCCTCTATCTTCATCTTCATCTACAAGTTCCATACTAATCATCATCACTCTACGCAGAATACCATACCATACCAAACCATACCATACCACGATCACCATGGCACGACGACCGAGATACGGTGTCGTGGTTGACGGTGCCAGCGCGCCTGCTTCACCAGCGGCGTCCAGCGGCAACAGCGGCGATGGCAAGCTTCCGAGGTAACTATCTACAAATTTAATCGTCCCTCCCCTTATAACTATCAACAACACAGTACTAACATATTGTCATCTAGCCGCTCGGCCTCTCTGGTGAGCGCAGAAGTTGAAGCCCAATTCAAGGGCTACCTTCTCGCAGCCCAGAAGGCCGATGAAGAGGCAAGGAAGAGCAAGCCCAGTTCCACCGGATGGGCTTCGCCGCCGTCGACTCCGAAGACCAAAGCGAGTGCTGTTGGTCAGAACGCCCCTGCCCGCAATAAGGGGAAAGGAAAGGGGGTCGTTACACAGTCCGAGGCAAAGAAGCTCGGCGCTGAACAATGGCTGGCTTTGCCGGCCGGCGTTAAGCTTGCCGATGCTTTCGAGCCAAAGGGCCTTGTAACGCCCCCGCCTGAGGCCGAAGAGCAGGAGCGTAAGCCGAATGGAGGTCCACGGATGATTAAGGTCTATGACTACCCGAGACCCTCGCAGCCTGCTTTTAAGCCAACGGACGCCCAAGTACCCGTAAGCGCTCCTAATCCTCCCCCGGCTCTGATCCCTGTTACCACTGCGCCCGTAAGAGTAATCAGGAAACCAAGAGCTCCCCAGTACCGAGCTCAGTGCCAGTCTTCTAAGCCAAAGGAGCCAAGAGTGGTACCACCTATCGTCCATCTCCCAGTTGAGATGGAAGATGTGGTTTACCACAAAAACCCGAAAATAGAGTATCGCGATTTCGACGGCGACGTCGTTATGCAAGATACCTATGAGGCTCCACTGGAAGTACCAAAGAAGCTGGATGCAGTACTGGGGCAGCGACGTTTCAAGCGCTCGAAGCAGAAGGGTAAGATATCAGCCAGGGTGATTAAGATGGCAGAGGAGGAGATCAAAAGAATGCGCAGGTCCTCGTAGAGAAGACGAAAGTGAAGGCCCGCCGGACTGGGTAAGCTTATTATTATTGTCACGCCGTTGGTCCCGGGACGACCGAAAACTCGTCCTACCTGCAGAGGTGTGTGGTTCACATCTAGAAACAAAAAAACTCCTCGTCCGGGAAGAGGTTAAACTCCACGCAGAGGTGCTGGCCACATCTATAAACAAATGGCCCCTCCTTCCAGGATGAGGTTAAACTCCATGCAGAGAGGAGAGAACCTCTATAAACAATCGGTTACCTGGAAACCAAGTTCTTGACAGAGGGGAGTGAAAAACTCCCATACTTCGGGCAAAGTGGAGACAACCTCTAGAAACAAACACACTTTTGCAGAGGGGAGACAACCTCTAGAAACAAATCCATCGATACGGGATCGTTGCTACGCACGGGGGAAGGACCACCCCCAGAAACAAAACCTCGCAAAGGTGACGGAAAACATCTAGAAACAAACCACCCCAGGGGGGAAGGAGCACCTCCACAAACAAAACCACCGCACGGGGGAAGGACTACCTCCAGAAAAAAACCACTGCAGAGGTGAAGGATAACACCTAGAAAGAAACCACCGCAGAGGTGAAGGACAACATCTAGAAACAAACCCTCGCAGGGAGGAAGGGTCACCTCCATAAAAAACCCATGCAGAGGTGAAGGATAACATCTACAAATAAAACCACGCACAGGTGAAGGATAACATCTAGAAACAAAACCATTGCACAGGTGAAGGATAACATCTAGAAACAAACCATTGCAGGGGGGAAGGATCACCTCCACAAAAAAAACCATGCAGAGGTGAGGGAAAACATCTAGAAACAAACCCGTCTACCGTTATGGAGATCAGCTTCTGTGTTCAGTGTGGTGGCCTGGACCTGAAGGAACTGTGTTGTCGCGGATCGATTGTGGTAAGTTCGAAATAGGAAACACCCGAATGCGGCATTGCATCCTTGCTAACCGAGGCGGTGTCGGTAGATGATCTCGCAGCCGAGAGGCCCTTGCCATGGGCCTTCTCTTACCGTTTATCGTTGACGTCCCGAGCGAACGTACAGTGGATGTATCCAACCATGTTTCCGGATTCCTATTGTGCAGGTGACGGACCCCCCGAGCTCCCCAAACTTCCATTATTCAGCGCCGCAGACAAGCATGCTACCCAATTCCCGGGCAAAGCTGCACTTATCGATACCAAAGCAAGAAGGGCTTTCACGTACGGAGAGCTACTAGCCGGTACAGCCAAGGTCAAAAATCTTATTTTTCAGGCGCTGGGGGTTGATAACGCCGACATTCAGGAGCAAAGAATCGCATATCTAGTTCCTTCCGGTATTGACTACGTTCAGATCCAGTGGGGCATCTGGGCCGCCGGAGGAGTTGCTGTTCCCTTGTGCACTACGCACCCGTTTCACGAATTGGAGTATACAATCACAAATTCCAAACCGACCCTGATATTTCTGCATCACGATTTCTCGCAGCATAAGTCGGCATTTCTCTCGAGTTTCCCTTCGATCAAGGTATTGGACGTTCCACTTTCTCATTACGACCCGGAGCATCCAAGTTTCTCGGTACCTTCTACATCATTTTATCCAGCATTCTCGCTTTCTCGAAGGGCTCTCATTATTTACACGTCCGGCACGACCTCAAGACCTAAAGGTTGCGTCACGACACATGCAAACATCGATTTCCAAGCAAACTCTCTCGTTAAAGCATGGAAGTATTCCCCCCACGATTACTTACTACACGTTCTACCATTGCATCACGTTCACGGCATAATTAATGGACTCACGGCAACACTTCTCGCCGGTGGCACGGTTGAACTACATCCGAAATTCGATCCAGTTGTGGTCTGGAAGCGATGGATGGACGGCGATTCCACAATGTTCATGGCTGTTCCGACAGTTTACTCACGATTGAACTCTTACTTCCTCGAACACATTGCAGGCACAGATGATGAGCAACGGGCTAGAGATAGTACTCGAAAGCTCCGCCTTACTGTGAGTGGAAGCGCAGCGTTACCAACAAGCGTCAAGCAAAAGTTTGAAGACATTACTGGTCAAGTTTTGCTTGAAAGGTATGGGATGACAGAGATTGGTATGGGTCTCAGTTGTCGCTATGATAATTTTGATAGACTTGGCCGACCCGATGGAAGCGTCGGTTGGCCTCTTGATGGAGTTGAAGTCAGACTTGTGCAAGATAGTGGTTACATAATACCTTTTGGATCACAAGGCAAAGTCACGGCAGGAACAGATGATGGTAGTTTTACGAATACCGTTCTGGGATCACGAACCCTCAGAGCAACAAGATTAAGTGATGATGGTGAGAACAAAACATCTTTTGGATTAAAGGATATTGACTCTGGGCGAGCTGAAAGCACTGTAGTGGATTCACGGCTACAAAGTGTTGAAAATTTTACAGGACCGCAAACCGTTGAAAGGGACGTAGTATTACGAGGCACTGGACGAAATGCAGATAACCGTGGCGACGAGACGCATACAGGACTTCAAAGCGCGGAAGTATCAACACGATTCGACGTGAAGACCTCGACTACCGTCTCGGACTCTAGCACCCGGACAGAGACATCTAGTCCTCGGTTTTCAGAAAGCCCATTTGAAACTGAACTGCCGACGAAAGTGTCGAACCCTGAGCACCCGAAGGGGGTCTTTAGTGCCAAAATACCAATGCGAATATCCAATCCTAGACAATCGGAAGAAGACTCTACTATCGAAAGTAGTATTGAGGCTATACTTACCGATCCGTCAATGAGAGCACAAAACCCTTATATAAATAACATCCAAACAACTCCCGAAGCACAAGATACCGAAAGGTCTAGCACGGGAACCTATATAAGTGGCGAGATTCAAATCAGAGGCCCAAACGTCTTTAGAGAGTAAGTACATCTGACCATCTAATCCTAGAAAAAGTCACTGACGAATCCCGGACAGGTATTGGGAAAACCCCGGCGCAACGGCCAAAGAATTCACAGAAGATGGTTACTTCAAGACCGGAGATATTGCTTATCGCGACGAACATGGTGCTTACTACATCCAAGGCCGAAGCTCGGTTGATATCATCAAATCGGGTGGCTACAAAATTTCAGCATTAGAAGTCGAACGTGAGATTCTATCAAACATCCCGAACGTCAGAGAAGCCGTCGTGGTGGGTATACCTGACGAAGAATGGGGAGAACGAGTCGCGGCTGTCGTTGTGACGGAAGATGGGGCCGAAGGCATAGAGTTAAAAGAGTTCCGGGATAGTTTGAGGAGTACTCTAGCTCCCTACAAGATCCCGACCCTCCTAAAAGCTGTTCGCGATATTCAAAGGAACGCTATGGGCAAAGTCAACAAGAAACACCTGATACATAATCTTTGGCCATCCCCATGAAGGCCTCCTGACCCCGGTCGTCACGAGCTGGTTCAACACCACGAGCACGAGCTAACATCTTGACACGCTCATGCCCATGAGACCCCGGATTCGCACAGGCAACTCTAAGCCGGACATCGAAGGTGAAAAAAAAAACCCCCGAGAATGAAAAAGGAAAATAAAAAGAAAAATAATAACAAAAAAAAAATGATAAGAAAAAGAAAATAGGGCCCCTTTCTCTGAACAGTGTGGCCCTCCCTAAAAGGGATCAAGAGTGAAAATAAAAGTGAAGACCCATGGAAAATAAGAAAGAGAAGAAAAAAGACCAGATAAAAAGAGAAAATGGGGGAATCAAACTGGTCAAGAAACCTAGACCGCGGCTGGCCTTCAAAGAAATCCCTCACCGGGCCAGCCGCGGTCAGCCCAAAAAAGGGTTTTCACAAAGATCCATAGGGATCTATAGGCTAAAGAAAGCCTACGGCCGCGGCTGGTCTTAAACAAGATAGAAAATACCTAAGACTAGCCGCGGCCCATAGGCCCTTCTCCAAAAATCCAAAACGATCTGTGGGCTAAAGAAAGCCTACGGCCGCGGTTGGTCTTAAATAAGAGTGAAAATACATAAGACTAGCCGCGGCCCATAGGCGCTCCCTAAAAGATCCATAAGGATTTGTGGGCTACAGAAAGCCTACGGCCGCGGTTGGTCTTAAATAGGAGGGAAAATACATAAGACCAGCCGCGGCCCATAGGCGCTTCCTTACATCGGAAAATTTTCTATCCTGTTTCTCTACTACGCCGGTAGATTACTCATGCATGTATATAGACCATAGCCTGGACCTACGGTGCCAGCCTCGTAGCCCCCGAGCCAGATATAAAAATAAATAAATAGAAAAATACAATAACCTGGCTCGGGGGCTATGAACCCCACACAACTAATCCTCCGCTTATCGGAGGATGTTGGCACCGTAGGTCCGGGAATTAATCAACTAATGAAATCAAATCAAATCAACCTAATAATATTCTCTAAACTCCGTAGTAAAGTAATTCAAGGCCAGATCCACAGCTTTTGGGTTTCCAGGTGTGCACGATCACTGACTTTTATGTTTTTAAATTTGACAAAGTCGGGGTATATTAATATTAACTTAGCTACCGCAGGAAAGTAGTCCCCGGGCGATATCATACACTAGTACTGGCAAGGAGACGTCTAGACACACTTCATACCCAACAATACAAGAGTAAAACAAACATTCCCATCATGGCCCACCCAGCACATCTTCGTGATAAACCTCTCGAGTCGTCCAGGCTCTCCCATCCAATGCATAGTTCCATGAAAACTCCGGAAACAGTACCCAGGTCGTAAGTAAAGCCGTTAGAATACTCAAACCGTCGATAAGCCGCCCCTCCAGGCCAGGGCAGGTGAAGTAGAGTGACAATCTTTTGTAGAGGATCAACATAGCGGGGATAAAAACGACCGGGTCGTAACAAAAGGCCAGCGGTGATGTAAAGGGCTCTAAACAGTACGCCAGAGGAGCTCTGTAAGGCGTTGAAGTAGATTCGGATAGCTGTCGAGCATCCGAATCTCGACGTCGATAGAAATCCCCTAGTAGTAGCTGAAATGTAGCCGGGTCGGATTTTATGTAGACCGCTGAAACCACAAACATGCTTAGGACCGAATCAGCTGCTCGTTGACGCCACTCGTGCCCGCTGAGCCATAGGTGCGCAAATCCCAGCCCAATGCCCCCACTGATAACGCCAGAAATCCGAGAAGGGTTGGTCAAAGCGGAGAAGGCTATCCGGACAAGGATTATCGGCCGGATCCATCTTCTATACACCGCGGAGATGTTTCCCAGTGATTGGACAATTTGAGGAGGAAGGTTTGAAAGGACGTCCGATAGGATGGGGCCAAGGCTCCCCTTTACGCCCTTTTTCGAAGATCTTTTAGAGCTAGATCTTATGGCAGCTTCGACATCTTCGAGTAGTTCTGGGGCTTCGTCGGGTTCGCTATCGTCGACAAGTGTGTCCCGTTTCGTTGGCATTTCCAATTTTAACGGTTGATGAAATTTGCGAAGAGGGATAATCAATAAAGCCAGAAGAATCTTCCTCAGGAATTGTCGCTTAGAAAAGATTAAAGGTTCAGCAGCCTCCTGTATAAATAATAAAATTACGTGTGCAAGAGGCAGCCACCCACGCAGTATCTGTATCAGTATCTAGGTATGTATAACACCAGTATAGATACAGTATTGCCTTGTGCTTAGACACCCTGTGGTTTGGGTACATGCAAAACAATTTTCTATCGAATATACATTCGCGATAAAAGCCTTCGCATTTAAACATTTACATCGCCGTATCGAACTCGACGCAGACGTCTATATGGCTCGTATTCGTGAAAAGCTAGAATATTTGCACTTGACCCCTCTCCCTAGTTGGCTGCCATATATGACGAGATTTATCCGACCATGTCGGATTTGCTGCTGCACACCACTCTGGATTATATAATGCTTTTTCGCATCGTTGCAATGTTACAATGCAGCAAAATATCCAACAAAGTGGTCCAATCCAGAAGCCTGAAAATACCAAGCCAACAGGACATTGCAGTGCCATGACAAAATGTGGCGTTACCAAGCGTCAAGGCTGGCATCTTCCGCGTCCTGTTCTTGTCGAATTCTGTTACTAGATTGTCAATACAGCGCACGAATACAAGCTGGACAAGGCTTCGAAATTGTCGAGTTCGGAGTTCGGGCGTGTTGTCATACTATAGGCAGCCTCGATGCCAGTTAGCTAAGCTAAGTGTTGTGCAAAGCACACCAAGGAAAGCTTGCAGAATGCACGAAGAAAGCTTGGGGTTGAATGGAAGCTAGCTCAAAAACCTGGGCTGGGGAAGATATCGGATAGATTAACCGGCCCGTATCCTTGAAATTTCACGTCGTTTTGGCAGCCTACGTGCAGCGTGCGCTCGTATCGTCCGATTCTACGCCGGTACCTTGTCGAACTCATCGATGTATCGCAGAGGCGACGGCGCTGTGCCGCTTGAACGCATTAAACGCAGCACCGGCTATTCTAGAATCTATAACATGGAAAATTACAACCATGGCCACAGGGCCAGATGCCAGGCTTATTTGCCTAAGAAACAGTCCGCAGCACGGAGGAACGTTCAAACGGCGCCGACGTGATACTACATGCACATGTGTACATTGAAGCAACGCCCTCACCCCAGCCTAGCCGCAGTTCGGAAATTGTAAAATTGTGGACGTTCAAACCCAAGAATACAATCTTGGCTGACATGATGCGTGAAATATGTGCTTATATAATCCGCCGTGGTCAAAAATGTGGAGTCATAGATAATATATGGCCTTAGCCCGATTCTCGCAAGTCCAGATCGACAATTTATCAAAAATGCTATTCGGGACGATATTACGACTACGGTACTACCAGAAAGCCTATTCACTAAAACCTGTTATCTAAGTTGTGTAATTATAATCATGTGTATGTTACACTTTACCCATTTAGCACCTGGGTACTGATGGGAAGGGTCAATAAAACATAAAGCTCTCAACGATAGACATTCCGAAATCTGCGTGCAAAAACCCTCGATTTAAAAGCATTTGTTAACTCTTATACGGAGGGTCAGTTACGGGTACTTGCAGGGAAGAGTTAACTGTTGATGACAAAATAATTGAAGGTATATGTCTGGACGACTCAAATACGCGATATCGATTGCTCCGGCGGTATTTATCTATCTATCAATTGGGCGAATTGGAACACCTCGATATGGCGAGTTAGTCCGCTCCGAACCGAGGGGCGTCCATAGAAATTCGAAACCTCTCTTGCAGCAACAGCAATATTAATATTCTCATCCTCGCAGAGCCGGCGCTTTCTTAGCCTTGTAGCCAAGTGTCTTTCATGACAAGCAGGAAGGCGAGCATTTATAGTATTGTTTCACGGTCTACTGATTTCCTTAATTCAAAGCTGGATCTTAGCCACCTTCAATATAATTGATTACGGGATCTAGCCCTGAGAAGCGGGGTTGATATTGTCAAGAAATTTAGGAGCTAGGCTGGGTACGAGACGAGCCAAGGCCAGGATGCTTGAATAGGCGCGTTCAAGTAGTTTAGGCCAGGTTTCTCAAGGCACAAAACATCAAATATTAAATATGTAACATAACTGTACTACCTAGGTACTCAATGAAGACTCCTGAATCAAATCCGGGCAACATTCCGATCGCGATACCGTCCGTGGTATATCAATCAATCTCCAGCTGAGCAACCTATTTCAGGAAGCGGTGCACTACTAGTGAAGTAATCCTTTCCTATATTCTGAGTTTGTCATATATAGAGTCCTAGATTTCTCCCCAGAGTACCTCAGACGTGTCTCTGCTGGAACTCTTTATAACCTTGACTTGCTCATTTACGCGGGTCGGCCAGCATGGAGAAATCCAGATGTGCGTTTTAAATCCCCCACTCTTCTCAGAGAATATTCGAATGAATGTTAGAGGTAGTTAGTACATAGAAGGTCCGTAAAACAGCAGATGTCCTAACTAGCGACGTCTCAATATAAAATCCGCCCGTGCAAACCTTGTTGCATAACCCACGGAAATGCGGGATGCGATCCATGGTTCCAAACCTCGCCTAGAAAAAATCTCCTCGAGCTCAAAGGTATAGGACACCCCTTAATGCGTGCTTCAAACGCTCACACAATCCCCTTTGAAGATTCAACCTCGGTTTAAACAGATAGCCTCGTCAGCCGTCCATAACTTCTGTGTAATATTATGACCCTGAGATAATAGACTCTGGTAAAAGTGCATAGGAAATCCGGATTCCTAATGAGGCCGAAAGTCAGGGTTACAGCTAAACGACGGTATCGGCGCCATGTATCCCATTCTAGCCCTGTTCGACGAGCCCTTGGCTCGTCTATCTGAATGGTGGGATTTTGTTCCCCATATTTCTCGCCAAGATCTAAATATCCATTAGGTTCAACGGTCTGCGTTTCAGATTAGCCTGTTACAACTTCTTTACTGAACACCATGGAACTTGCCGCTTACCGCCTGCGGTGGGAGATCAGACGAATTCGCGAAACCAATTCTCCTGAATTATACTATTGTTTTCCGCCGTGGCATTTTCAGACCCTTGGATATCCCCGCGTTGTTCGTCCCGAAATCCCTAAGGGCGACCCCATAGTCGTTCGAAGGTTTGGTAGCGGCATAGCGCTCAATTTTTCGCCTCCAGGTGGACATGCGTGCCCTTTAGGCCCTCGGTTTGCGGCAGGAAACCCGATGCAATGACAGACTCGTTTTACGGAATTTATAAATTATAAATAGCCCCACTAAGGGCTGACCCGATTGGAGTTTTACTGACCTTGGAGAGGACCTCGAGTAACAGGATATAAATACCCATTGGTTTTTAGAAAATCTGCGTACGTACCTGGTAATCTTGGTGCTTCTTACCCTTCCAAAGACACGATGACCTACTCTAAGAAATTTGTGGCTGCATTGTTGCTGGCCCCGGCTGCTCTTGCTCAGGCACCACTGTATGGACAATGTGGAGGGTGAGTATCTATCTTGAAACATGCAAGTATATATCTTTTTGAATGGGTGCTAATTAGAAAACAGCCAGGGTTGGACAGGACCAACCACCTGCGTGTCTGGATCTGTTTGTGTGTACTCGTAAGTTGACCCGTACTCTTGCGCGCTTATAAGGAAGTTTTTAAGAGCCGGTCAATGGATATTAACATTAGTAAAGTAACGACTGGTACTCCCAATGTCTCCCTGGAACTGGTACCACCACCGCTACTACGACCACCAGGACCACCACTGCGAGCAGTGCTGCCACCACGACTGGGAGCTCCTCTACCAGCTGTCAAGCTGCCGCTCATGGCTTTGCTTCCCTCAACGGCGGAACAACGGGAGGAAACGGCGGCACTGTTGTCGTTGTCAACAACTGGGCCGACCTGAAGAAGTACGCCACTGCTTCTGGGAAGTATGTCATCAAAGTTTCCGGCAAGATTGTCGCCACCACAACAGGTGAAGAAATTAAGGTCACCAATGACAAGACGATCGTTGGTATCGGCTCTACTGGCGAAATATATGGCGGTGGATTCGGGTTGACCAATGTGAAGAACATTATCATCCGAAACCTCAAAATCGGTAGGCTATCTGTTTGTCCTGATTGTAACATAGTACATAGTAGCTGATCCGATCTAGGAAATACATATGACGGCGATTGGGAAGGCAAAACCCATGATTGGGATGGGATCCAATCTGATACATCGAGCAATATATGGGTTGACCACTGTATCTTCGAACGTGGCGCCGACGGTCTCATCGATCTCCGTCTAGACTCCAACTACATCACCATTTCGCATGTTACATTCCGAGACCACAACAAAGTCCTCGGTATCGGTAAGTTTTTGGCTGTTATTATAGTCCCAAAAAATTACACTCTACGATACTTGAAAACTAATATTAAACAGGCTGGACCGAGAACGTCATCACCCAAGCGACAATTCACCACTGCTACTTCCAAAACGTCGGCCAACGAAACCCGTCTGCTGACAATCTCAAGTACGCTCACATGTACAACAACTACCTCAACAATGCTACGTCTTACGGTCACTATTCCCGCGGATATACCAACATGCGAGTTGAGAACTGCTACTTCGAGAAAGTCCGTAACCCGCTTCAGCGCGATGACACTGCCGTCCTCGTTGCCAGCGGGAACACATATGTCAGCTGCACCGGATCCACCGCCGCTAATAGTGGAACCGCATTCAACCCGAGTTCGTTCTATTCGTATACCTTAGATAGTACGGCGAATGTCCCGAGCATTGTTAAGAGTGAGGCGCAGCCAAAGTCGAGCATCTGCCCCAGCTAAACGCTGGAGATACCCGGCCGAGGTGCAGATGCCCACCGGTCTGCACATCTATATGCCGCGACCGCAGTGTAAATATCGAAAAGGATATCTTCCAAAAGGGAATACCCAAAGTACTATTTTCCAAGACTTAATTCTATAACCGGCGAGGAGAACCGTCCTGTATATATTTGATCTTGGACCTTGTTGATCGTTATGTCCAGGAGCGCCTGGTCTCGAGGCTACGTTATGTCGCCCTTTAGCTCCATACATACATATGCATATGTATATATTTCCTTTCTAGATAATTCTTCATAAATTTTCTAAATGCAGTTTGGGTTCATGGACGAAAAACACCAAAGGCTACGTTCATGGGAGCGAGCACGCATGGTCTTGCACGGTGTCGAAAACGAGAGGCTTCTCTGTGTTGCCTTGTGGTATTTTTTCCTTGTACCGGATCCTCCACCAAAGCCAAACGACCAGAACCTGGTCGAGATCCAGAATCTAAAGTCATAAGCAGTTCGAGTGGCTCTTCAATTACCCTTTACCTTCCATAAAGTTTTTCGCGATATAAAAAGGTATATCATATTTTATTCCATCCGCTCTACTTCAGTAATCAATTACTCAACAGACCACAAGTGCATACGGCATCTCGCATGCGCATATTCTCTAACCGAGACCAATTCGCAAGAAGTCCAAAATGGTTCAATCCACGAAAGCGCAAACAGATGCAGTGCCGTTAACTCCTGCATCTGCTGCACCTCGCTTCACAATATCACCAACAACTCCAACCGACCTCCCCGACGTCATCAATCTTTTCACACTCTATGCTGAATCATTAAACATCGACCTCTCGTTCCAATCATTTGCAGAGGAGCTCGCTGGTTTACCTGGGAAATATGCGCCACCGGCTGGACAAATCCTGCTGGCAAGACGGGATGTACGAGCTCCATCGACAACTCCTGAGTCAATGGGTTCGGACTGTCTCGTACCCAAACTTGAAGGGGAATTGAATGGAGATAGAGAATTGAAATCAAGAAGTTCTCAGGGTGGAGGCGAAATAAGCGATATCCCTGCCGAAGCACTCGGCTGCATAGCCGTCAGGCCCATTACTTTTGCCCCGCCTTTCGATGTTGGTTTCGATCGTCACACCAAAAAATGTGAGATGAAAAGGCTGTATACGCTGCCTTCTACGCGAGGTCAAGGTGTGGGGAAGGCACTTATTGGTGAAGTTGTGAGGGTGGCGGTGGAGCTCGGGTACGACGAGATGTATCTGGATACGCTTGCCAGTATGAAGGCTGCGTTGCGGGCCTACGAAAGAGTCGGTTTCGTCAGAACGAAGGCGTATTACCACAATCCAAATGAGGATGTGGTGTTTTTGGTGAAGAACTTGAAGGAAGAAGAAGGGAACAATTGACGAAGCTATGCATGTCTCTAAGTAGTGAAATGAAAGGAGGATTGGGCGTTTGCCTCCTGTCGGGTAATAGGAGATAAAGATGGTTAACTAGGGTCTAGAAGTTATAGAAGAGAAGGAGTTTATCAATTTGTGGGCTAGTTAGCGCACGGATATATCGCAGGTTCCTGATTTTGATGTCATTATAGATTCTAGATTCGAACGGATCGTGCACTATATCACCACGGAATTAAGCATCCAAGCCTCGCGAAATGTATCCTCATTTTGCAACAGTGACATCTGAGTACTTTCAACGAACGAATCATTCTAAGCGAGCCCGCATAGAGTATGGGTAAAACGGTGGAGAGACGTCTAGGGCAAAGTAACTAACCTTGGTCATCAGTATGCATGTGCTCTGTGCCCTGGATCCACGGATATCGGTGCGCTCGTCTTTCTCTCTACGGATAGCCAAGAACCCGGATAAAAAGCCTCTTATCTTTTGCCTCCTAATAAAGACCTAGTAGAACGTCGAGAACAAGTCATTGGCGTTGAGGAGCATTCCCTTCCAGACATTCGAGAAAAGACGGCACATTGCATCAGAGCTTCATGGGTGCTACTTCGCTTAGCTGAACTTGTGACCTATTTCGGTCACTTGCATCGCCAGCTTCTTGCAGGATTGGTTGGAGCCCACACCTCGCTTAACGCTCATATTTTCCGGTTTTGTTGATGCCAGGCTTTGCTGCGGCTCCCTTGGAGCCTTCGATATTTGTTATATTCAAGAGCTAGAGAATAGGATAGCTATCGTCAAAGATATGCCTAGAGAATACAAGAAGGCAAGTGCAAAGTATATCTATGCCTAAAATGTTTTATGTGTGGTATGGGTCGAACAATGCCTTGCGAAAGAATTCTAGGTATATATTTAGTAAATAGCAAGAGCTGTTCAAGAGGAATCGACAGCAACAAAGAGAAGCTGCTTCGGGGCTTGGACGCTAAGACTGTGGCTTCTGTAAACTAAGCCAAATAAGTCGCAGTGGTTTCCAGTTTGATGCTGTGACTTTCTAAATAAAGCCTAGCTTACGAACCAAATATTCCCAATAGCGATTATTGGAAATTGGTTGGCTCAATTTTCGGAGCACACCCGCATTCGACACGACAATGCCGGCGAAACATCAGGTATCACTACGTAGGTGGTGGTTCTGTCAAAAAAAACAAAAAATAGCAATTGTAGAACATATGCCGCACTTCTTTGATACAGAGTCTTGAATGTTATAAGCCACTTCGTGTCCGTCGCATTCCTTTTCCTGACATGAGAGATTTTTTGGCCGCTTGCGTCCGCCAGGTTACGCATCCTGCCTTGCCGACCCGCTTGATCTTGGTCCCCAAAGGCCGCCCAACTGCCAATTTCTCGTGGGTCGCTTCCAACAAAGCCACGATAAGACGCACAAGAGGAGCGAAACGGGTTCGCTATCGGTAGGTAGTATATTCTATAACGGCAACTGCACTCCACTGCGCTGCAGAAGCATACCCTCCTAGTTTTTAACCGTGTTAGGGTAATTGTGCTTGTTTGCCTTGGACAACCCATGGTACCCTTGATTTGTATTCTCCTCGACGTGACGGGACTAGTTATACCATGGTTAGATATTGTTTCCCACCCATCTTGTAATGTAGTATATTACCAAAATAGTACATACTCTGGGAAAGAGGCGGAAAGAAGCCTACACACGAGCTATATGCGGGTTACTTTTTTGCGAGTGCGCTGGCTAGTGTGTCTAAGTTTCTATGTTTGTGAATGCAGACTGGTCCGGTCCGTCTTCCCTTTGTAATATTATGCCATTTTTCGATAAGCAACTTGCACCTCGAGGCCGAATGCAAAGGTTGTAGATCTAAAAAAGTAGATATATAGACTCGGTGACGTCCTCGCTTGCAACCCAAACGCAGCAAATCAATTTTTGGTGTTGGATGCGACCTTGTAATATCGTTTAGCAAGCGAAACCGATCGAAATACTCCCTCCCTTTTGAGAACCGACTTCAACGGTCTTCTGCTCTTTCCCCTTGACTGACAGTTTACGGCGGCAATTTTTTATTTTTGAAAGTATACCCGATATATCCGACATTACTTGAACTGCAACATACGTTTTTAAGACCTTTTTTGTTTCAAGACTTCCTCCAGATCGATCTTACCGACCCTCGTTTCGCTTGCGCGGAGCTTAAATTTGGACTTTTTGTTGGAATAAGCAATTTGGACTTTTTGCCTTGTTCGAAGTTCGGGTGGCCAGGCTTTGAGCTCTAGCTTGGAAGACCTGTTACCGACCGCGATTGGTCTTTTTATATAGTCCAGCTGGGGAGAAGCATACCTGCATATCAGCTCTTCGGTTCCCTTCCTTCTCTTTTTTTTCGCTTTTCTGGCAGAATATGGATAAAATATCCCTTGAGCCTATTTTTCAGCTGGAAGAATTTTCGGGTTTACATCCACAAGCTATGGAGAACATTTTCGGATCTTTGAGGTACCTGCTTTCACTAAACGTAAGTTAATAGCCGCACAAAATTAATTCCAGGTATTTACTCTATTTTCGTGAAGCTAATGTGTGAATTTATATAAATAGGCCCCACCGATAACATTAATTGTTACATCATTTATTCGGGCGCAATATACATCCCCTAACCACGCACAAACAATACGACAATGGATCGCAACTCAAACAAACCAGACGCCCTTGGCGCTATTAGAAAAAATGCTGAAATATTGCATTTCGGAAGCATGGGGAAATTCAGATGATGCACCCTACACCTCACTCGCTTTACGAAAAGATATTCCCTTGGATTTGGATCAGAAGAGTGTGCACCGGGCGCTGGATATAGCTCGGCGGTGTGACACCGATTATTCGGAGCTACAAAGCGCTTTTGCAAAATTTCGGGCAACTGTGGGCAACGGTGGATGGAATAAGTTGGTGGGAGGTGTTAGAAATGCTGGATCCGTTCGTGATAGTGATGTCGAGGCTATCAGCGATTTGGCAGGGAGGATGTGCGGCGAGAACGATTCTATCGAGCTTCCGATTCTCTACATAAGAATTGCATATACCTTGGTTTCGAGTGGAGTAGCTGCTTCTTCGGTCGGGTTAAAATATGCAGAGTCTCCATATACGATTTTGGAGGAGTATTTCAACAATGTTATTTCGAGGAAGCTGGACGCCTTTTATGGAACAACAACGCAGGCGAGGGCAGTCGTGGGGAACTGGAGGGAACAGCATGAGAAAGACAAGAAGATGATTTCGATACTGGCGGGTCGGCAGACGGATTGGGATGCTATATACAAAACGCTCCAGGCATCGACGGCGAGAGGGATGGCTAGCGAGATCTAGATTTTATAACTATACCCGCACTCTATTTGGGCACCTTCCCCCAGTTTCCTTTTTCACTTCTTCCTCTCCTTAACACCCGTTTTTATTTCAGCTTTACAACCTATAATCGTTTCCTTTTTTTATCGATAGATACCACTCAATATTTGTATTTGTATATGTATAGTCAATTCTATACAATCAATTTTCCACGTTTTATCATTAACACAGGCTTGGCGTTGCTTGTTGTATTTTGGCGCTACAAAGACGGAGCACTAGCTTAAGCTTCGTCTCCCGCCTTTTAGTAAAGCCATTGTAATCCCCGTAAAATGATATGTCACTTTACTAAGTCGTAGATATTCATTTTTAAAAGATTCTCTAATCCTCGCAAGCCAGGGCCGCGATTTCACATACTACGTAACGTTATGCGCGGTCAGGCCGGTCATACCTTAGTAACCGTCTACAAGCAGCAAAGTGTTTGCCGTGTAATCAGATTTGTCATCTGCGTCCAAACCAAAGACGGTAGTGCCGGCATTATCCGGGTGGGTTTTTGATGCAGGGGGGCTCAAAAAGCTTGGTATGCACTGTAACTCACTCAATGGTTTCGTCATAGGCCGCCGTCTACCATGAAAATTGCGAGAAATGCATGCTTCGGGGTACGAGAATCCTTTGAGGCCCTGTTGCCCATACATGGAGTAGGGTTTTCGGATGAGGTTTCGGGAGTTAGATAAGTGATTACTACTTTGATGTCCTCGTTTTAAGTGGTAGAGCGGGGCTTTATTGGGTTAGAGTCCGATTAGTAAACGGTTAAACAGCGGCGACTATCTCGAAGCATATAAACTTCAACACAAGCTCCCCGCTTTGGACTTGTACTTCTCTGAATCGAAAAGATATAAAACCTCTCCCGTCTGCCATTATCTCTAAATTTCGAAAACCCAATTCATTGCCTATCTATTACCCAATACCAAAGGCAGCTATCAAAGATCTTTCAATTGTCCTTTCCGACTTAATATAACACAATGGTTCAAATCGGCTGGATTGGCCTCGGAAACATGGGAGCCGCCATGGCCCCAAACCTGGCCAGAAAGTATCCTCACGACAAGCCTCTCCTCCTCTTCAACCGCAACAACGCAAAAGCTAGCGAACTCGCCGCTTCCCTTGAAAAAGAGGGTATTACAGTAGCAGTCGCACCGAGTATCGCAGAATTAGTCCAGAAGTCGGACATTATCTTCACATGTTTAGCCAATGATGCGGCTATCACACAGACAATCGATGCTGCTGTACAGAGTGGAGATATTTCCGGAAAGCTGTTTATTGAAAGTTCGACTGTTGCACCGAAATGCACGGATGCTCTGTCAGATCTGCTAGTCGGGAAGGGTGCGAAGTTTGTGGCCGCACCAGTGTTTGGAGTACCGGCTGTCGCTGCTGCGGGGCAGTTGACATATGTTCTCGCTTCCACCAATGAAAACTGGATTGACGAGGTCATTCCATTTACTAAGGGCGTCATGGGTAAGGCTTATATCGACCTGAGAGGGAAGAAGCCGGGCACCGCGTCGTTGATGAAGCTCTCGGGAAATCACTTCGTGCTGTCTATGGTGGTCACATTGAGTGAGAGTATGGTTCTGGCGAGCCAGAGCGGCCTCGGAGAGGATGCAATCGTCCAGTTCGTGGAGGCAGTATTCGGTGGACCTTATGTGAGCATTGGATCTCTATCCCTTAAAATAGTGTGAAGAGTCTGAACGCGACACTAACCTTTTTATACAGCCTCAATATGCTAAAAGGATGCTGAGTGGAGACTATGCCACCGACCACCCGAAGTTCTCAGTTGATAATGCATTGAAGGACGCCAAACACATCAAGGATGTCGGAGAAGACAACGGGATCAAACTGGGAGTCATTGAGGAAGCCATTAGGCTGTTGACAATCGTAAAGGATCAAGCTGGAGCCACTGGAGATATGCCGGGAATGTACGGTGCTAAGAGAACAGAGATTGGGCTTCCATACAAGAAATAGCCACTAGTTGCTTATCCCGCCCATGGCTTGGAGAAAGGCAAGAGAGCTTTATCGAGGCTCTGATATTGTAGCCTCGAGTCTTTGATAGTTCCTAATTGCCTGTATAGGTATTGGATATTGATGTATTTAGCTGGTTCTACATTGAATACAAACTGGCATCTCTGCTTGTCATCCATGGTGTTTATATACAATAGATCTTAAATGCATTCTGAGTGTAGTTCTGAGTGGGCGTAGTTGTGAGTGGCCTAGCTAGGTGCTTCGCAGCAGGGTGCCTGCCTCTGTTGGCTGGAGGTGGGAGCGATCTCTAAGCGTTTCTCAGAACGCCCACTCAAAAGCTCAGCGGTTCTCAGCACAGCATCATCGCAACCACTTTACCATCTACAACGACCCGTTCCTCGGCTTCAACCCGTGTACATGGAATACGGCTAGCGCAATGGCTCCTTCAACCGGTCTCATCTATGTCCTCCGAGGCCAAGGTGCTTCTTACTATCCATCCATCATCGTGAAAGCCCTCATCTTCCTTCGCCTTCGAAAAATCATCAGCAACCTGTCCGAAACTCGTCCAAACCTCTCGTGGATTCTATACATTTTGGCCATCCTATTCAATCTTGCTCGGTTCGCCGAGTCCCTACGCGGATTGAGCACTCCGAAAAACAGGTCGAAACATCAGGTAGACAGTGGCACAAATAATAAAGATAATTCGAGCTCATCACAGACATCCAGCGACCTGTCTATCATCAGCCAGATTTTATGGGGCATAATTTGGCCTACCATGGCGGCAAACCCTTGCCCTCCGACGGACATTGAGCGCCGTATTTACAAAATCAAGCGTGAAATCAACTCTTCGGCTATTGGGCATCTCGACCGTGCCGTTGACAGAATGGCTGTCGCATTTTCTCCCAATACCAGATTCGCGGATCTTGACTTCAATGGGCCCGCAGCTACGGCCGCTGAACATTCGCATCCTGGCGGCCAAATCATGCATTACCATGCCAATACAAACATTCAGGCTTTGCCATCCTCGACTCCAATCCCGGCTCTTCATATGCATCCGGATAATCGGCATATGTTTCGGTATTTTGCTGGGATCCCAGAGTCGATGGCAGATAAGAACTACCCGGCTTCTATTTACAATATCAGAACTCAGTTCCCACCCTATTCTCCTTCAACTGGGCGGAATCTCGAGCCGACTGCCACACGTAGCCTCACTGTTGGCGAACGCTTTTTCGGTCACTGTTTGGTCGTCAAGGCTGTCCTTCCGCCAAAGCACCTTGATGCCACGCATGTTCTTATCGAAGACGAGGCAGGAAAATGGGAGCTGTTGCATATTTTCAACTTCCCGTACACAAATCATGTGGAGGATCGTATCGGGCAGGGCCAATTGATGGTTATCAAAGAGCCGGTTTACTACGTTGGATATGGCGGTTTCCCAGCTGTTCGGGTGGACCACCCGTCAGACATCATGTACATCATGTACAACCACCCACTTGTTCCACCGAAATGGCAGAGGAAGGACGCTCATGGGCTAGACGCCGAGTCAACGGTTCTGAGGACGGATGGTGAGCTTCGTATTAGGTGGAAGAAATATCACCAAGCAGTCGACTGGTGGGTACACCAGCAAATATATTTTATTGAGAGGTAAAGTGCACAGAGCTAACCAAAGGGACAGCTTAACTCTCGCCCACGACATATCTGAGCGAACATACCAAGAAGCCTCGAAGAACTTTTCCCGCCCTTCGTCCTCGGGCACTTATGTGCAAAACAAACTCGAGATTCTTAAGCTCCGTACTAGTTGTTACTACTTTCTCAAGCAATGGGAAAAGTGCGTGGCTGATGCCAACGTCGCTATGAACATTTCCTTCAACGAAAGGACGGCTTTGTATAAAGCCAACGCTCTCTTGCATATGAACATGTTCGATGAAGCTCGTCAGACCATCCTTAGAATCCTAGGAGCATCTCGCTTCAAATTTCAAGATTGCACATCGCTCCACTCGCAGGTGAGAAGTCGCTACAGCAACTGTGTGGGGCGCTACAACATGTCGCATATACTCGAGCGTTGCAAGGAAGGGCAGCATGAAATTTCCGCTGGCGATTTTACCGCTGGCGTCAGGGTACGAAAGAGTTTGGATGTTAGCGGACATGGGCTGTTTGCTCAGAAAGACTTCAAGGCCGGTGATCTAGTCATGGCTATCAAGGCGGTGGCAACGAGTCATGGGAAGGATAACGTTACCATACAGGTCAAAGACCAACGAGGCGAGCTCGTGAAGGACAAGTACGGACAGTCAATGGTTGCGCAAATCATTAATAGAATGACTGCAGAACCAAAGGCTGTGGGGCATTTGATTCAAAAGTTGAACCGAGAGAACTTTGATGCCACATTCTTCAAACATAATGGGGAATATCTCCTCAATGGGTATGTTATTGTATTTTTTCCTGGGGGAGCAAGAGAGTTGTAAGGCTAACGCTGGAGTAGCTTTTGGATAGAAGATACGGTTGAAAAATATTCTATGCAGCACACAATTCACAACAAGCGCATCCCTGATATTGGAGGGATCATAGATCCTCATATCTTCCCTGGAGTGACCCCCGAGGCACGGGGGCCTTCGCCAGTGAATAGCGTTCGCTTCGCACTCGGAGGTGGGTCTAAAGCTTCAGTCAATGGCACGGCTGCGAGTCGAGACGCTCTCAATGATACCGAACAAGTCAGCTTCTTTCCACAAGCAGCTTTCATTAACCATAGCTGCATCCCTAACGTCCGCATTTCTATCTTTTCAAATATTCTATTTGTACACGCAGCCTCCTACATCCATAAGGAAGAAGAGCTCCTTGTTAACTACTTGGACGATCAATATTCACCACATGTCCAACGCCGAGATATCCTGAAGGAGCAGTATGGGTTCAGCTGTAGGTGCATCCGCTGCCAATTTGAGGACGATAACTCTGAATACTGCAGCACTCGCAAGAGAGTCCACGAAGCGATTAACGAACTAGTGAGTGGGAAGTACGCGCACAGCCCAACCAATATCTTGCAGGGTGTCGGACACTGCATCAAGACCATAGAGCAGGGGTTCATAGACTCACCCAGTGATATCCCACAGTTCGATATGGCTTGGGCATTGATGGTTGAGGAGCACGTTCGACGTTCCGTCGACCATGATGAGGAACGGACAGGCAGAACCGCAGAACTGAAGAATTTGAAGTTGGCACTACGGATTCTCAAAGCTCTCGGGGCTGAATTTGAGTTTATTCAAGGGGACGTCAGGATTTTCAGGTATGGGTTTATTTGCAAGTGGCTTGTCGAAGCTTGGATTTTGGCAGCCCTCAGCAGTGCTCGGTTTTATGGAAGTGTCTTCTGGACGCTTAGGGTTATTGCCAAGGATTCTTACGGTATTCTTTGCGGGGAGACGGTTACTTTTGAGAAGTTGTTTTGGAAGAGGCTGGAGGAGGCTGAGGTTGCGGAGTTAACGGAGGAAGAGATGCTGAGTATGGCTGATTTGGTGGATTGGTTGGAGAAGGAGGGGCTGGCGAAGACGGAGCTGGTTTGATGGATAACCTACGAGCATACTGATGCTGATATTCCATCAATGGGCCGGTGGGGTGGGTTTTGATTTGGTTCCTGGTTTTACATGGCGGTTATACATGGCGAAAAAAAGTCGGCGTTCCCCGTTCCCTAGCCTTGTTCTGTTTTTTTTTTGTCTCCCATGTCACGAGGCGGTGGAATATGTTTTGTAAAAAAGATATTATGAGACACGCGATGGATAGAATGTGTCATTACAAGATTATAGTAGAGGAGTGAAAGAATCAATATTAATCAAGAGCTTTGTGTCGATATCGTAGAAAACTGATTGTTTTACAGATCGATATACTTTCGTGGCCTTCAGCAATGGGAGATTTATAACAACAAATTCTACTTCCTCCTGCACAGAAGCTTAAGTATTAGTAGCCGTAATCCAAACTCTAGGTGGTAGTGAGTAGTGAACGAATATATGCCTGAACCGCCTGTATCGTGGCTTAAATTAAATCATGCAGCCTTGTGGATATCTTGTCGCCGCTAAGCATGCAGTGTTTGATAATTGTGCCTATAGTATACTCCTAACTCGATTAGACGGTTCTGTGTGTTGATAATACTAATATTGCCTGTTATACAGATCCAGATCCCCAGCGATGTTGCATTTTGGGGGGCTTTGTCGATGCGCCGATGGCCCAACCGAAAATTCGCTCTGTAAAAACTCCAAAGAATCTATAGATCGAGTGATGTAGCTCTTGTATTGCCTCTGGGACTATTTACAAGATGGGTTGCAACATTGGTGTCATAGTACCTATTAATTTACTTTTCAAATCCGCCTCGAGTGCATGAAGTCGAGGCTATAGCGCTACCTCAGAGCCTTTAGCTCTCAAATCTGTTGTATTTGGTTTATCTGAGTATAATAGGCTACTTAGGTGAGTAATCGTCCAACAGCTGGCCCAATGCGGTAGTGTGCCTACTTAGGTAGGTCACCGCCGGCAACCGCAGCGCAGCTTCGTAGGCGGTCAATCGTGTCCACGCCAGCAATTCACACTACAACGGGCTCTATATATTATACGTCCATTGACTGATTTTTGACATCCTCATAACCATCAACATCTGCTTTCTCAAGTAGTTCATCTATCTATCTTTTATCATCTCCAGCCACCTTTAAACCAACATCCATCCCGGGTTTACCAGAATCTTCTTCATATCATTCGCTATGTCTGTCGGGGATGATGTATCCACCGGCCTGCGGGTAAAAGCCCAATTCACCAGCTTCGAATGGAACCAACTTAAGATGCAAGGTCTCGTTCAGGAGCGTGCTCAAGCTCTCGCCGGGCAAAAGATTCCTTTGGCGCCTTACATGACCAAAGAACACCTCATATCGCTTCTGCGAGACCGTGAACCAGTCGACGAAGGATCATCGTTCTCCGATGCCAAATACAATTTAACGGAGTACTACGTCGAACCCTATCCACCTTCCAACAAACCTCTTAAGGAGCTGAGGAATATCACATTATCCGATCTCAGGATCGAGACTCGTCATCTTGGATCCAGGATTTTTGTCAAGACCGTCTGTGCGGCGAAGAGGATCGCGTGTGTGTCGGTCATAGTGGAGGATGAGAAGGGTGTTCCTGGCCAATTACAGATATTTAATCTGGGCAGGAAGGTCGATTTGGAGGAGTTCTTGCCTGTTGGGCAGATTTTGTGTGTCAAGGAGCCGTTTTTTAAATTTTCTACAACGGCGATACAGAGCTTGAGGGTTGATCATTTTGAGGATTTGGTGTTGCTGGATGATTGCGATGAGGAAGTTCCTAATGTTTGGAAGGTTATTGTTGATAAGAGTGCGGAGGGTTGTAAAGAGTTCGGGAACCAGGCTTTCCAAGGCGGGAAAGTGGCTGAAGCTATTAAATGGTATGTACCCACTGCGTTTTCGTTTTCGTCATAAAAATATCGGCTAAAGGGCCTTTCCCACACTACAGGTACACAAAGGGCCTGGATATCTTGACCTCTGGTCGAGAGAATCCGGCTGTAGACGAAGACGCCGAAAAGTTGGGCCAGGAGAATGGCGCAAAAACTGTCAGAGTCGCACTCTTACTAAATAGGGCCCTGGCCTACCTCTACCGCGGGGAGGACGAACGTGCAGTTCAAGACTGTGAAGCAGTTCACTTGTACATGGGCCCAAATAGAAAGGCTCTCTACCGCCAAGCGGAGGCTCTCTATAACCTTCGCCGCTTCGAAGATTGTGCCCGTATACTAGCTCGACTACTGTCACTATGTCCTGACGACAAAGATGGAAAAAGCAAGTTCCAAATTGTTCGCCAACGTCTACTCGAGCAGATCAGGGGCCAATACGACTTCGCGAATATGGTGGAACTGGCGAAGAATGATTACGTCGGTCAGGAGTTCAATTTCGCGGATTATACGGCTCCTGTATACGCTAAAACTTCTGATATCAGTGGGAACGGGTTGTTCACGAGAAAGGATGTTAAGATGGGAGATCTGCTCTTTGTTTGCAAGGCCTTCATGAACTGTAGAGGTTCGGATAATGGTGTTTCCGTGATGATTCGTCCTGCGGAATTGCACGTAGACCAAGGAGTTGGAGCCTTCTTATCCAGTGCGGTATTAGAGAAACTAAGGAAGAATCCCAGCGCATATGACGCTATTTTAAAGCTTCATAACGCATACGGCAAGCGTTGGAGGACGGGCCAGGAGGATAATAAGGCCGTTGATGCGTAAGTGCCTCTCCTTTGAAACTACGTTTTTCTGTACCGACTGTGGTCATGGCTGACGTTATCAAAGCTTCTTGGTAAGGAATATTTGTAACAGCAATGCCTTCGGCTCTTGTTCATACTACGACGACTTCCCAGAGATGCGCGCACAGGACGGAATTCCAGCGGCTAGAAACCCCAAGAAAACGATGGAAGAACCATTCGATCCCAATTCCGGCCTCTGGATCCTTCCTTCCTACATGAATCACTCTTGTATCCCCAATGCTCGTCGCACTTTCCTCGGCAATATGATGATCCTCCGCGCCGTTGTCGATATGCCGAAGGACACGGAGATCCTCGTCACCTACACCGACTGTAACCTTCCATACAAAGATCGGAAGAAGATAATAGAAACAAGCTGGAAGTTCACCTGCAACTGCAAGCTCTGCCAATTCCAATCCGCTCCTGGTGTTAGCGAAGCCCTCGAGAACGTGATGAAAAAGATTCACCCCATCATCGTCCGCACCAGCGAGGGGACGCCAAAAATCTCAGACGTGGAACAGTTAAGAAGATTGATTATCGAGCTAGAGAAATTATACATCTTCGAAGCACATATTGTTCCGCGTCCGTACTTGGGCGAACATATCCTCCGACTCTATGGGCTTCTAAACCATATGGGAGAGATGAGGCCAGCGTTTGATACGCTACATGCAGGTCCGCCGGCCTGGGGGGCTGTTTTTAAGATTGAACCGGAAACTGGGGTGGATTTTGAGCATAAAGGATGGGCTGATGCGGATTTGGTGAGGGCATACGTTAGACTTGCTACTTTGGCCGGGATTTTGGGGGGGAAGGTGTTTGAAGATTGGAAGGCGGTTGCGAAGGATTGTTATCGCGTTGTTGCGGGGGAGGATGTGACTTTTGAGGGAACCTTTGGGGCTGTTATTAGACAGTTCACAGAGCTTGAGAATGGTTCGGACGGAAAGGTGGATAGGCCTTCGAAGCCTGGTTAAATAGGTACCGATTAATGTTCTAACTTGTGTACAAAAAATTGCTAGGGAGATCATAATAATAGAATGGGTGGTTACGAATGTGGACGATAGTCTCAACACCAGTGCGAATGCCGCCTTGCAGCATATGATTATTCTGCAAGTACATTTTACAAGATAGGCAGCCAGCGCAATCGAATTGAATAGCCCACATTCGCCAACTTTGTCTTGAAGTCCTTAAGAAATAATCCTAGCCATGCTCACCGAATTGTGCGTATAAAATATTTCATTGTTTTTTTGAAATGAAGAAGGGAAGTCTATAGGCTAAAGTACTACATTAAATATAGGCTAACATGCTCAAGCGTTCAGAGTACCACCATCCAACCTTCTACCACGTGCTGTATTAATTATAGTCACTTTTCTTGCGAACAAAAGAAAAACCCCCTAACCTACTGTCGCTCTCTTTTCTAGTTTCGACGGGCCAACTCGAGAAGACTATGATAAGTTTTCTGTGGAGTCCTTAACTTCGTATAGCCTTGCGTACTCCCCAATCTTATCCGCAGCTTGTTTCCTTCCTCCAGAAGCCTGGCATACCATTGCATACTTGACACAATTTTCGGTGATGCTGGTCGCTCGTGGCCCATCTTCCAGAACGGTTAGGATGCCTGCGGCTAGTTCTTCTGCATTCTCATCTGGCGCTGTCTTCCTTGAAGCCCAGACACCTACGCCAAGCCATTCAGCGCGCGCGGCCATGTCGTAGTTGTCAAACCATTTAGGGAGAATGACATGCGGCACCCCCGCCCTAAGATATAATGTCAACAGTCAGAGCTTACAAGTTGTTAATTTAGTGATTGCTTACCAGAGAGCTTCATAGAAGGAATTAGCCCCTCCGTGGTGAACATTGCAGACGATGTCACCGGTATTCAACAGATCCATCGGTGAATTTTCCAACCATCGTACAATCTTAACTCTATCCTCTTCCTTCCCGATGAACTTTTCAACTAACTCAGTGTGCCTCTCAACCTCCTTCCATTTCCACAGGATCTGTACGTGGGGCAACTTGTCGATAACAGTACTTATACCCTTCAACACCTCTGTTGCATGTTTTTCATAGAAGTTACAGTGCGTGCCAAGATTGATCAAAACCGTAGGCGCACGTTTAATCCACACCAGAAGCGGGTCATCGGATTTGATGCTCGATGGGAAGATTATGGGACCGCAGTTTGTTACCACCTCGTCGTCGAATTTGAAGGGGTAGTCAATTTCTGGGAGGCAGGGGGTGATCTGTGGGGCTCCTTCTAGATCGAGGATTGGGTGGGGGCCTTTCAGACCCATTGCCTTTCGACGCTTATCAATGGCTTTTCGTTTGGAGGAAGTCATGATGGCGGTGAAGAAGGTGAGGAAGATGTAGATATTGGCTGGTTTGAGACGGAGGGGAACTGGATAGGAGTATCCGGTGCCGGAGCTGGTGGTATGTTAACTTTACGTCCCCGAGGGTTATGTGGATGGTAACTTTGGACTTACACTGGAACCCTCCACATGGTATTAAACTTTGGCATCATCCCGCCGACACACTCCTTCAGGAAGTTCGGCCAAAGAACGACATATGGTTGTTTAGTCAACCTGACGGCATCGAATCCCTGCCAAAACAGGCTGTCGACAACAGCAACAGCAGGTCGTACGTCCTTAATGATTTCAACCACGCTCTGTACGCTGTCCGCATATCCATCCGCTTCTTGGTGGTTCAGGAGCTTATCGAATGTCGGTTTGAAGTGTTTTCGGAAGGTCTTGAAGCGCGGGGAGTGTGCCTGGGTTCGTGGGTCTGGATGGATGACCTGCATCGAGACGCCTACGACGGTATGGCGTTTGACGGCTTCTTTGTCCTTCAGGGTGGTATTCGGGGATCCATTGGCCACCGGGG
Organism: Arthrobotrys musiformis; assembly: GCA_036971715.1. NCBI lineage: Eukaryota > Fungi > Ascomycota > Orbiliomycetes > Orbiliales > Orbiliaceae > Arthrobotrys > Arthrobotrys musiformis. The sequence goes on from JAVHJL010000008.1 coordinate 2,259,728, forward strand.
AGGGATTGGACTGGTCTGCGAAGTCGACGATGAAGTTTAGGGACTTATCGAGATTGGTGTCCTGAAAGCTAGCGATATGGAGGTCATATTTCCTCGTCAGAAGGAGCTCGTAAAGCGTCGCCAGATGAACGTTCGCCTGACCGAGCTCCGGGTGCGTCAGGAACAATATCGATGGACGGTGGGTAGGCATCTTGGCGGGATGTTGGAAGGTGTTCGGGATTGGGATGATGTTGGTGGATTGGTTTCCTCCGATGATATTTGAAGCTAGGTCTATTGAGATATAGAGCTAGCTTTATATCAGGCCGTCTGTCAGTTCAAAGAAAAAAAAGAGGTCAATTCACCAAAACTAATGCGGAGGGCAACGACCTCCTTTTGAACCCGAAACGCCACCACCACAAGATATTCAACTACTTATTCTACACACGCAAGCAAAGCAAAGCTCCTTTCCCTTGCGAATTGCGATACGATCCCGGACCGAGTGAAGGGGAAGAGTCCATTTTCGAAGAGGAACCCGGCAAAGTATCCTGTCGGTTCGGACCCCCTTAAAGTCTTAGCTCTGGATCTAACCCTAGCTCCCTCTCTCGGTGTCTCTCATCGCGGGTGGGGAGAAAGAGGTTCGAGCTATGCATCGCAGAGCTGCAGGTCAGTTGGGCGTTCCCGCAACACCACCAAGCCCTGCCAAGGACTGGGGTTCACGAGCAAGGGTCTGCGAGGGAAGCTGTCAATGCAATTTTACTAATTTTGGATCTTTCGCATTTGCCCCATATCTTTAATCGATTTCGAAATTGCATTTTAATTCAATTGAAGGCGGAATACTGGATCTTTCGGCACGTACCTCTCGTTTTCTCCGTCGTTACATTTAATTTACTCACTAAAAACAGTCGAGCCCGTCTCAGTCCAAAACCGATGAAAGCTTATGCAATGCTTAGGGTTCGAGGAGAAGAGAACAGAGTGCAGTTGTGGATCCAAGGAAGCAGCTCGTCCCGAGTACCGAATTACTACGGCGCTATTCCCAAAACCGTAACCACTAGATGCTCATCTGTTCTAGCTCGAGCTTGTTAGCTTCCATGAACCCCCATCGATGAAGGGGTGGGTGGATGGTACGGCTCTCCGGAGCTATGACTTTTTTTCTCATGCAATCAAGACGCACGTTCCGCGATGGCCGCATTTAATTCATCTGGCATTGGTTGTTGTGGATGGATAAGGAAGATACGAAATATCTTCCGGATACGCTATCCAGATCGAACCAAGATCGAGATATATGTCTGGCACATCACAATGTGACGTCTCAATCAAATGTCGCAACTGAGCTAGCCAAACTTTACGAGTGTTCTGAGGCTTGCATGTTTGAGAGGGTACGTATATACGTATCTAACCGCCAGGGCGACCGGCATGCAGGTCATTCAGCATCATGTCACAGATCGGAACGGCTTTTTGGGGGTTAAGCGTTCTTGGATTGCTTGATAAGCCGTGCAGCGTAAATTAAATGGCCGGCTTGAATCCATGGCACTGACATCGTGGAAAACCCGGGAATCGCGATACAGACACCACCAACTCCAGCCAGACGGTGGCCCTAGCTTAGCTCGAAAGGATTCGATTCAAACATTTACCAACACAACGTGACAAAAAAAGGTGTCATGGATGTGGGAAAGCGTACAAGGTTCCTATCGCCATCAATGGGGACATGTGATCCTAAATATTTGTTTGCTCTTTCGGGGGAGGATTGAATCATGCATACGAGATACTTTGCAACCGGCATCCAGGAGTTATTGTCCATTGCCAATATCTTGCCTATATGTGCCAAGTTTAAGGTGTTGGAAATTGGGAGTTGTAGGAAGTCCTACTGGGAGGTTACACAGAGGGGGGAGCACTCCTCGATTGTTGCACAGAGGATGATCATGTCCCCGGTCGGTATGGTTTCACAGACTCCCATTAACTACAGTTGCAACAAACTTTACTAACGTACGGAGCATACGCAAGAGTTACCAAGTATTACTCTATCATGATATCAATATTATTTATCGTTACGCTATATACAGTTATATACACTCATCGGGAACATCTCGGCGATGGTAAATCTTCATCATACGCTGAAGATACTCTTTTAACTTCTCTTCCCCGACCAAAATTGAACAAAAAATCGCCATAGAACTCCGACTAATATATACATTCAGGAATATTCGAATCTGCACGTGCGCACAAAAAGTCAATCGTCTATCTACCCAACACCTCTTGTTTAATGCCACCCTTATTCGGTACCCGCAACATTATCTCTAATTCGGCAGGACTTCTACAACTGCGCCCGCGGTATTCAAACTTGAGGTCCTGAGATCTTCGCTACTATCGCTCAAGGTCGTTGTGATCGCAACAGTCTCGTTTTCTTGCTGCCTCTTCTCGAGCAGGAGAGTGCCGAGTGGGCCGGCGGTCTCGTCGAAGCCGACATCTTTGGAGTAGATCTGCTTGCCGCGGAGCCATGTCTCGCAGACAATACCGTCAAGGACCTTATCCTCGTACGGCGTGATTTTATTCTTGAAGTGCATTTCGGAGGTTGTGACCTATAATGCATCGGTTAGTCTGGGTAATTCTCGAAGCAACGATTCCGTCCTTCCGAATGGCTTACCTTAAAGCTGGCCTCTGGGTCGAAAACGCAGATATCCGCGTCATACCCGACCGCGATCTTGCCCTTCTTACCCAACAACCCAACCTGCCTTGCCGTCTCCTCCGACGTCCACTTGCTGATTTGTACCAGATCGACACCGCGCTTCTTACCCTCAGTCCACAGAACGCTCAGTCCCAGACCGACGGTGCTGATACCACCCCACGCCTGGAAGAAATCACCACCGCCAACAAGCTTCAAATTCGGTGTGCACGGCGAGTGGTCACTAACCACCGTCGAGATCAAACCGTCTTTAAGCGCATCCCACAAACCATCCGAATTCGCCTTTTCTCTAATTGGAGGGCAGCATTTGTGTCTTGTGTCACCGTCTTTGATATCCTCAGCCGCTAGGGCAAGGTAATGGAAACATGTTTCCGCTGTGATTTTGACGCCTTTCTCTTGTGCTTCTTTGAGCATCGGGAGGCATTGGACGGCGGAGAGGTGGACGATGTGGAGAGGGAGATTTGGGGCTACCGGCGCCGAGTTTACGATTTCGGCGAGGGCGTAAGTTTCGAATGCGGGTGGGCGGGATGCGAGGAAGGTGGAGTAGGATTCTAGGGGTCCGGCTGGCGCTAGTGGGGCGTCTCCGTGGAGGACTGCGTCACCGACTGACATCTACTGTATTTGTTAGGAACCGGTTCATTGAGGGTAAAGCGAAGAATATCTGGCGCACTTACCGAAATTGGAGGTAGCTTTTCAGCGTGGAACATGAGGAGCGTATCCTCATCCTTCAACGCTGTCATTGCCTTTGCGATATCTTCTGTGGATACTGCTGGGAATTCTTCGACCTACACACGGACATGAATTAGTAACACTGCTTCTCCCAATCGAGGCGGGTGTTCAACTTACACCGGAATCGATCAAGAAACACTTAAACCCCCTAACACCCTCCTTTACCAGATCTCTTAGGTCTCCATCGTTTCCTGGAATCACACCGCCATAAAACCCAACATCGACCCAGCACTGACCCCTCGCCGCATTGACTTTGAGATGCAAGTTCTCGACAGTCGTCGTCGGCGGAATAGCATTGAGAGGCATATCAACCACTGTCGTCACGCCACCGAACGCCGCAGCTCTAGTACCAGTTTCGAACCCTTCCCACTCCGTTCTCCAGCCCGGTTCGTTAAGATGGACATGAGCGTCTACCAGACCCGGCATGAGAACCTTTGGCGAATAGTCCTTATATATTGTTCCAGCTGCGAATGAGCTTTGGGGTAGAAGCTTGGTGTGTACGCCCATTATTTTCCCCGTGGAGGTCGAGATTACAATTGTGGCGGGCGTAAGTCTGCCATCGATAACGGCATTTGAGGATGCGAGAACCGTGGTCGTCGAGGGTTCCATCTTGGCGAGAGTTGTGTTGTCGATGCTGCTGCTTGCGTTGTGTAACGATAGCTCGATCTGGAAAGATTAGAAGCAGATTCGACTCGACTTAAATTGCTTCTCTGTCGCTGTTATATATAGGTTTTATACGCAGTTACAATTATCGCGGAGAGTATCTCTGGTAGAGGGTTTTCGAAGAGCAGACAGAGGATGAAATATTCTCGTGAGGTCCTTTTAACTTTTTTTAGATTCTGGAACTATGTTCTCCCCGTTCGGCTCCTGCTCTATTTAACTCTTTGAGCTCCTCTTGACTTTCGGATGTATCCCACGTTTTTGGTTCGGAAGGTTTCAGAGATAAGAACCACGCAGGTTATGCACGCTACCCCCAAATGATGTGTCGACGGTGTGTGGCTTTGTTGGGGGCAAAACAAGTTGGGTTAGATAAGAATCGGTATTGTGCGCCCTTGACCTTGCGGTTTTCCTATCTTATTCTCTTTCCTGTGCGATATTGACCAATCGACTAATCTCTAACCCTTGAAATATATAGTATAAAGAAAAAAAAATTGCTGAACGGAAAAGTCTTATCAAAGCTGGAGTTCTTTGAGGAAGCTCCAAGAGTTTGCGTTGGCAAAGAACTTTCGTCAACTCCCCGGCGAAAGAAAAAAGAAAGATCGGTCGATAATCGACAAAAAGTGCGGGGAAGCGACAGTAGATGCCGATTTTAATTAAAATTGACAATTCAAGTTTTTAATATTTCTGGGGAAAAGAAAAAGGATGGGATGGGAAAGCCTCCCTTTTGTGGGGTGCATGAAGGTTTTATACATGAGTTTCTCGTTATCAGTTTCTTGACGTGGGTAGGCATTTACAGCAGACCAGGGGCGTGGGATGGATAGTGCCGTTGATAGGTTATTTGTTCATGATAAGCTGGCTTAGCTAAAGGTTATCGACGGAAAAGACGGAGCTATGTGAAAGCGATCTGGAATGCCAGCTAGCTGTTGTAGCTTGATTCCGTTCTGCGCGGAGATGTCACTGTTGCGGTCGCCGCTCGAGCCAAGCGGGACGCAGGACCTAAATTCTTGCTTAATCGGTCGATTTTTACATAACTGCTCCGTGCTGGCACCTCGCAGTTTGGTTTTTCGCAGTTGTCCGGCTTGAAACTAAGTGCTCAACTAACTAGAAGTGTTTTTTTTTTTTAGAATATTCATTACCCTATAGCTTTATTTTCTTTTTCTCCTTCCGCCTGACTAAAAAGCGGTGAGGTAGTAGACACATAAAATGAAATATTGACAGCTGCCCTCGGCTTTAATGCATATTTGGGAGGAAAGAAAAAAAATTTAAGGGCGTGAAACTTAAGAAATTGGTTTACAACATTTTAGTAGTCCAGCTAGAAAGGGTATTTTGGTTTTGCCCAGTTGGCACTTCATGCAAAATTCAAGATTTGCGGTACGGAATCGGTCTAGTTTAGAGGTATATCAGACAGGCCCTAGACTTTTGGCCCGAGTGAGCATCAGTGGCGAAATAAATACAGTAAACGTAAAGTATTCACGCGAATTTCTGGGCTGGAATTCTGATGTTTTCGAAAAGTACCTTCTTTCCGATAGAGAACTGGTTTTATATTCATTTTATGACGTTTGTAGGTTTTATTTGTTTCATGTTCTTCCCATGCAAACAAGTGAACAAGCTTGTGCAACAAAACGTACTGCTTTTACAACAGATCCCTCGAGGGAAATGCAAACCCGGATAGAGTTGAGGATCAGCATCTGAATCCATGCTGCTGCATGGTGAAGATCTTGAGATTGGCCCCTAAGCTATTGGGCAAACACGCCAGACTCGGCGACCAGGTTCTTGAGACTCCGGAGCCTCGCAAGCCACATTCATCCCGCGCTGTTATTGACGCTGTTTATTGCATGGAAAAGATGACTCCTAAAAACCTTGCCGCCAGGATAGGTTCAGCGGTTGAATTGTGGCAGGCCGGACGTTTGGACCCAGCTAGCTCCGGCGCAGTGCAAATACGACCTAAGTGGAGCTAGGTTCAATCAATAGATGTATAAACGCGGCACAGCGTTAGTTTCGATAGGAAACCTACGGGTTCCTCGCGCCAATCTTGAATGCGGATTGTATGACACGTCCATAAATCTATGCTCTTCGAAGTTCAGATTGGCTTTATGAAGAGTCGACTAAATCGTGTCACGGCGATGGCGGTGCTTGAGAAGCGGTACTTTCGTCCTTCAAGGAAGTCTATAGTTTGATATATACGTAGTTCCCTTAGTGGACAATCTTTATGCTGTTAGGGTTGTAGAGTTCCACGATCAATATGTCTGAAGAGGCCTCCTCAAAAAGAAATATTGATCGCTTAGATTAGGAAAATCTACTTTCTATATGCATTATTGAGGCGCAGAAGCTAGAGTTCATGACACGACCGTATCATTCACGCCACTAGAGTCTGAACACCAGTCCTGCACTCATAACTTTATTCTCTTTTCTTAACTACCCTTTATACCGATTATGAAATTATAGTCAAGTGGGTATATAATAGCCTCTTTCTGTATGGATTTGAAACGACCGGTAATTATAGACTCGCCACATATCAAGCAAGATATATGCTTGGTCTCGTATCCGGACGTCACAAAATGCCCTGGGAACGAGACCACATATGCCTCGTGATTGAGATGGTAATCTGATTGGATACTGGTACCTCCGTTAGTATCCACAAAGTCTTGAAGGATTTAACCTCTCGCTTTGCTGTAATTCGGTGGGAAGACCATGGTACCACCAGCGAATGGGAAAAAAGGAGGCTCAAGTGAGTCTCCACTATTCGCATCGAGGCCAAGAGCTGGGGATGGCCGTATACGAGAGCCAAAGAGTTCCATGACCAGAACTGGTCTAAGGATACCGCAGCCAAGATAACACATGCTCAATGCTCAGTGTAACCTCTGGAACAGTCATCTTGGGCCTTTGCAGACAGGATAGGATCAAGTATCCAAGGGATCTACCTTAAATCCAAGGGACCCTATCCTCAATAAAACGTACCTGCTTTTTGTCTATAAATACCGACCTTGTCGCACTTGTACTTTACCTTTATTCTCTATCACTACCTTCATCAGCATCTGCTTGTCTAGTTCTGCATTCTATAAAATACTTTCCCCCGGTATCATTCTATACCTGTTCACCTACGTCGAGTTTTATCATGAGGTTGAAACCTTCTTTGCTTTACTCCCTCCTTTTGGGTTCTACCGCCCTTGCTATCGCGGTTCCAGCCCAAGAAGAGGAAGAAGACACCCTCTACTCCAACCCCGAGATCAGAGCCAGCGAGATCAATAACTATCTCCACCCCAATGTCACCTATACCACAGAGCACATAAACTGCGCCGAGGGGGTACCAATCCTCGCCGCAGACGGAACCACAATAATCGGATGTTTCTTCCAAAACTCCCCAGAAGATTTCAACAGAGCCATTAAAGCTATCGCAGCCAAAAGGAAGATCCCAGCTTTCAAAAAGGCGCCCGTCCCTGAGCCCAAGCAGCTGCAAAAGAGAACAGGGACGTGGTATTACCATAGCTACCATTGTTACGGATCAGGCGTGTACAGCCTTATCTACCCTGACCTGTATTACACCAAAAATACGGTCTGCAAATCAATGAACGCACTCGCAGGTGGACGTATGAGATACGCTTCATGGACGATTTGGCATATCGGGTCCGCCAGCGACCCGACAAATATGTATTCCGTTGGAAACCTCAAGCAGATCAGACACGATTACGCTTTTGAGTGCCTTCATGCCAGTGACGACTGGGTATTTACCCAGTTCGACGGGGTTTGTACGATCATGATTCAAAAGATAATTGATGAAATCTGTGTGGGAGGTAGTGGGTCTGATAGTCGAGGAGGTACGATCGATGTTTACAAGGACGGGTTCATAAATCGACCTTACAGGCTCAGAGTTGATCCTAATTTGATCGCTGGTGGTGGCTAAGAGCATATGAGCGACAATGACCAACGGAGGATATACAATTCACATGTGTCAACGTCTTTTCAGAGGACCCATAAAATATGCCTTGGACGCTGGATTTGTTATTTATATATGTATAACACATCGGGAAACCAGCGATGTATCACGAATATACTAGATAAACGATTCAATTTAAACATTTAAAAACTGTAAAGAGTTGACTTGAAACCCATATTGATTCTACCGTGATTCAAAGCATGAAGAGGTGTTGGAATTGTTGTATTCCCGTGCCCCGTATCGCCCTACGCGACGCATGCATACCCAATATTATGCATATACCCACCCGACATCGACCTACAATGCATACAACTGTACGTTAACTCCGAACACCCTGCGGGATGAAGGGATCCTAGAGCTAGCTAAACAAAGCAACGTTCGAGCACAATAGTGGGTCGACGAGCACAATTGCCAACATTCTTTTTTTTGGTCCGGTTCGCGGCGAGGCCCGAGATAACGGTGAGTTTCTCTTACTCGATCAAAACCTACCACGGAGCGAGCGAAGAAATGTGTTGGCGAACAGGTTAAAAAAACGGCGAGAAAAGTCGTCTAGTGGGTCTGGAATATTCGTACCTGAGACTTATTTCAGGGACAGGGTTTTCTAAAAAAGGTTTTTTTGTGTCCGGGTTTGGGTTTGGTACTCCGATGGGGATTTTTTGTTTGGGGTACTTCTGAAGGGGGAGGCTAGGAAGACGAAGGCGGTTAGAAGTGGTATTACTCGATTATTACTCGATCGTAATCCATTTTGAGGAATAGGTATCGTGAGAATTTTTTTTTTCCTTGCCTGAGCTTATCTAGTTAACCGGCGAGCTCGATCGAAAAAAGTTTTTTTAGTTACAGAAAGAAAAAAGACCTTTCGAAGAGGAATCCGTCGGTTCGATAGATAATATTAAACTGGTCTCGAAGCCCTGGTTAATCGAAACCTCGCAAGCCCTCATACTGGTATCGGAAATATCTTGAAAATGCTTATTAATTACTCCATAAATAACCATATAATCAAATTCTGATTATAAGGGAAGCCTTCCTATATGCTTATATACATTATTTCTTAGAGCTGTATACAGGTACCTAGGTATGCACATATATGTACATCAACTCCCGTTCGCTCCTCGATCGAGATGCATCGGAATTGCATATGTAAAGCTACGACTTTACGTACTCGAAATCTCCTATTGGTACTAAGTGCATATTCGACTGTGTAATTCTAGAAATCATGTGATCTCCACGATAAGTTCCGCGGAGATGTCGAGTTCGATGGTTGTAGTCTTGCATGGGTACTTACTTCTAAGCTTTCGTACCCCGGGTGTAGATTGACCTTATTATGGGGTACTATGATGCGGAGTTAGCGTTTGATTATGTAAGTAGTTAAGAGCTTAGGGTAGTTCCGTTGCGGTGGATGGTAGTACTATAGTGGAGTTTTAACGTTTTGAGGGACTCGATATCTAGATTGATACATATGGTGTGGATTTGTGGATATATTGATCATTCAAGCATACAACGTATAATATAACCCAAATGGAGGGTGTGGTCTCTCCACGTTCCAGGTTTTGCATTCTCGATTGCCGGGGTATAGTAGCTACTTAATACAAGCGTATGCGCTGAAGCTAAACATGTAGCGATGCCGTAGTGCAAAATAACTCATGCACGTAATTCTAGAACTTCTTTAAATACCCATTAAAGCGGAAACCAAATCGAGGGGATTTGCTTTCGCGATCCTTGCATCTTCAATGATAAACTCCTTCGGAAACCACTCCTCCAACTTCTCGTCCCTCCATCCCTTGACATCCTCCTCACCCTTCACGGCCCTGACCCTCGCTTCTTTGTTTCTTACGTTTCCGCTGACTTCTTCCCCTAGTACAATTCTAGCCAATGCTGTCGCGGAACCCCAGCAGTTCACCATTCCTTCGCCGCTGAAGCCGACGGCGCAGTATTCACCTGTCTCCACGCCCTTCTCCGTCTTCTCCTTCTTTGGCACATTTCTTGTCGAGATCTTTTTGGGCACCCGGCCGACCCAGGGTAATCCATCTGCGCTCATACCAAGGACTCCAGTCCACATGTTTTTAATCCTAACCCCGCTCCAGGATCTAACTCCGTTTTTGTTGGCGCCAGATCCGAAGATGTAGGGTAGGAGGCCGGATAGGTGGGCTGCGGCGAGGTAATTTAGTTTTGTATCATCGGCGAGACCGCAGACGTCGAATCCCATGTTATCGGTGCTGGCCCAGGCGCCGCCGAACATCATCTCGCCTGGGTGTTGGGTTGCTGTGCCGTCGGGGTTTGTTTGAGAGGTACTCGCGCGCTGTTTAACGTGTTAGCTGGTCGTTCTATTAGTAGACGGGGGTATTGGAACGAACCTGGGTGAGGTAGTCGAAACCGCGTTTGTGGATGAAGGACCAGGAGTATTGCTCCCCCATCCCGGCGAGACCCTCTGGTGCCTCCTGTGCGGACATTTGACCTTGGAAGGCGAAGACTTTGCCGCTGAGGCCGGGGAGGAGGTGGGATGACCAGCCGTTTGTGGTGTGGACTACTGTCTTTGCAGTAATCTTACCCCGTGGGGTTGAGACGGTGTACGTAGACGTAGCATCATCGAACGAGACATCTTCCACGGGCGTGTATGCTTCGATCTTGAAGGTTTCATGCGACGACAGTAAACGTGATAGAATCGACGTGCAGAATCTGTATGGCCACAAAGCACCGGCAGGACCGTATATAGCCCCCGTAGCGGTGGGGATATTAAGCTTCTTCCTCGCAGTCTCTTGATCCCAAATCCCCCACTCCCTGCCCATCTCCGGATTTTCCCTCTTCCATTCCTCGAATTTACTCACGCCTTCGCGTAGTACTTCATGGTCGAAGAAGACGTCGGTACCGGTCACCTCGCGGACCTCGCTTTCTCTGATGCAGTCCTCCCCTTCTTCCTTCGCGACGGCTTTCAATTCTTCTAAATGCCGGAGACGGAAACGGAGGATTCTGGTGGCGGTTTCGTTTCCGTAGAGGGATTTTAGACGGGGGTATTCCTCGTATGGACCTTCTTTTATATGTCCTCCGTTCCGTCCCGTGGCGCCGGTGCACACGCCTCTCGCCTCTAGAAGGACGATGTTGAGAGATGGGTTTAGACGGTATATTTCTCTTATAAACCCTGTAGACGTGATTCCCGACCCGATGACAATTATGTCTGCGCTCGATTGGAGGGTAGACGACTGAATACGTGAGAGCAGCGGGGATTCGGGGAGGAGCCAGAAGGAGGTCGTGGGGTTCGGGAGGGGCAGGCCGGGGGATTTTCGCAGGCGGTCGAGGGCGGTGTCGAGGATTGATTTGTTTGGGGCCGTTAGCTGGTTATATTCATATTTATATTGTTATATAATAGACGCTATTGACCCTCGAGATTTTGGGGCTGAATCATTGGGGAAACAATCCATGCGCACGCATCGCTGAGGACGAAACCTGGGGTATTGATATCGTGCAGGGATTGGGTAAACACAGCAGGAGGGGGGACATATCTGTTCGAACAGCAGGGTTATCGCGACCCGCAAGCTGCGGAGCTTGGATATTATGATACCCATTCTTAATATAATGCTCAAAGCTAAGTAATATTCCCACCCAATAAATTTTGGGCGAAAAGCACTCAATGTGATCGGTCCGTAGTGATCGAAACGTATCAATTCGGTTCGCTGGCGGTTCGGAATGCCAATGCGGTTAACGAGTGTGGGAACACAAGAAACTCCGCCTTCGATGCAAAGAAGGTATAAGCTTTAATTTAGCTAGCTAAGCTCGAATTTCGATTGGGAGAATCAATTTATCAGCGGCCGACGGCCTGGTTCTTGTATGGAGACGAATTTCGCGAAGGCTGCGGCGGTTTGCAGGCGGGGTTTATACGGTCCCATGCGATCTGGTGTTCGCGGGAGTCCGTGGTCTCCGCCCGCAAATCGAGTGCGGTCGGAATGCGGTCCATCCTTTCTTTAGACTGCATTTGGGGGTCTTAAGCTTATCATTAGTGTCGAGTGAGCTCATGGGAATGTTTCTTGATACGTCGGACAGTTTTTAGACCCGCGGGGGCCAATCGCGGCGACAAACCGACAAACTCGAGGTATTTGCCAAATATGCGACAGCTTCGAAGCTATAGCTCTACTAGCTTCCATGATTCTAAAACTCCACTTTTGATGATAATTAACGTGAGATATATTGGGGCGCGAATATTTTTATCCATTTTTCAATAGTATACAAAGTACAAATAATACATATACAAAAACGCTAAAAGGAAATAAATAAATAAATAAATTAAGAAAAAAGGAAACCCAATTCGTACGTATACAAAGGAACCCCAGCTCGTGAATCATACGAGTACTCCCGATCCAAAGAAATTCATAATATTGTCCCAAACCCAACTATAGCTATCAGAACTTGCGCGATCGTTTTTTTAGTCATTATAGTTGCTGATGAGAGAGCCGTCCTTGTTTGTCGGCTGTCGGCCAAGCAAGGCATCCAGTTCCTCGTCCTGCGAGATGCTGTTAGGGTCGAAATATGGCTTCTCCGCTGTAGCGGCAACGCGAACACCGTGTCGGCGGTGGGGCGCGAATCCGTACGAGGGTGTGTGGTTCTAGATAACGATATTAGCCACTGTTTCAAATTTAAGCTCCATCGGAGGAACCGAAGATATCGGTTCACGGTTGCTAAGAAATAGTATACTTACAGTAACCCGATTATCCCAAAGCGCGACGCTACCCTTCTCCCACGTAAACCTTGCTTGGATCTCGGGGCTCGAGGTGATCAATTCTGTCAAGTACCTGTAGATATACTCGTACTCCAACTTGGGGACACCAACGAATCCCTTGACGAAGCCGGGGTTGAAGAAGACGCCCTTCCACCCGGTTACGGGGTTTGTTCGGACGAGTGGGTGTTCAGTGATCACTGGCTCGCGACGGACAGGACGGCCGTCATTACGAGAACCTTGGGCTTGCTCTTCAGCCGAGTGCAGGGCTGTGAGGCCCTCGAGATACTTTTGCATGGACGGGGAGAGGAGGTCGTAGAGGGCATAGTTCGAGGACCAGATTGTATCTCCACCGCCACCGCCTGGAGGACCGGCGAGAACGGCCAAGGAGGTGTATGATGGTGGCTGGATTTCATAGGTCACGTCTGAGTGCCAGAGGTATGAACTAGTATACTTTTAGTATTGTCTCATAATTTATTGAGTTCAATCAGGGGGACATACGAGGTGAAAAGGGCGGTTTGGTTCTTGCTATTTTTGGTGGTGTGGACGACATGTACCTCCTCCAGGCCGTTTTTGGGCAGCATGGTAGTGGCGTGCTTGTGAAGTTTCCCCCAGTACCTCCCCAGCTCTAATTGGGTATTAATATCGAAACCTTCCTGGTCCCGGAAGAACACTACACCCCTATAAGCTAGTAATCTTGCCAGATCGTTCTTCTGGTCATCGGTGAGATCTTTCAATTGAACACCCCGGACCTCGGTTCCGATCTTTTGGGTGTAATCGAACACATCCGTAGCACCTTCGAGCAAACGGCTGTAGGTAGGGTCACCGAGGAGTCCCTTATCTTCGTAGGGGATCCCGGGCTGGATGGGATCCCATTTGATATCTGGGAATACCGGGGTGAATTCATCCCATTCGTAGGGTTCATCCGGTGCAGCATTGAGGTAGTTTGTGATTCCGGGGATGAAGGTCTTTTTGGCCTTCTCTTCGATCCTGGCGGCCTTCAATTTTTGCGTGGTGGTGGCAATGGACTCAGTGGTGGTTTGAGCAGCAGCAACAGCTGTCTCTTCTGGTTTGGAGGCGGAGGGGGCCATTTTTTATAAAATATAAATGTATAACTCGATGCTCAAAATAATAGTATATCTCCTTACAGCTTGATACAATATAGTCAAAGAGAACAGAATAGAATAAATACTGATACTGAGTATTTGAGTATATTGAGAGGGGATTGCTACGGAGCAGCAAAGGAATTGGATTCGAGTAAAAGAGAAAGGAAAGAAGTGTGTACAGCCGGCGGGGCGGTCACATCGGTATATATCCTGTCCTCCCTATACGAATACCTTCCGACATCGCCCTTCCTCTTCTCCTTCTCCTCTGCAACGTTAACGTTGGTATGAAATGTTGTATTACGTGCGACGGGAATTCCTGGGGTTAGCTTGGTATCCTTGCCGCTATCGAGCTTGAGCAGCTTATCCGGAGAGTTCCCCATAATACTAATCTTTACTAGACTCAGCCAATGCAACTTAATTAATCCCTTTTAGCCAAGGTTAACGTTCCGGACGCCTGCCAGCCGATTATCGTCGTACGATGCGATACGATAACTGCAATTGATCTGATAAAGGATATTAATTAATAATAAACCGTATAAAAAATTAATTTTTTTTCTTTCTTCTCCTTCTGATTGCTGCCGCATATAACAAAAACGAGGGAATTTATTGCGTTTCTTTTTAAAAAAAAAATTTTTCGCTCTTCGGGTATATGGTTACGAAATCGTGTCATGATGCGAGAGACATGGTTGGATGATAATTATATACTTTGGGTTGTCACTGTTGGGAGGTGGATCTCTTCCAAACTAGTACGCTCGCACGTTAGCATCCTGTGATATGGCGTGCGATCTCGCCATTGTCCTAGTAGATTTCTGGATGTTGTAGAAACTGCCCGGCTTACCCGGCTGCATGGGAGATGGAGGGAGAGTCCAAGGTGTTCACTTCTTGATTTCTAATATATAAGAGGAATGCCAGATGGTGACATCTTGCGAACGATGTTGTGCGATATATGCAGCTATCTCTGGCTCATCTATATGGGTAATGATATTGCATGTGCGTTATCAGCCCTGCAGCTGTGAGTGGCTCACTGGCAGCCGTCCGGGTTAAATACCGGCACAAGCGATGCCATTATAAACCTCCACAATGGCGCCGTTTTTCTTCTCCATTCCAACCCAGGCTTCCCCTCATTCACCATCCGACTCGGTTCCGACCTTCATCTCTGTTGCTAGAGATAGTAGCTACTAGATGAAGACACGACAACGTCCAACTGCGACGCAATGGATTAATTCAATGGTCGGTTTGACAGCCGATCCGACGGTGTGTGTGTTACTTCGGCTTCGGGTTCTTGTCAACCTCACCTGCACAACCCCTGTCACTGTTTGACAGAAACTATCTGATACGGTAATACTGTGTGTGACAAACGCTCTGCTGACCGCCAACACACTTGGCCCATGTGCTGTGTTGGGGGTAACACATGCTTTCGCTTGCATACACGGGATTGATCATGTCCTCGCGGCCTTGAGGAGTCTTCAATTAGTTAGGATTTACTAGCTCTAATTAAATGAGTTTCGGTATATCGAAACTGGGGGTATTTTAATTGCTCCGCAGCGTGGTTTCCAGGAACCAGAGTAGACGATATATATATTAACACGCCTTTAGCACGAAATACAGGAAAGATCCAATCTGTCACCACACATCCACCCAATAATAAGATCGATCGCTCAAAATTGAACTTTTCGGCGTTTGTTGGATACATTACCTCACTCACTCACTTACGAGCAAGTAATCATTACATCATGGCCGACGGTGCTAACCAGATAGCAATTGACGTACTGCGAATCGGTTGGCGGTTCACCAGGCTGTCAGGATTTTTGTAGGCCTGCAGCATATAACTTCAAGGCCAGGGCTTTAGCGGCGTCTTCCTTTTTCCTTAGCCTTCTCGGCACGGACTCTTTTTATCCTCTCTTGTTCCTGGACACGGGCCTGGCGTTTTAACTCATCCCGTTTCTGTTTTTGAGCGGAGGCAATATCATGAGGACAAAGCTTCGGGGGAGGTAGTGGAGCAGATGCTATATTCTGAAGTTTCGTAACTATCTCTTCTTGACAAGTCGATAATCTTTCATTTTTTACGGAGTGAATTGCAAGAAGGAGAAGTAGGCGTAGAGTAAAGTTCGCGTCATTTCCGGCACAATGAAGTTTATCAAACGGGCAGTCGAAGCGAGTTAAAAGATGGTGAAGGGAGTATCTTTTGCTTTGGTCGGTCAGCGGGAGGATCTGGCCGGCGATGCGTTGGGTATCCAGGAATCGGCATTTCTGGAATCCGGAGTTTAAAGACGACAAAGCCCGCAAATCCCAAGTTATGTCGTGTCCGACAAGGGTAATGTTGCGAGACTCAGGGATTATTCTTTGTATTTTTTTAAGCATACTTTTTTTTCCTTCATTAATCGATTCCCCAAAGAGAAATTGTCGAAATGCCCTTTCGCAGTATTTTGAATTTCCGGTGGCGAAGTTGTACGTTGATATATTCTCTATCGACGAAGTAAAAAGATCTCTGGTATCGAGAATCGCGAACCCGATTTGTGAGTTGACGTTTTCGAGGGAATCGTGTTCGATTATCTGCTGAGGGTTTTCAAAATCTACGGCAACGAGCATAGTATTCTCCACATCTGAATCTGAAGAGGGAGAATGGGTAAGCCCTAGCAGTGCCTGTAGAGTTTGAACGCCCCCTTGAGTACCGGTATGGCCCATACCTACGGGATTATACACAGTACGCTCGGGTTTTGCTATGGACGCGAAACCTGGTGTATACGTATTATGTATATGCTTTGTCAATGGATTTGCTCCCTTCTTCTACCCCAAACGGAGCTCGTTGGCCTTTACCGAGTTTAGCGCACTGCACTGGGCAGGAAAGGCTTTTTGATTGCAGTGTGTATCATCGCAGGTTCGGCCGCTGTTGTGGCGTGGTAGTGATTGTATTGGTAGTGATGATGATCGATGATGGTGATATATCGATAGTGTGGGTGCATGGGAGTATTTCTACTGGGCAACGATCTGCAGGAATGCTTCTTTTTTTCTTTCCGACGGTTCTCACCAAAGATTCCCAGCTGTAGATACTACCTAAGTCCCTAACTTAGGAGGTATGTACGGTAATCCTAGTCTCGAGGCCAGACGCTGTCTCGCAAGTAGTCCGAGAGATGGCATAGACATGGAGCACCAATCCAACACATTCTATTCCCCGAACATTATGGAAAACTCGAAGTAACAGAAGAGGTCTGGGAACTGTGTATCAATTCGGCAGCTATAATTGAGAAGGGCTGGATTAGTTCGTTAATCCTGAACCCCATTGCAAGCGCTATTGGATTTTTCGTTCTGTGATTTTTGCGCTGAGATTTAAATTTTTGGAATGTGTTTCTCCGGTTGTATTTCTATTTTGGGATTTCGTACCAGCTCCTGGGCGTTCGCTGTGTTACCGATGCATTTGTGCTATACACCCCTCAACCTCAAGCAACTACACCTTCAAGATCTCGTAGTTTCTGCATAAATGGCGCCGTACACTCCGTTTTGCCCCATCTGCAGGGAAAAAATCACACGAGAGGAGACGGATCACCCGGACGATATAAAAGATTGGTTAGCAGATGCCTGTTTATGTAAGTCTACAGGCACATATCTAATTTTGCCCATTCGCGCTCTCGATCAAGATCTCTTTTCCCAATAAATGAAAAGTCCATCAATATTACAGTATTTATGTATCAAAACACAACTAAAACTATAAATATTTAGTATACCTAAACCCCCACCGCGAGGATGAAACCCCCCAAGACCTCCCCATGATCCTATCAGATCACGCCCGCATCCCCCCCTCCGAAGGCACCTGGCCAGAAATCTTTGACAAAACCGAGGGGGGGTATAAAATCCTCGAGTCGGAGGTATTCAAAAATAATGCGACTCCGGCGGATTCGTTTTGTTATCCGATGCATAGGGATTGCGTGGGGTTGTTGTTGGAGGTTGTGGCCTGTTGCGGGGTGGATGAGTTCCCGCCTGAGGTGTTCGCGTTTGTGTTCTTGTTGTTTGCCGAGTTGCCGTATGATTCTTGGAGGGTTTATTGGCCGGGGGAGTATGGTGGGATGGGGGAGTATCAGAGGGTGGTGTTGAAGGGGGGAGGCGTTCCTCCGAGGTTGGAGTATGTTGAGGCTCGAGCGGTGGAGGCGTCGGTGTTGAGGGGTATGGTTGAGGAAGAGATGGAGGTTCTGAAGAGTGAGGCTGCAGCTGGTGGGGGGGATGGTGAGGAGATTCCGAGTACGATACCGGATTTGATACCGCTGCCGATTGAGCTTGTCCAGCAGGTATTGGAGTACCTGGAGTGGTCTGATATCTTGAACCTGCAAAAGATATCGTTTGGTAAAGTCATCGATATCCCCGATATCATCTGGCGGGAGTGGTGCATGTTTGAAGGGGAATTCGGGTTCCTCGGGTATAAAGAGGAGGATACACCCATAACCTCATGGTACCAAACTTGCGTCGTCGGTGATCGCCTGCTTCGGCGTGATATACCCGCCGTCGGAAACCGCGAGCGGATTTGGCGCCTTTGTTTGGATATATTCGCCTTTTGCACGATTTGTGCTGTCGAAAATGAAGACCCGCTGGAGAGGACATCCGAAGGGTCCGAATTGATACAAGTCGAGGATGTGAATACGTTATTAGTCGTACAGGCAGCGTCAAGGGTACACATGGAGACCGCGGACGTATTCGACGGAATGCCGGTGCAATACACCGGTTCTTTGGACAACATTATTAACGCGACGGGGATGTACGTCTCGTACAAAGGCGCTGGGAAGCTACGGTTCGTCAGCGGGTTCAAGTTCATGCCATCGGAGCGGGGGGTCGGGAATTTCAACCACTTCGACAATCATTTCGTGTCGTTGAAATCGAAGCCCGACGAGGCATTGATCATGCATGTTGCTGCGAATAAGTTTGGAATCGTGGCTATATCCGTCGTCGGTTCCACTTCGTCAAATCCCGAGCCGAAGTGGGTTGGGGAGTGTGATTTGACGGGATGTGCTATCACTCGATGGACTATTCGGTCCGCGGGGCCTACTACGATTTTTTCAAAAATCATTCTCGATATAAACGTAAGTATCTATACACCCCCTTCAGAAACCTACAAATACTACTCAGCTAACTCGACAAT
Organism: Arthrobotrys musiformis; assembly: GCA_036971715.1. Taxonomy (NCBI): domain Eukaryota; kingdom Fungi; phylum Ascomycota; class Orbiliomycetes; order Orbiliales; family Orbiliaceae; genus Arthrobotrys; species Arthrobotrys musiformis. The sequence continues at coordinate 2,278,643 of JAVHJL010000008.1, forward strand.
AGCTCCTAAGCATCCGAACTCTCCAAATCCTTCGACCGAGCTTCATGTCGCCCCTCAACATGCCAGCACAGGAGATCTTTATCCAATCCCACCTCTGGAAACCCTCAATCCCCATCCTATCCCCCACTACATCTCTAAACCACAAATTATTCTACCAGACAGAGCAGAAAATGTCAACTGTCCACGCTATATTAAATACCGACGGCCCCCCGCATTCGGAATATAATCCGGTGGAGTGTATACAATTCGACAGTGCGGTGACGAGGTTATCGGTTTGGAGTACGGGGAAGTATAATGATATCTGTGCTATAGAGGTTTATACCAAAGAGAAGGGAACGGTGCCCCATGTTGCTGGGACTCCCATGGGGGCGGCTACGGATTTTTTTGTAGATGGGGAAGGTGGGGAGTATATCTCTGCAGCAAATATTACGATCATCGAAATAAGCGGGAGGATTATCGGACTGTCGGTGGGTATTGATAGCGTAAGGACGCTTGGGTTTAAGTTGTGTGAGCTAACTGGGAATAGATTTCTACGTCGTATAATCGGAAATTCAAAGTATCTTTTCAAAACCGCTTTAGAAAAACAGGGCCGACTTGCGTCATTGATCTTTGCCCGAATAAAAGTGATAAAGTGACCGGGTTTTACTGCCGGTTCAGTCAGGTAATTCTGCCTATTTACTTCAGCGTTATATCTTCTAATCTAGAGCCTCAGCGCTGGACCGAGACGACGCTACTAGATATCGGGGTAATAACCACAAAGCACGATGCACCCCCCGTTCAAAGTCAAGAATTAGAGCCAAATCCAGCGAACCCGCAACTGGACCCGCCACCTGAGAATACGGCACTCGAGCAGGGAGCTCCGCGCGAGCGCTGGCGCTTCACTTCATTGGTATCCCTAAAGGGATGTACGAAGATCACAGCATATTTCCAAGTTGACCCGCCGTTCCGACTTTCCGGTATTTGTGTATTTCACGCTGGTGGGGAGCCTGCGCTCTCCGTTGTTATCGGACAGATTGGGCATGCAGAGAAGATGGATAGCGTGGAGTTTGGTCCCGACGAAGTTATTAAGGAGATGAATGTGTTTTATAAGACGTTATATAATGGGGAGGGAATGGTGGCCATGGCCGTTGGATTGAGGATTTGGAGTAAGAGGGCGGGAGATGAAGACGTCGACTCTGACTGTCAGAGAGATTTGGGTGGTTGCGAGGGACGTGAACGTACAGTGTTAGTGATAAATAGGGTGAGTTATATTATTTCTAAATTTAAGGATGTTGAAGATGCTCATGCTAGTCATTTAGAATTCTTTGCTGCGGTGGGAGTACACCGAACATGGTGATTATTTGGGCTTAACAAGCTAAGTTTACCAGCGAAGGAGCGGACACATTGTTTGGATGGCTTGTAGATAGGTTTGGGGTGTATACATCTCCGCTTCTCTTGCTCAACTCCGTATTCAAACAGCGTCACTGAAGTCGAGGACTTCCTTCTGCCAACTTCCTCCCTTTACATGATAGCGATGTACAAATTTATTCCCCTTTTGACAAATGAATAGATGCTGGTCTGGGGATTCAGTCAACGATCCAACACCCGACATGTGCGCACCATCCACTTCCGGGTCACTCGCCGAGGTTTGATCGTAAGCATAAGACCAATACCCATCCTTCCCTTCCTTCCTAACATGCATAATCTTATTATCCAGCGTATAAAACACCTCCAATTTCGGCGCGGAATATAAATCATTCGCAATAGGCGCAAAGGTACAAGGGGTGGGTGGGTCCGTAACCGAGACCCGTTGATGGAGGAAACCGGTGCCCCAGAAGCCGTCGTCGTAGCGGAGTTCTACGAGGTAACCTTGGTCGTTTTGGTAGAATCCGCGGATGGAGGTATCGCTGGAGGCCCATTTTGACATGTTTACGAATTTCACGTCGGTGGTGGCGGGGCCGAAGTCGGTCCATTTGAAGGTGTGGGTTAGTTCCCACTTCGCCTTACCGCAGGCGTTCCATTTGTATTCGCGGAGGATGTTGTTGGTGTCGCGGTAGTAGAGACTGTTAACCGGTTAATATTAGGATATCGTAATCACGGAGACCCCTTACGTGGGTACATGTATACAGGGTGGGAGATACTAACGCCATCTGCTCGGCCTCGGTATGTTGGTTCAGGGGGATAACGCTGATTGATTTATTCGTCTTCAGCTTCAAGTTATCCAACGGCCCGGGCTTGGGTTTATCGCCGTAATTGCCGTAGATGCCGACTTCGCGGATGTAGCCTTTGGTATCGACGAAGAAAAGGTGGACTTCTCCACCGACCACTTGCGTGGCTGCGATGCCTACGGTGGGGATTGCTGCGATACCGGCGGGGACGACTTCTTTAAAAGTCCATTTTGGATTGACATCGCGCTGCCAGAGGCCTTCGACTATTGAGCCGTCGTCCTTTTGGATGTAGAGTTTCTGTGTTTTGATACTCGAGATGAGTATATATTATAGACGAGCTCGAGGTGGGGGTCTCGGGTGTGTGTTCCCACTTACAACGTAGATACCCCAGTACTTTATCACGGCGGTGGATACCGATCTCCACGATTCTTCCCAGTCTGTATACCCCCGCGCATGATCGATTAGTACCTCTGACTTTAAAATCTCTACTTTTATCTTCCCTTTTTTTAAAAAAAAAAAAAAAAAAGATAATGAGGTCCTGTACGTATACAGGCCGGTGGGGGAAATGAAACAGGGTTTATATATGGAACTCTACCAGAGTAAGGCACATACCTTCGCCCATATCGACTGAATATAGGTCGATATATAATTATATAACGCGAGATGGAATATATTGGAATGTATATATAAAGTGTAGGGGCCACTATACAGCGCACTGTGAGATACGAGTGTACAGGAGTAATGGGATCAAGAAGCTACGATGGGGACAGCCCGATCTTTATATACCCCAAATACCGCGGTGTCGGCGGGTATAGCAAAAATCAATGGCCGCTCCTGTTATAGCCCCGTTGGGTCTAAATATGAATCCGACTCGACTCCAATCAACGGATCCCGGCATGATATCTGGATACCTGACGATTGAGAAACTCCAGGCACCGCCTGAAGAATTGGTCACGGCACGGTCTACCTACCCCGCACTCACAATCAATGATTTGGCAATGGTTCAGGAGTATTTAGTTTAGTGAAGTTGGATGTTCACGCTCCCCTTGTAGAAGTTTGAGGCCGGCGTGCGGAATCAGCTGGTTCTACCCCTGCAGAATATCTGGAGTACGTTGGTTGAGACTGGATAGGTCATGCCGTGAGGGGTCATCCCGTTCCGTGACGGAATGTGGTAATGCATTCCGTATCGAGGAGTCAAAATGATACCTAATCAACGTAAGAGAACGGTAAAAAGACTACACGAATGGGTTATATGCATGTATGTTACGTTAGGAACACGCAGGCACGTGTGGGGGCAATGTATGATCTCTGGCAACACATAAAATCCAACGTGCCTGGCGTTCGTATGGGGAAAAGCGATTGGGACCGTTTCAGCTGACCATCTTTTTTTTATTTTACATATATAAAAGGAAAGTATTGTATGGGAGGGTTTAGATCGCTGTTAAGTAGGTTGTAGGTCGTGTTATAAAGCATCAAGGGCACATTAGTTACTGCGAGAGCCGAGAGCCGTGTTGAAGCAGTGTTTTTCTATCTCGGAAATTCCTCAACCTCAATGCTCCCTTGTGGTTGCGTTGTCCGTTTGCCATGCATGATTTCCAAATCCGGACAGCAATTCAAACAACCACACAACACAAATCCCCCAGAAAATCCTCTTCCAATCCACCCATTTGATCCCCAAGCTCCAGCTCTAATATATCTTCGCTATAAAAAAGATGCTCCCCTCAAAACGAGTCGCCCACCTCCTCCAGCAGGCAACAGCCTCCCTGCAAACCTCCCCACTAACCTCACGAGCACACCTAACCTCCGCCCTCGAAATCTCGCCTTACGATCCAGATCTATGGCACCAACGGGCACTCGTCCATTTGGCGCTGGGATACCCAGAACTAGCCATCGGAGACGCCTACAGAGCTCTCCTACTCGTTCAAGAGCTGCTGGAGGCGCACGAGGAGTCTGAGTTTGGGATTGTGGGGTTGGTGGCTTGGAGGGGTCGACGGGGTGATGTAGAGGAGGATTATGAGGATGTGCCTGAGATTAGTGAAGGGGAGGAGGGGGAGCTTAAAGAGACGGATTTGCAGTCCAGACGGATTATTTGTGGAGGATTGTTGGAGGTTGGGTGTTTACTCGATGCGGTGGAGCAGGCGGATGTTTCGATTAAAGTCTACCCTGACGACGGGGAGTTACGACGAATACGCGATGAAGCGGAGCAAAAAATTGAAAAGGGGAGGGAGGCGGGGGTTTCTGAGTTTCAACTTAGGGAGGGACAGGTTGCGAGGGTTATATACCCCTGGAACACCTTCGAGCCGGATAGAACATCCGATAAAACGGTTGAGGAGCTGAATGAATTCGTCACCGCTGCTTCATCGGGGAATTTCGAGGTGAAGGTTACGGAGTTACCGATGTTGGTGCCGGATGCCGATGATGAGGGTAAAGTCGTTACGAAGACGTCGAGACAGTTGGGGGTATACGCTACCAAAGACCTCGAGGCGGATACGCAGGTTTTCAGCGAGAGGAGTATATTAACCGTCAACAACCGGCTTTTTGATCCCTTATGCGACTGCTGCAATGGACCGTTGGATGTGATGAATACCTTCTCCTGCGAGAACTGCGAGGATGTGATGTTTTGTTCCCCGCGGTGTCAAGACGAGGCGATGGAGAAGTATCATCCATCGCTGTGCGGGATCGATATAGACTTCTTGTTCAAATCGGCGCATACGCGGCATGAAGTCGCAAACGACGCTTCGGCGACCGCATCCTCGAGCACACCCACAAAGGCGCTGTATAGTCTTCTACTACTCCGAACGCTAGCGATGGCGTTAACGCAAGAAGTCAATCCGCTTGAAATCTTGCCGGTGAAGTATTTATACGGTTCATCACCACCCCCTCCGCCGCCTCAAAAGCCACCAACGCTGCCGTTTACGTTTGGGGATAATATACTCTCCGTCTTTCACATCCTGACGAGATTGGAGGTGGATCCGTTTAAGGTGTCGTTGTTTACGTTTGATATATGGCATACGCTTACGATACACTCGAAGATACTGGGGACGGCGTCGGCGAGGCATAATGCTACGAGTGGACAGCCGGAGGTGGCGGCGCTGCATTTGTGTTATAGTCTTGTTAATCATGATTGCGAGCCGGGGTTGATGTGGGAGTGCGAGAGCGAGATGAGGTTTAGGACGTTGAGGGGGATAAGGGAGGAGGAGGAGGTGAGGGATTGTTATACGGATCCGAGGATTGAGAGTTGGAAGAAGAGGAGGGAGTGGTTGATGGGGAGTCTTGGGGGAGGGTGTCGGTGCGGGCGGTGCGTGAGGGAGAGCGAGGCGGATCCATAATACCATATACCCTGTTTTATACCGTATTCTATATTCTATACTCTATGTTCTATATTCGAATCTAGATTTGCCTCGCACTGTCTACAATAAGGGCTAGCATCGAGACTAAATGTAACATTTAGGTAAGTAGGTAGTCAGGGGTGTATAATATATGGAGGATATATGTACATGTAAGACAACGTCAACGTAACACTAAAAATGCAACATTAATACGCATACTCTCCATCACATATGTAAGGTATTTAGTGTAGTCACCAGACAGGCTGTAGCCAGCTTATATGGTCGATTATATAGACTCCCTTTCTCTCCTTTTGATTTTTTGCTAATTTTTGTATTTTATTATTTATTTTTATTTATTATTTATTATTTTATTTTAATTTTTTAGATTATTAATATTGGAGAGGGTTTCACGTTGACGTGGTCCGTGCGGCGGCGGCAGGCGATTCGCCGCAGAGGCGTGTTTGACCCACCAGGCCACTCTCTTCTATCAACAAGCATCATCAAATCCAAGCACTCATCCCATCTCATCTCGCCTCATCTTATCCCATCACGCCCTCTCCTTTTTTTTCTTCTCTCTGACCTCTGACCAGCTCAAGCGAGGTCCAATTGTTTAAAAAGAAAAAGGATGGACCCGATGGAGACAGACACACCTTCCTCCGCTCCCACCGACCTGCTTCCGATCGAACAATCGCTCGAGGGCGTTCTCTTCCCCGTACGTCCTTCCTTAAAACAAATCACGGGGTGAAAACTCTGTTAAACCTCGCTAATTGAAAAAAGACAAATACACGTCAAATCTCACGGTTATCGCATCCGCCGCCACCAATCGATTCACCCGTTCTCTCGGCCGCTCAGACGCCATCGAAACCACCGTCTCCGCCGGCGATGAAGGAGGATAATGTTAGTTCGGGACTGTTGGGGGTTGGGGTTAATGGGAGGAGTGGGGGGGGAAGGGAGGAGTGCCGGGGCACCGGTGAGACAGTATTTGAATGAGTTTGTGACGCCGTATTTGTTGGAGGGGATGAAGATTATTGCGAGGGATCAGTGGGTTCTTCCCTTTTTTTCTCTTGTTGGTTATGGGGGGCTAATTGTGGGTGAATGGTAGGCCGGCGAATCCGCTAGAGGCACTGGGGCGGTATCTTATACAACAATCACAGATCTACGAGGGGACGACGGGATACGGTGGGCAGGAGGGGGGCACGCCGAGGGCGGAAGTGAAGATGGAGGAGGCGGCTTAGAGGGCTGCCTTCCGCGCTTCGTCTGCCGGTGGTGCTAGAGGTGGATTCAGAGGTAGACCTGGACCTAGAGGTGGACTCAGAGGTGGACCTGGACTCAGAGGTGTTCCCAGAGGCGGACTCAGAGGTTTTCCTAGGGGTGTACCTAGAGGTGGATTCAGAGGTGGACCTGGAGGTGGGGGAGGGGGGAGTGAGGGAGGGGTGTCGGGGGGGGAAGAGGAAGCTTGGGGCACCTTGACCGACCGACACTACACGCGACTACCAGGTGGACGGACAAGCCCTGTGGCTGGTGTCTGGCTGTGGTATTCTTGGATATATTTGACTTGTTTTCTTACAATTAGCGGGCGGCTGTCATTCTTATTGCTTTATTATTGTTATTATTGTTACTGCCGGCTATCGCAGCGATAGCCGCTAATCCTCTAATCGGATAATTGAATCCTGTCTGATACACACATACATCTCGGGCCGAGTGGACTGTACTTACATCTCAGATATAAGATGTAAGGGGAGTAATATATCGTGATATCATAGTCCGGGCCATCCGCATCGAGCGAATCTCCCGAGGCGTATCCACTTCTTCTCACGTACATGTACGCCGATATACATAAATTACCATCCCAACATTTTTTTTTTTTTTTTTAATTTTTCTTTTATTTATGACTTCCTCGGGCTTTTTGGCCAAAGCCGGTCGGCTGTTGGCCGCATTCTGATCGTGGCTGGCTGACATGTGAGCCGCGCTAAGAGATTCTGTTTGACCACGGCAAAAGCAGCTGGTCGAACAGAAGCAGCAGCTGGAATTCAGCCATGTGAAGGAAATCGGCAGGGCGGCGATTGGCTGCCTCTTTCTCCATCACGCGACGACTCTTCTTTCTCTACCATACACTAAGTAGGTACTTGATTCAAGACAGAACAGATAGAATCACAAGCAAATCTGGGAGACTGAGACCTGCCTGTTCCAACTTCACTTTCCCCAGACAGAGACTCTTTTATATGTAAGTCGGCGGCCCCCGCAAAAGGTTAACTTCTCTCGTTCTTCTTCCCTCAGCATCGTTCCTTCTTTCTTTCTTTCTCTTCACTCCTCCTCTCTCCATCATCATCACCTAATACAATACTCATAATACCCTACTAATTAGACACGACCAGACCCGTCCGCTGTAGCATATTCTCTTTTCTCCCTCACAAAAATAATATCACAATGTCTGGTCCCCGAGTATTAGTCGTCGGAGGTGGCTGTAAGTTCTCTTTCCCTCTCTCTCATTATCTCCCTCGGTAGAACTGAAGCTAACGGTGACGATGGAAAGTGTCCGGTCTCAGTGCCGCCCACACCGTCTACCTCGCCGGTGGAAACGTCACCGTCCTCGACAAGCAAGGTATTTCTTTCCCCTCTATTCTCCCCTATTCTGCTCTATTCTACGTGGTATGATATGGTATGATATTGTATGATATCATGGTATGCTACGAGGCTGCCGTGGATCTCGGAGTCGGCGGGTGGGTGAGATCCTGGTTTTCCTCTGACCTGACTCTGGCTTGCTTGCTTTCCAATCCCCTGCAAGGAAAATGAAAAATCCGGGGTTGGTTATTGGTTTGCTCGCTTTTGGTTAGCGGGGGGCCAAACATGAGCCGAGGTTATGCACACCACCTCCCATACCATTCCAGAGCTCTGGTATTCCAGACGTGTGGGTGGGTACCTTGGTACTCGTATGTGGGTTCGTGGTGGTGATGCTAGCCGAGTTTATTCACGACAGCCGCGGTAGATGTCAATGCTATTATCATTACCTCACGGATAGCGGGCGGGTATGATGGGACAATTGCTAACGATGGATAGGATTCTTCGGCGGAAACTCCACAAAGGCCACCTCCGGCATCAACGGCGCCCTCACAAACTCCCAGATCGACCTGGGCATCCAGGACTCCGTCAAGCAGTTCTACGACGACACCATCAAGTCCGCCCGTGACAAGGCCCGCCCCGACCTCATCAAGGTCCTCACCCACAAGTCCGCCTCCGCCATCGAGTGGCTCCAGGAGGTCTTCAAGCTCGACCTCACCCTCGTCTCCCGTCTCGGTGGCCACTCCCAGCCCCGTACCCACCGTGGCCATGACGCCAAGTTCCCCGGTATGGCCATCACCTACGCTCTCATGCAGCGCCTCGAGACCCTCTCCGAGGAAGAGCCCGGCCGTGTCACCATCCTCAAGAAGACCAAGGTCACCAAGCTGAACAAGGTCGGCAACAAGGTCACCGGTCTCGAGTACGAGTCCGCCGACGGCAAGACCGCCAACCTCGACGGCATCGTCGTTCTCGCCACCGGTGGTTACGCCGCCGACTTCTTCAGCGAGGACTCCCTCCTCAAGCAGTTCAAGCCCGAGGTCCTCAAGCTCTCCTCCACCAACGGCACCCACGCCACCGGTGACGGTCTCAAGATGGTCCGCGCCATCGGCGGAAACGCCATCGACATGGAGAAGGTCCAGGTCCACCCCACCGGTCTCGTCGACCCCAAGGACCCCCAGAACAAGTGGAAGTTCTTGGCCGCCGAGGCCCTCCGTGGTGAAGGTGGTATCCTCCTCAACGCCGACGGAAACCGCTTCTGCGACGAGCTCGGCCACCGAGACTACGTCTCCGGCGAGATGTTCAAGAACAAGTTCCCCATCCGCTTGGTCCTCAACTCCAAGGCCTCTAAGGTCCTCGACTTCCACACCCGCCACTACTCCGGCCGTGGCCTCATGAAGAAGATGACCGGCCCCGAGCTCGCCAAGGAGATCGGTTGCGGCGACGCCCACCTCCAGAAGACCTTCCAGGAGTACACCGCCATCGCCGACGGAAAGAAGAAGGACCCCTGGGGCAAGCGTTTCTTCCACAACACCCCCTTCGACATCAACGACGAGTACTTCTACGTCGCCCTCATGGAGCCCGTCGTCCACTTCACCATGGGTGGTATCGAGATCAACGACCAGGCCCAGGTCCTCAACGGCGACGGAAAGCCATTCGAGGGTCTCTTCGCCTGCGGTGAGGTCGCCGGTGGTGTCCACGGTGCCAACCGTCTCGGTGGTTCCAGTTTGCTCGGATGTGTCGTCTACGGCCGTGTCGCCGGTGACTCCGCCACCAAGCACCTCCTCCAGACCGTCCTCAGCGCGGGACCCAGCTCGGCCGCCCAGAGATTGGGCCAGATCTCCCTCCACTTGGACCCCAGCAATCCCGGCCGCTTGGTCGTGGACTGGTCTGCCAACGGCGCCGTCGCCCCGGCGGCAGTAGCCCAGGCTGCTACCCCAGCCGCATCATCAGAGTCAGTACCCGAAACCACGTCTGAAACTCCCGTTGCTGCCCCCGCAAAGCCTGACCCGAAGAAATTCTCGATCCCAGATAAGGAATTCACGATGGAAGAGGTAGCGAAGCACAACAAGAAGGACGACGTGTGGGTTGTCGTTAAGGGAGTCGTCATGGACCTCACCGGGTTCCTGGAGGACCACCCCGGCGGTGCTAACGCTATTTTGAATTTCTGCGGACGGGATGCGACGGAGGAGTTTGAGATGTTGCACGACGATGAGGTTATTCCCAAGTACGCGCCTTCGACTGTGATCGGGCGTGTCAAGGGGCAGAAGGTTACGCTTGAGATGTAAAGCAGGTGTGGATTCTGTTTTTTTGTTTTTATACGGTGGAGTTTTTTGTGAACCTTGCTTTTTTTTATTTCGAGGGGTACCTTCTGCTTCCTTTTTTCTGGTCGTATATATATTACTCTTTTTTTTGATTATGAATTTGAGGGCGAGCAAAATGTATTATATTTTATTTACTTTTTTGAAAGAAATACAGTGGGTTCGAAGCCTGGATGTTCTTACCATATATTACATTACTATACTACTGCTGTTGACTTGGTAGATTGTGAGGGTATCGTGAAATATATGTGCACGTTAAGGTTGGTCACGTGGTGATTTCTATACAGACTAAAGTGCTGGTGGACTAGTCTCTGGTGGACTACTTGTAATTGCGTGGGATGGCTTGTGGAGCGTGAGATACCAGGTAACTACCTAAGTAGGTAGGCTGGAGAGATGTATCTATTGGTGCGTGCGGGTTTACGTTGTATGCATAAGTCGGCAGGCACTTAGCTACTTACTTAAGTACTTAGCTACGCGGTATACGGGTGGTCTCGTTCCCAGGCTACGGGGTGAGGGTGTTTGGATGCTTAGCTACGTGCTAAGTCGGGTGTGGTAGTTTGGTATAGATAGGTCAGTAGTCTTGGGTTGGAGTAGATGGGTATCTACGTACGTAACTAGGGGATAATCTATTTATGTTTATATTCTGGTTGTGTAGGTAGCTGGGAGTGAGACTACGTAGGTAGGTAAATTTTTAGATAAATAGGTGGATGGGTCTCTAAAGGAGCATAAATTGCTGAGGAGTATAAATAGTCTTCCCGTCCCATGTTCTGGTTCTATTCTTTCTTCCTTCCTTTCTTCCTTCCTTCCCTCATCTTCCTTCCTTCCCTCATCTTCCTTCATCTTCCATCATCTTCTTATATCTCTTTCTATCACTCTTTCACCTCCCTTTCACCTCTCTTTCATCTCAGCACTTCCACACGGTTTTGGAAGGCACCCACTGCTTCAATCACCTAAACCAGGCAGGCTTCCCAATAAATATGGAAGGATAGCCAAACGATACCGCAACCAGGCTGAAAACAATCAATATCTCCTGGCCTCACAAACAGTCACCAACAAACAACAATAGTGGAATCAGCTCAAGACGAGACTGCATGAGTTGGGTGGTAGCTCTGGACGGGGGTATGTGGAATCGTGCTCTCTACTTGGCATTACAGCGGCTTTCTTTTCTTTCCCACTATATATCTTCTGCCAGGATCGGTTGGGTCCTACCGAGAGGGTTCTTATTTGTGATGACAGCAGTCATCACATCACAGTCTTCTACTATCGAACCAACCCTGTCAAGATCTGGGGGTGGTGGTCTTGGTGGTATATATACCCTTGCCTCGGTTGCTTGCAACTGGTGTATAATACCGCCGACATTTTAATGTGCTTTAAAATGGTTAACCAGCCTGGTGATGGCGGGCAACTGGGAAGCCCGGGCCAGACGCCAGTTTCAGAGTCTGAGCGTTCTAGGTGGGTCGTATAGGAGATATTATAGTTGCTGGTAAGTTTATTCTTCTGGAATTAAATTTGGGAGGGGGACGCTGATTGTGTCGTTTGCAGAGGTCCTTACTACAGGTCGCGCACTCTCTGTTTGGGAGACATGCTGTTCTCAACGTAACCTCACCTTTGAGTGTGCGGGTTTTGGCTGCTTTGTCGGTCTAGACACATTTTGGAAGTATACCCATATATATATATATACAAGCTGAGTGATTCAACAACCGGAAAGACTATGAACGGAACATGTTCTGCCCACTGCGCTATATAAGACCGGGGAGGGGCGCCTCCAACCAACAATCGCCACGGCTGAATCGTCCGGGTGTATATGTCGCTCTCGCGGTCCAACTACTAGGAGCACTAGCCTCCGAAACAGCCTCCGTACCATATGGCAATCCCCAGGTTTGTACTACCGGTATGTATCCTAGAGCTGCTTGGTGGAGCTTGACTAATTCGTGCGGTGTCGAATAGACAGGTGGCCTCCGCATCAAAAAAATAGTGCCACGAAACATCAGAGGTTTCGATATAGCACAAGACTATGCGTTCTGGCGAATGCGGAGCGGTTATATAACGAGATCAGCAAAATAAAAGCGAGGTTGCATCGAAAATGAACACCAAACTAGCCGATCTTATGGATAGCTTTTTAATCCATCGCTGATAACGATGTCGTGGGATCGCTTTGGTGGGGTTGGGGAAGCTACCTGGACTAGACCTACTGGGTAAGATACTGCCCTCGTTTTTGATTCTGAGACTTCAAGAGGTCGAGCTGACCTAAACGATTGGCCACCCGCATTCTAGTGATCTGTTGCGAAATTCTTCAAATGGCGCGGATAAGGTCACAAATCTGCCTGTGGGGAGTTCAGGTACAGCCAACGATCGTGGCACGTTTCGCTGGCCTTCGACACCTACACTAGCAAATATACTAGGGGATTTACATATTCTCTTTTATGATCTCCATCTTACGGTGTAGGAGATGAAGGAGAGATCACATAGTTGCGCTTCTGACTTAATGTAAGTTGACCTTACCTTTTCTTAAATCTGGAAGGACTTTTAGCTAAATTTCAACGAGTTTGGCCGTTAATGGAGTACTTATTTACTTCGGAGTTTAGCGCTTCTTGACACCGCATGAGGACACGCACATCGGAGGAACCGAGCTTCCATTGCGTTTTCGCGGGATGTGTTTCATATTCGAGAGCTCGATCTCTATACTGGAGTTTTTCGGAGGCCTTCCTGAGGCCCCTCTCCGAAAAAACAGCAAGCCAGCTGAACCTTGGTATATTAGTCCGAGTGGCTTCGGCGTTTTGGTCTAGTAACACAACGACATCTGCCTCAAACTTTCAGAACCTTCGTGACAATGTGGTTGTTGCTGTGACAGAACATGTAAGTGTACGCAATGTCTCTCTACGTCTGGCGGCCGACTGACATTCGATCGAAACCTGTGGATAGACAGCTCCAGATGAGCGACGAAGTTCGCCGTTTTGATGAACGTCTTGGATATAGGCGTGCCAACACCCATTTGGAAGTTTTGAGACGTGCTGAATGCTAAAATAAAGGTATTACTTCTCAAGGGTCCTTAGTCATACTCTATACGTCTAGGTTGCGAGTCTCACTGACAAATACACCACTGTTTTAGCACATTTTTTTAATATTCGATAGACAGGTGGCAATTGCAACATGGAACAAAGTACCTCTCTTGATAAAGTGGCTCCTAGTGCCTTCAACATGGGGGTCGGAGGGGGGATGTCGAAAATCATGTCTCGGGCCCTCTAGTAGTTGATGGATAGTGACACGGGTATGTAGCCAAGTTATGATAATACGTAGGTAGTTTTGAGCATGGCTAACTTTTCAGTAGTGGACGGGCTTTGGACCTGGAAACCATCTTCGATTTGAACGGGTATTCTAGATGGGTTTACCTCCCGCATGGATGATGAAGATGTTGCCGCCCTGCGCCGGGGCAGCCAAGCCGGACAAGGTGAAGAACACCAGCGCTATTGCCATCCGCCGCGATGAGCCCGCCTCAACTACAACTTATAAACTCTTTATATGAACAACGGAAAGGCAAAAATCCCACGCTGCCAGGGTGTTATGAACGCGGTTTTGTAATTACGGGGTGGAAATGTTACAGGAAGGGTGGATACAAGTATATGTTCGGAAAGTCTGGACTAAAGTATTTATCTTATGGTGAATTCTTTCTGGAGAACTCGATGTATTGGTTCGCTGGGTTTCTGGTGATGAAGTTTAGGTTTTTATGGGAGTTTATGGTATATCCTCATCATTGGGTGGCAAATTGAGAGGCTGGGGACGTTGGAATATGATGTTAATCTGGGATGTATATTTCATCGGGGGGTTCGCCATGATTTATAAGGCTGGTGTGAAATTCATGGGGCTGCGTGTGGTCTTGCTCCCAGATTGAAGACCTCCGGTGCAAGTTGTATATATATGTGCCGAGTTATATATATAGATACCTACATACATAAAATACGGGAGAATCAAGATTGTAAGACTTTTTACTGCGGCGTACATATAGTGAGGGGAGGTGTTTATTTCGTAATTATGGTGGAAGTCTTGTGTAAATTACGTATTGACCTCCCCAAGTGCTCAGGTGTCACAAATAAAACGTAGAAGAACATGTGCCGCAGCTCTGCATAGATGCGTGCGCACATTGAGCCTGGTATCCGGTGTGGGATAAAGGATAAAGGATAAGTGACACCTGTAGTCGGATACCTGTAGCTCGGCTTGGTAACCTCGATGATCCCCGGGCTGAGAGTACTATAATATTGAACCTGCAATAGACAACAATATACCTACAAACGCAAATATCACACTTGAATCGAAAGTCATCACCTCGTTTAATACTGGCATGTATGGGGACGTCTGACTAGACACAGTAGCATTTGGTTTACAAGATGACTAATAGCTTCACATCGCTCTGTATTTCTGGCTTTGCGGTTTGAGATTTCGCTTTTGTTGAGTCTTGCTTACAGCCCGATGGCTTCTCTTTCTGATGGGTTTTTTTTAGCAAATCATGGTTATGGGGGAATTTCCGAACGCTTCTGGTCTCTCTGATGTTTCAATAGCGTACTCGACCATATGCAAAAGGCTGTAGAGCAAGTGGGAAGGAATTTTTGTAATTGTTTACTAGAATTTGTGGGTTATTTTAGTTTGAAGTTGCTGAAAATCTAATGGAAAGAAGTTCAGGATCTACTACGAGGGTTAGAAAAAACGCCAATGCTATGTATGTAGATGCAGATATAATAAACGTTAAACATCGAGGTTCAGCCTAGCTATGGTATAAAACAATAAAACTAGCTTTTTTGGAGCGTTCGAACAGGCGATTGACGGGTGGTCTGGCCGGCTTGACGATTTTAAGTAGTTTCGACTGAATAACACACAACACATGTTGTTACTGTTGTATTTTAGACTTAGACCACCGCGAGACCAACTTAGACCTCCGCGAGAACCTTGATTGCTAGATGTGTAGGGGGATGCAGAGGACGGGTATTCCTACTTTGCTTTGGAAAAGTAGACTTTTGCTCAAAGATTTTATTGGCTAAAGAAAAGTCTACTTTTTTTTTTAAAGGATTTGGTTGGCTGAGAAAAAGTCTACTTTTTTGAGGTGGAAGGTATTGACGAAGTTGTCTGGGGTGGTTGAAGGCAATTGGTGGATAGCTTACCGGGGGGAAGCCGCCCTGCAACAACAGAAATCGAATCCTCGATGACATGCATGTACACACATGTTCGAAGATGGGACCATGCCAACCCAGCTGTTTGAACGAAAATTTATAAATACCATCGTACTTCCCGACCTAGTCTGGCTTTATTTTTTGTAACACAGCAAATATCGCAATTTCAAATCTGGTTTTAGCACTACCTAGGTTTTTCTATGCATAGCGACGAGACTACTATAGTACTGGTCTTCATACTCTAAACAATAAGGCTACAGCCTCGCATTGTGACGATGGAGTATACCATTGTCCAATCCCAACCTGCCAAGCCCGCGCGGGCCTACTGCAAACGCAAAGACATTGAAGTCCACAAAGAATTTATTCTGCAAAAACATGAGGCCGGAGAAAAACAGGAAGCTATTCTTGCGGCGTTGAGGGACGAGAAGGGGCTTGATTTAAAGTATGTCGATATCTTGGTATACACCCTCCCAGTTGACTTGAACGGGACTGATTGATCGTTATATAGGCCATATAATCTGAAAAGGATCCTTGGGATATGGGGCGTATCGCACAAAAATTTGACGAAAAAGAGAAGGCTTCATATTCGCCGAGCTATCGACGAACGGCGTCGAACCAATAACTCTGATCTTCGAGTTAGGTTTGGAAGGTCAAATAGAACGTTGAAAGATGAAGAGATTGAAGGGATAATGAGTCTTCAGCCGGAGTATTTCGAAAGTATGCAACCACTTCTATTGATGAGTATGATGTCACTATTTAGAATTTATTTGATGACAAGAACTTTCCACGCTTAGATGTGAGCGCCAGCCCTGGCGATATCCAATTTTCTAGTCCAACACCAAGTGCGGACGGTATAGGGGGGGAGGAAGAAGAAGAAGTCGAAGAGGCAGAAAGAAACCCTACTACTAGGACAGCCCCCACTAGCGAGAGCCCCGACACCGATATGGGGAATATCCAAGCTGAAGGCATTGAAAATGACCAGAATGGAGCTGGCATCGATAACGACATATGCGGCGATGGGGAGGAGGCGCCTCTATTTGATCAAACCGGCCACGAGTCCGTCGAGGGAGTGATAAATCGACCCGAGGAGACAAATGAAGACCTTCAGAAAGTCATAATTAACGGTATCAAGGAACTTGGGATTGAGGATAATCAGGTGGACGATTTCTATGACGACGAAGATTTCGGAATTATTACCGACGTCGATGTCCTTGCGGAGACTGGGGGTGTGCTATTTCATGGGCCTCCTGATGTGGAGGTGCTAGGTTGGAGCTCGGAACTACTACGTCGATATTCTCGTTTATTCGAGCATGAGTATTTGGATTGGGTTGATGATTGGAAGGCACATTCCGCTTGGATAGTCAAACAGGTGGATATGCGCCGGGAGTTGGGTAAGTCGGACGAGGAAGCTTCCGAGGATGTATGGGAGCTGTGTGAAAGTGGCGGCAAGTATTTTATGCCTTACGAAGTTTGCATGGATATTCTACGAACAGAAACGAGCCCCCTTACGAATAAACAAGAGAGCGAGAGTAACAAAAATAATGGGAAGGCCATTGTTTCCTCGATTGATAAACTGTTTTCGGATGCATGTGCAGCGGCCGATGACCCTTTCTCGTTTTCGCTCAAATGTCAAGCCGACAGATATTTCCGGCGTACCGTGGCTCACCTACCCCGAATTATACGGGAATACGGATATCAAAGCTTCTTTACGGCGCTATGCCTCCAGGGAGCCTCTGGCCTCGATCTTTCCCGGGACAATATCTCGCCCTTCGCGGGGAAGTCAATCGAAATATTCGAAACAATCGGAATGGGCCATAACCGACTGAGTTGGTGTCATGATTACCACACACTTTTGGAAAGTGAATGCCCGCAGCGGAAATTATTACTCCGGAGGCTACAAGTACGCTACGGGAAGGATTGCTCTTTCACGATCCAAATAAATATATGGAAACTTCGTCGGATGATACAAAAGGGAGGTTGCACCAGTTGCGGTTGCCGTGAACCAACTCAATACAAATCCATTCAAAAATTGCAATCGAAAATCTTCAATAGACTTGGGCACCTGGACCTGAAGAGTTCTTGGTCTCAATGGGTTTTTGGATCATTGGTTGGTCTCTGCGGGGTGCTTCGCGATGAAGACAAAATAATATTGGCAACAATACTTCAGAGACGCATCTCGGGGACCGACGTCCAACAGATAACGGAGATGGGGACGGTGGCTCAGGGTCGGGCTAATGTCTGGGGTGCGAATCTCGCAGCATGCGCACTTGTCTTTGGCATCGCTTACCACCAGACCGGGAAGCTGACCTCGTCTTTAGAAATGCTAATTCGGGCTTATGGGACGTTTCCATTATTTCGAACGGCAGCCAGAGGGGGCGAGGAACTAGCTTTATGCCGCCTTTGTCAGGTTGCGAATACACGTGGCCCTATTTTATATCAGTACCTTGACCCTATCCTAACCGATGCCCGCAAACAATTCAAGAAGAATATTGCCAATTCAATTCCAATGACTTCTCACTTGCGAAAAGTGCTGGCCGGGCACAACGCTTACCGAAAATCCCAGCTTAACAAAAATTACATGAATATACTAGCTCTTCAGCCCTGCAACCGATCCTCAACACCGGACCTACAGCAATATCTCTACTACCAGGAGTTGGAGAGCTGGGCATATAGCGAAGGAATACGGAATATACCAGACAATCTAGGTCTTGGGGGATCTGTTGTTGAGTGGGAAGAAACTGGAATGAATACTGAGATGCAGGTGGGTACGTATACCATGTCCGCTGAGGAAGAACTTGCGATGATAGTCCAAAGATATCGCCAAGCAGAGGCAGCGGGGTTAGTTGATGAGAACGGCAATTTGATCATATCTTCGTCACAGATGAGTACTCTTTAGTAAAAACACTAGCACTCTCTGAGATTATTTCTTTTGTTCAAGTTTCTCTCATCTGCAGTACATTGTAGGTATCCTCAGGGGGGAGATCTTCCTGAACTACAAAATCAGCTTTTACAAAATCTCCTACTTACACGTGACAGTTTTGACTCAATGGGTTTGATTATTATGCGAAACTTTTGGATCTTTCGAAGCATTAGTTTGTATTTAATGTTGTTCTGTTAAATCTTGAATACCTTCTTTTATATATAATATTTAATCTCGTAAAGAGGTGATTTTTTTTATATTTGGAAAATTCTGATAGTATATAAAGGCTGATTTTATGGTTCGGAAAGCTTTTTCACAGAGTCGACTGCCTTCATGTGACTCAGGCTCAAGTGAAGGTAGGGTCTAGTTTACGAGACAATGCTTTTATGATGGCATGAACATATAGGTGTATATACTTATATACTTCGGATTCCTTGACTCGATTGCGGTTCGAACTTGCCTTCTTCCTTGCACGTGTACCTGTATATATTATAGATGTTATTCTTCCTGGTAGCGAAATATTAAATATAAACAATCTTAAAAGTAGTGAGGAACGTAATTGGCGCCTTAATAGCTTTAGTGTCTACCTCGTCTTACGAATGCCTATCTGCGTTAACACGATGAATCGCGATATAGATCTGGGGAAAGGTCATGGCTGAAAAAGCATTACGGAAAAAAACTCCAATTTGTTGTTACCCAAAGTTTAGGTATACAAAGAAGAGGATCGGGCAGAAGGAAGAATAATCCTAAGCGGTACTAGGAAGCAAATCCAAGATGAGAGGCAGGAAAGGAAACTGGTTAAGAGTGGGCAACTGCAATTGCATTGCGAGTCTAGAACGACTGCGGCCGGTTCAAAACGTACAGCAAATTCGAGGCAAAAACCGAACGAGACGGCCTCGACATCATCAGTGTCGGTAGCGTCGCGTCGAACTCCCCGTTATGACAAATAGAAACATATGTACATCGCGATCTCGACTTTGAAAAATGCATCGCGCGCGCCCGGGGTCATTTGCAAGGTCATTAATCTAAGACAAGTTAGTTAATAGGCATTATCGGTTCCTTGCTAAAGGCCTCGGACGGATATTATCAGACGTTGGTTAGATAGACGTGGGCGATTTTGGACCCCCCCGCATTGCCGAAGCTTCGATTGGTTGAGCAATCGCCACAACAGACAAACGATAGATATAGAATCATACAATCTGATGGGGTTTGGAGTATTGATATTTCAATACCATAGTTACGCTTGGCTGCTGGGACAGCACCCCGGTTTCTGGGTCGGAAAATGTTAGCCGGCCGTTGGAGCGACCAAACAACGCCAGAGTAACCCAGTAACCAAGTCGCCAGGATTAGCTAATTCAGACGTCGCCTCTACCAACCTCCACCACGCAACCTCAACCTCAACACTACTACAATACTACACTCCCCTCCTCCTCCCTTCCAGCCCTCCGATAGGACCCCACCCGCCAAGATGAACGCCGAAGAACGAGAACTCCAACTATATCCCATCGTCCCGGAGAACCTCGTCGCGAACTCAAAGGTACCCATTCGCCAACATACACCTCTCACAACTCTAATCCCCAACTAACCGCTTTTCACCATTATAGACAATCTCCGACCTTCAATCCCTCTCGTCATCCCTCCTCGGCATCGCAGCAGGCATATTAGGTCTAGAATCCTACTCCGGCTTCCTCTTCTACCTACTGGGCACTCTATTCGTCAGCACGTTAGTAGTCACTTTCGTCATGGGTGGGAAACCGGAGGTGTACAGTCGCGGTGGATGGAAGGATGTTATCGCTGCTGATGTTACCGGTGGGGTTATGGGGTTCGTTTTGACGTGGACGTTGTTTTTTGGGCTGGTTAGGGTGTAAGATCTTTTATCCAAGGTATCAACGCTCAGGAATATGTCATTATATTTGAGGTTATCTATGCAGGCGATGTTGCACAAGGCGTTTTTAGGCGCTTTTCAGGGTCTCTCTATGCGTGGGCTGGTCTGCTATCTATTCGATCATTTTTGAAGCAGATGCTGGATCGTATTAGTATTCTAATGCCTAATTTTAAGGCGAATAATGGCTCCATCGGAGGCTCCGAAAGAAGATAGAAGTCATATCTAGGACCATATAATCGCACTTTCACGGCCGTCATAGCTCTATAGGACTAAACCTTACTCTGGTACGGCAGGACGGGTGTGAGTTAAAATAAACTCAACATCCAAAGACTTCCGTCGTATAGCGCGTTCGTGGCGCCTTGGGTGCTATCTAGACCTTACGTAATTACAGCATAAAGCACAGACGGTATGTAGAGATAATCAAGAGCTCGTAAATTAAGTCTATAGATCCCCTCCAAAACTTTTACTATAATTACATCAGTAAATCTACATCTTATCATATATCATACATATACTCCTTCTATCCACTCTACGCGACAGTAGTAAACGCCCTCTTCTTGCCCCCCTTCTCCTTCTGCCCCTTCTCATACTCCTCGACATCCAAATACCCGCTTTCGGCTTTGCTCCCAGCCTTCTCCTTAATATACCTAACCCCGGCCAAATTGAATCCCATCTCATCCTTTTGTCTTCTCAAGCCTTCCTTCAACGCGCTTCTAATCCCCTCCAACAGCCCTCTCGTCTTCTTACTAGAAACCACACTTTCGTGATGGGTTTTTAGTAAGAAAAACAATATCCTGCAAGTCAAAGGCATATTCCATTCCTTCTTCGCCCATATCTCCAAAATTCTGAAGAAGTCGATGACTTTATCGAACGGAAGGACCAATAGCGCGTCTTGTAGGTGACTAGCCTGGACTTTTGTAACCGTGTCGAGAACATATTGTTCGGCTGAAATGTCGTTGAACGCTCTGAACATGATGTTTCTTTCCGGTTTCGGGATTCTGACGTTGGGGTTGGCTGCGACGTCGGCTTCATAGGCAGTTAATAGATCTATATCGGCGATTGCTAGGTCTAGCGCTTCGATTATGCGTTCTCCATCCATTAGGGTTTCCATCGTCTGTTTTCCTGCACGGGAGGATTCCAGTTCTTCGTTGTCCTTGTCGTCTAGGCTTGCGTCTTGGAGCGATTGGGTCAGGTTGGATTCGTAGAGTTCTTCCAGCTCCTTTTCGCGCTCTTCTTCTAAGAAAATCTATAGTCATATCAATTAGCATGTCATACCGCAATTAGTATATGGGAATATGAGGGAAATAGCCTACCTGATCGTCTGTCTCCTCCCAGATCCTAATACTCCTATCGTGACCCGCGCTAACCACGATCTGCTCTCCCCTACCTTTACTAACTGCCAAGGCCCAAACCTCGCCGAAATGGCCCTCCATCTTCATGATATTCTCAAATTTATCTCCGTCCCAGTACTTCAACATCCTATCTTTACTTGCCGAGAAGAAATTGTGGCTATTTTTCTCGAAACCGACGGCCATGACACTGTCCGTGTGGGCAAAGAATGATTTATGACAGTCGCCAAAGTCCAGACCCCATAGCCTTACATTTTTGTCGGCGGATGAGGTTGCGATGAGTTTTGAATCTGAGGATATATCCATTGAGAGGACTGGGAGTTTGTGACCGTAGAGATTATGTAGGAGCTTCAAGCTATCCGCGAAGAAGACTTTGACGGTATTGTCGAGGAGTGATACGGCTAGGAGTTGGCCGTTTGGTGTGAATTTTAAGGATAGGATGTCGTCGTTCAGCTTCAGAGTTCTGTTATGGACGAGACGTAACTTTGCAGTTGTACGGCTGGTACCGAGGACTTCTTCCTGGACTATTTCGAACTTCCAGAATTTGGCGGATTTGTCGGCACTACCCGTTACCACGCTACGGCCGTCGGGGTGGACATGTAACGACCAAATTTCTTTTTCGTGGGCTTGAACGGTTTCGATGACTGTTGCCGACGCAAGATCGAAGAGCTCCAGGTCCCCAGATTTGTTACCGACGACCACGATCTTGTCACCAGGCAGGAAGGCGCAGCAAAGAGCGTAACCACATTCGAATGTTCTCACGCAGCTCCCGGTCCGGACGTTCCAGATTTTCAACGAACCGTTTGAGGCGGATGCGAGGAGTGAGTCGTCAGAACTTAATGCTAAAGCACGGACGTCGGTGCGGTGGCCGGGAAGCTCGACTGAGTAGAGTTTTGTATACTCTGATATCGAGGCATCTTTATCCTTTGACTTCTCCTTCGTAGATGGGATATCGTATAATTCGAGGAGGTTGTTGGTAGTCGAGACCAGCAGTTGGAGGGATTTCGATTTGCCAGAACCGGTAGCCCAGTGGACTGAACGCGCCTTCCCTGGTGTTCGAACGAGGGTATGCTGGACGAAAACGTCTGCGACGTCGAGTTTGACATCCTGGCCGTCGTCCATTTCTACATCCTCGGCCGCGTCGTCCTTGCCTTTACCCCTCTTTCTCTTCTTTTTCCTGCTGATAACCTTCTGGATTTCCTTCTCATTTCGGACTTTGAAGATCTCCACGGATTTGTCGGAACCATGTGCTGCGAAGAAGCGACCGTTCGGGTGCCAGGCGACCGAGTAGGGTCTTTCCCTGCTATTCCTATGAATAACACCTTGTTCTGTGATCCTTGTAACATCCTCGCCCGCTCCAGCAGTAGCAATAATCCGTCGTTCGATAGTCCATACTTTCATTTCCGCATCATTGCCAGCCGTTATAGCGCCCTCCTCATCAGCCGTGATACCCAATGCCCAACATTCTCCCGTATGCGCAACATGAGTCTCCACACAGTGCTGGCTCGATAGATCCCACAGTTTTATCAAGGTATCTTTCGCTGTCGTCAACAGATATCCATTATCGATCGTAGCCTGTGGTACCAAGTCGTCCGGGAAATCCTCCGCTTTGAAGTGTAAGAACTCTAGACCAGTTATTTGATCTTTATGACCCTTCAGCTTGAACAATCCGACTTCAGCGATTAGATCCCAGATTATAATATCGGTATCCCGTGAACCGCTCGCAAGACGGGTACCCGATGCGTCGAAGGATAAGGTTGTGATCGCAGATTTATGGCCATTGAAGGTGACAATTATAGTTGCTGTTTTGGAGTCCCAAAGGCGTATCGACCCATCTGCATGGCTTTTGTTTAGCATTAGCTGCTGTTTTAATATGAACGAATAGCTACCGTCCAGCTTCTTCAAGCAATACTGGTAGTAGAAAAGTTGAATACGCACCCAACAGCGAAGATGTCCTCGTCCGTCCGACTTTGTTTCAGACAGGTAACTTCGGATTTGCAATTCTTATCCCGCCATCG
Organism: Arthrobotrys musiformis; assembly: GCA_036971715.1. Taxonomy (NCBI): domain Eukaryota; kingdom Fungi; phylum Ascomycota; class Orbiliomycetes; order Orbiliales; family Orbiliaceae; genus Arthrobotrys; species Arthrobotrys musiformis. The sequence goes on from JAVHJL010000008.1 coordinate 2,302,327, forward strand.
CGATAGCAATTCGCCCTTCTTGACGTCCCATGTTAAGACTTCCTCGTTGGCGGGGACTATTGCCAGACCGGCGCTGGTTGTTCGAGATGCATTGCTTGATGAAGTCGAATCCGGTGTCCAGATGATATTTGACGATGCAGAAGCGACTACGCCAAATGATCGCGATTGGGCGAAACGGGCGTAAGATTTGACCATTTTTTTATTCCATCGACTTTTTTTTATATATTAGAGGTATTCTCGTGATATGCGCTTTTAGTAAGGAAAAAAAAGTTATGGAGAGTTTTTTGGAGTATTAGTTTTGCGACTGAACCGACAGGGAATTTTAGCGAGTCGGATTTAAGTAATCGCCGATTCTGGTACGTGCGTCGTCACCGGCGTAGATGTCAGCACTAGGAAAGTGACCAGTGGGGGATGCTGCTCCACGCAGTGCGTATTACACCAAAGCTACAGCTAACGACTCCAAGCTATCGTCAGCCAACCAATTCGAGCTTCATCAAACAGTCCAACGAAACCTCCCACGAAAACCTGGTCGCGATGTTGCTCCTCGAATACCACAATCTTCTGATCCACCAGATCCTCACCGAGAGGTTCAATAGGTACTTTACCTGAATCTCCATTTCAGTTGTCTTTCCGTCACGAAACAGCTAGCTAATGTCTTACGGTGACGAACAGCCCCACCCCGGCTTCAATCGACCAAGTCATCCCGGACTTCGACGGCGTCATATACCACATTTCCACACCGGATACGAAGACTAAGATATTAGTTTCATTATCGATCAAATGCTATAACGACCTGGTCAAGTACGGCGCACAGGAAGTGCTGCAGCGGGAGTATGGCGATTACATTGTTGAACCGGAGTCCGGATATGACTTTTCGCTGTTGTTGGATCTGGAGGCCTTGCCTGAGGATCAGGGTACTATCTCTCTTCCTAAAATCTAGGAACCGCATGAATAGATTCAGGGCAGTGGGAGCTAATACTATTGGATTTGGGGCCATAAGAACAAAAGGACGACCTCATCCGCCGCGTCTCCCTTCTAAAACGTAACGCCATGGCAGCACCCTTCGAACGCGCCTTCGACACACACTACACCCTCTCAGCCGAATCCTCCAAGTTCACATCCGAATCCGCTCCTTCCTCCTCAGACACCGAAGTGATGGCGATCCACTACCGTGACGAAGAAGCAATCTACATCAAACCCTCGCACGACCGAGTAACCGTCATATTCTCCACCGTCTTCCGTGAGGAAACAGACCGTGTCTTTGGAAAAGTGTTCTTGCAGGAATTCGTGGATGCCAGACGTCGGGCTATTCAGAATGCACCGCAGGTGTTGTACAGAACCGACCCGCCGTTGGAGATTAGAGGGTTGAAGGGGGTGGTCGATACGGGTGCTGGGGATGTGGGATATGTTACCTTTGTGCTTTTCCCCAGGCATTTGAAGCCTGATCGACGGGATGAGGTTATCAGCCATATTCAGACTTTTAGGGATTATTTCCATTACCATATTAAGGCTGCTAAGGTAAAACCACACCCCCCCTATAACTATAGAATTCAAGATATGAAACCGTGGCTAACCTTGGGTATAGGCCTACATGCACTCGAGAATGAGGAAGAGAGTCAGCGACTTCCAGAAGTACCTCAACAGAGCTAAGCCCGAGAACGCAGACAAGGAGAGGAAGACGGCCAGCGGAAGGTCGTTTAGAGTACAGAGCTAGGTGATCTTCAATTCTTCCTGTAAACCCCCCCTTTCTCTCTGTAGACACTACTTTTTATGGTATTATTCTTTACCGCTTTTTTTTTCTTTGGACAATTATTTTGGGCATAGCGAGATAAATTTAAATTTATGAATGGACTGGTGCAATATCCAAGTATTGCTCGTGCGGTTCCCGGGGGAAATTTGTAAAGGGTTATAGAATTGGGGGGTTAAAAGTATTACATGACTGTAGAGGCGAGAAGCAGCGATAATTTGCCACTCCTTTACAAGCTTCTGAAGTCTATACGGTGAAGTGAACTATCTAAAATCCAAAAAAAAGCATACAGGACACCGAGGAATTACCCTTTCAATGAAAAAGCAGCTATTCCCGAGAAAATCCCAGCGAAACAAGGAAGAAATGATCGAAAAAATAGAAAAGAAGGAAGAATAGAAAAAAAATAAGGAAGAAAGGAGGAAGAAAAACAAGTCTATCGATGTCTACCCGAATTCACTACTAGACTCCCACATTCCGTTTAGTCCACAGCGTACAACACACACTCGCAAACTATGCTTTCGCTATACATGTACCATCTTCGCTCCAAAGCTAAAAGCAATCGATAAATTTTCAAAGAAAAAAGAAATTGACGAAATCAAATGCAAAAGAGACTGAATCTTGGGGGGAAGAGAGACGAATCCAGTCAATGGACCGTGCAATCTAGGGAAATTGCAAAAGTAAAAGGCTTGGCTACAAGGTAGCCTTGCGGAGTGGAGTGCGCACATAGAGTAGATATCTCCGCCCTGGTGGTCTGGATACGAGACAAAGATATCTCCCGCGTGTTCGTTTGAGGATACCGTACTAATCGTCATACAAGACGAACTCGAAGGACCGGAGATATCTACGAAATTTGTTAATATTTCTCTTTGCCAGGCCCAATTGCATGTATACATAGTAGGATATCGTACCTCTCGAGGTGGATCGGCAATCTAAATCCATCGATCATGCTCGCCTTCTTGAGAGCTTCAACCGCCGTTCTGAAATACGGTTGCGCCTCAGAACTGACGGTGACATTTCCTAAACTCATATTTGCTTCCGCTTGCTGTATAGCCATTCCAACAATATGTCAAATATTAACTTTTATCTATCGATTATCGTTCAAATAGTAACAAAAGATAAAGAGAACTTACATAAACATAAACATCCCCCAAAACTCCACGACTACTATCCTCCATCGCATCAACAGCCCTTCCTAAAAACTCCACAGCGGGGAATAAACAAGTCCTAGCATCGACGTAGACTCCTTCCTGGCGCTTCCGGTCCTGTTCAGCGGTATCGCGGTCTTCGTCCGCAGAAGTCCAGTCGTTGTTGGTGAACGGGAATGAACCGCCTGAAGAGGAAGAAGTGGAACCATCTTCAGAAATTTTACTGAGATACTGTTGGGACCTAAGGAGCCAGAGGCGGCCGAGGAGGGTTAGGGACGGGTGGTGGGTTGGGCGTGCTGTGGTTCCATTGGTGTTAGTACACTTTGCAGTCCCCTAGGATAGAAAAGAAGAGAACATGGGAAAAAAGGAGAATGGACGGGGATGGGTAGCATTTTCGAGGAATGTTACGGTGGCTCTGCCCTTTCAGTCTAGAATCCTGTATCTAGAATCCTGTATCTAGAAGAGATACAATAGGCTGCGAACGAGGGAGCCAGATTGATATGAATCTTTGCATTGATTCACATATGCGGATATCCCGGTCCGACTTTTTGCATCATGTAATACTGAAAACTGGCATGATGATTATACCGTTATCGCATTATATTCCCGCCGACATCACTGTGCAGCGGACTGTGCAAATTTTGCAAAATGAGAAGCGCGCGGTACTCGATAGCTATTGTTGGCCAGATGCATACACCCGGACCCCTGCATCCCAGTCTTTCGTGCTACACACGCTCTCACCGGCCCAAAATCCAACACGATAATGTGTTGAACCAGTCCCCTTCGTCCATTTATTACAATGCCAAGCCCTGTTCGTCATCACAGTCGGCCAGGCCGGGCACCTCGTAAAAACGTCTGCTCAAGGGGGGCAGTTTTAGACGGGTCGGTACCACGGTGCATTAAAAACCCCGACTGAGGAAGAAAAAACGAAAGAAACGAAATCCAATGACGAAGTGAATCACGGGAGCCTCAAACTTTTTTCTTTTCCGCCCCAAAAAGTCTGTGCTTTTCCAGGCCTTCCCTTCGTTCCCCCTTCGATGTTGCCAAATATATCGCGATCCCGGCAGATGCCGCCGTTCAACCAGGGTTGAGGAAAATGACACACAGTCAACACCACCATCAAAAATGCGAAATACGCTAGTGTGCGTATTATATATGCACGCGCTAGAAATATAGCGAACGTGACGAAAGCTAGCATAGCAGACGAAAGAATGTTGCAGAAGGATCTTGAAAAAAATAACCAAGGCAATAAGAAATTAGAAATTAAGACTCACATTCTATAACCCCTCCAAGTCCTCTCTCCACCCACCCTGCAAGTCGTCTATCCCCACCAGAATCTGCATCCCAATACGCTACCTCGAGGATTTCCTCACAGAATCGGACTCTCTCGCCGATAGCCATGTAATCTCCATCATCCCCACTATTGAATAGGTAACGTACCTCCTCCCTCCGCAAGATCTCATAGATCTGTGGAAGAATAGAGCGATATGTGGCCATGGACGGGGATTGGGATAGTAAGCTTCTGAGGGTATATATGTCCTCGTGGCAGAGGGAGAGCCTGAACAGGGTTGTTGGAGAAAACATCGCGGGTGGTTGAATCAGCGGGGATGGTGTTTCAGGTGAGTCTGGAAGTCGAGAAATGACGATTGCTATTGGTGATTGGGGAGGTTGTTCTACAGCCTGTGGGGTGGTAGAACCGTCAGTTGTGATTAGGTAGTTCGTTTGAACTGGAGTTATATCGTCGTCTGTTGGTGGTTCCAAGGCCGACGCGGATGAGTTTGCGGGTAGACTGTTTGTAGATGATTCTCCTTCCTCTCGATTTCCGTGGACAGAGCCTACTTCCGAAGGAATTGGGAGAGCGGATTGATTTCTGCGAAGAATAGAGCAACAGAATATTGACTTTACTGCTGATGATATACTGCCTTCTGGCAAGGTCATTTATCTCCCTCCTGTCTGGTTGTTTCAATCGCAATATATACTGTCTTTACAGATAGTATCCGGTCCGTTTTCTTCGGGAAATGGATCTTCGGGAAGATCTTGTGAAGCCGGTAGGCCGAGTAAACCCGAAATATTTGGAATACGTGAAGTCAAAAACTCTGTCGAGTAAGTAGATATGATACTGATATCTTGATGAGTATTCAAGATATTCAGTTCCACGGTGAGACCCGGCGACGGGTACTTTAATGTCTGAGGTTGCGGGAAAATATGTAGGATGATATAATGCTTCCCTTGATCCGATTGAAGAATTCGACTTTTAGTATAACTGTAGACGAGCGAACGTGCCGTGATAGATCAAAGATATGAGGAACTCTTCAGTCCGTCCCGTGATGCTGTCGGTCCTCCCGTGTTCAAAGTAAATTTCTCGGCCGTAAAATTATAAATCTTTGTCCAGAATTGGGCATAAAGTTGTGGCCAAGCCTTATCAAAAAGAAGTCTAGAATTTGGACCGGTAGAGATGTCTCCACTGTAGACCCTTGAAGTTGCGAATAGGAACCAAGATATCGTATGATATATAGCTATAGAGAACAAATAAGTAATAAGATCTGCGATAGGATTCTGTGTAAATCGATACTAACCGATTAACGTATAGTCTTTTGCTTGATGAAAAATTTTGAGAGGCGAAAAATTGTTATATTTATATAAGTTCTCTTACTCTCGTCTGGAAGCCTCAAGAACGATATCAAGAATCACGAGGTTTCCGCTACAACTTGACTTCAAAAATCTTGGCCGTAGTCAACTTGCGCGCTTAATCCTATAGGATAACATCCCGGATCAGTTAGCAAACAAAAATTCCCAGATTGTCGGGCGCACGGTCTATCAAACGTAAACCCACCCCGCTAGCAGTTGCACAAAGCCTACCTATCGGCTAAAGGGGGTCTCTCGTTCGTAATCTCACTATTTAGTCTATACAAAAGCTTTGTCAGACCATTTTTGCCCCCCGAAATATCATGCAACCAACCAAGAAGGGTCAACCCTAGTGACGGGTCCAAGGGATGGGGATGGGGTAGGGGTGTATGCATCTAGCAAATAGTAGGACTGAGACAAAAGCTTCCCATTGGAGAAGTACGTCCGTATGGTTGGGAAACTTTTCGAGGGTACCCACCTGAAATGTCGGAATGGTGTTCGAAGGTCGCTGCTAAAATTGCGGGAGGACGGGAAGTAGTGGGTGGGTTCGTATCGGTATTAGGCTTGCAGACTTCCCGAGTACCTGGGTTAACCTTGACCGCTGTTTAAAATTTCTTGAAGTTTCTTTTGGGTACTATGAAAGTGGGTGGTGATGATGGAGCCTAGCGAGGTGAGGGCCAAGGTGGGTTATATGGCTTAAGATCCTGCGAGGGGTTATAAAGTTAATGTAACGGCCAGGAGTACATTCCAGGTAGCTACGTAGAACGAAGGCCTTTTCCAGAAAGACCGTTCAGGTGGGATTTTCCCAGCGAAGCGGGAAGGATCCCAAGATCTAAGTTGCGAAGATATTGAAACGAATCAGGCCGGACGGCTGTACAGGTACCCTTCAGCGAAAGACCTCAGTCAAATCACTATATTCCTCTTTAAAAATACGATGAGTATACGTATGTATCACCCGATTTCTGAGAATACTCCTATACTCCGTCAACGGATTCTAGCCAATAAAAATATTAGAAACAGGTATATCAGTAAGTATAGGGATCATCTATCACAGAACTGGAACTTATAGATGTGCCCAATCCACTATATGTCACAAGTAACGACAGGTCACGAGGGCTTCAAACTCAGAAATAGTAAACGATTCCCAATACAACGAACGGGGGGTCTGAGCCGCGTCTAGGAAAAGGTTCTTGGAGAATGACTGTATCTGGTTTAGTGAAACCGTGTGATATGATCCTCTTTCTTCTCCTTCACAAACCACTGCCGACCCGCCATGATCGTGCTATCCATGCGCCTGCACGCTACCGTTTTTGTAAATTCTGGAAATGGGGAAATATGCTTGGAGAGCTCGGTGAGTGGTTCGTTTGTTGTAATTTGCATATGCAGGTCTCAGCGGTATAGAAGGGGACGGCATCCTGGGAGATGGAAGGGCAGTCTAAATGGCTTGTGCTGGGGCTAGTGTGCTAGGTGCATAGGATATGTATTGATGTAATTCCAAGCCATGTTGACAAGACGTACAGCTGTACAGCGGGTAGGTAGACGACCTTCTGTCATAGAACCCCACAACCTAGCTCGAAAAACTTCCCGTGACAGGAAGCTAGGACCCACAAAGGTGGGCTATCAACAAAGATGTCAAATAAGGACTCCGAGAATCCTAGTTTTGGCTCTTGAAAACCCAGATTCGGTTTAGAAGCTAAAAACGGCTGTGGGTGTATTTTCAAGTCTGGAACTTGCTCTTGTTCCTTGCTGACTCTTGACTAACTTCAGCTTAATTAATTATGCTCCGCGTCTGCCGTCGTAAACTCTTTCCTTCTGCTATTTGCCTTTTCAAATTAGGGTACACCGATTCTCCAACCAATAGGGTATGGGAGACAGGGTACCCACGAGGAAAGACGTTTATAGCTGTAAGAGCCTCGAAAAGAGGCTAGGAATGGAACAGAAAGACACACTAAGCCCACAACCCTTCGGCCGGCACAAAGCGAGAAACCAGTCTAGCATGGGAAGGGGGCTAGGCTGGGAAGGGGTTTGATATTTGGAAACATTTGGTACCACTAGCTTAGTTTGGGACGGGGGGTGGCGAAACGGATTGAAGGGGTGTATTACCCAAACTCCAGCAGTGAATCTATAGGCTCAGGACGTGCATATGCATTAGGGTGTGTAGGGTACATCGGGTAGAAGGGTAGAAGAAAAGAAGAAAGTATATGGATAGGTGTGGGGAGGCTGAAACCAATAGGACTCGCTGGCTGTGTTTGGAAAGTAATGAGACTGCAGAATGCTTGCATGAAGAAGAATCTTATTGCCGGGTTAGCTCGAGATGAGCGATATATGGACTCTTACTGACTAGTGTGGGGGAATCTATGAAAACCGAAAGATGTCCCCGAAGAATATTCGATTCGAAACTGCGGGACTATAGAAGTGGAATTCAGTGTGGGGTGACACCCAACGGTTGAGCGGATCGACGATGTGATATCAACAGACGTTTGCTTTGATCGATGTTGCATATGCACCACCCAGGAGCCTGGCCGGTGGAAATATAGATTATTGGATCTGGCAGGGTCGGTGGTTGTACAACGTAATTTAACCCATCTCAGGCAGCCTAATTCACATTCGCATATACTCTTCTAACCTTCGAGGTCTTTCGGGCCGTCGAAGACATCAGCCTCCCGGTATTCTTACTTCTGACGTCGATTTGTAGATATCCAGTGGAATTTAAGAATATTTAGCTATCAAGGCGACGTATACGCCCTACGTTGTCTCTGAGATCCCGAAGCTAGCTAGGGCATCATATGTTTCATTCCGGTGACAGACGTGATATGGTAGTACCCGCTGAACGACATAACCCCCCGTCTGGAACGTTCACTAGGGTTCCCCAGTCGGAGATACCGATGAGCCTAGAGGTACAAGTGGCCAGGCTTTATTATGAGCCGTCAAGAGTGGATTATTAAAAATTCAGGTGACGAATATAGCGTGATTACAAATTGGAGGGAGAGAATGGATATAAACAGGCTGGTAAATTGGCCATCCGCCCCCCGTGGCCTCTATTTCTAAATTGCCAGTGGCGGTGGGCTTACAACTTTGAGGAGGCAAAAAAAATTAGCCTAGGTCGTCATCAGGATGGTCTGCGGCATAAAACTAGGTGGTAAGCACCTGGGATATAGGGTTTTAAGAAAGCGGGTTGCGTATGTTGCATGTTGGAATTCGGTAGGCCGACTACATGCGACCAGCTAGTAGTTTCATTTTTCGTACTGTCTCGGCGCAGTTAAGCGTCCCGAAACCGTAACCGACAAATTGGGTATAAAAAAATCATCTCCATTCATCTCCGTTCATAAGGCTAACTGGCGATGCATATGCGTCCTGTCTGTGTCTACTAAAATACAATAGCTGGTACTCCCTCCCTGTTTTCTTCCCAGTCTGACTCTTTACCTAGTTACTGGCATGTGTCCTTGTGAAGATGGCTATGCAGCTACTATGCATTTCAATCCAACCCCCATGCGCATTCGTCTGCAGCCTGCAAGGTCAGGATGTATACATATCTGCAAAATGGCAATGCGATGCAGCGACGCAGGAGGGAAGCATCACCAGGTGACCGGTAGCGACCAGGCCGACTCTTTCGAGCTAGTTTGTTCTGCTAGTCCAGCGGGCGAACAGCTGGAGGAAAGGCAAGGGTCAGCTTACATACGCCCCACCACTGAGGATCCCAAATCTAACTATCGACAGCATAACAGCTGCAGCTTTAAAAACTGTTGAAACAAACCTATTTTTTCTTCGAGCTGTTTACTAACGAAAGGTGTGGCATTGTGATGCTCTCATTATTGTAGGATCGAATCGATTTGTCACTCTAGCAGTTAGCTTTTCGGTTGCGGAATAGAAAGTTGAGACCTGAATTCATGAACAGAGGTTCGAAAACGGCAAAGGCTTCGTCGTCAGCACTTTAGCTCGACTCCTCTTGAATATGAGATGTGCATGTATCTCGTTCGCATCTACCGAAATTTCCGTCTAGATCCTTTCTACTGCTTACTTGCACCAACAATGGCCGAATGTCTATAGCCACCTGCAAGACCCAAGAATAGGTACCTAGATTCAACGCCGCGCCTTGGTATCGTCGTTTTAACACAGCGCTGATATAACAGAAAACGATTGTCCTACGCAATCAATATCGCGCTCGCCGACAACTTTGCTAGGAAAGGTTTCATGAATTTTTTTTTTTGCGATACCGAGACTGCCGAAAGGTAAATCTCGTGACTCTGTATTCATGAAGCGGGATGTCACGGATCAAGCAGGGAGCGAACGCAAGCCGATGACCGAAGCTCCGTTCACCGACCGCCATTCGATCTTGGCACCAACCCTCAGGCTAACTGCACTGTGGCTGTATCAAGTCCCAAAATTTTCGTTCGCGCTAAAAGGATGATCTCTAAGAATCCGCGAAGTTCCTAGAAGAATAGAGAGGAACAGAGAAAGAAAAAAAAGAGTTATGTCGCTCACAGGCACCGACGCATAGCTCGCTATCAACCAGGCAGATTTTCTTTTTGCCACATGAACGTTTGAGGCTTCTTTGGCGTTCGAACGGTTCCACGGAGCCTTCGATGCATGACCCGGGTTGCAATTGCCCTACCCTGGGTGTGGTTGTGTGGTACGATGCATGTCGGTCGGCAGGACCTCCCCTAATCGTCGTCAGAACCGATGCGATGAGCTTGAGCTGCATCGTTTTTTCGGGTCAATTGCGCCAGGCGGACCCTCGCCAGCGCAGTTTGCTATGTGGGTGCTGAGCAGGAGCGTCCGACTACGCATGGAGAACTTTCGGGCCCAACGCAATATGATGCATTGCACTTGGTGCTAGAGCTGTTGGGCCTAGCTGGCTTGCAAAAAAATGATATCGTTTGGATCTACTAGACATTCGGAGGGCGCCTAAGCCAAGGCTCTGATGATTCGAGGACGTTGCTATATTAGATACTTACTATCGTGAGGACGTCAGCACTGTAGTTGATGATGTCCAAATTAAGCGACGGCCAGAACATCTCAAGAAGGAATCCGTTCCGTCGGAGCGATCATTAGACCGCAGACGTCGGTCGAAGCGAGCTCCCAATCGAAGCGGGCGAATGTGTTGCAATAACGTCGAGACAAGTGCTCCGTATACGTATTAGTTATAGAGATGCCGAGGCTTTCTGATTCTCATTTTCGATCAGGCATTTTTCGACGACATTTAGGGTCGTTTAATTAATTTTATTTCATTCTTTGTCTCATGCTGATGGCGCAAAGCCTCACCGCCGGAGCCTCACTGTCTCAACGACCGATGACATGACGGTCGCCGGCGGTCGACAGCCAATCGTCTACCATTCTAACGTAGCTAACTGCCGGGGACAGGCAGGTTCGAATTCGACGGGGGAACGTAATTGGAACGTTGACTGAGGCATGTGCGACCACCAACAAATGCAACATTTCTAGAATTCTGTTGTTGTTCTAGAAGGAGTCAACCTAGAAGGCCGTAAAATTAAAAGGCATGTGGCCTAGCTGAGCATATTTTAAGACGACTATATATGGTAGGTGGTATCCCCACGTGAATCCCGTGCCCGTCTGTAGACGCAGACGAAAACAATGCTAACAATACCCGTATTTTCGTATTGAGAGTCGTCGGTAGACGTTTTTTTTTTTTTGTTGAGCTGCAGAATTACATTAAAGGCTTGAAGGCGCTCCTGCACCTTTGGAGTCGGCCTCGGTTAGGATCCACATTTCGAACGCTTTTAGGCAGCTTGAGCTTGTGGTTGGCGAGGGCTGAAACATGCCGGCCCAATTTGCCTATTGGGCTGCATGAGAGATGAGATGGGCCCCCATACCTCTATGTTTTCTTCCCCATTGATCTTACACCAATTCTCACATGGTCTTGCGATGCAGACGGCTTATCAACTAATCGGGGATATTATATTACTAGAGTATTGTGATCGATTATATTAACTGTTTACACCTTAAGCTTGTGAAGTCCTATGGTAATGTCATATATTGATTATCGGTTTTTTAATATATAATATTACTTCCGTTGCGGATGCGGCCATGTGGAATCGGATACGTGATATCGATTCTTATGGATACTATTCCAAAACTACCTAGGTATGGTAGATATAATCACGATACCACTGACCCGGCGATGAATTAGAAACTTTATAATTATAATTAGTCTTGTTTTCTAGAATTCTATGGTTGCGGCAATCCCGAGGTTCCCGAGCAAGTTAATCATGGATGCTATCTAAGGCCGTATTGTTATGAAGTATTATATATATTACATATCGGAGATTGAGGATATCTTATGACAGTTGCAATTTATTTCAGCGCACGGATTGCGACTATGGAAACCCCATGATTTAAGTGCTTTATATACAAAGTCCAAAGCTAGTGAAATTCGTTTCGATAATAACGAAAGGTTCGGCGCTGTGGCTTCTAGCCTCGAATCGAGGTTACGGGGGCATTAATTACGTTATCAATATATCATTCGGCATACTGGTGATGTTAGAATCTGGGGAACCGATAGCGAACGGGGAATTAACAATTCGATACTAAATTCTGGACTACAATTGGATCATGAAGCTGCATTTATGAATTGATGAGCTAGCTTTTCAAACGGTCGATTGATATGATATCATGACAACCTTAAAAGAGAATTTTAAAATTGCATTTCGGGTGAGGATGCCTACCCTGACGACGTCGGACCATTTCCACGCTTGGGTTTGGCGATATAGCTACCCTTTGCATTCAAATGCGGGCATTCAATGGAATGCATGAAGTAAATACTGAGAAAGCTCTGTTAATGGGCCGCCAAACAATGGACGTTGAAGAGATCGATGAGGTGGATACCCGCAATCGAGTGGATACGGAAGACCTTGAGCTTGCGAGCGCGCAAAGTGGAGCCACTACAATGCAAGTATACGATTATAATCCAAAGTAGTTACCGTACTACATAGGGCTAGTTAGCTACTCAAGTGGTATAGTGGATGTATTCCTCCTCCTACCCCCTACCGTCGACCATAGATGTATGTATGTATACTTATCCATTGCATGTTAGAACCCTCAACTTTGGGAATATCACCGGGCCCCTTGTCGAGGGGGTTTCGAAATAACCAATTGCAATTGCCTGTCCTTGTAATTAATTAGTGCCGTATCGTATCATATCATGTTCAAATCCGACTGAGAGGCCTTATTTCGGCCCCGGATGAAAGCTTTCCCCCATGCATCTGGCAATGGCGGCGTATCCATGACCATGTGAATATTGAATCCGGCCGGATGTCCTGTTCTCCACAAACCGGCAAAACGGACCTGAACTTCGAACACGAACAAATAACACACCCAACCCAACCCACCAGCTTTAAACTTCCACCAACCTCCAACCTCCAACCATCAACCATCTCCATCAACCTCGTCTCGACCTTCATAGCACCCACACCGGTCGACCATCGTGTTCAATTAGGAGCAATTGCTAATCATAACAGAAAGACCTTCCTTTTTCCGACAGTTACAGCTTCAGTTCTTGTAGTTAACTTAATTTTGAGACCTTATTTACCTACTCACTCGCTCACTTGGTTACTCACTTACCTAGACGTATAGCATCGACAGCCTCAATTGGAGCTGCATAACTCATCTCCATTAGCTTCCCATTCATCTCATTTCATCCTGCATCGGTCTAGCTTGGCCCGTGTCCACATTCCTCAACTGTCAAGTGCCTCTCCTTTGGCGAGAGCCTTGACCTAACCTTCCGTTACAGCAGCGCTAATTGCAAAGCAAGTAAGAAACGAGAACAGCCAAAACCCCTGCAGGCAGTGGGAAAAACAACCCAAGCAATTGGTTCAGGGACACGTTGAACTAAGCAGGAACAAACGGGACTTTGAGCACCCGCAATTGCGCCGCCTTACAAACCCTTTTTCGTCCTGGTACATGAACTGAACCTGTCCCCCTTTCGACCCTCTCGCTCGCGACTTTTCTAGTGACAGTCGCTGTTGGGACGGAAATCAAAAAGACTTCAATTCCCCAAGGAGAAAAACACCCTGAATCTCTTCTTCCGAATTCCATCGTTTATATTCGGATTGGATTCATCAGGGGGTCTTCCAATTGGGTCCATCTCGGCTTCTTCAAACTGCAGAATTGGGTCATGCGATCGTCATTAGCGGCTGGTGTCCCCTGCGCCCTGCTCTTCTAGCAAGCATCGAAGAAAACCGTCTACGGCGGGCAAACGCTCAAACAGTGCATTCCCCACACAATCATAGCCTCATGACCTGACGACAGCAGAGTCTTTTGACCTTCCGATACTCGTCAACTTACTATCCTTCCATTCCGTTCTTTTTCGTCCCCTTTGCTTCGACTGTACAGCCCTTTATCTCGCCCAAGAGACGATTTACGACAATTTTTTTAAAATCCTCCCTTTGCCAACAATAGCAACAGCAGTTATTATAATTTGCTCTTTCGAAACACCATCCATAACATACAAATAAACCTCTCAAACCTCAGATACCTTCTCAGTCCACGTTCCAATACTCAAGCTACAGCTGGACTACGGCCGACCGGGAATCTCAAGTCACAAGACGAGCCACAACGCGCAGCCTCTCGTCGCCTTTCGTCGCCTATTTAATACTATTGTATAATCGAAAAGAGAGCAAGGGTAACACCTCGTACTAGCTGGTCGCAAAGACCTTTCATCTAGGAGCATGGAAGCGCTCGTGTTCCGTGATACGCCATTGGCACAGTATCTTGAAGGTAGCTTCCCCAACAATTTCCCTAAATATTTGCGAAAGTGTGGTGGTTGACAAACATCTTTGGGGTAATGTAGGAGAAGGAGAACCTGGGGATTGGATCGACCCATCAGACAACAATGACGCCAGTAGTAGGAACTCGCCCTATCTCCAACCACAAAACTTCGCCCCATCGTCCCTTATCATCCCGAAAACCAGGAAAAGGGCTCTCCGACCTTTACAGATTCAGAATTCGGGATGGTACGAGAAGGCAAATTTGAGGCAGGTTCTGTCGGGAGGGCTCAAATCGCGCCTTGCAGCCGGAGAGAACCTCCAATTCGTCGAACGATTCCGCTACATTCTCGTCGCTTCGCAGCTCCTGAATGAGCAAGCATCAGTCGCAAATTATGATGGACGAGACATTTCTTCCCTTCCGACGCCTTCAACAGCCGGACCGCCTTCCGATAATAATCCATTTACAATAGTTACTTGGTTCGGAACGCCGGGTCCCCGCTTTTACGCCTATACCGCCGCTAGCATCGTCATTCTCTCAATCTTGATATCGTACCTATCTCGCGGCGGATCTGAGCGGAAGATGGCCTTTGGGAAATCAAGGGCAGCAATTACTTTGATGCTCTCTATGGTTTTGGCGCTATTGGTGTTCGCTCAACTTCGAAGGAAGAAACTCCGACACCTGCGCACGGATGCCATTTCAGCCGCCGAGCAATTCGTTGAAAATTGCCAAATGTTCGATGTTGTTGTCGGAAACGCGATAACGTTGATCCAGGAGATCGAGTTGGTATCTCGAGGCTATAGGCTCTCCCAACCGCTGCCACCAATCACACGGCTAGAAAGAGCAGACAACTCTCGTAAATGCGCACGGTTGCGCCGAACGATTGCGGAGAGCTTTAAGCTGACCATCTCTCCCACTTGCCGAGCCATTGAAGCCATTTCGGGCTTCCCCAAGGTTTCTGACTTGGAGAAATTCTATGATGTCTATGATATCCACATCAATGACCTGCATGACGCTAGTTTTGGTATCGACGAAAGCGAATATGAGGATATGGAAAGCTTGAAATCTCTAAAGGCGCTGTTCCAGAGACTTTACACTATCCGCAAGATATTCGTATGCCATTTGCTCGCCTTAGAGGCCAACGGTGGACACAAAGATCATACACAGTGGCACGCTGTGGGGACCCAATTGTACACAATCAGCCGTCTTATGGGGGATTTGGCATCTGAGGCTCGTAGCATCTTGACTGAGGAGACCGATTTTAAATTGCCACCTACGCCTATTGTCGGAACTACGCCCGCCCATGCTATGGGCAGTGGTATTTCAGCAGTCAACAGGGAGAGGTTAAGACAACAACTCAGGAAATTCAACGGCTTGTCGACAACGGTGAGAGGATTGCAAGCGAAGATGCATTTGTTGAGAGAAGGGACGGATAGGGCTTTGCAAAGCACATCGCAGGAACCGCTAGCAGAAGGGTTTGGACCGGAACTGTTGAGTCAATATGATGAGATCGGTGTTGATCTGAGAGGATTGCTTGCGGAGTGGGAAAGTGGGCGAGCGAGCCTAGCAAATGCATTAGACAAGTTGAAGGACAATGGATGCGGTGGTATCAGCCCAGCGAGTAGCAGGCCCGTCAGTATGATCTTCTCGCAGCCTATGGCAAGTCCTGGGATGAGCCAGGCCGGGACGTTAGTTGGTGCAAGCCCAAGAACCAGTGGAAGCTGGGATGATGCGGAGAGAGATGCTATTCTTCGAAAGAGGATATCAGTTGGCTCTGATTTCTTGAGGCCTGGAGCAACTGCGAGTGATGAGGAAGAGATCTTTGAAGCAATCTCAGACCCGGCGAAGGGACGCGAAAGAAGTAAGCTGACAAGGGAAGAGAGGATTGCGAAGATGAAGGAAGACCGACAAAAAGCTCTGGAGGCGAGGAGGCAGACTGAGGCAAATATCAGTTTGGTGAGGGAACTGAGAGACGTCCTTGAGAACCGAGCAGGGGCTTTGCCGTCAGCGAAGAGAAGAAGTTTGCCAGCCGCGAGGAGTAGGTTGAGTTTAGAGTTGATCAAGGTCGCGGAGGCGAATAGGAGTGCGAATGGACAGGATGGAAGGCTTAGCGCCCCGATTACACCTGCATCAATTGCCCCTGTGGCTGTTGCGTTCCCCCCTGCACCAGCGTTCGAAGATGAAAGGACGATAATCTCACCGGTACAGGAAGTCGAGTAGCACCGCCACTCAACCCCACAACTAACTACGACTATAACGACGATACGAATTTCTAACAAAAACCGCAAAACCAAAGCCAAAAACCCATAAAAAAATAATCAATAATGATACCCGCTTTTTACTTTGATTGTTCTTTTCCTTTGTCTCGGCCCCTCCAAATAAAACACAGCTTCAAAATTCCGATACCCTCCCGACCGCCAAACAAAAAGCTTTGCTTACACAAAAAAATAGAACCTCTCTAGTGCGATATCCCTCTAGAGCAGAGAAACTGTACAATATCTTTCTTGACACACTGTTAACCTGTACAACAAATCACCGACAGATGACTATCGGCAGAGGATGGGAGGCGCTGCATCCAGCTCCTCCAATTTTGTTTTTTCGTTCCTTCTTTTTCTTATTTTCTTAATCTGTAATGGGCATTGGAAGGGTGGTATTATTTGCCGGAGGACTTTACCTTTTATTTTCTGTGTATTACTACTTCTTCTACTTCCTTTCTCTCTTTGATTGCAACTTGATTTTGTTGATGAGCGGGATCGAGCAATTGCGGGATCGAGACAAGCGCTTTTTTGTTTGGGGCTTCTTCTTTTTATGACGGTGACGGTTGTGTTAATAAATAATCATGAATATTATATACATTATGACATTATAGATTCTGATCGCAAATTGTGGTCCATAGACGTTGGCCAAGTATGCGCTGGTGATATTAGTACTAGTATTATATTAAAGACTTAGAAGCCTTCGAGAATTCATGTGAGGGGTAAAACAAATGCAAATAATCCCGTCCAAACACACACTGCCAGCACCCGGCCTGGATGCCACAAGACCCATGTAAATTGAACTGGTCAAGAACCATGCAATGAATTTGCTTCCAAAAATGAAATCGGTTCGTGAGTACGATATCGAAACTCAAGCTTAGGACGCTTCAAGAGGTAGCCGCCCTGTGGTGTCGTCTGGCATTCTGCCACTTGCCCCTTATACCCTCCATACCCTCAGCAATGAAGTCCTTAAAAAATAAAACCTTCATAAGGATAGAACTTAGTAGCAAGAGAGTGTGGTCTACTACCCAAATCAGGACGTCGAGCATAATTTCCCTCCTACCTATATAGAGGCGATATTGTTAGCTTTGTATACGATCCCTCGCAGGAGGCGTCCGTCGAGCAACGGGAAAGGGAAATCACTAACTAAAGCCCCAATCATCCTCCTAACTCACCTCCAAACTTCTTCGGATTCCATAAATACCATCTATACATGTAATCAATCCCCCCCGATATCGACCTAGGAGGATCGACATTCCCTACTGTCAACTCGATGCGTAAAACCTCAAAGAATCCCTTGTCGAAAGAATAAAATGCTTCCAGTACTTTCGTCAAGGCGTTAACTAAATCCGCGCCAGTGACGTTGTTACTGCTATTGCCATCGCCACTCGAGGAGCTTGTGACTTTATGCCAGTATTTGAATTCGATGGTGTTGCCCAGTTTATGGTGATCATACGGTTTGGAGTACCTTCCCAGCCAGCCTATCCACGCTAAGTCCCCCCAGCCGTAGAAGTGAAGGTATATACCCGTCGTACTGGGTGGCGGCGGTTGTATTAATAAGACATCCGAAGCTAGGTACTTTATCGGCGAAGGAGGAGAAAACGGGTATTTCATTACTTCCACCGCCTTACGTAGCTTCGGAAACCGAGACATGTACACCCTTTGCGAATTTTTGAATTTTTTCAGATCTTTCAACCCTACTTGCGTCCCCTGCGAATTCCGCAACTGGTCTATTTCCGACAATTCGAATTTTAGGCATTGGAGAAAAGGGATGTTGATGTCACCCGCTATATGAGTTGGTGATAATTTACGGTTACGAAATGCGAAGACGCTGAGGGTTGGTGAGGAGTCTATTGTGCCCGCCCATGTTGATGATGTTTCCCGGAGGATATTGGCGGCTTTACAGCGGTCTTGAGTGTCGAGTTCCGGTGATGTTAAGACAAAGTAGAGTATTTGTTCGAGGAGCTCGGGGATGTTTAGGACTTTTGTGGCTGCTGGTGACGAGGCTGATGAGAAGAAGTGTGTTGTTTTTGTTGGAGGTTTTAGTAGCATCTTGGTCATTTGATGGTGAACGGGAGCCTATTTATAGACCCAGCTTGTGAATGCAATGGTACGTTTACGGAACTTCGAAAACAGATGATCGCGCTGTGAAAAAGTCGATCTAACTCTCGGTTTGATGCTTTTGATACTTTGTTTGAATAGGTTCCTGGGAATGGAGGCGAGCATGGTAGATTTATCTGGAGCTCGATCCAGGGGATTTAATCAAGAAAGTAACTGCGCCTTTGGTTGTGCTATGGTCTGGTTTGCAATTTCTGGGTTTTGAGGTGCACAAAGGGCGTTGTAGGGTAACATGGCCACGATTGGCATCTAGAAAGGCTGACTAAGGGGCTGAGCTGGCTTGATGTTTGCCCTGTGGCTCCCAAGAATTGCTGTAGCATGTAGTCCTGTACATGTCTCGACGATTGGCGCTTGGTCGTACGTATGCGTACCAAGATATGTACTCTATGCTAGGTGCTTGCTAGATACACATTGTGCATACTTTCAGATACTTATTGCCAGTACCTTCTCGCGAGTTTATAATTAGCCAATGGTTTCAGAGTTAATTACGGACGACCTCTACATGTATACAACCTAAAGCTAACCAGGCACTTATCGGGCAATTGAAGCACGCTTCACTCGAATATAGGAAATTTTGAATGCCAATAGTTAACTCTACGACGTCTCAATATTACAGGAATTTGCGGATAGGTATCGCATGTTTATTTGTTCCTTTATTGCATCTCACACGGCTAGGAAATCCTGGAAAACACATTTAACCCTGTAGCCATATGAATCCAACAAATAACCTTTGGTAAATTCACCGCGTCACATTAAATACGATTAATTTTATATCGACTCGGGATACTTGTAATTCAGGTTAGACTGTCGGTTGCGAGCTTAAAAACTTCGCTCCCCTCGTAGAGGGGCTCGAATACCAGTCAGGTGCCATATAAAAATCTCGCAGTACGGCTCTATCGGGATTTTGTTGAAGAAACCGAGGCCAACAGCGTTTTTAAATGTGTCTCTCCTAAGGAAACGTAGAGGGAATTTAGAATCCTGTTCTAGTCGACGGACTTCGTTCAGTAGGTGTGATGCATAAATCTTGACATTGAGATAGGCCACGGGCCGGTGAGGAGGCAAGATGCTTTTCGGTTTTTGTTAGGTCTGAAATTGGAGGGTTTAGGGCGAATGTCGCTGAATTCAGAAAACTTCGTTGGATACCCTGAAGGAGAGAGTTAAAGAAGATCGGCTATGTCGTATGAGTAAGACTTTTTCAAGGTGGGTGGTGACTTTAAGGGATACAATTTGTCTCGTACACCAGAGCTAGCTGAAGGATACAACCACTATTGTTTTTCTGCAAAGGGGCTTTAATGGTTGCATGACCGGCACTCTTGGTGGAAATTATATTAAAATGTCTGTATATTATATTGGACTTAATACTCCTATGAACGATAGAATTCGTTTAACGTTACACCGCTACGCTAATATGACAGATCTTCAATATAACAGTTTGACTAACAGGAATTGAATGCGACAGCCCTAGGTCCCGTGAAGACGAGACAGAGAATTATTTCGAGAACGTGAGCTGTCCCGAGAAAAGACGGTACTCATTCTCTTGAAAATACTAGACCCGACCCCCGACCGAGGGCGCTCATAATTATAGCCGGGAGATGTATGCGACCACCTCCGTAAATTCTGCGCAGCCCAGCTCGGCTCCCATAGACGTCGAGAAGTAATAATACTAACGAATCCAACATCATCCTTTGACATGGAATTCCCCACTGAAAGGTCAATAGTGAGGTTTCGGAACTCCCCCGCGAACGAATAAAACTTGCAAATAACCACCATGAGGCTACTCACCATATCCTCCGCTGTCACCCCATCCCCTCGAGGGTTTACAACTTTGTAATGATAACAGTATTCTTTTGCCCCGCCTCTGCTACAATCTCCTGGCCGCATAAAATTATGGAGCTCGTCCAGCCATACTCTGTCCGCGCACCCGGCAAATCGAAGATACACCATCTCCACAGCTGGTTGTGAAATGAATATATTCGATGAAAGGTATCTCCCCACCGGCGCAAACCTGGTCGTAAACTCTTCAAACGTTTCCAGCGTACTTATGCCGTTCTGGTTCTTTATTTCCGGAATCTGTTTAATCTTGTCGCAAAGGAAATGTAGAAAAGGCTCGCACAATGTTAATCTCTCGATCTTGATGTACGAGGCCGTCAGAGGGTAACGAAAGACTATTTTGCCAAGTTTTGGCGAAAAATCGATGATTGCACTCCATCGTTTTGAAACCCGCCGCAGTTCACTGACTCGCATCCATCCTTCGCTCCAGTGACGAGTCGGTCCGTGGGCTATATGGCGGGGTGGCGGCTGCAATACACCGTCGCGGATTGCTTCTAAGTCGAAGAGGATGATTTCTTCGAGGAGCTCGGGAAGGTTCAGTACCCGGTATGTTGCAGAGTACACGGATGTTTGGGGGGGTTGGAGAATATCTTGGCGAGGCGGAGGAGTTTTGTTGTCGTTCCCTTGCGCTTGCGTGAATAGGTATTTAAACGCCATTGCTGGTAAAGACTAACTACTACAAGGGGTTGGTGCTCAGATGATGTAGAGACTTCGGAGGAGAAACCGGTGGTAGAATCCGAATCTAGGTCACCTCTAACTCCGCCGCGTCAGGTCCGACAAATGCTCCGAATATTTCAGGAAAAAGGATGAGCGCGGGAGATGAGGATTTCGTGAGTAAACTATAAGATTAATTACAACGCCACAGCGTTTCTAGGCCCTTGGCTGTGGACAATCTTGTGATCTTGAATACTGGCACATTTGAGAATTCGAAGGCATATACACACAACTGATGGCCAAGTTGGCTTCAAGGCTATTTCTTTGCCAGCTTATCTGATCACTGCCTTCAGATGTCGTGTTGCATGTTGGTTGCGGTTTTGGTCAACCCTTCCGTTCAAGGGCAGCGTTCGCGAGTCCCAAATTGGCGGCCTTGCAAATTTGGTCCATGTCGAATGAAATCAAGGTTCTTGACCAAAAAAGATATTGGGTTGCTGGAACTTGTACATATTGCCACGCATATCCGTATGAGAAATACTGCTGTCAATAAACGGGGGAAAACTTTCGACATGCGTGTGAATTGCAGAAGTCCAAAGCTATTTGTTCGGTTCGGAGGGAGATGCACACCTCGTTACAATTGGAGAAAGACAATTGAAAAGCGTGTTGATTCGAAAATCCAACATCTTTGCGAACGATCGCGATATGCATTGTGCTACCTCAAGTAGCACATGGTTCGCGTGTCATCAGAGCTTGCCACATATGTGCACATGTAGCGTCATATATATAAGTTTTTGATTCTCCACCATTGCTCCAGACTAGACACTACAAAAGAATCTACCCACTAGTAGCAGAAAAGACGACTTGAGGGAACACCTTGGACTAAGTGGTGTATAGCGATGTGAGAGGATTGTCTACCAGATCTATCACGAGAGCCATGGGAAATTGAAGATGGTAAAGCTTGCTCAATATATACGTATACTTATATAGGCTGAGGGATCTATCGCATGACAAAGGACGGCGCTTGCTACAAACCAAAACTCCACTGCGCCAGCCCAATTCTAAACCACACAGAGAGGAAACGAAACGCTCTCATGTCAAACTGATCTCGCGAACCCGTAGAGGCACCTCCCGAACCCCAAATCGACTCCTTTTTTTAGCCCTCAAAGTATTTCGGACCCAGCCGTATGACTCTTTGACAGTGATATAGGGAACGATGACAATAACCCGAAGAATCCAAGCAATAAAGTAGAATAGCTCACTCAAAAGAAACGCAACCCTCTAAAAACCTTCCTTTATACCAGATTTAATAGCCGACTTCGTAGACACAATTACACGATACCAAGGTTGTTCCCGCACTATAATAGACCCACTCAGACGCAAAATGTCAATATTTTCGTTTGCTAATTTTCAGATGCCTGCCAAACCGTTAGGGGGGAATGCGGGAATGTCTAACTTTTCCAGGGTTTCGACTCCCAAAGTTTGCGTATTTGCCAACCGGGAATGGATTGTGGGCGCTCCTTTAGCAGAGCTGGATTCCCTATCCAGACTTCTATTTTCTGGACCAGAAAACTACCTTTCCGGAGCGTATACAGCGAGTTGACAGCTTTGTCGATCCCGCCGAGCAAATCTTGAGCATTTACGCCAGTGGGGCTCTCAATATGATAGTCGTACTCAAAACTATCAAAAAGGTTGTGCACAAAGTCTGTCGGTTTGGCGATACCATTAAGAGCGTCCAGCCAATCGGAGTTTGCTGAACCGCTGAATCGCAGATATACAGACCCAACAGCTGGTTTGGTGATATATATATCTGAAGCTAGGCACCTTGGGACCTTCCTTTTCTTTCTAAACCCTTTTATCAAGGAACCATGCGTCATAGTAATCGAATGGGAAACCTTGTGGAATTCCGACAATCCGACGGTTTTATCAGACATTGCTAGCTCCGTAATAGCTGCTAATTCGTATTCAAGCGCCCCGCAATATGGTCTGCAGAATGTCGCTAAATGCGTTTTAGAGTCGGACGTAGCGTTGGGAGGGTCGCGAAACGCGAAAGTTCTTAGTGTTGGATTATGGTCAACCGTCATCTGCCAAACCTTGGCGACACGGCGCAGTTGGTTAACCCTTCGGCATCGGTCATCGTACACATAGTGAAGGTGAAGTGACCATATTACTATCGCCTCTAGGATTTCGGGGATTTGTAGCGCATGCTGGGCGGCGCTCGGAATGATTGCTGGCGCCTTGGGGGGGTTGCGTGACATGGTTTTTGGAGCTTATATATGTTGTGTCCAGACGCCTCGAGCTCGGTACCTGGGTAGGAGACCAAGCATATGAAATACTGAGGGGCTATCGATAGCGGCAGAAAGACGAAAGGCCTGTTGGAGGGCTATATATATATAACATTCAATCTCGTAATAGTGTATAAAGTCGCTTTAATTTGAAGGCGAATAGTATTCGTTTTGAAGGGTTTCACGAGAGGTTTAATTTCGTGGCGACTCGCACGGCAAATTGGTGAGGCTGAACCGTTTCTGTGTTTGAAACGCCAATAAGCCCAACACAGAGGCCGCACTTGGGCAGATCTCTGTTTGCTATCAAGAGTCAGAGGTTGCATAATGCATTAGTAAACGCGCCTCTTGTGAGGGATAACGTTATAAAGAATAACAGATGAAGACGATGCGATATGGACGATCTTGGAGGCCAAGACCAAAGGATCATGAAGTAAAGATATCCCATTCGCCAAATTATTAATACCCAATCGCAAATGTAACCCCAACAGAATAATGTACAATTTTTGAAAAGACAATCCATAAACTCCGTCCGCGCGCCCGTAGAATTGAATGCTAGACAGTAGTTTACTTCTTGATTTTGGGTTCCAGCCATCTCAAGAATCTCACACTCTGCAAATCTACCGCTCTCCAGAAAATATCCGCCCAACAAACCGTCATCGGGAATGTTATAAATAAAAACCCTGCTATAACAACTGTGCCGTAGAGGGTATCATGACCTGGGGCAAGGACCCACTCCTTAGAGTTCGTGCTATGCCGCCACAGCCCTACAAACTTCAACCCATTGACGACAACCCAATATCCGACGCTGTGCTGCATATGCGCATGCATAATGTATATCGCAAACGATATTTTGCCGAAATATTGTGAAATTGGGTTGCATAACACAACCTTTTGTATCCGAGGAAGGTATAGTAACGCCCAAACGAGCAGCATAGCGCCAATAGTCTGCCAGTATTCGTGGGTGAAGTCGGCTCGTTTCCCGTGGGCTTGTGGGTATTTGGCAGGCGTTATAGGGAGAAGAAATTGGAATCCAGTGGTATATTCCGAGCTTGGTAGTTTACGCGGGAAGCTGAGGAGGAAGAGGCCGGCGATTGCCATGGTTATATGCAAGGCGGTTTTGAGTAATGGGGTTCTAGACTGCCTTTCATTGTTGTGGGTAGGAAGATCGCTGTTGAGTTCCGCAAGGAAGTATCCGAACAAGAAGAGCGCCAACCCCCAGCCCCCGTAGTAAAGAAGAACGATGGTGGACACCGGGATGATAATGTACACCCGCAGCCATCGCTTCAAAGTACAGGCTCCAACGACGAAGATGAAAAGTTGGATTGAACTTTTAAATTCAACGGGGATAGTCCATAGATGGCCCTACACAAGTCACCATTAGGTTCAAGCGCTACGGGAAAGTAACCGGCGGGCGATAGAAAAAACTTACATCGGTGGCATATTTCCTATCTCGGATATTGAAAATAGTAAGATCAACCGCAAATATGTAAAGGTCTTTGAGGGCGAATGCTAGTTGTTGGAATATATTGTCCTTGGTTGGAGGTCGTCGCTCCAGCGGCCCTCTAATCCACTTTGGTTTAGGGCCAGATGGAATTGCTTCCATCATTCCAGCGGATATCATAAAAGCGCACAGCAAAAATCCTGCGGCGCAAGGAATGTATAAACGTAGATAACGCTTCCAGACTGATGAAGAGAGATTGTTGATGAGTGCCTGGCCGTCGGCGGTACCCGATACTCTTGTGATTTTGACGGCTTTCACCGTGAGCACAAACCCCGATATTATGAAAAATATTTTGACCATTGGTGGGCCATGGTGTATAAGCTTGAAGAAAGGCAGCTGAAGCCAGTTGACATGATGAACTCCGTCATATGGATGTTCTAACTGGCTAAAGTATTCGTAGAAATAATGGTGGATAACAACACAGGCACATGCGAGACCCCGCAAACCGTCGAGCCATGCTGTTGGTGCCAGTCTTTCGCTCGCGCTGCCACCCGTGGTCGTGAAATAAGAGGATATAAAACTCGGTATGAGAAAAAGGATAACTTTGGCCAGAATATGTCTCAGACGGGGGAAGATGCCAAATTTTTGATGTGTTGGGGATTTCGATACGGCAAAGTAATCGAGAAGGCCGGGTGAACGTTCGCTGAAGTCTGTAAGATTCGCCAACCTAAATGTCAGCCTCCCAACATAACATCGGCATTTCTTTTTTTAGAATTATTGGGGCAGGATGTATATTTCTGCTCCTCAAATTTCGATTTCACCAGCATGCATGAAAAGCCGGGCTAGTTTTATAATTTATGTTCTCTAAAACTCGGTCTGAGCATCTGAGGTATGAAAAGAATACGAACCTTTATCACTCAATAGGTTCTCTTCGGACAACCTCCGTCCTCCACTCTCTACATCCAACATCTTGGGTTCTTCAGAAGAACTCAGAAAATCAATCGTCGTAAAAAGAAAATACTCCTTCTTTCTTCGGGTATATGTGTGAGGCCTTTTGTGTTGGGCGTGGTTTTAGAGAGGCATTTGTTAAATTCGTGATAGCGGGTGGGTTTACCAAGAGTCGCCTATAAACCGCCTATAAACCGTTCAAACCTGAACCTTGCGGAAAGAAAGAATAGAGTGAAGGTCAAAAAAATTATGATAATGAAAGAGAAGAAGAGGAAGAGGAAGAGGAAGACAACCGAAGAACAAAAATAAGCCGAAAATGAGAACAAAGGAGACATTCCTGACCCGTGAGGGCTCAAAAATTTATTTCCTTTTTCAAGGGCGGTATGAATACCGGCAGCTGAACTTTCCAGAGCCAATCCTTGCTTCACTGCCTCAAACCGCCAAGAGGATATACAGAACTATGTACCTACCCAGTATTATGACTTCCATGCAAGATATCTCATACATACCCCGTCCTAGTCCGTGGATCAAACACAGCCTTGAAATGAGGCCAACACACGGTCAGTATGTCGATTACTCTGTGGTCTCACGCAGCTTTAGTTGCACGTTAGGGACTAGAATTTTCAACTTGAACCTAAGTCAGTGTTTATTACTACGGCAGAATCATAACTATATCCGTATAGTTGCACGTTGGAGCAGATCTGCAGAAATAAATGACACGGGCCATATGTCGCTTCTCGCTCAAGCGTTCGCAAAGTGACTCCACATTACACAGATGTGGGTACAAGGCTAACGCAACATAAATGTATTGAATACATGGCATAATATTGGTCTCATGGCTGCAGGTCAAGCTAAAATTCCACATATTCAGCCTAGTTAGTGGCTTGAGAACTAATATCGTAACACCCGGGAGCCGGAAGACGTCTACCCAACTGCAAGAACGAGAGATCTGAGGGAAAAAGAGGAGACAAGGCAAAGAAATCTGTGGGGCCCGTCTCAATAAAACTTTCGGCGGATCCAAACCTCGCTCCTGTGAAACGTGAAATATGCTTAATTGAATCCTAGACTTCGCCAAAACCTTCACGCAATCAACGAACCAACATTTGCATTCAGCTGGGGTTCGAGGCTAGTGGGTTCAGCTAGTTTTCCGACTAGGTTCAGCCGCTTATCAATCCGGCTTCACCTGCTTCATGTGTTGGAGTGTGTGGTATTTGCAATCCAAACCAGTCCATCTCGCTTAAATTGGGAAACAATAACAAGAAGCCACTGACCAACAGAAACAAAAATGATGAACAATGTGGGAAAAAAAGGAAGAAAAAGCCGCAAATGATAATTTAAGCTTGTCATATGTGACCCACGAAAATGTGCCCGCTGACAGCCGCCTTCCACCTGTGCCCGTGCGCCATTAGATCGAGAATGTCCCAGAATTACCCCTGAGACGCTTGACTAGCTTAAGCTTTTTGATCCCTTGTTTTTTTGGCCACCATGGCATGCGAGCTAGAACCCAAGAACCCTCGATCTTTTTGAAATTATGAGCGAGCCAAGTTGTGCAGGTTATACATATTAGAATACTCTACCTTACCTAGTATCAAGAAGGTCTAGAACTGCGATCCAATAACTAAGTGCCTGGTTGTACAACAGCTACAAACGGGGCTCGGCTCTGCCTAGACATCTTGGACTTGGGACAAACTTTTTGGGCACGTGTGCTTGCACTTATTGGGGTTTCCCGCATCATGCCTCGACCTTGCATGAGGGAATCGCGGCTATTACCAAATTAAATAAGATGTCAAAAACATAATTGTTGGGCGAAATTGAAAAACTTTGCTAGATGAAGTGATTGCCCATTGGTAGTCGTAACGAATTACCTAGATGCCCATTCCTCTCCGCACCCCGGCAATAACACCTCGAAGGGCGATAAAGGGGCTTGAAACAACGAGGAGGGCAAGGCTGGGGGTAGATATTCCCTTGGCGATTATAAAATTTAAATCATTTTAGTAACAAAAAAAAAATCCCGACCTCGTGGCGTATGTAGGAATACAATTTGGAGAACTTACTTTTGCGCGAATACCAAAGATCGAACAATCGATCAAAATTCGGAATAAACCAATCCTGTATATATAGAAGCGAGTTTGACCTTTCGAACTCAATATTGACTCCGACCACGGTAAATTTTTTCTCGAAAGAGTAGAACTTTTTGGCGAGGCCGATGAAAGCTTGGATTGTTTGACAGTTTGTGACGCCCCTCTCCTTTGAGATTTGGTGGTAATATTTAAAGTTGGGCCCGTTGTTTGCAGTGTTTGTGATCCAGAGGTCTCGGGGTTGGACAACGGATTTCATAGTCGATATGAATTCCGGGGAACCATACCCTTCAAAACACAGATAGACAAGTTGGAGGGCCGGTTTTGTCAGAAAAATATTCGGTGTCAGAGGGCCTTTAGTCACTGTCTCTGCGAATTCTGTGAATTCTTTTTGGCCTAATATTCCTGTGTCGTCTATCCGAATCGCTCTTATGGCTCTTGCTGCGGACCGAACGTTTTCTAGGTATTTCCAATAGACAAGCATTCGCTGTCCGTGCTCATCTCGAATGTGGCGTGCCGCCGGTTAGTACGAGATATTTTGAAGGAGGTCAGAAGAGTCAATTAGTGACTACCAGTGTTTGGAAACCATCCTGTACTGATTTATCCAGGCTGTTCCGAGTCCATCGTCTTGGTATGCGAGATATAGGATTCTCTCCAGAAGGTCTCTATTTCTTAAAGCTTCATCGCAGGCTAAGCAGTGATTCTTTGGTTCGTTTTGACGCCTATCAACGACGTTCTGGTCTTCTTGTATTGGCATCACGCGATGCTTCAAATATGCGGAATATATATATATATAGAATCTAGAATTGGTAGGGTTGAAGCATCTATATACTCGGTATATATAGCGCGAGAGATTAATTTAGATCGAATATTATGTAAAAGACTATAAAATAATTGTAGTCGAGAACTTTTTTCGTATCTATATACCCAAGCGCTGCAAATTGCTGTTTTGGAGCCCAGATTGCACTTTCGGCCAAGGCCAAGCGCTAGGTCTGCCATGTCATTGGCTTTGAGGTAAGTCTGTGTTACAATGCCGACGAAGTTTGGGTATCGTTCGATGGTTTAGATCTAGATTTAGTTCAGAATATCTTGATACTATCCACAACTCCGCGTATTTGACCAACTCCTTCTATCACTATCATTACGGGAATAAGAATAATAAGAAAAGCAGTTGGAAGGTTTCCATCCGATCGAGCTGGAAGAGCCATCGTAGGCATCAATGTCAGAATCCTAGGCAGATATATGAGTATAAACAGGAGCGGAATGATATGTGAACTCACGTTTGAACCAATGGAGATCCCACAAGACCCGCTCCTTCTCGAAGTTCGAGGGACCATCGAAGCTTGGCGACACTCCGAGTTTCCGAGTTTGGAGGCTGATGCTCGTAACAAAGAATTCCTCTTGGAAGGAGTAAAAAGTATTGATCGTTGATATTATGGCTTGAAATACGTCATTACACCTTACTCCGTTGATATTATCGAGCTGGCGGTAGTAACCGTAATAATGGTGGCCATCTATTCTAATTCTGTCGCCAGGCCTGGATCGGACGAAGGTGTTGGCCTTAGCTTGCCACTCAGTGCAACCAGACCCATAGAATACCAAGTGCACTGATGGACTCGCCCGTTGGGTAATTTGCAAGTCCGATGAAAGTGATCTATTATTCCCAGAGACCTTTTGAAAACTCTTGAATTCCCCGAACGCGGAGCTTCCCCTGTTGCTTTCAATTGAAATCGTTCGGATCCCTTCCAGCATGCGTCTCTCCAAAAACTTGAGATAACCCTCACATAAATCTGGTATTTCCCCTTCGGTGAACAGTCGAGGGTTGCGGAAAGCAATGGTGCTCAACCTGGGAGAGGTATCTATCAACAACCGCCATGTTTTGGATACCCGACGGAATTTATTGATATCCTGAGTCGTGGCGAGCTGGAGTATTTTTTCGAAGAGTTCAGGGAGAGTCAAGACCCTCGATGTGGCACTAGTGTCGTCATACCCATGCCGCGTTCTCAACGGCCACCCTGCCAGTGACAACATTTGTCATGCCTTAAGCTTTGGCTAGCCTGGAGTCTTAACGTAATTGCCAAATTTTTCAATCGACTCGATTTATTCGTGAGCGTTCGTATACGGATTTGGTGAGAAGGACGTCCTTGTTTGGGCGATATTCGGCATGGGACTCTCCAATTGCAAATGCAAAGGCTGGAACTCAACTGTGCCGGTCGTATGATGGCCATCCGGATTTCATTTCCCAGCATCCCCCTCAATCTTCCCTTATTTGGTTAGTTAAGCGAAACTCTCTTGGCGCTCCCGCTCTCCGTCTCGCAAAGACCATAAATGGTGGCTACGACGCGATGCAGACTTTGGATTGAGGTTCGGGTGGACTGACCTCATATTTATAACGAGCCTCAAGATCTTGAGATGCGTGACGTATGTAGAGATGTCCTAGCCGAATGGACCCTGAAACATGGGTTCCTCTGCAGAGCCATCGGCTGCAATCAACATCCGAGCATGAGACTAAAAAAACAAAGAGCACACTTATACCAATTACGTCCACCAAACATTTTAGAAGCTAATAGGAAAGAGTGTGCTAACTACCTTCTCATTAAAAGGATGACAATTGTAATAATAAAGCGCAAAGAAAAGAAATACTGCCTCGAGGCGATGGCTTCTACGAGGATAGCTAGTTTTATAAAAGTCTTACCCAGGTTTTCCTTTCGAAATAAATATACGTTTGACCCCAGACTATACATTTGATATTGATACGTGACGATGGCTAGAAGTTAGAAGATGTTAGATGTCAGCCTGCATATGCATCCACGGGGCCACCTATTTCGGGCCGCCACAGGGCGCAACTATATCGAGGTTGCAACTACAAGGCATGCGATTTCATGAGGGACTCGAATTTATTGCGGAGGAACTTGGCCGTTACCCGAGACTTGTAGCAAGGTAGCTACTTGGGCAAGTACATATATAGCTTGAAACAATCGTATTTTGAAAATACCACGAAATTTCGTCGATACAAAGATCGAAAAGTTTTCGAAATCCGATGGTGCGGGCATGGGCTTGTTCGTTCGTGTGACTGTGAAACTGAATTTCTGGTCTTATGATAACCTCTAGGTGGCAAGTCCTAACTCGAGCTCCTCCATTGCTCAAAATAACCAAATGTCAAACGAAAACCATTCCGATCCGGATCGCAAAGTTAAGCTTGAACGCAACGTGCATAGGTCATGGACGCCGAGTTTACCCAAAACAAAGTATCAAATCCGACAACGCAGTGGTTGCGTTTTCTTCGTTTCGTTTCCGAAAAGACTGCCTATGATAATATCGATATATTCGGGCGTCTTATGCGATATTATAGTTAGTGTCATTATGCACTAAGATCTCGGGGCAGCGAAAAAGCAATCTCTGCTCTCATATTAGGAAATCCGATATCGCGATATGGAGTCGGTGAACCCGACTTACATAATTATTGCAATCGGGTGATGAGCCTAAACCTTAAAACGACACTTAACCGTCTTTGTTAGAGGGTCTTTAGATCAAGAGCTAGTCTAAGGGCCGAAAGGGTTAAATCTACGGAGTAGTGACCCGAGAGTAGACAACATCATGGTCAAATTTGCGAGAGCTGTAGCGCTGTCTACAAAACTCGGGAAAGCAAAGCGCCATCAAAAACTTTAATTTCCCCCGCAACTTAGGAAAGGTTTCGAAATTTCCTTCGGGTGTCCTCTCTCAAACACGGCAACTTGAAGAAAAAGAGAGAAGTCTTTGGCTTTCAGGGTTAACCGGTTATAATAGATTTTAATGAAATTAACGACTAAAATATGTATTAGCTAGTATTTCATAGTACCAGTAAGTCAAACGGTACGATCTGTCAAATTTATCTCGTGTTCTATGATTTGTTAATAATGCATGATAAGGCATGCACGCCACCCTGGTGGTCTGGTGTGTACGAGACAAAGTGCACGCCGCCCAGACCCGTTTTCATTGCTATTATAAGATGATCGCAGGTTCGAGGGGTCCTTTTTTGGCGGGAATAACCAGGAATGAAATCTGACAATATGTTCCTGTAATTACCTGCAAGTTTAGCCTGGTAGCCGCCTGCGGCCATGGTATAAAACAACATGCACTAGAATGAAAGCCGAGGCCTGCTGTACAGCGCGAGGTTCGATCAGGATTTATCGGGATGGCGTTAGAGTTTAGTCTCAATGTTATCGATTGCGCACGCCACTGTAGTACTGAAGCCGCCTCATCGATAGATGGATAGGTACTGCGTTACTTGTAGAAACTATCGAAGTCGGTTCAGAATACTAAAACCAAGTTTACTGAAATCAAGGGTCGAGCCCACGCTACCCTATGCCTACACAGATTAGATAGGGCCTGGCTACAGCCCCCGGGCTTATAACCGAGATACCCCTGTCTAGTTAGCAGCGCGCGAGCCCGGCTAACGGATAAACACTAAGTTGCTAATGCTGCAAATAGCATGCTGGTAGTTAGGTTGTGGATACTACCATTGCGAGAAGGTGGGAACCATAACCTTAGCTAGTTGGATGTAAACTCCATATGTGCATATACATGATCGGATATTCTCGATTACCTAGGGAAAAGCTTTCCGAGGTCTTAGCTTTTGCAAAGATGCAAGATTATAGGCCGTTCTGGATAACATGGAATACGTCCCGACACTAGATATGTTCTTGTAATATGTATTATTCTGGGAAGGTTCGGGCTGATCAGGAGGGTGTATATAAAGGGTGCAGGAGTCTGCTCCTCACTTCTTATCTAGGCATCTGACCACCAAGGCGGCGCAGCTCAGTAATTAAAGGCATCTTTGCAAACCCACAGCCTCTGCGGCATTAGTCTCTCTCTTAAGTCTTTGGCTTTTTTTAGTTGGGACCCTTACATTCCTTTTTGACATACCCCACTCTCTACATTCCTTTTTGCCTCCTTAAAGCTTTGTGAAGATGCATTTCCCAATCTCTGCTGCCACCGCGGCGGCCATTTTCACTATCCTGATCGACCAAGTGGCTGCCCACGCGAGATTTGTCCATACTACCGGTGACAAAGGTGGTGATGGCCGTGGGTTACTTTCTACCTGGACACACAATGGCAACAATGACGTCTGGGGACAGAAGGAAGCTACCATCTTCAGCGATCCTCCAGTCCCCAACCCAGCATTCCAGCGCCTCTGGTTGAACGAGGGCTGCGGTGTGACCCTCCAGACGGTCGATCTATGGTGGCAGATGTTCGGTGGCAGGGGAACCGAAGATTGGTGGAAGTACCAACAGATTCTCTCCTGGCAACCGAAGATTACAAAGGAGGCTTGGGTTCAGACTTGGTGGGAGACCTTAAAGCAAGCCAACGCTCATGTTCTGCCAGCTGTTAGCGCTGATGGTTCCGGTTGGCTCCACATGGCCGTTCTTCAAATCAATGAAGACGGTGCCGGACCATTCAGATGCAGAGTCGACCCTACTGGAGATGGCAAATACCCATGGGGTTGGGAACCTTCCGATAGATTTTCTTCGCAACCACAGCCTAATGATGGTGGGGCTGCCAAATCATTTTGGCCGCACGGTAAGCATAAGGCTTCCGTCTTGAAATGGCATGCGCCCAGAGGCCAGATCTGCAACGGAAAGTCTGGCTCGTACAACAATGTTTGCATTATGAGATGCGAGAATTTTGCTACGTAAGTGTAAATCTACAACACTGCCATTGGAAGGCCGGTTTGCTAATCATATGCGCTATTAGAAACGGTCCCTTCGGAGGATGTATTCCGTTCAGAGTGGTCAACATCCCACCCCCACCACCAGAGCAACCACCACCAGAACCAAAGCCAATCGACAAGCCGGTCGAAAAGCCAGAGGCTATTGATTATGGATACAAAGCACAACCCGTCCAGGGGGCGGCAGACAACCATGGATACTATAAGCGTGAGCTCAACCGCGTTGATCCAAACAAGATCAAGATCCGCAGCGAGCACGAGGGTATCGCAGACCACGTTATAAATGAAAAACGCGACGAAATGCCCCAGAAGCGCAGCGACGAAGAAGCCCAGCAGCAGAAGAGGAGCGAAGAGAGAGCCATGCGTGACTTTGCTAGAGTCAAGCGTGGTATCCGAAAGGCAATCATGAAGGCTAGGCGTTCCGAAGTTGCCGAACCCCCACATGTTATGAGCCAATCTGAGGACTAAATGCTTCTACCAGCGAGTATACGTAAAGTATAGCATTAGAAAGCAGTGCGAAGGTCACCGGCGTAAACATGTGACAGACATCCACATTATAGTTAGATTCCCGTTGCGAGAGTTAAGGTATCTAAATATATTTTCCTACAATCTTTCACGGATTGAAATTAATTGCTGTTGCAAGCGTATGGAAGCAATCTCGGGGCTGGATAGTAGCATCCCGCATAGATATGTCTAAATGATTAATTTTGTCGCATCCAACATATGCATGAGGTTGTAACGTTAACTCCGAAAATCTAAAACTTTGGGTTGTATTTCACAACACAAAAGCCTAACGTGTTGCAGTTGTTGCAAAATTTATGCGACGAGCTCACCGATTGAACGATGTCGAGAATTGTAAGCCCGCTAGTCCGGTCTAGAATCTCGACACGAAATGAAAATGCCTGTTCTATAATACAGCATTCTATACCTCGCTCGATTGGCCAACATTGTAGGATTTTTCCGATAAACCGGTATTGCAGGCTAACGGAACAATCGGTCCCTTAATATTTATAAGAGTAATAATATAATATAAACTTCCGATATAGTACATGAAGATATATATATGTATATATATATACCTATGTGTCGTTAATGATGCATAGCCCTGGCTGGCGAGGTGGATATTCTAAGCTTGGCTTGAGGGACGGTCGACGGTTAAGTCTGCCGCATGAGCTAGCCATATTAATGCCGGGCACTTGGTTTGTGGACCGCATGGCACCTTAAGCGCTTAAGCTTCCTATTGTCATACGTTTTTGTTTTTCCTGTTTAATGAAAGAACATATTAGTTAGTTGATCACTATCCCTATAGTCATACGAAAGCTGAAGGGATTAATACTGATAGTGTGTGTGTGTGTGTGTGTGTGTGTGTGTGTGTGTGTGTGTGTGTGTGTGCATAGCCATAGAATTTTCGACTGAAGCACGGAGCGCTGGTCTCGCGGGAGCACGGCTTGATATATATATAATGGTATTGTAGTGGTTGGACCTGGGAACAAGACCAACCTGGGCTCCTAACTAAGCGTTATTACGGTTTCGTGTTTTGATTGTTTTGCTTTGTCCGATCTATGGACCCATAGAGTCGATTTCTCTCTTAATTCAGTAATATACGTGCAAGCGTGCAAGTAGACCAAATTGTAGAAATTTCGTAGAATACCGGGTAGGAGACCACCCAGTTCTTCGAAACATTGCAAAAGTCTTTCTGCGGCCCCTCTAGCTGCTTCTGAGGATATACAAATCATGTCCGATGATAATTAAATTAAGAAAATCTATTCATCTTCGGAAGGATCTTCTTGTCTAGCTCTATCGATGTCCAATGAATCCTTGCCACCTAGAAAAGCAAACGCTGTCATACCCACCGCCACGGAAATAGAAGCTATAGTGTGATACGTCAGCGCGGTCCATTTGCAATTGATGGTGATACTTATATATGTATATCGAACATACCTAGTACTATATTCATTTGATAATACCCGATACTATCCGCTAAAGTACCTGATATGAGCGGGCCCGCGAGCAAGCCGATCGAAAAGCTTAGACCAGAGAGCGAGTATGTACGCGAATACCCTCCGTTAGGGCCAAATATGCCGGGTTGCTGAGCTTCGAGGGTATCGACCACCGCTATTTTGTACCAATCGTTAGCCGAACGGTTGTCTAAGATATAAATGAAAGCGAACGGGGAAATGTTGAAAATGAAACCCACAAGTAAGTTCAACAGTCCCAACACTACTCATTAGATTCGTCACAAACCCAATCGCGATAGCAGCACCGATATATACCGCCTTTGCAGATTCTTCATCTCTGCCCCATGGAAACTGTTTCTGATCCGCGGCGCCCAATAACCATAATAATGGCGCGAGCGTCAAAAACCCGATTGTGGCCGGTAGCCTCGTTCCGACCTTATCACGAATCCAGCCGCAGATGGGACTGACTATTATCGTGGGGCCCTGGAGGCCGACGAATAGGAGACCAGTCGGTAGACTGCCCCAGTCGAAGGCGAATTTTACGTGAGTCGGAATAGTGGTGTTGTAGCTTGCCAGCATGGTAGAGTAAGTGACTGAGCAGAGTAAGGCAGTTAACACCCTCGGGTGGGTGAATAGAATTTTGTAAAAGGAGAGCGTGGAGATTTGTGCTGTGGGCGGGGCGGTAGAGGCCAGTCGATCGTCTTTCAAGGCATCGTATGTTCGCGTAGAAGAACCAGGCGTCAATAGAGCCGAATCCTCGTCCGCTGATGCCTCCCCTGATATAGAAGGGCTCCGAGGTGAGCTGCTAGAATTTGTCTTCAAACTCCTTTGCTCTAACATTAGAAGTCTCATAATAATATCGATAACGAGGACCAATAGGGCGCTGCCCCAAGTAACCCAATAGCCCGCCAATTCGAGCAACATGCCCGCAACGGCTGGACCGGAAAGTGCCCCCACACTGACAAAACTGTTTATCACTCCAAATGCCTTGCCCATATTCCTGCCATGAATCGAGTCCCTTAGCGTAGCGAATCCAACAATCCATGCTGCTGTTCCACCGACTCCTTGGATAATCCTACCGAGGAATACTCCCCACACTATTTAATATTTGTGAAGTTGTTAGCTAGGGTCTTTGATGTGTGCACCCATATAAATAGGAAACGGGTGGAAGGGGAATACAAACACTGAGTAGATACGGCTAAAAGAAACGTTCCAACCAATGCAATTCCTAGGGCTACTATCAACGGCGTCTGTCGGGTACCAGCTCTGTCCGCCAGCTCGCCGATAAACACACTACAAACCATGGAAACAGCCCCGTATAGCGTCAGAAGCTGGTAAGTTATTCGCTGGATATCCGAGGGGTCGACATGATTGCGATCTTGCAGGATCTCTGGAAGAATCGGAACGATGAACCCGTAGAGGAATGTTTCTAGTCATTATACGCGAAATCGTGATGTCAGTAGAAGCCTTGAGAGTTTTTGAACGACAACTCATCAATCATCGCGACCAGAGAAATCCAACAAGCTCCGGTAGGATATCGAACGGGGAGAGTATTCAAGCATACCTGTGAAAAGCGCGATAGCGATACAGCTTATAATGAAAAGCGTCGACGACCGCCACCGATAACCGATCGGTCTTTTTCTAATTTCATCGTTCATATTCACTTTTAAAATTTTTTTCTGTTGGAGTTGAAAAGTTTACAAGTGGAGGGGTGGACGTTGCAACTGTGTGAATCATAGGTTCTTAGTGCCTACTTTTAACTAGCGGGGATCCCTGTACTAGTTCCTGATCTCGAGCGGCACGCTAAATATCTCGCAATTAAGCTATTGTGTATAGTGGCCGCAATTAGATGGGGTAATCCTGATGCGGTGTAACATATACTTAGGTAGTCACGAGCAT
The DNA here is from genome assembly GCA_036971715.1 of Arthrobotrys musiformis. NCBI lineage: Eukaryota > Fungi > Ascomycota > Orbiliomycetes > Orbiliales > Orbiliaceae > Arthrobotrys > Arthrobotrys musiformis. The sequence continues at coordinate 2,339,735 of JAVHJL010000008.1, forward strand.
CGATGCATCACGGCTGTCGAAATTCCAATGTGCAGTACGTCAGAATGCTTAGTAAAATTCCGCTTTTTGTGGAGTTGCAGCATGAATTTTGCAAATTTTGGGGGCGAAATTTGATTAGCCTTGAATCTAAGCGCTGATAGAGGCAAAGAATTTGATAACTCTTGCATTACTTAGCTAAATCAGGGCACGCAATTTCGTCAACAGCCTCTATAAAGGTATCCGCCCACATGCAAAGATTGGAAGCTAAGGGCTTTGGAGCATTCTACGCGAGGATGGGTTTGTTGAAACTGATAGACCAATGGGAACATATTTAAAATCCTTCTAGGCCATGATTTAATTAGCTTTGCTACAAATATAAAACTCGAGTTAGCTCATGTCATTACGATTGAACTTGGAAACTGGCGCGCTAATACATATAATGGCCAAGCTAGTTTACCAAATTCTGGGCCTGTCTTTCAGCGCGGATAGCCACTAGGGTGTATCTAAAATCTGCATATGATTTAGCCTTTCTATTTTGTCGTGATTGATAATTTAAAAAAAGAAGCCTCGAGGACCTGTGGCCTGCTTCCTGAACTTTGTCTTGTAAACCAGAGCTAGTCGGGGTACGTGACTGAACCATATCTGTGTAGCTAAGCGCTATCTATTAGGTTTCTAGGAGTAGGTATGATTAACTACCTATGCTCAGTGTAGTCCTAGTGCTAAGTGTGTGCCGGCCTCGAGACTAAAGTGTGTGCATGTAATGTCATGGAATCGGAAAAATTATAAAAGTGCGCCTGGATTCGAGGCTGAAAGTACATTGTCGCACAAAGGTTATATCTCTCCATCTAGCCCTTGGACTCGAGGCCAAGGTCGACAATAATTCAATTGCGCTTGTAATCGCCTCACGAGGCTTGGGAGGGCAATAAATAGCTAGCCAGAAAATTATTTGAAAGTTGAAACGCAACATGCTATTTCTTTGATTTTTCCTTGTCTCTTACCCAGACATGGAAAGAATTTTCCCTATTTTTATCCATATATACATATCGATGAAAGAATGTGTGTATCCATGTATGCGTAGCCTGGCCGATTCTAGGCTAGAGGCGGAGGGGAGTATGTCTATATACACGCCTGGTCGATCGCAAGAACTATATGCAGATGTGGAATTGACTCCAAATATCTGCCGAGAACAGAATGACAACCTTCTGCGTGTACCTAGATACCTGCGAATCAAGGGACCCTTAATTACCCTTCATTTTCTTCGCCTTACTCTTCGCCTTCACCGTCCTCTTCGCCTTCATCTTCCTCTTCGCCTTCTCCACTTTCGTCTTCTTCGTCTTCTTCGATTTCCTTGCCTTTACCCTTTACATCTTCTTCCTCCTCAGTCTCATCATCATCCTCACTATCAACCTCATCCCCAGTGGTAAACGGTTTTATCCGGAACAGATTCTCTACATTTATCATGAGCTCTACAGCCTGAACATCTGTAATCACCCTCTTCGGGCGGTAAAAGCCAGGACGGTCCCTGAAAACCCTGCCCCATTCGCAATTTATCGCTAGTGGAGCATCGTCGGGCAATTTGATGCCAGACTTCACCAAAGAATACTTTTTCAATGCAGTTGCTTTGAAACACCTCCACATACCACCCGTCAGCGAGTCCCAAAACCCCACCACTGTATCGTGATTTTCTAGCTCTGCCCAAAGAAACTTCTTATAGGTAAAGGTATCTGTGGTATTGCCGCGGTAGAACCTGGTCTAGTGCATATTTACTTCTACCCTTGTTTCTGTTTTGGGTGAGCTCCAGTTATCTTCGAAACAAAGGTTCGGGAGCTCGTAGGCGACAACGTTGTTGTGTGTTCCCCCTAAGGGCAGTTCCAGATTTCTGAGGCGACGAGCCCCGTATTTTTGTAGGCGTTTTAGGAGCTTGAAGAAGAAGGCGGGGCGGTTCACCTCTGCAACTCGTTCGGCTATTCTTATCGATTCCAGATGTCTGATGTTTCCTTTTCTAAGAATGACATTCAGATCCTTGAAGGTCACACAAACGTCCGTCAATTCCAAGTGCTTCAGCTTGGGTAGATTAAAACTCTTTGGCAAAAATCTCCCTTCAGCGTTCGGGACAGGCTTTGCGAAGGATTCGCCTCTAAACCCGATCACGACCAGCTCCTCGAGGTTGTTTCCCCCGATAACCGAAATCCAATTCCAAAACTCCATTGTGACTGTCACACGCTCGTACGCAGTTCGTACTGCCGTCGTCACCAGCAGTGATTTCAAATTCGCGAAAAGGGATTGCTGCAATGCCAACTGCTGTCGTGGGGGGCTGAGACTAGACATGGGGAATTTGTTCCGTGGAGTTCTTAGGGTCTCCAGAGTACCCCTCTTCGCGGTAACAATGGCATCCATAACCAGTTTCCATTGGATACCGACACCTATAAAGTCATCCCATAGGTTGAATTCGATGGTTCTAAGGTGTGTCAAGGCCTTCATAAGTTTAGTAATCAGAGATTTCACTCTTGGATGTTTAAGTGCTCTGATTATCTTCTGCACCTCGCGAGGGTCCGGTGGTTCTTTATGGTTAGCACACGCCTCTTCTGGTTCGGGCGGTTCTATAGGGTCGATAAAAACGTGGGGAATGTATGATTTCAAATCATCGCAGGCATTTTCGACAATACGGTAGAGGCGTAATAAGCTATCTTCGGTTAGGAGGATCCTGATTTCGCGGCTTGGGAAGAGGAAAGCCCAGTTTATATGCTGGAAGCGGTGATTGTGAGATCGGGAGAGTTGGCGGATTTTGTTAAGGTCCGAGGCGTCCAAACGGTTGTCGAAGACGACCATATCTACCAATTCTTGAGGGAGTACGTCGAGCGTCATTGTTTCGACTTTTTCTTCTTCTTTTTTGAATTAAGAAAGGAAATGTATCTTGATGAAGGTGTAAAAGTGGGTATTGGGTTGAGTTCTGTTGTATTTTGGGTAGCTATACACGTAGTTTAGGGATTATGCCGTCTAGCGCCAGCTAGCTATGGTATGATTTGTACGGAGAATTCTATGATCGGATTCCAAGGCTGTTTGGTGGGTGTAAGGAACTCGTGATATTTAGCAAGAGGGGTTTTGATTTTGGTTCATTATGAACGTACTAATTGGCCCTGAGCATAGGTCCTCGAGCTACCCAGCCTTATGTCCCAATTTCACCACTATTGGATCTGCGACAACGACTTTCTGCACCGATCATCATGATGCGCTTAAAAGAAGTGGGTATCTGGGTAATCACCTTCGGTCATGCGAGGGCAGACGCGTATGCACATTCACTATCATGATTCGCAAGTTCGCATGAGGTGGGTGCTGACTCTGCGAACGATCTAATTCATGCCTAAAGAACGGTATATTAATGGCCAAATCTCATCATACTCCATTTATATTATCTTTCAGTTTAAAAGTACATAAGAAAAAGGGAACATAATCAAATATCCAGAGAATAAGAAACCCCCCGCACGTAGAAGGATTAATGTAAAAGAGTTGAGTGTACCCTGTAGCATATAAGTATAGAGGAGAAAAAAAAGTATACCACCATGTTGCCAATTGGGGATTTTTTTTTCAGGGTTTTTCTAAAGAAACAAAAAAAGACGAAAAACGAAACCCCTCCCGGTAACAGATCCAGTAAAAATATAAAAGGACGACCCAGAAAAAAAGACATCTAACAAGGTGACTGTCGTGGAGCGAAAAGACGAAAAATGACCGTGTGATATACAAAAGAAAAGGAGAAAGAAGGAAGGCGATTTGTATTGCGACACCGTGTGAAGGAATATGCATGGCCTTTTTGTGAATGCTGATAGAAGAGATAATCATTTCAGACCGGAAAACTGGTATCTGGAACGAAATTTTGTTTCTACTTATTTCTTCTCAACTTCCACCTTCTTTCCCTCTTCGGTGCCCTCGTGCCTCTCGGTAGCCTCTGCTAGCTCTTCATTGGCCTTAGCGGCTTCGGCGGCTTCAGCTCCACTGCCCTCTTCCTTGGCCTTCTGTTCGGGCTTCTCGTCAATATCCTGGTCAAGTCTCTTGCTGACTCTTCCACCGCCGATTTCCTCGCTCTGTATATTTTCCTCCTCAATCAACTCCTGTTGCTCTTTCAGCACCTCCAGTCTTTGCTTATTGGTTGCTGCACCCTCGCCGCTCATCAAATCCAATTCGACTTCGTGGTAGAGTTCCTCTGGAATGCCACTCAAAACAGCAGTAAGTGCGTCGTAGTGGCTTTCAATCTCATCGCCCTTACCCTCAGCGTAGACATACGCATTGGATAGGACTAGAAGGGTCGATGGAATACCGTGCTTAAGCCTCAAATCCAACCAGGTCTGTAGATCCTCTCTTAACCTTGATGGGCTGACACCGTATGTCCTCATACCACGGCTAGCACAGGCGGTTTGTAATTCCGGGACGCTCAAGCTGTTCACACCCTCCAAAAAGATGGCCTTGTCGTCGCGTTTGATCTGTCTCATACGATGACGAATTGTGTAACGGAGCATCATGTCGGTTCCGAAGGCGTTGAGGTTCATGTACCTACACATCGCCACGAGCTGCGGACGACTCAAGTTGTCGAGAGTTAAATCGTCCTTGAAGGTCTTGCAGACGTTGATAACGTCTTGATGTGTTGGTTTCTCGCCGCTGCTCTTTAGCTTTCTGAAGAATTCGGTGAATTCTTCGGTCCCTCTTGTCGCTAACGAGAGAGGGAGACCGGATTCTTGCAAGGTAGTTCGGAGGAAGTCGGAAACATCCTTACGCGTCGCTCGGAGGATTTTGTTCTTTCGTTCTTTATCCTTTGCGCCTTCATAGGTCGAAGGAAGCATATTTGGGAAGAGTTTGATGGCAACGGGAAGGAGAAGTTCTGCGAACGGGACGATGACGAAGACTGAAAATGGAACCAACCGAACGATATCCTGAACCGTTCGCTGTAACTGTCGGTGCTCTCGTCTCGAAAGTTCGTATCCTGCGGCCATTTTGACGACTAGCTTTGTGGAAATCTTGATTTCTGTGCCGAGAAGCTTTGTTCCGTCCCAATAATGATTCGCCTCCTTCTTCACCTTCTGCCACAAGGTGAGTTTATCACCTTCCTTTTTCTTCTCTTTCTCAATTTCTTTCTTTTCATCCTTCGCCGATAGTCCTTCTTCAGCCTTCGATTCAGCAGCTACTGGTGATTGCGAGTTCCCGTCAGGAGATGATGTTATGTCGGAATCTTTCGCCAGGGATTTGTTTGTCGGCTGCGGAGCGGATGCCTGGGAAGGCTTCACAGGCGCCTTATCGCGAGGAAGCGGCTTCTGGGCCTGCTTTGCATTGAAACCGGGAGGCGGACCAGATGGAATAGAGCCATGAGGCGATGTCTCAGTGGATAGGAGACGGCTATGTGGAACCGAGATTGCGATCGCTCGGAGGTAATGTGGGTTCCGTTGGATTGTTCGACGGAGAATGTGTGCTATTTCCATCGTTAGTTCAAACAATGCTCCAAGATATTCGGTAGGAAAGGTTCTCAGCTTGCTCACCATTGGTTGTAAGAAGGGATCTCTGGGTGAGAACCAGTCTCGCAGAGAGATGGGAAGACATGGCTAGCCTCTGTTAATTTTTACCCGTGAAAAAATTACAAAATAACCTTCGGCGACTCTTTCAATGCCCTCCTACGAAAACCCAAGATAACTATGAGTGAGATCGGGAGGGAGAAGAAAGTGTCGGTAAGCGTCGGCGGAGAAGTCGGTAGAGACGATTTGGTGTGAAGAAAGTCAGCGAGAAAGAAAGGGAGTGACGCAAATTTGGTATTTCGCTAGCGCAGGGAAGCTGTTGAGCTGTTCAGCTGCCTTTCAACTTGTCCGGTCAAACGCCGATTAAAAATGGAAAAAATCGGATAGCAGGGGAAAAATATCGTCGACAGCTGGAAAAGTTACGAAAGTTGAAGTTCTGGTGATGGCGAATTGCGGTATGATCGAAGTAATTAAAAGGGTGAAATTGGGATTGGGGAAAAGGGAGGGAGATGTGCAAGAAAGAGAGTAGGAAAGAGAGGCTTTACTTAAAGTGGTCGGGGATAAGGGCTTATGTCCGACTTTAAATTAAGAAATTTGACGGATTCGAGGCGACGTTCCTGGAAACTTTCGAAACGTCAGAGTTTAAGTTTAATTTTGGCTTCGAATTCCTAACTTCTGAATTCAATCTGACTGAATTGAACACGCCAGCGAGGAATTCCGGACCAGCGAAAGCATACAAGTTATTATAGGAATTTTCAGCATGTGAATAGCACCACTAGTGGACGATACTAACAACGAAAAATTCTGAATCCGGACCGTCGAACAACGTTAACATGCACTCGATCGGTTCTGGGCTTAGCCTTACAGAGATTTCTTTGCGGTTTAAACCTGGTCTGCCAGCGTGTCGGAAGTCTGCGGGATTCGACCTTTTTTTTTTTTTTTTTTTTTTTCTCCCGTTCGCCACCGACCGATTGCTTTACATGTATACATCGATTCACTATCTGTTGGGCGTGGGAAAAAGGGGAGTCGACGGTACTTTCGGTACTTTCATATGAAGACTAGCGTGTCCGGCACGTCCCAACATCTGCAAGTGCCATTGGAGACAATCCTTCCTCGGAAACTGCTGACAAAGTAGTGCGCTGTCGAGATCTGATTCACTGACTATAGTATAAAACCAGCATGTCTCGAGGAAGAGATTCTAAAAGCGGGGTAAATACTTGAGCAATTGAGTGTAGATAGACTGTAAACTGTTCGTTTTGATATCAGATTCGAGGTTCAAATTACCATTAAAGTATGGCTGCATGCAGCGTTAACATGTTAACGTACATATAACGTGCATGACAGAATTGGTTTCCATCTGTGCTGGTTCGAAGGCAGCGGGCAGCATTGACAGGTAAGTGAGCAATGTGAGTATAATGAATTCAATGCATAGATGCATGCACCGCTGACGACACCCCGGTCTCTTTTGTCCTTCCTTCGAGCAAGAACTATCGAGCTACTTGAGGATTTTATTGGTTCACTTTTTCGATTTTTTAAATTGTTCTTTGGATGTTCTAGAAGGGACTTGCATTCCTTATCGATAAAGAAATCGGGGTGTACGTAAGTTCAAATCAAGTTGTTTCGGAATTGCTATTTGAAGTCAATCGGACTCGAATGGGGCCCTTCACTCTGATGAATTCCGGCGGCCCTGCCTCGACACCCGCTGGCATGACGACTTTCCCTTTCTGAAGTACTTCCAAGATTCCCGCATCTCTCAGCCGGTATACAATATCTCTAGTTGGGTCCATGTAGTCCAGCCAAGTGCCAGAGTCGATTTTTCCGCCCTTTTCCAGTGTTCTTGGGATCTCGGACGGGCAGAGTGTACTTTCGGGGTTCTTGTCGTGTCTTCGTTGGAGTAGTTCCATTAGTCTTTCCTCCAGCAACTTTGCTGCCATCATATCAGCTCCGATACATGTATCTCAAGTTTGGAGATGTAATAAATACTCCGACGAGCTTCCCCAACTCGTAATCTTCCAGAATATTGAATATTTCAGACCAATAAGAACGCAATTAATGCAATTGCAATTTGTGCCTGCATAATATTGTTTTTCAACCAGGGATCAGAGCGATTTTTAGCCTAGTCATTAGCTTGGTTAGTCTAATCACACGCTAAAAACCCCATCAAACGCCCTCTCGTGATGCCGAATCTCTGCCCCAAATTCGAATTGAATTCCCCCACCTTTGTTCCCCGTGGTTTCATTCCGGGTATATTACTTACTTTATTTACTCTCCACATAAAAATGGCGAGGACGCATAAAGTCCGACGGCGATAGCCAGCCCACCTCTTCTTATCTGCGGTTGTTTTTCGAATATATAAGCATTCAGCACTGGAATCGGTCGACGGAGTTAATTGATTAGAATATAATTCGATTTATATACCATTAATTCCTAGAGTCCTCGCTTCGATCACCGAATTGCGCCAAGACCGGACCGCACCGCCGCCAAATCCAACATTAAAGTCAAAACTCCACTCGACCCCAACGTCTCTTCAGGTCATATATATATATAAGTCACCCCACAAATGAGGCCCTTCTCTCGTGCCGCCCGAATCATTATGGTCGGCGCCCCAGGCGCTGGCAAAGGCACTCAGGCAGCACGTCTGCTCAAGGCCTTTCCAAGCCTCAAGGCACTCTCCAGTGGCGACATTCTCCGCGACAATGTCGCTCGGAGCACCGAAATTGGTATGCTAACCCCTTCCTTCGGTGTATATCACCCCTCCCACCATTAAAATCTCAGCGGGAACATTTCGCTAATTATATTGGGGTAATTGAATAAAAATAGGTCAGCAGGCAGCGACATATATGTCCTCCGGTTCTCTGGTCCCAGATACCATAATGTCCCGGCTGATCCTCTCGTCCCTCCCTCCATCACCGCAATCCTACATCCTCGACGGATTTCCCCGAACCCGTCCTCAAGCCGAGTCTCTCACGGAAGCCGGCGTGGACGTAAATTTTGTAGTAAATCTCGACGTTCCGCATTCTGTTATTCTAGACAGGATAGCGAACAGATGGGTTCATCCGGGTAGTGGGCGGGTTTATAACTTGACATATTCACCACCCAAAGTGGAGGGGATTGATGATATTACCGGAGAGAAGCTGGTTAGGAGGGTGGATGATGATCCCGTATGTTATTTCTTTACTCTTTTTTGGTACTTGAGGACTGCGGTGGGTCGGTGTACCAGTATGCTAATACATCTGCGGGTAGGAAACGTTCAAAGTACGACTAGAAAAATACGAAGAAAAAACCGGTCCTTTGATGGAGTTCTATAAAGAGAAAGGTGTAGTATGGACTGTCAGCGGAAAGACTAGTGATGAGATAACACCGAAGCTACTAGAGGAAGTCGCTAGACGGTTTGGATAGACGCTCGGCTTATACCACTGCACTACATATATATAATCCATTAGACATGTGGAGTTATGTTGAAGACGGTTCGACCCCGGAGCCCCCTTGTGACTTGTAAATACAACTTGCATTTGCCTTGCACCCAAAGCTGGAAGCGCTTGCGTACATATCTATAGCCGTTGCTTATTTTTAATGTCGATTTGTATAATTTAAAGAGTGCTTGGAGCTACTGACTCATCAAAACTAGATTGAAGGACTAACCTATGTACAATAAATACAACTATCTGTCGAAATAAGGCCGTGGCCTTGTCTCGTATACCAGAGCTGGCCGAAGCCATGGCCCCCGAACTGAACTATAATAAAAACGCAATCTTGCATCCAATTCATCACGAAATCCCATCCCAAAACACCAATATTACGCCAAATTCCGCCTTCGAAGCTTCAGACCGAACAATATGTACACCCCCCTTCCCCTTGCGACAATACTAAGTCCCACCCCTTCTTCGCTCTGAGCCCCCCTGCATACGGAGATCTTGAGAATCAACCATCTCTCCAAGTACTCTTAAAGTGATGAATTAAGAACGACGTTTCATCACCTCCAGAATTACTATGCCCAACCCCAGGACTCCACCTATTCACTGGCAAAAACAATACATCCCCAAACACCTTTCCTTCTGTAATACCCGAATACTCCTCAAGTGGAACCTTCCTGCCCGTGATATCATTCACATATTCAAAAATAGTTTGCGTCCACCTAAATGGTCCCGTTGTATCCAAGATCTTCGTTTCGTTGTATTTAAGCCCCTTCACGGATTTGCTCTCCAACGCCTCGATATCCGCACGAACAGCTTCCTGAACAGATGTAATCATTCTCCTCAGGATCTCATGGCCGGGCTTGGCGTATATTGACCACTGAAGAAACTGAATTCTTTGCGAAAACCCGGCATCGATGACCCATTTATCCGAATACTGAGTTTTGTTCAAGATATCCAACTCCATCCCCACAACGATATTGACATCCGTCTTTTTAACATCTGTAATATTCCCCATCGCTTGAGAAAGCCAGCCATCAATTGGCACCTGACACTCCGTATCGATATCAGAGTACAATCCACCGGATTTGTAAGCAATAAGATACCGTAATAAGTCCGCCGCCAAAATCCTCTGCGGGAAGTTTTCGTATAGGTATACAATATACGGGTCGGTATGGTTGAATTCTTTGGTAACGTATTCCAGGGCGGATCTATCGGTTAAGAGCTCATATTCGTGGGTCGGATTGAGGCCGAGCCATGTCCGTTGACGGTTGAAAGTTTCCAGATCTGGTAAGGAGATGGTTTTCCAGGTTTGCCATATCTTCTGCGGGAGGCCTATTTTGGAGAGTTCCTTGGCTTGGCTGAGGAGTTGATCTCGAGACTTTTTTGTGGAAGGGTGGATCACACTTGGTGCGAAGTCTGGTGCTGGTTGTGTGTGAGGCACGGGAGGGGGCCGTGATGCTGATGATGGTATAAATGAGTGTCCAGCTGAATGTAGTTGAAGTAGTGGTAGATGCCACATGAATATAAAAAATAAAAGAACATTGAGAAATCCGATTATGGCTTGACGACGAGGTAGTCTGATACTAGAAAACCAGCCCGATGAAGAAGATGGCGATGCATGATTGGATTGTTTCAGGTCTTCATCATCCTTTTCGGAGTTTCGATAGATGGGGTTATACATTCCACGAAATATTTCGCGCCGAAGGTCGGTGGCCATTTGCCGATTGAAGGTGAAGGATACCGATAGGCTTTATAGTAAAGCTATGAGCCTATAGTTTATAATAGCCCCAGAGATGTCTAAATCTGCAGCACTTTTAATGAAATTCTATCAAGGTCTCTACCGCTAAAATAAGCCGCCTAGCTTATTTGCAGGCTCCTAGAAGCCGTGATGCATAAGAGTCCGGAGTAAATTTTCATATATGATGGTAAAAAGATTATGAAGAATGGACGCGAGAGTCAAGGAAAGTCTTTGGCATAGAATATAAACCTTCTAGAAGGAAAGTGTACAGCTATATACGTATACCAGCAAGCAAACCTTGGCCCGCCATCGATCTTTACATTGTCGATCATATATATTCTTTTCTTCTTCGGAACCTTGGCTCGGGTTGGACTAACTTCAAGACAGCCGAAATTCGAAAAGCCCTCGGAATAAAGTAATCGATCATCCGTCGAACCGTTTCAGAAAATGGGATCCATATGGACCATGGAATAAAGAATATATCTTGCTTAGCTGCCCATACCGCCCGCGGGGCACCCAAAAGTATTGGGCTCTAGCAAGTGGATAAGTAACTAAACTGTGGATTCGTTTTTTTTCTTAAACGGCCCGGGCTCCTACCAGCGGGTCCAGTACCAATCAATGGCAGGGGGCTAATCCAGAAATCCAAAGCACTTGCGCAAATGGCGATATCTCGTCAAATCACCTAATAGTGTACATGTACGTTCATAGTAGTCCATCGATCACAAATTGCGCTAAAATAATACTGTCCTTCTGGGCACTGTCCATGGCGTCCCACTTTGGAAAACTAGCCGGATGCACAGTCTGCACTGATTCGTCGACCGTCCCACCGTTGTCAGAGCCCCCAAAAATGTGTTACCAGCCACAAAAACACAGCAGAACGGGAAGTTCCTATACCTAGCTTGTTTATCCGAGAAAAAAATACCCTTGCTCCTGATGCACCTCTGCTCTGCCGGTGTTATTATTCTCGCCGAGGATTTGACAGAAGCTATAACTTCGGTTTGGATATAACAGCCCGGGTTATATCGAACGAAGCCGCGTAATACTTTCCTGCGCCAAGTGTTAGAAAACAGACGAGGGTCGTTCCTTGTACTGCGTAGCTTCCTACAAAGCGGTGGATATCAATTAAAAATGTCGGTAACCAGGCCAGAAGGTTTATCTCACTTTGTTCCTGGTTAACGGTAGATAAGATGACTAAACCCATGGGGACAGATTTTTTCATATCGGATGGTGATTCACCGGCCGGCTAAAAAATTCGGAGCATCGCCAGGTCAAAGTTTTCTGGGTACCTAATCCAGATCAATTTCATAAAAACTCCAGTTTGGGAGGAAACTAATGTGATAGATACGTATGCATTGGCTTATCCTTTAATCTTCTCACCCGAATACGGTACCCGAATTATCTAATAGTCTATTTTCATTATAAAGTTTAAAGTTGAGGTCGCATGCAGACACAGTAGCATCTGGTTTACGAGACAAGTCGCATGCGCATGCCAATTGATCTATATCGAGTGAGTCGAAGCTGGATGTCCTCAAAGCATTCCCATGGCATTGCGTAATGGGAATGCTAACAATGCCAACACAAAAAGGCTTCAGCCAAATATCACAATTTGAAGGCTGTTCTGAGACTATTTAAATTCATGCTTGACTGTTTTGCCATTGCCGTCCCGTCTTGCCGTCGACTCGAGATTCTAGCGAATACGGCAGACCTTCACTATGGTAAGAAGCTGGTGCTAACATTGCCTCGATTTTTTTCCCCTTCTAGAATATCCGTCCGCTGTCGAGATTGAGATAAGCTTAAAGATTGTGATACAAGTGTAAGTCCAACACTTTTTGGAGCATGCGAGGGACTGGACTGTCACACATGGCACCATGACAACCCGGCCCTGGCCTGTCCATCATCTGATGTTGTACAAGGCACCCCGGGTTACACACCCTTGCCCGTAGATGGTGGAAATTCCCGAACCACTACACCGATAATCATTTTTTGGATGTTTTCCAGGTTTTTGGAGTGTGCACAGTCGGTGGCGTATCAGTGCCTGGTTGCTGGCAAAAGCCAAAGAGAAACCCCTGGTTCAAAGCGTCTGATGAGGGTAGGTTTAGGCTATACTCCGTACATACATTCTCACCATCACATTGCGTGACTAGTCGACTCTGTATACGGCTTTGTGTGTATACATGTAGTGTGTGTGAAGATGTAGGCACATGCGCATGCTTCTAAACGAGGTCGCTAGGTGGTGTGTTTAATGCAGTATCATAGTCCCTCGAACACATCTGCGATATTCGAAAGTCGTTCTCGAGTGAGGCGTTCGGAATTATTACCCGTCTGACCTTGTGAAAATTTCTTCGGGCTCGAGCTTTTCTCTCGGCTATAGAAGAATCAGCTGCTAGTATATATAACGAAATACGAGGCTTGTTACACGAAGGAGACTAGGCATACGGTATCTTTTATCACCTGACCTTTATGTACTCGTTTTTCCCCCCATTTCATGGGCTTGTGATTAGCATCGATATCTGGGATCCGGAGGCCCTAGGTAAATATTGCTTTATCTCTATGTATATAAATAGGAACCAAATATCAAAGTCAAGGGCTTCGATAACGAGTATAGATGTTGGATCTTCACTGGTAGATTGATATCGATGCCCACCCTATGCGATGTTCGAATATTCGCGACGAGGTGCTTGCTCTATGCAGCTTTTGTGTAGCCAAATTTTGTAAGGAGAACGAGAAAAGGCTTCTATGACGGGTTTAAAATGAATTAACACTACTGTAGGATCTCATATCTGCACTATTACATGAGCACATCTCGGTTGGAGTCTGGGTACGAGACAGCTCGGTTGGATATATTGCAACTTTCCCCTGGGCGAGGGTAATATCTCCTAAGCTACGCATTTGATACTAATACTTCCACAATCAGCATATAACAACGCCATAATACCCACCAAAGTCGAATGCGAGTCACTTTAAAGAGAAGCACCACTGGCGTCGTGTATAGCACGCTTATGATTTTCCACATAAATATATGCCGACTTGGCCAGTGTTTCAAACTTGCATCGACGCGAGAGCTTGAGGGTGCTCCCCGCGGTCGTGTATGGGAGTTAGGTCCGAGAAAATGTTCTAGGTTTTGAATCGCACAGTCCGGAGTGCTCTAACAGAGTCGGAGACTTTTAAATGTAGGAATACTCCGTTTGAATATATCCTCCTAGGTCAAAATAAACCCGTGTGGCTGCTACCCGCTGTCCTCGACAAGGGAATGGTGCATGATGCAGTCGATAATTGGATGGAAAATGATCAGATGGGAACCGCCACCCAACGCAACAGATGCAAGTTAAGGGCTACAGGCTATAAGTGCACAATATTTTGGGCGGGTAGATGAGAGTAATTGTTTCGCGCTGTTACTAGCCTCTATATGCAGTGTATAGAAAGTAATAAATAAACTTGTGTCGGATATGTCTGACGTTGCGTCTGGAAGCCTCGAAAGAAAGAAAGGGTTGCGGCCTTAAATGTATATTATTTTCTCTCTTTAAGGCTTCCCATTCGCTATAGTGCCACTATAGGCGGTGCATCCTCGAAATTTGATGTCCTGAATGTATGCAGGCTTGATCGATATGGAATTCGAAAAGAGAATTCTCTTTCCTAAGATGCTTACCGCCAAATCAAGAATACATTTACTCGATTAAAACTTTGAGGGCTGGCGGCACTGGCCCCATTAGCTAGGGGATCGTTCCACTGACGTTCGATGCATCTATGCGACCTCTGAGTCTCTCACAAAAGATTACACTCCAAATATCTATGGATGTATTTGACCTTAAACAGAGGAAACTTTATAAATTTACTAGCGGAAAGGAGTATTTTTTCTTCTTCTTCTTTTTTTTTTTTTTTTTTTTTTTTTTTTTTTTTGATTTGCGGCCTATATTCCTTTGCAAATCCTCCACAAACATCGGTGTAGGAGCTGCGTGTACTTTCAGATAAGCTTATCGCAGGGAATGCGGAGAAAATAGTAGCTATGGTAATCGCTGGTCCGTCTCGTTGATGGGATAATTATTATTAATAACAATACTATTTGCTGTGGGTATTAATAGGGCAATGATGTTAGCTAGATTTATACTTGTGTATTCGCGTCTTTGACTGATTTTATCTCTCGAAACTTCGGGGGTCAATCTTGAGAGATGGGGACTAGAAACTTGAAATTGAATTAGATGCTTTGGGTTTTTTCGACCTTCTCTTTAGGATTTGATTCCGGACCTATGAAGGGGACTATGTTTATGCAAGTTTTTTGACTGTAAACGACTAAAAGAAATTAGCAGTCCTGTCTGATAGAGCTTTCAATTGCAATTGAAGATCGATCAGGTATTAAGATACCTCGGATCGGGGTAATCTCGTTTTCGGGGGGCCGGGATTTTTGGCTTGGTCTCAACCAAGATGTGATGATCGGAATGCTGGAGATCTAGAATTCTCAGGTTTGCATTTCCTGCAAATATTTATGTGGCTTGCGATCCGATTCGAATTCATGATCCAATTCGAGAATTAAGAATGGGGTTCGAGGCTTGGCGAGAGATTGAGTTTGTGGTGTTGGGATGCAAGGGCTTTCATGATTTTAAAGCGCCCGATCTCGAATTGCAGGAATTTGAGGTGGCTGACGTCGAAGTCGTCTTCCCGCAGGCTCCAACTTTGTATTGATGAGGGTGTTGTATCGATTAATTGATGTTAGTCGATATATATATATATCAATATCTGACAGCATCAGATTGGCCAACGTATAACCTTGTCGACGTTAGGGAATTCGTGAACTAGCCCCGACGAAAGTGACTAGCAGCTGCCCGTGATTCTAAAAACCTTGGATTTTTATGCCCAATCAACTGAATTAAGGCATTGCGTACTATTTATCTCGGCGTTGAACGAAAAGGGAGAATTTATACATGGACACGCCTATACCTAAACCTTCAGCCTATATAGCCACATAGCTAGTCTTGTATTGAATGAAACGCTTCAGATGGCGATATAGTTCGACGACACTTTCGTGTGGCTGGCCGTGAGACCATATAGTTCGTAAGAAATCAATCATGATCCTGGAATGTGAAATTGTATTGCTTCGCTCTTTTTTAAGCTTTCTTATCACAACTCGTTGCTTTTGAAGTTAAACTCAATTGTTTAGTCAGCAGACTAATTGTAAATGAGGAGATTTAGATCGCCGATCGTGATCTAAAATTAAAACGTTAGACGGCCTGCGCCGAAAGTCCGTCCACGTCCCGCATTCCAGGGAAATTACCGCTATATCGATATCGGGTTGTGGAATGCTTCTCGCAATGAATGTAGCAAAGGTTTGCAAAATCTAACTCTTTTGGTTGGTGCACCATCTTTCATTCTCTAGAAACGTTGGATCTAGAGCTCTAGCGATGAATTCCTCGAAACTTCACCACCAATGGGAACATAGTGCGGTGAGTTTTCCACCGTAATGGAGCTATGATAATATCATCCTATAATTACCATATTGTCTAGTAAAGATGTTAGAGTATATAAAGGCTTAGATACCCCTCGGATATAGCGCCATTTAATACAGTTTTCACACCATCCGAATAGCTCCTCAGAAATCGATCAACCACATTCTAAAACTATTATATTATTGTAGTACAACTTTTATACGGGCTTAACTGCAAATATATATATATCTTCCGATTTCAAAATGAAGTTTTTCACCATCTGTATTGCTGCTCTCTCTGCGGGAACATATGCTCTCCCCTATGCTGTCCCGGAAGATAAATCAGCTGCAACTTATCAACCCTGCAACCAATCTGGACTTTTTGCTTCATCCGCTACATGCTGTCAATTGTCTATTCTCGGTGCAGCATCGCTTGGTTGCGTTCCACGTAAGCCACATAGCTCTATATCCAGCAGTGTGATAAGTAATCCAATTGGATTTATTGACAAACTATTATAGCGCCCCGGAACCCGACAAGCTCAAACGACTTCAAAGCTATCTGCGGGGCAAAGACGCCCAGATGTTGCTGGTTGGATCCAGTAAGTATCCTTAGCTGAAAAGTATCTATCAATCTAGCAAAGATTCTAGACTTCTAACATTCAAAAGGTCGGTGGCATCGTCAATGCGATCTGCAACACTCCTGTTGGTTTTTAGATGTATTCTTCATAAATTTTGGCGGATATGGACTCAAAGCTGTATGATATTTTCCTCGATAAGGTGAATATCCCCGAGAACATGCATACGATATATGCCCTCGGTTAGTGTATAAAAGCACTACCATACGATACTGAGTAAAATAGCGATCGAACCCCTTAAAACAGAATTATTGTGGCGAGAAATGTCGAAAAGAATTGATAATCTTTACATCCTCTATATCTAGCCAGCCGATGCATTGGCTAGTGTTTCAGACTTGCAGCAATGCAAAGCAACGTATTGTGTGAAGCCAGAAATCTGGTAGAATATTCTAAATTATAAACCTCGGGCTCCGAAATAAAGACTCTATTAAATGTATCAGACGAGGTCGGAGAGCTTATGAAGCGGGATTCTTCGTTTGAAGGCATATTTCGAAGCTATAATAAGACGTATGGTTGTCACACGGACAAATTGCTCTTATCGAGGGGGTGGTGCATACGGCCGATAATCGAACGGAAAATAATCGGGCTAGAAGTGTCACCTATGCGTCTAGAAGCTAGAGGCACAGGTGCCGGAGCTTATGGAAAATGTATCATATTAACTATATATGCAATTCATTAGTGTTCTGTGCGATCGATCGATTATATGAGAGAAGGGATTAGGATAGATGTATACTGTGCACTAGCTGCAATTTTGGAAGTCTTGTACAAACCTAGGGGTCAAGATTAAAAGGATATATATCCGGATCTATTGGGTATTTCTTTCTTTGGGCGTCTATATATATTCTAAGAATATTGCTGGAGGACAGTACCTCTAAAATTGGCTCGAACTCTGGATATAGTGGGTTATCGATCTTCACTCGATATTGATCAATATTAATTGGTGGTGGGCTTCGACCTGTGCATATATACTCAAGTATTCATTGGAAATCTACAAGAACAAATCCCAACTCGTGAGATATCTAGATATATCGACATTAAATTTTTGGCATCCAGATATTGTCCCTCCACCCCTTAGTAGGTATATCACTACCACATTTATATGATCAACATAACTGTATATTCATCTAAGCTAGGGGTTTAAATTAGGACGTTTATCATGAAGAATGCAGACTAGCTACGATAATCCCTAGGGGCTTTGATATAACAGAGTAAAAGCTGGGGTGCAACAGAACTTTTCGTCATAATAAATTATGGCTATAGATGGACCTACGTATAGGCTGGTGCATTCACCAAATTGTTTGATCAATTTCTTGAACTGTCGAAGGTCTACCCTTAATTAAGTTATCTCGTAAACAAAACGCTGCTACGATTGCCTTAAGCATAGTTACTAAAATTTTAGTATTTAATGATTGAACTCGACGTTTATTTATCCCGAGTATCACCGTTGTAGTTTTGTTAATTATTGTATTTGATGGTTGCGAATCCAAATCAGAGGAGAATCAAGGGTTCCACCTTGTAGGACTCAAAAAAAAAAAAAAAGGGGGGGGGGGGGCGTTGTGTGGTTTGGCAGATCATACAGAGTACGATATTAAGCACTCTGCGATCGATCTATCATATAGTTGTCACATATCACTTTAGTCAATCGAAATATTCGAGTTGATCATCACGGGCGCAGCTCGCGTTGCATTAGCATGTGTTCTTTGACGGGCACAGGGCTTGGATCAACACATTTGGCCGGATTGAAGGTATGCAGGGAGGCACCCTATTTTAAGGGTGGACTGGAATTTTGTTTTGTTTCAACCAGGACGTCAATTGATCGAGGCTGGAATGCTGGAGATCGATACCTGTGATTCTGGAATTTTCGGTTTCTGGTCTCAAGCGCTAACAAATATCTCTATTGTTCAACTGGGCTTCATGAATATCATATCAGTATAGGAGATGGCCGGGGTCCGGCCAGGGCTCTAAAGATGATTGGGCGAGAAGCCCAGGGCAAGGGGCAGCAGTCGATATTGGGCTCGCGGCTCTATGGGCCCGGGGGATTGGTAGTACAGCGGCGCGTTAGGTTTCTTATGGAACGCAGAGGGGCATCGATTGGAAATTTTAATTAACATCGGCCGATATGTTTGCGATATCGATACCAGTGCCGACACCCGACTTCACACATACCTAGTCCCGCGGACTTCATGGAGCGGCTTCCGTGAAAGTATTCGCCGTCGATACCGATTGCTCCATCGTGACATACGTCTTATACAAGGTTTGAACTTGCATTTACGCATACATGCAGAGATATAGAGCTATAGAAATTTTTATTTAGTAATGTGTAGCGTTGGTTTCAATGGTGTTTATTCATCTCGTTGATTTGTGGAGAGATGTATATTTAGCAAGAACATTGCATTGCTCTCTGAAGTTATACTGGTGTATCCTCCTGGGTTATTTCCTGCCTTTCCCCAACTGTAATCGCGCGTTAAACCGTTAGTTTCATTCCCCTTCTCTGGCTCAATAGGGAAATCGAAACCGCCCATCAGCATCTTAACTTTCGAACGGCCCGCGCTGAGAACTCACCCCTGCATTCCCAGCTAACAAGCGCGACGTGGAATTGGGAAATCAATACCCCCCGCCATGAATGTAACAGAATTCTAGAAAAATGTTAAGTGCAATAATTTAGTTCGATGTTCCATCTGCAGATCTGATACTATGCTGAAAACTTAGAGCTGTAGAGAGGAATTCTTCGAAACTCGATCCACCGCCGATGGAACATCATGCATGCCAGACATAGGGATTACTGAAATATTATCGTCTAGATCTCCCAATACGCTTCACAATCAGGATTCGATTATATAAAGGCTTGGATATCACATAAATCTCGTCATTCAATTCACATCTCACATCATTCAAACAGCTCTTCACAACCAATCTATATCCAAGCTAAACATCAACACTATTTTACGGTTTTACCCATAAATACCTTCTTCTTTTCAAAATGAAGTTCTTCACTATCTGCGTCGCCGCCTTTTTCGCTGGAGCTTATGCTCTTCCTCATGCCGCTCCAGCAAGCAAAGGTGTACCTTATCAACCTTGTAGTCAAGCTGGGTTGTCCGACAGCAGGGGGACATGCTGTGATACAGTAGTACTTGGTGCAGCCTCACTTGGTTGCGGTCCACGTAGGTCATCTAGCCTTCCATACTTGACAATAGGATCAGTGGAACTAATTAGCAAATTATTATAGCATCCCGAGCCCCGACTAGTGCTAAGGACTTCACAAGTATCTGCAAGGGAAAGACGCCTGTGTGCTGCTCGACGGATCCAGTAAGTGGCCATGTCCAGAATATATTTCTTTTGATTTAATCGGGATTTTAAATTCTAACTCATTGCTATAGCTCAAGGGTACTGCTGTTTTGCTCTGTAGCGCACCTGTTGGGTTTTAGAGAACCAACACAACATTGGCGCTGGCCTCGTTCCCAGACGCCACTTTGGGATATCTATTGGCACTATACATACCCGGTTTTGAGCACATCGGTTGATCGGCCGGTACTGCTATGACAATTGGAAATCCTAGGCCGCTCAATATGATCAATAATCCACCGAAACTAAGCTTGGTTAGCATCCCATGAGCTAGCTTGCTCTATTCGATTCCTTCTCAATATCAGTACTGCTACTTGTTTTTATTCTGTCTTTTTTGGTTTTCTGTTTATTGGCTAGAATTAAGTGCCATTTAATATTAATATAATTGCTATCTTGAAAGTTTCACCCTTTTCGACACTATAAATGTAACTAGATTTATTTGTAATATCTTCGATCACTCCAGTCTAATGCCGACCTCGCTTCAAATTCTCACGATAGCGATGTCGTTTAAACTAGGTTCCCTTATTGCTAGCCCGATTATCTCTCCCAGCCAGTTTAACAAATATGAAGCATAATTCTGACCTTCTTGTTTGTACATTACAATTCTGCCTAGGTACGGGACTAGTGCCTAGTTCACTAGGTATTGCCACGATAACTTAGGGGCTTGGAGGAATATCAATCTCAAATATTGATATAATAGGTATCTTGATTGCAATATAATAGCTCTCGCGAGCTTAGTACTGCCTGGATATATTCATATCCCGTGTTTACTTAGTATTGATGTCGACATGAGACGTGTATTGACAATACAACCTTAGGTCAGCGCTGCATTTTGATAGTAGAACATTGTCTAGTCGAGCCGGAGGTGGTGTGGTGTGCCCATGCATGATGTTCAGCCGCCGAAAAAGTGGGTCCTTGGTGACCAGGGTACGCTCCAGGGTGCATTTCCAATCCAAAATATCTTGGCCTGATCGCTTTAATTTTTCCGGACTTCGACTCATGATCTTAGCCTAACCTAACCTTTATCTTCCTGCCTAGCTCTAAAACGTTTTATTGCGGACGCGTACTACCCTAGTGGAGCCTGTAGGGATTATTCCATCAGTTCGGTGACTGAGGGACCGAATGTGGAGTCGCAGGCTTAAGATTCTTCTCGACGAAGGATCCTAGGAAGGTTCTTCGCAGCGCCATAGATTGTGTGATCCTGGATATGTTGAAGGATAAATATTGTCAAGGTTAGAGACAAGGTGCAATGCAATGTGGACAGGGCTTGTCGTATGGGCAGACATGGGACGGAATGTTCCGTTGAGGTACTGAATTACCCCACAGAGCGATCGATTTTCTCTAGTATAGTAGTTATTGCAGTTTCCAGTATAGGAACTACCCTAGTTCTGTTATTCGATGCTAAAGCTGGTATTTGCTCGTGACCAACTTTACTCCATGACCATGCATAGGATGCCTATCCTGTGCTCTGTGGCCATGTGGATAGATGAAGAGTTCCTTTGGACTCAGCCAGGTGTTAAAATACATTTGAATTCCGTACTGCTTACATCTGTACCAGTTGTACTAACCCTGTACCCAAAACTTCACGGAGGGAGAGCTCACTTTTTATCTCTACCCCGAAGTCACTAGTAACACTCTGATTTGAAGCCTGAGAATAAAGATCAAGTGGACCTGGGGCTAGTGTATGGCATGTATATAACGGAATGTATCGACATCATATCCGATCCTTGCCTGGATTCGCTCAGTGGACCTAAAAGGTAGACTATTCTGAAACAATGGGGTCGAGATATAGGGAATAGGTCGTGGTCGGTTATATCTGGGGTTTGGAATCCCCGTATAGCTTGGGAACTGTTAGACGGTATGGACTTTAGATCACAATTCTTGACTAACAACCTATCTCGTGAATCCTTTGTATATAATTATCTACCATTACAGTAGGATATTCCCTCTGGGCGTGTGTACCCTAGTACAGGAGGAGATTTTATTTATGGCATAATCGATAGCCAAAGGCTTTCGGGTGCAAAGAGGGCTTTCAAAAGATGAATTGGTTTTGATATATTGATATATGGACATCCCAAGTTGGTCCGGGGTCGATCACTCTTTGTGCGGTCTGGGTACGAGACCGTCCGGGGCGTGAAGCACAAGTCGTGATGCCAATTACTAGTACCCATACATTGAGATCAAAGTACAATATCGACTTCCTCCCCGTCGTCGTCTATGAAAGAGTCGATCTCGCCCGCAACCACGAAGTCTTTATTGCCGGCTTCAGCCTCCTCGATTATGAAACCGACCTCGCTTTCCCCATTTCCAACACTAGGGGAAAGGCCCTCCCCAAGAACAGCACCTTTATTGAACGCCTTTATTTTCAGCTCCGTCTTGTGGTAAAATATTTCTCGCACACGGTACGCAAACACATAGTCGCTAGCAGAGCTAAAGCTTTGTCTGCTATACCCAGCCGTTGAATGGCCAATCTCTCCACCCACTTCTGCCGGTATGCCTCCTATAGTGGCGTCTACTCCCAGAGTAATATCTGCGCCGATGTCTTTGGATTCCACGGTCGATCCACTACCGCCCCGTGCAATCTTGACGCCAGTAACCATGTAGAAATTGCTCCCCTTTCGGATATTCTTAGGTGGGGCTAGAGCGATACTAGCCTTAGCGTAATCCGGTGTCGGTTCGATCGAGTACGTATCCATTCTAGGAACAGTGTATACCCCGCCCTGAGAGCGACCCCACATCGTATATCCACCTGCTGCGACGGGCAGCTGAGCGATCTTGGCCCAGTAGCCAATCTTAGAATGAGCGTTGCGGCCGAAGTCTATGGTCCATGATTCTTTATAGGTGCGATTGACACTGATATCTCCAGGTATAGGTAAGGGAGGGCCGATAAAGGATCCCGGGTCCTTTGGGTTTAGCCAGATGTGGCCAAGCTGGATGTTGGTATCCGGTGCATAGTCGTCATTAGGAGGTCGGAGGTACGTCTTTTTCGGCATGTTAGGATACCCAAAAAAAACTGGTTACTATAGGACTAATCAACTGTCTGAAATTTGATTGTGAGTCAAGTGTAGGTAAGTACGCGTACGTATACTTGCTTGATTGTAGTCAGGTCAATATCAGCTTATAAAGGTGTTGCGCGAGGCTTAGTGCTCAAAATTCGACAGCCTTGCATGCTGGCAACTAATCAGCGCCGGTGACATGTAACTAGCTGGGTGTACATAATTCACAACTGAGCGGGTGTTGGTCTCGTCCCCGAACCCACCCGGGTGTGTAAACTTGATTTAAATCCTCTACAGGGTTTGTACACGGGGCACTAGTGAGAATCTCAAGCTATATTACATGTGGCTGTTCCAGATGCGGAATTTATCTCGTACCCATGACCCAGAGTACCAACAGGCTACTACTAGCAATATCTTAGTCTGGGGGATTCGACACTCGCTATATTTGCTCTGTTAGATTGCTTTTCTATTTAAAGTTAGCTTCAAAGACATACATAAGGTTTCGACTCAATTGAACATTAAAATAGTGCTGCAAACACGAACTTGGATTCGTCTTGCACCTGACCCTGCAGTGCAGTGGTCATGTATGATCATGGAGGAGTATATTAGGTTTGAGCTCACACCCGTCTCGCGTTACCAGACCATTTATATGTAGATTATAAGATACGTAAGCAATCATTTACTTTGCATCAAGAGGTCAATCTCTATACCATGACCTGCATATTCCAATCGATCTGGGTCGAATAGCGTCCAAGGAACAATCATTCTGCAATCGGGATTGAATTGCTGGTTGTCAACTCTGCACATAGAGTCCAGGATTTTCCTGATTCCCCCATGAGTCCATAGAATGTCTTTGCTCGTTTTTACGTTGGCTATTCCCTTCCATTGTTGTATTGAGAATTCTAGAGCGAGGGCCGCGATGCCAGCGGCTACTGGTGTCGCGAAAGAGGACCCGGAAACATATCGGGTTTGATTTCCTGAGTTTAATTTAATCGGCCAGGCCGCTTCAATTCCCTCCCCGAGCGTCATGTAATTGTCATCCCCGTTTTGATACGTTGGTGAAGCGTTGGATCTGACGGACTGCCCGCTTGCGGACCGAATGCTTATTACCCCCGGTATTCTTGCTGGGAATGATACCTTAGTTTTGGGTATCAGGGAACCAGAGTTGGACGCTGCGGCGAATATGATTTTTTTCCTCGCATAGGCATTTCGAACTGCTTGGTCAATACTTTCATCGCTGCGCTCGAAACCTAGTGAGAGCACTACAATGTCGACATTCCACCCTTTCGAAGAGACGGCATGTTCTAGGGCCTAATAATGATATTGTTTTAGTTAAATGCTAAGAGGGTGGGGGTTTTAAGGCTTTGTTGAAATACCTGTGCAACTATGCCGGGGGTCAGGTCGTTGAAGAGGGCTGTATCGGATATCTTTCCTACATATAGATTGACCTTGGCAACCCTCAATAAAATCTCACAAACCGCAGTACCGTGACCGACCTGGTCATCCGTGCCATGTGGAGATTGAGTCCAATCTTTCCTCTCTGTAATCTTAGAGCCATTTTCTTCAATATCCTTTGTAATCATAGGATGCAAGATGTCGATTCCAGTGTCCAGGACAGCTACTTTTACCATTTCATCAGATTCGCGTCGTCTGCATTTTAGAATTGAGTGGACGGTTTCTTTGAGCTTTTGGAGCCATTCTTTAGCCGACTCAGCACTATCAATAATTAGCTACATGCTTCGTAAATCGTCAAGGTTGTTTTTGCGAGAATTATAAACCATATGCATCCGACGTACGTTGGGGGCGCTATAAGGGCTTCTTGCGAATCGAATAGGGACCCGGGATTCGGTTTGGGCGGCTGCATAAAAGAGACTGCGATTGTCAATGTCAAAGAATGTTGGGAATTGGGTACGTGGAATCATTCAAGAGGACAAGACGCTCACCTTTCTTCCTTTCTTTTGATTGTTTAAGGCTTTGGATACTAACAGGAATCCTAGACTGTCGATTCGGTAGTAGTTTAGAGGCAGTGTCTGCGAATGCGGGCTTTCCATTAGCCTAGGTTGTTTCAATTCACGGAGGCGCAAACCATTATTACCGCTTCTACCTCCTTGGCCAACTGCTGGCGAAGGTGTTCTTGTGCTCAGCGCCACTGGGTTCGGAGATTCTATCGCTCTTCGGCGAACGTCTAAACTTGTCGGTCTATATTCATTTTGACGTTCAACGTCACTTTTGTTATGGTAATGAAGTTCTGGAAGCTGCTCTCCGACGTTCGAGAATTGATCTTCCCTTTCTGAGAATCGTGCCCGTTTTGGCAAAGGTCTCTTGAAAACTGGGAGGTCTTCCAAAAGTTTTGGGACAATTTTGGTCTTGATGATTCTCCTACAAATGTCCTCGCGACTTTCAGTGTTCCTGGTTATCTCCGAGCGATACTCGTACCGAAAAAAGTCGCCGAAGCGCAGGCAATACTCAACAGCGTCGAGATAGTTGGATTTTGTAGCCTCGTCAAAGCTTCGTTGATTCACCAAGAAGTCCCGTATTATCCGCCACCCATGTTTGTCATTTGGGCCGAACCCCTCATCGTCAGTGGTTATGGGGCCATATTCAATTTCTATTAATAACCTGGCAAGTTGAGTAAATCTTTCTGGGTTATCTTTGCAGTTATCAAGGGGTATAAAACACCGCGAATCTGAGCTATCGTGGTCCAGCCACCATGATATATACGGTGATTGCCGATTACAGTCGTCAAGAGAGTCTGAGGTGCTCAAAAAAGCCACATGGTTTCCATCCCAAGAATCCATAGGTGATGCTTGTTTGGAACCGCAAACGATCAAGAGATGAAGTGCCAATTTGGCTGCCAGTTCTCTCCGTTCTATATGTTTGAATAAACGAGGCCCTTTGAGTTTCGAAGAAGGAAGATTGAAGAAACCATCGGCCGTTATCATTTCTTTTAACTTCCGTATAGGATAGATGTTGGGATTTGTGGGGGGTAGGTCAAATGCGTCCGGGCTTTCAATAAAGGCGGCTAGTGCTTTGTCGAAAAGTAGTAAGATACCTTCTCCACGCTCGAGTGCAACCTTCACAACTTGGCATAGTCTCTGGGCTTCGGAATTCTTGGCCTGAGTCTCACTATACATTTTATAGAGATTAGAATACGCCTAGATCTAGCTACTAGCACCATTAACTTTTGATTGAAGTTGAAAATTTGCACATACTGATCGAATCTGCAATGGATATTATGCCATTGGGACAATTCCGGGCAATAAACGAACCCATCCAACTCTCCCTCAACGATTTGTAAACAATCCGAGCGAAAGGCATCTGAGTCTTTAATGCTAGGGAGCTGTATCATAACTTTGTGTCCAAGAATTGGTGGACACTTTTCGAGTTCCGTCGTCACGGTTTCAAGAATGCGGCCGACAAGCGCCCGATACTCGCGGTCGAAGAATTGTATAAAGTTTTTAATGGGATCTTGAGTATCTCTCGATATCGATCCCATCGGCTTTCTGACAGGAAGCCTCACCTTAGGTCTTGTGTCGTCGAACGATCGCGCGCTATTGAGAGCTTGAACAACGTCCCGAACAGCTGAGCGAGCCTCTTTACCCTCTTCCAAGTTAGCTAGAACAAAAGCTGAGCGATGGGTACCTGTTGTCGAGTCAAAAGGCCCTTCTGATTGACACATTACTGTGATAATGTGTTCTAATCGCGGGTATAACCTTAATGGTGTAAAGTCGTGACGAGGAATTGTTCGATAACCACTTGGCTCAAAATTTTGATTCGCGATCTTTTCGAGGAGTTGGAATAGTGTCTTTAGGCTGCTTATTATCTGAGAGTGCAATGGTTCGGTGACCGAGTTTATAACGTTTTTTGAATTGTCCGTTAGGATAATTCTCATAAAGTTTGTCTCAAAGAATTGACGGTGGTCCTCCAGTTGGCGAGCCTGGAAGCCGATTCTCGAAAGCCCCGCATTGTGGGAATTTCTTTTAAAGTCTTCTTTTACCGGGCGAAATTGATGCCGATTTTCGTAAAGGGCCCTTAGTAATTCTGCGAGGTGGTAGCGAACGCCAATCCCCATTGTGTTAGGCCGGTCGAGCTGGCTGCTAGCGCTCTTAAGCTTCCCACCCCAAGCTAGAATTCGAGGAAGCGAGCATATATCGCGAACAAAACCATAGGAGAAGTAACATATACAGTCAGCCTTGAGTATTAGCCCCACATTTGATTTATGGTGGGTGCAGGCTTCCATAGTGATATCGAAGGAGTCGATGTGCATATGTGAGGTTTGCTACCCGCATATCTCACGTAAATGCTGCCTGCACAACTACCCCGCTCCGGCGATTGCGGGATCCTAATATTATATACAGATCCATCGAGGTATATATTACAACCCTTCAAAATTCCAGTTCTTAGAATTAGTTTGCTAACCATAGTCCGTGGCCACAATCTAATGCCTCAAACCAGCGCCTAAGTGCATCTATATATCTATCGATCTCTCAGCCACTACACTGGGTGTAGTATTCTCGGCAATGTATGGTCGTTCTTTCCACTCCTAGTTAACGCTTTAGCTATTGAGATCAACATATATATATATACCAAATTGACATCAAAATAAAATCCAATGGCCGACAGTACTATCAATCAATCAGGTGGCGCAACTTGTGAAGTCGCCCCCAAGGAGCCAATTTTTACATTGGCTTGGGACTGCGACGACCTCGTCCAAAAACTTTTGCACGAGCTGGCAGGAGACAAAAGTGGCTTCATAGACAGAGAGGCTATAGAAGACTATGAGCGACGGTTCACAGCATGGCAAGAATATCTTGGAGTATTCGCGGAGAAAAGGGCAAGCTTAGACCGCCGGTTAGATAAACAGCCTGAGATTCAGGGCGTCGTTGTGAGATTACTGTTGATCCTCAGGCGGAACTTCGATCAATGTAAGTGCGGATTCACCTCAAGAACCTCTGCCGCTATGCAAGAGACCTGGATTCAGTTTGGGGAGCCTTAATCTAAAATTAGGGTTCATACAGTAATAGAGGTTCAAGGCTTTACCTCAGATAATCAATCGAGACCGCATTTAGGGACCTTAGACTCAGATGAACTTGGCGCCTCAGAAGATCTCGACGTGGGTGAAATCCCGTCGGTCGTAGCCTACTCCTGCGAAGCTATCGAGGAAGCTCTATCAGACCTTAGTCAGGTGGCGGTTGCTATCCGGCAATCTTCGAAGAATAGTGAAACTGCTCGGGCTCGGAAATACGCCTCCGAACACCTAGATTTAACCTCATACGAAATGCTAAGCATCCTTGCACTCGAGACCCTCTATCCCAGTGCGCCTGAGAGCCTTATATTCCAGCTTAGCCAAAGTATGGTTGACCGTTATGCCCGCTTGAAGCTGAGAGCTTTTAGGCATGAGCAACTGAGACAAGATATCCGACCGCGACCCCATACTCAGAGAGGCCCTGGGACTCAGACCGTCGAAATGAATCTGGTTGTTACGACGCTCAAGTCGGAGAACTCGCCATTCCCCCTCGATGTTTCTACCACTCCTCAACTGAATATCGATGGAACAGGCCCAGAACAAAATATAAATATACCCTGGCAGCCAGCCCAAACGGTCACGTCTGCAAATCTGACACAATTCCAAGAAAAGTTAGACATTCTTCGCCGTCCCAAGTCTCGGTCAGGCACGACAGTTGTATTAGCACAGAAGAATGAACCGCCGGTACCTCAGCTCAAAAATGGCCGCCGAATATGTGACTGGTGTTTTACAAAGCTCGACTACGAGCATGTCGAAAATGGACGGTGGACAATAGCCGGAAGGTATATTTTCTTCAGCCGTATATCTATGAAAGGAAATATTTGCTAGTTCTCACTCTCAGAAACCCCACAAAATTAGGGAGCACTACTGCAAGGACTTAGAGCCATTCTGCTGCCTATCGGAGGAGTGTGCAGAATCAGTCCCAACATTTCCATCCTTAAAAGGGTGGAAGATGCACATGTCCCACCATCATCCCAGTTGGGCGCAACATATACACTGGCAAACGCTATGGGGGTGCGATTTGGAAAGCTCGTACACAACAGTGGGTGGGTTGGCTGAATCGAATGCTGACAACCCCAGAGACAAGGCACCCAATTGCAAGCCGGCTAATATCCATGAGTCTGATGTACTATTTTCCGCACCAAACAAGCTTCGTGGACATCTTCGTGTGAGCCACCCGAAATTCTGGAGTGATAACAACTTCGATAACCGAGAAGATGCTATCTCTTCGATAATTGAGAATTCAATTGTCGAAACCATTTTGGGGCTAGACATCTGTCCTCTTTGTCGCATGAAACCTAAAGATATGCAATACTTCAATTTAGAGCATTCATCCAGTGATTCTGATCCAAATGTTCCCACAGAAATGGTAAATCATATTGGAGAGCATCTACAGAATATTATGGTCCTGTCGTTACGGCTATTCAATATTCAGAATACGCAAGCCGACAACGACGTGTCTGGTGGCAGCATGACACCAACCGAAAGGGCCTATTTTTCCCTCTTAGAATTCTCCGAGGACGGGTCGGATTCGGACGGATATCCACCACCCTATACCGAACTTTCGGCTGACAGCGACCCAGAAGCTTTCGAAAAATATGAAGTAGAATTTAGAGAACCTCCAGAGTCGGCCCCACAAGACTGGTCAATTATTAGGGGGGATATTTGGCGAGCGGGGCCCGATCTTGGAGAAATCCAGGAAGCAGGCCCCCAAACTGAATATTTGCATAAACCCCCAAAGCAATCAAAAAAATTGAGCATCTACGACTATACTATCGGTTGGGTTACAAACAGAGCCACGATCCAAGGCGATTTTATTCTGGATGAGACATACGAGGATTATCAGGCAGGGGCTCCTTTAATCCCAGGTAGAGAATATATTTATACCTTTGGTCGAATTGGGAAACACAAAATCGTGATATTGGATAGGTTCCAAGTCTTCAAAGAAGGACACTTCAATAGCGACAAGCGTGGAATACAGCACTTCGTATTTGAGTCTCTCAGCGAGTTTCCTGCAGTTAGGCTTTGGTTGATTTTTGGCGAAATTAACGGTCCAATTAAAATGGAAAACATTCGCATCAATTCCGGAGATATTGTAGTTGGGCAGCTGGGAGCATTGCCTCCCTCGCCTCCTAGACTTCCATAGCCATCGAAACTCACCATCAATAATATTGGCCTTGCTGGTTTCCCAAGCTCCGAGATTGTACCCTCTAGTGTCAGAGAAGATATACTCCGATTTAAAAACCTATCGACAGAGATACTAGGAAGTAAAATGTCAGCTAGAATTGGTCTCACGGTGACTAGAATAGGAAAAAGGCGAAGGATGGCACATAGGAGTAGGTTCCCACAATACTCTTACCCCTCAGCTCAGTACATTTCAGGGAATCCTTGAGCTCTAAAAATATGCTTGGGTCCAACGGTAGCTCTTTCTGTTTGTATTTAAATATTTGGAGCGCTCTGGTGCGTTTATTTGCGGCCGCGGTTTGTAAGGCGGGAAATAAGGACTAACTAAGCGTCGTTTGCTATCATATTACAGGCTATCCACGCATTCATTATGGCTGGGCAGGATATAAACCCTTAGAGGAAGACGTGGGTTCCAGCTCTGACACCCACCAACAGAACTCTGGGGAGGTTGTCGTGGAGGATATAGCTGTTTCAGCTCATCTCCCAGACGACTTCCCGGGCTTGATTATTTGTGGCTACCGCGTGCCGTCTGTACCGACTCCCGATTACATAGAATCTCAGGCCGACTGGGGGACGGACGCAGTATCTTTAGCTGCAGAATACAACGCAGGAATGGTCGTCGAGATCTCGCAGACTACCGCAGCATATGCTGGCGAATTAATCTATAATATGCGCCCCGCTGATGCAATCGAGCATGGACAAAGGGCTAAAGACTATCTTGAAGTCCTAATTAACGGCCCTATGTTGAATATACCCGATCTCGGGTGCACGGCAGAACGATCCCACTTTCAGATTGATCCCGTGGTTGTTCGGCGAGTAATTCATCCAAAAATGCGGGCAGCTTGTATTGGATGGGTCTATCATTTGAAGAACAGCCAACATAGACTCCAGGATAACGATCGGATCCACTTATTTCTTAGACAGCAGCTTGTTCCTTGGGTCGGATCTGTCATGATATTGGGCGGCTGCATCAAATCAATGATCGAAGATCTACAGTCAATAATTATTGATGTGAGTCACATAATCATTCTTTAATCTTTCCATCAGCTAGTTTAAGTAAGTAGGTACTTATGTGGTGCAAAGTTCTGCTTGTAAGTCTAATATTACCCATGCATTTTCAGGAGGTCCAGAGTCATGAGATTTCGACGATGCTATCCCATGCTGCAGCACTCCTCGCTCGCTCGGGTCAAAAAAATCCGCTGCAATGGTACCGCTTCAATGACATGGCAGTCTCTGGGGAGCGCTTCCCAGACGCGGCTGCTAGTCGGGGTAAACCCTCAACTAGTCTCGTTCCACCCTCAGCTCCAATACACAGACTACCAAAGTGGCTTGTTGCTGAGATATTGCAATACCTCTCACCGGATGAAATGATCATGGCCATTCAGAATATCAAGGCCTTCCGGAAGGGCCTGGCGTTTTGGAACTCATGTCTAACAAGGTTTGATAGAACCCAACTGTCGTATTTGTTTTGTTGGAATGAATTCGCTCTTTCGATCGAAGAACCCGATCCTTACAGTCCAGATTTGAGAGATCAAATCTATGATGTCATGCGCGAAGACGTGACGAAGTTAAAACGCACAACAGAATTTCCCGTCCCCATGGATAGCCGCTCCCTGGATTTGGTTTGGGGTGCGTTTATGAAGCCCAATTATGACGAGAACCTAAGTTCATTCACGGGCCGGAATATAGATCTAGGTCCAGCCGATATTGAAGCCATCTTACGGCGTACGCCTAAAGAAATTCGATCTATCCAATTATTTTGCACTAAGGTTATGTCGCTTCACATTGAAACCGGCAGAGGGACTCCAGTTTGCCCCTCGGCTAATCCAATGCATGAAATATTCTCCACTTTCCGTGTGATTGGGTCAATAATCACCTGGAGTCAGTATTATCGGGAAACGCCGCCGCGAAAATATCAAAAGCGGGCCTACGATATCGGAAAAGTAATATCTTGTATTGGAAACATATTTGGAAATAAGGGCGTAAATCTAGTGAGCGATTTGATCGGAACTGAAACAGGGATCGTGGCCAACTATCTCGAATTTATCCAAAGCTCCAGCCCGGAATTCTTACCCGAAATTCACAACCGTCTCGGGAAGCGGAGGGGCATACATCTTACCACCTTTGCATCATATGCGATCTCTGATGATTTCGGAATGGCAAGGCGGCTCCTGGAAGAGGACCCAGAGGCAATAGAAACCTTAGAAGAAAAGTCCGACGAACAATTGATGGAGTGGCAAGAATTTTGGAATAGTTTTATGGATTTCTTGAGGGCGTGGAGTTCATAAATTCAGTTATCTCTCTCTATATATATAGGTATATATCTATCTCTATATTTACATCAAAAACACGTTTCGGTTTAGTGTGGAGTTTCCAATTCAGTCCATATCTACGATGTTAAGTGCTCTACCCGGGATATTATCTCCACTAAAATGTTAATTTATTGATTAAAATCCAAAGACTTATTCAAAAGCTTGTTTAAAGCGTTTTGAGATTAGAGCTTCTCAGAAACAAGCCTCGGCTTGGTACGCGTACGAAAATACATTCTACAAATACCAGATTGCGTCGAACCTGTAATCATAAGTAGCTACACAAAGCTTGGCTTCCGAGTACCTAGAGGCCTCAGATATACTTTTCAGGCCGCAGGCATCAAGCTAACAGAATAATATTTATATAGCAAAATATCAATAATGCCTTGAGATATTTGTCCTAAGCCAAGCCAGTGAATATCAAAATAAAAACGAGATTTTCCTTTCCAGCTTCGGGCAACCAAAATTTATATTCAACAAATACAGAGTGTGCTAGATATGTCTAGCTATCAATATAAGAACATTGAATATAGCTCCCGAGATCTCTATCATACATAGACAACCCTCGTTAAAAAACCAATAACAGTAAAAACCCGGCCCGCACCAGGATTAAAAATCTGTTAATTGGAAAAAGAGCGATTGCCGTTTATATATACACTAGATAATACCTAGGAGACAAATCCCTACACGATTCAGAGTAAAATCCAACTTGCTAGCTCGCCACCACTCTTTTCAGACCAGTTCGTTTATTCCAACTCCCCTAACTATTATATGAAGTTACCTGGAGGGAGACGACACTGAAAACAATGAATCGGTTATTAATTATTACGGGAAAACCAAGATTGTAAAAGGGTGGATAAAGGGAAGATACCGGCATGTATATATATAACCTTGAAACCACCCTCAAGTAATTTCTGGATGAATACAACCCATATGCTGTGGGCATTTGGTCCCTTTTCAACATTTTTGCGCTCAAGTTCGTTTGCTGCGACGCAATTGTTCGTATCGATCTGCTTTCCCTAAAGACAACGCCGGCCTGCTTGGGATAAACGTTTCCTAGAGAAGATAAAGATAGTAGTAGTAACAAAAGGAAAACTAACCAACCGCATATATACCAATAAACGATATTTGTACAGACGATCGCAGTTCAAAGAATTCGCAGCGAAATCATAACATAAATAGTAAGACAACAAATAGAAGATCAGAATGCAATAAAACACACATAATAGACCTGAGGAAGGGTATAAAAGGGTCCTCACTCCCATTTTCTTTCCATTTTCTTTCCTTCTTTCTTTCTCTATCTTCTTCGCGGAGGCCTTGGGAGCTCACGAATTCCCTCGACCCACGTATCTTCTTTTGGACTCAACTCCATCTGAAGATATGTGATGGGCTCTAAGGGGGAGCTTTGAACATGGAAACATGGGCACTGCTTCCCTCTGGAGATTCCTGCTGCCTAGTTTTTGGTTTACCTTGTCTTTGGCTCAAAGTACTTTGCGCTTAGTCTTAGGCAACCTTCTTTTTTTTTTTTCCTTGATAGTCTAGGTGATATCCCTAGGCATCGAAGAAAGAAACCACGAAGGTAGGAAGACGAGGTATTACCGTTGCAGATACACATATATGGAGATATAGTAGTATATCTGCAGTCGGCCCTTGTATTTAGGGCTAGTGCTTGATCGTAGTTGGTTGAGCTAGTAAAGGCTGTGCCGTGGCCGTAAATATCCATATATAATGTTTGTTAGCTACCCGAGAATATCAGTATTTTTCGTCAGCTTTAATACGCTCTTTAATATTATGTCAAGTCAAATGATCAAATAGAGCAAAGGAAACGAGTGGTAATATACATAACCTTCAGGTATTCCAGGGGTTACCAGTGCAATGTCTATTAAATCTGACTGTGAAAAACGAGGGACTCGTGACTCCAAAGTCCTTGGCTAGCCGGTTATGGTCTCGCCCCAGGCATGAAAACCGTAGACGAAAGCTTGGGTAAAAGAGATAAAGGCCTTGAGGACAGGTTGAAATAAAAGAAAGCAAAGAAGAAGCTACTTACGGAATACCCAAACCGCACAGACTTGATCCTAAGCTCGTCAACAAATCAAATTATCCCCGCACTCTAAGTGAGCCCTGGAAAGATTTTGCGACCAAACATCCCGTCGGGAGATCTCGGAGATCTCAACGAATTGATACTGTGGGTGAGGGGGGTGCAAAATACATCTTGCATAGCACCGACTTCCGTTTCCCGCAATTCAATACACACTCGAATCAAACACCGTGAAATTGGAATTTTTCGCGGGCTAGGTTCGAAGAAAGATCCATCCCACAGTGTTGCTGGAGGGTTTTCGGAGCACATCGTTACCTAGGAACAATATTTATACTCTAAGTATACGAATTCTAGAAGAAGGTTGGTTTGTTGGTGAGGATATAGTGCGGACAACCATGCTGCGGTATTAGTGCATAGTAAAAGAGGAAGGGAAAATTCTGACGGTAGTGCTAGTGGGCGATGAGAGGGTTTTATACACCCGTCTGTTGTCGATCATTAGGTTGCTGGTACCCTAGATCTACGAACCCTACACGCTGCATCTGTGCACGCGGATGGAGTGACTCTGGCCCTTGACAATGCTCCTACTATTGAGCTGCTCCAGAAACTCATCTAAATGCAACAGATGAATTATCCTTTAGGGATTCGTTATACAATTGATCAAATAGCCTAAAGATATCAGCGCTAGCGGCGACTCTAACTATCAAAGGGTCGCGCGTCCCGCCAGAGTCAACGCGGATTTCGGAACTATATACCTCACCCTAGTATACTTGGACCGATATACCAGACTACATTACAACTTTAGGGTGTGGTATGAATTTTAGGGCTCGGTTTAGGTCTCCCGGCCGCCTGGCTTAATTGTGTAGGTTCCCGTCTGCTAAATGGTTAATATTCCGACTTCTTTTAGGAATTTTTAGGATACCACCCCATGTGCATTTTGGCTCCGCCATTATAATTCGTCTTGCAGCAGTGAGTAAATCGTTTTAGGACACTCGATTTAGGAGCCGGGCACTCGCACGCGCATCATCTTGACCAATTGAGAGCAATCGCCCTCCTTTACGAGGCAAACATTGGTTTTGTTCAAAAAAAAAAAAAAAAGGCATCGCACTCCGAAATTTTTTTTTCTACAGTGAAAAGTGAGAGTATCTGGCGACCGCGAGGCATACGAGCCAATTTACAAATATTTGGTATCTGATCGACGGTATGGCATACCGCCAGTCGCAAGCGCAAAGCCGGACATCACCACTACAACGCACAAAATTCAACGTGTCTCGATTAGTCAGTGCATCCCAATGGAGGTAGTTAGCTACACAAAATCTCGCATGGAATCTCGATACGTAAGAAGTAATTTATAGTCTCGTGAGCTACGCCTTATAGTCTACATGGACAAGGGCAAAAATACAAAAAAAAGGCATATTCACCCAACCTGCCTCGGATCTTGAGGAAACGGCGCAGGCCAACTAACCCCCCTGCTATACGTATACCTCTCCTGCAACCTCTTCAAAGTCCCCTGTCCCAGCGGTCCCCTATAATACGCCTTCAAAAACACATAACTGCTCTGCATAGCCTGATAATATGTATAAACCGTCTCCGCCTCTTCCAACAGAATCTCCAAAATTCGTCGTAGGACCGTATAAGGTAGATCCGTGATCCCTAATGCTGGAGGAGGAGGTAATGGCCGGATGATATAGTCTTTACCGGCTAGACCACGGACTAGAGAGAGGTATGTCGTTGATAATTTAGCGGAAAGCGGGTAGATTCTTTCCCTTTCGATTGTGACTGTGGACGGACGGGTTGGCGGCGGTGGAGGGAGGATTATGCATTCTGTCGCAAGGAAGAGGCGGTAGTATTTTTGACGAAGACCGGATTTTGTGAGGGAGATTTTCTCACGGAGGAGGTCGAAGACTTCAATTAGTGTGAATTTTACGGTCGATGTACCGCATAATTTGCAGCCTGGTAACCTTTTCTTTTGTGGTGGGTTTGGGGTAGACGAGGGTTCGGCTTGGGCTGTATCTGGGATCATATCATCCGCGGTATGGGTATGACCGGACTGGTTACAATCGCAGTAATCCGGAAATTCCAACGCCCAAAGGCTCTTACTCGCCGTCCCCAGCGGTTTATAGCAATGTAGACAGATACTCTCGTAAGAGAATCTTTCGTAACAAGGTTGTAGCCACCCTTTCACCGCCTTCGAATTCCCTTCTCCCGCACTATCCCCCTCCATTGCGACTTTTCTCTCAATCTCATCTAGATACCCATACTTCATCACCCCCGCCAACTTCAAATCGGATGAAATATCAGTACCGCGTCTCGTCTTTATGACTCGTGCTGGGAGTTCATATTCCGGCTTATACCCCGTAAGCCACGACGGCGAAGAAAAGCACAAATGATACTGTTTCTTATTCATCGAGGCGAAGGTTTCCAGGTTTTCATATTCTGCCAGAAACCTATCGGTCCCCGTCGATATCCTCTGGCTAGCAGACGAAGATGAAGACGAGGACAACGAAGACGAAGCCGTGGAGGTTAATGTCGTCAATAGCGGCTGTTTTTGAGTCAATGTTGTTTCCCGCGGACAACGGTGGTGAAGACACCATATCGTACTATACTGCCATGGGGAACTAGCATTTGTCGACTTGGCGTACTTGAAAACCGCGAGGTGGATGGGATACAGCGACGGTGGATAAAATACTCCAGTCGCACTATCCAACAACAATGCTGTGGAACAAGTGGGAGGACATAATAAATGGCTACAATAAGGACATTTATGGGGATTTGAAGGGGTATAATGCGACTGAGGGGTAAATATCCGTCGATGAATTCGGGTTACACATTTCGCGCGGGAGATATCCGCGGGATCCTTTGATGATGGGATTGGTGGGCATAGATGGCGGAGACCCTTTGTGGAAATTGAAAGGGAGACCCGGTCTCTGAAAGTTAGATATTGAAGAATAAGGGAAAGAATATCGAGGGAGAGTGTGAAGAAGGGCGGTTCTTGGGTTGGGAATGGGGTGGGGGATTCTATTGAGGCTATACGGGCGAGAGACGCGATTGTAGGGCTATGGTCTTTATTACGGTCCCGAGATAACTGAAGTTTCTGAAGAGCTTTAGATAGCATTTTTAAGAAATTTTACGATGCATTGATGCTAAATCCCGATGTTGTTCATGGCTATGGGGGGTAAGGATGCCGGGTTTTATAACACTTCGGATCGGGTGGTCTCAGGTTCGATAGATGTACCCGGTCCACAGCGGTGCCATTCTGTGATTTCTATTGGCTAGATATGCGAGGGGCTAGTTCGGCCATAATAGCAAGCCTTATCGTCAACCTCGTCCGTGCGTCACATTACGTTAACTTTGTCTAGATATTCTGGTTGGAGATGCAAAAAAGTTAGAGTCGTTCTAGATTACATGTAAAAGTAAAGTATATGCCATCCCATATGCAATTTTATACAGTGTGCCAAAAAGCCAAATTGCCGCCCCAACTCATGCATAAAGAAGCTCATGAAATCATCAATATTCATGCGATATGAAACCACGTTTATTTTGTAGCGATCTCACTCTTCCTTCTTTTTACGACTTTAGTCGTTATCGTCGTTGTCACCGGTTCGATCTTTCTCTTTCTCCCTCGTGTTTCCTCCCCTAGATTCGCAGCGGTACTGCTGCTACTGCTAACGCCTCTCTTGCCTTTAACCTTCTCGCCTGTGCTTTCCTTCCCTTTATCTGCGATCGCGGTACTAGGAGTAAACGGTCCTTCCTTTCCTCCAAACCTCGCTTTATACTGCCCAGGGCTCTCGTATTTGCCCTTCAGCCCCCATATTCCAATTTTCTTAGCCCTAGCCTCCTCCTCCGCAGCTCGGTACTTCTTTTCCATCCCCTGGCGTTTTCCAAATTCTATACCATAGGTACCCTCGTAAACTTGCGCCATGCCAGATTTAAGCATTAATAACCCGACATCGTGTTTGAATCCCAGTAGCCCTAGGATTCCGTTCCGTTTCATGGAGACGGAGCATACGACACGTTCGTACTGATCGCGACGCAGGAGGTGGGCGCGGACGTTATGCGACGTGAGGAGGTTGGAGAGGTAGGTTAAGGATTCGGATGAGTGTGGTTGTGAGGGTTTACCGAAGTGTGCACCTTCTGGTGCATCCACGCCAGCTATGCGTATGTGAATCTGCATAAACAAGATTATTAGAGATCGACATAGCCATTATTGAGTTGGAAGAAGAAGCGTGCGTACCGTCTGCCCTTTGAGCATCTTCCTTCCCTCGGGAACCTGCCGTAACCAACCCCAACCCGTCAATCGTCCGCCAGGTGTATGGAACAAGCGAAAGTTATCCGCATCCCCCACGCTGACGACTTTCCCATATAAACCCTTCCGACGAAAAAAATGCGGGGGTAGGGAATTGGAATCAGGATATCGCTTTAAGAAATTTCGATAAACGTATACTAATGTCAAAGTTGCTGTCGCAGCGGTGATTGATGGAAGTATAATATCAATCGTAGAGGGTGGTAGAGATGTTATACCGGCTATTCGAGATTTTAGGTTGTTATAAGAGCGAATAAGAGGATGCTCAGGCGGTGGAGGTGGTGGAGAGATCCATGGCGGCATTGCGACAGCTTGTTGAGTATGGTCCTTGTAGTCGGGAGGTATCGTAAGAATCGGATATAGTATGCTGAACAGGTTTTAGAGGTGCGGATGGAGGCATTTCCTCTTGTGTCTTCGTGGTGAATCGCAAGCTCCCTATTTCGCGTGAGACGGGGTGTGTCCGGGGTGGACAGCTGGCTAGTGGAATTCGAACCGCGTGACGATTGAGATTGAACGTGGCTGGGGGTAGGCAATCAATCCGTGTACGCCTCCGCTGTATAACTTGAGTAGAAAGGATAGATGGATGGCCAGTTCAAGTTAATGAGTAGCCGATGATGTTTGGATTTTGGTATGTCGATGCCTCGAAGATGAGGCTCACTCTGAGTCGTGTGTAAGCTGCTGCTGCATCTTCGGTTCGGAGGAAAGTGTGGTTGTGGTATCAGGAGATGATGGCGCTAGCCCGCTTTGGGTAATTTAGGCTCAACACC
This sequence comes from Arthrobotrys musiformis, assembly GCA_036971715.1. Lineage (NCBI taxonomy): Eukaryota > Fungi > Ascomycota > Orbiliomycetes > Orbiliales > Orbiliaceae > Arthrobotrys > Arthrobotrys musiformis. Next base: position 2,379,376 of record JAVHJL010000008.1, read on the forward strand.
AAATCTCATAGCATGTCTGTAGACGATATGCGAAAATCCGACTTTGGTTTATAGACCAGGTATTATAATAAGTCAACGTTACAAGCGAAAGGACTGGTAAGACGGCAGTATAAGCATTTTATCATATGGCTCACTTGTGCCAAAATACCGTCTTCTGGGATTATCTCTGGTGTGTCCAGCCCAACGGTATATTCCATATTCAGATCCTCTCCAAAAACAAGATTATATCGTAACATGCATACTTAGTAGATATACAATAGACTAATGTAAATCAGAAACCCACTTCTTGAACATATCCTTACTCTTACTAACCCTCCTCCGCATCGATTCTTCAACTTTCGTTGCCGACAGCCGTCTTTGACCTCCGTCAGCAGGCCCCGCGGTGTCATCTTTCTTCTCCTCGACTTTCTCTTTCCCCTTGCTGCTGCTTCCCTTTCTTTCCTTCAATCCATTGACTTTCCCGACCCGGTCCCTCTCTCCTTCTTCTCGCCCAATCACTTCATTGAAATCCATCCACCCATTCTGCGCCCAACTCCAAGTCCAAACTGCCGCACTCTCATCATTCAGTATCCAGCCTATATCATTCTTCTTCCCCATGTCGACTCCAAAGCTGTCCCCCATTTTTAAATTCGTCCCAGTTTCCAAAGTTTCAACAATCGTCAACTTGCATTTCTTCCTCAACTCTTTTAGGATAGGGACGATAGTGCCTAGGTACGGCACCGCCAGCCTATCGAACTTAATTGCAATCTTTTCGACTGTACTTTCTTCCCTCAAAAACCTCCAAATGGCACCTTTGAGACATAAAACCACAAACTTCATCCTTTCTTGATTGGGATGCCCCAATACCAATTCCACATCTTTAATCTTGTTGAAATCGTGCTGGCTGAGGACGCTGCTTAGCACAACCAATCCTCGGTCTCTAACCCTGAATTTGGTACCGCTGTAGACAACCTGTCGCATCATGGTGCTGATTCTTTTGGAGACCAGGAATAGAGAGAAATAGTCGAAGCAAGGAGAGTGGTGTTTTAGGATCACGTCGAGCGGACCCACAGATAGCGTTCTGTGAAGCGTGAAGTAATTGTGGGGGCCCGAGAGGAGAACCTCCTTTTGGAGATGGCAGTACGACAATATCTTCTTCAAAACATTGTCCGGGAGGGAAAGAAGGCCGGATTGTTGATTCACCACCGAAATATCCGGGGGTGGAGGACTCGATATCACCCTTCTCTCTATATCAGCATAACCAATCTTCTAAGCCATAGAAAATAAAAGAGGAAGAAGAGTAACATACTCAACCCTAAAATGATTAGCCTCAGCATCCCAAACCTCCAGCAACTTCCCATGGAATTTATTCAAATCCCTCCTCTCGACCTTCGCAACCTCCCCATCGCCAGCATCGCCAATGGGATAATTCTTCCCATGCGTCCACTCCAATTTGTACTCCACCCATCTAACCGCCTCCATACTGGTTAAATCCCCACCCAGCCTCGCAAACTCCCGTTTGAGATTATACTGCCAGGTAGTAGCCGATAGCTTCGAATACGCCCCGAATTGTATGTACTTAATCCTCGCTCTATTCGCCTCACCGATAGAGACCAAGAACGCCCGCGTGAAGTTCACCCGGAGCTTTAGGATAAACCTATTGGAGGAATATAACACCGTCAACGCGGCATTACTAATCTTTTTATCCGCCAAGAAGAGTCCTGACGAAGCGCCGATATAGTGGTTCACCAGACGGTTGGTGAAGTTTGAGTAAGAGGATGTGGTGGACGTTGCATCCTGTTTTTCAAAATCGGAGATTATGATGGGACTAGAGGATGTCAAGAGGTACGAGAAAATCTGAAAGAGAAGCTCGTTGGGCAGGCGGGAGAGCCCCGTGGGGATGATTGGTGAGGAGGGCTGAGGAGTTGGCGGTCGGCAGTGGGTGAATGCATGGTGGGAGAGGTTGCGATCAAGCTTGTACTGGATGTACTGCACATCCGGAGAAGTTTGCGAGGCCTTCATTGCGATATGTTCTCCGTTCTAGCTATCTATTGGGACAAAATATTGCGCCCTGGGGTAGAATCGGGGTATATCGGAAAGCTGAGAGTCGTATTACAACGTTGAAAGTGGGCCTTATATACCTAAAATCCAACAAGGTCGCACAATGCAGAATCCAACATGAAATCTGACGCCGTGGAGTCCGCCCGCCTGTCAGCCCGGTCCAAACGCTGCATAACCTCACGCACCTCGTCAACTGCTGCAAGTGCAAGAGAGAGAAAAGGGTAAAATCGAAGTCTCCACTGGCGTACTTGGGTCGTCAGAACAATTGGAGGGGGACTGCACCAGTTGTACAGCTCACGGTTCTATCATATCATATCGAAGCTGAAGTGGGTCCGTGGTGTCGGCGTACCTGGCAGAATCCATACCCAAGTTTCAACCCAAAAAATGCGGCAGTTCCATGCGAATATCGGTTAGTGATCATGACCAAACTGCTGTACCTTAAACCACACCTACGCAAGCTGCCAGGACATAACATGCAATTGCAAACGTCCCGCTAGCAGCCGTTGTCGGCTGTTGTGTTGGGAAGCTATATGGGCCCTACAAAACCGATGGCCCAGGCGATGAAAACCCACCTACAATCCGGTACATCTATTCCTGAGTAGATTTATACATTTCTGTCTTTCTATCTCATCTTTATTCCTCTCTTTCTTTTTTTGTTCAATTCAAAGTTATGGCCGTCGACGTCACCGCCACCTCGTATCTATACCTGCAACGCTACAACACATTCCCCTGCGTGTAACATGGTCCCCGACTGCTTCTAAACCTTCCAGACTTCTGGTCGCACACTTATCCGACAGCTTTATCCTGAACGTCGGGAAAGACTAAAAGATTGAACAAGTTGGAACCGCTTTGCATGATTAATGTTGAAAACGAATATGCGCATATGCGTGTCCTCCGAGTTCAGAGCTTTGCTCTCCTTATAACTGTATGGCCGAAACGTAGATATATGGAAATTCGAAAGGAACGTTCCCGTTCTCCTCGTGCCAATTATATGGAACAGAGGATACTTAAATAAGTGACATTTAGGGTTTTTAAGAGAAGATCAATTATATATATTGCTATAGTATATGGACCGTGTCCGGTAACATAACACATTGTAATCTTAGGTAGATATATCTACGGACAGATCGCCTAGCCGTCCTATAGCCATGCAGCACAAATTCGTAAAATTCGAAACCACGAAGACTAATGACGTTGCAGTGCATATTACAATTATCCATCTTCTACCCGACCATTCCATCTAGAATGGATACTGTTTAACACAGTCTAGTTGTGGTACTGTTGGACGCCCTCAGCTAAGCCTTGCTGCGCTTTTCGCGTCTCGGCGCCTAGACCCAAGGCCATGCCTTTTGGGTCTTCCTTCGTGCACATCGTGTCTAATCAGTACAATACCCAAACTTGGAAGGCTTGCGTGCGCATCCAGGCTTTCCAACTGCATGAACTCCTAGCCTCGAATCCATGAACTCCAGGTGCACTTCTGGGGGCGAAAGCCTGCTGAGTGCCATAGTCCGGCTGGCAGTGATAATTTTGTTATATAAATCCAACAATTGGCACCGAATCTGGTGGTCCAACATTAACAGTATCAAACTCGCAAGTCACTACTTCATCAATCGCGATATCCATATATCGGTACAAAAGTTCCACTGGCCCTATACACATTATTTTGAAAGACTCCAGAACTATATAGTATTTCATATATTAAACTTTTTAGTACAATTGCACGAATGGCAAGACTACAAACCGTCCCAAAGGAAATCCACCTTCGCATCGCAGGACTCCTCCTACCCCGCGATGTTGCCTCCCTAGCTCTAACATGCCAAATCTTGAAAGAGACCCTCGGTCATGGCAATCAACTCTTCTGGTTCACTTGGCTCCACAACGGAAGCCCAGGCGAATCCGAGCCCGATCCTGAGGATGATAACCCTGACCCGGATTTCATCGATCCCGGGCTGGAATTCAAAGACTTCCAACCTGAAAACAAAGACTACTGGGCCGAAGCTCAGAAGATAATTTTTGGGAACTCCGAACGTGGTTGCAGTGTTTGTCTAGCGACTGCGGTTATGGGTGGACCTTTGGAGTACGTTTATTTCGCGTATTTCCCGGTTCCGAGACCCGGGGTCGAAGTAAGTGATGAAGACGGCAGGCTTAAGCGGAGGTATTGTACTCAATGTTTTTGGCAATGGCATATAGGTAAGCCCATTTAAAATGCCGTCCTTTTTCTGTTTTTCTTTGGTCAATTGTACGATTATGAAATCTAGCTGCTGATACCAAATTAAAAAAGAACTCGAGACATTCAAATCGATCTATCCAGATATCCCATTGCCACCTCTGGTCGGTATTCTAATCCCAGACGATCCGGAGCAGCTATACGCAACCGCAGATTCCGATGCAGCAAAATTAAAGCGGGTAATACCCATCACCGTAGCAATAAAAGCCATACAAAGTTTCTACGGCGGTGACATACCATTCGAAATCGCGAATAGCCCGTCCCACCGATTCAAAACAAGATGGTCCCGAACCCGCAGCGAGCAAGAAGTCCAACTCGTCGCCGGTGCCCTCGAATTCATCAAAGAAATATACACGAGCAAATACAAACACCTACACGTCATACTTTCCCCGGAGGCATATTACAAGAAATTCTCAGATTCTTTGATCCAGTATATCCTCCTCGACAACACCCACCGCGGTACTCACAACACGATATACTCACACGCACCGAGCGACTACGCCATACCACCCTTATCAGTCGCAGAAGATGTAATGAAAATAGCCAGATTGCACACCAAAGGACCGAAAGAACAGGAAAGAGCCCTGGAGCTCGCAAACAACATCCACACCCTTCTCTTCTGCGACCCCAACAATTTCCAACCACAAACCCTGGAGTATCCATACTACATGGTCATAAAGACTGAGATGCAGCGTTCCTGCTTTGGGACGGCATTCCTGCCGGTCGGGGTGTTCACATGGCATATATTATATACATATCTATACTTCGACTTGACCCCCCATCAAAAGCGCTGCGTTCGATGTTATTGGTGCCTTCGTCAAAAAGGTGGAAAGGATACAGACGACAACAGGTACACGGCCGACGACGAGGGCGACGACAACATATCTGATCGTTGGATAGCGGCGCATATCCTCATGCACCATCAGGATCTCGTCTGGAAAAGACCCAAAAACAAAGTCCACGATCACTGCACGATCATTGGATCACACCAAGAAGTATATATGCTCTATTGGGATGGTCCCACGTATTACGATGAAGACAGTGTGGAACCTTTCAAGGAACACGGTCCTGATTTTGAGAATGAGGAGCTTGAGGATTTGCCGGAGGAGGTCATCCGGTTTAGAGGGAATCGTATTTCGGGCTCGCACTATTTCCATTGGGCTTAGAATATCTGCCTAGTTCTTGATCAATTGAAATTTTAAAGAACGAGGGGACAAAGCAGAGGTTGGATAGCTATATAGCGAGTGGTACCGGCTCGAGAATACATACAAATAAATTCGTATGCCTTTATAATGCGTAAAATGGATGTAAAAATAGAGACGAGTATCTCGGCATATAGAGATTTCGATTGAACTAACGCTGTCGACATGTTTCCTCACGTGCACGCTCATAATATATATATAATGCAATGAAACCTAACATAGATCTCCGCAGTAAAAAAAATGTCACAGACGACTTGCGTTGCAGGCATAAAGGTGGTAAATTATCCCTTTTGTGCTACGGCGCTGCAGGCCCGGCCACCCTGGCCCACGATTGCAACCTCAATAACGGTGCCAATGACAATCTGGCCCCCGTTTAGCCGTGTTTTAGATAGGTCCTTTCGATTCTCGCATTTCGTTATGGAACATGGACGTTCAATATGGTACATACGCTCTCGTCAGTACGTAGGAGCTTCTGGTATCCCAAGACGTAGGAAGTCACCATTTACAAAGCTATAGAACATCGACATCGAGGACAATGCATGTCTGCGAATAGTCGAATTCAAAGTATCCACCAAACACTTCACCGTGTCGCCTTTTATACACCCCGGCTCGAAGTTCAACGACCCAGCCCAACTAGTCTACACTCAGCCTAGTCAGCCCAATCCCAATCCCAATCACCAAAAAAAAGCCACGATGTCCAAAAACAAAAATCGCCAAAGATCCCGGCCGCCACGTCCCATTTACCCCAAAAAGTAACCCTTCAAAATACCCAATTGATTCCCAAAAAGAACACCAAAAGAACTAAAAAAATGAATTGAGCTTGCTCCCATACGGATTTGAACCGTAGACCTCGACATTACTAGTGTCGCGCTCTACCAACTGAGCTATAGGAGCTTCCTTTCTTGTTTAGAGAGATGTGGTGATGTGGTTTTATGTTTAGCGTCTTGAAGGATTCGGTTCACGATTGGGGGTTTGACAGGACCCTGAAACCTGGGTTCTTGTGTTGCTGGAACATCGCGTCTGTATGCTTCGTGGTACAGGCTGGGTGCTTCACGTCAATAGGGGAGCCTAGGACTGGATAACTTCAGATTATGACAATTACAAATCTAGGGGATCGGTTCTAATTGTGTATGTTATCGATCAAGGTCCTTTGTATTCACCTGAGAAACAAAACGATAGCAAAGCCCGCAGGTTGTATACAAAGAGCAGTAACTAAAAACAGCCGAAAAAAAAGCAATATCCATCCCATCCAATGCACCCGAGCAAGACGTATATAATAGCAAAACGAGTGAGGAAGTAGGTAATACAAGGTCCAGTATATATTCATTCCGGTTTGTGGCTTCAAAATATACTTCAAATCGCAGCAAGGCCAAAAAGAGAGCTTTGGAGCAAGTAAGCTACGTACAAAACTTCCACGGTGTACAAAAACCAGAAACCGAATATCCGTCCACGGGAACTCATCTATTTTATTTGGTTGAGTCGGTGGGTGTTTCGGTCGATTTGTTGGTGAACAGCCTCGCTCTGTAGGTTATTATATCATTAGCATCCGCCTAGGTAAATACGATATATGGATTTCAAAAAAAAAAAAACTAACCTTCTGGTTCAAGCGGTCGATGGTCTTGTTCTGGTCCATGACGACTTGGTTCTGTGTCTTGGCCAAAAGATTGAGTCTGCCAATAGCACCTCCGAGCTGGTGCAAGTTATCATCAATCTCCTCCTCCATAGCGTCGTCCTCGGCATCAGCTTCGAACTGATACTTGGCCTTTTCAGCCAAGCTCATCTTCTGTCTCGGTGCCATACCACCCGGAGCACCCATTGGCCTCAATCCAGTCTTAACCTGCTGTTGACCCTGCATACCAGCAGCTTGAACCCTCTCCCGCTCCTCACGGGCGACTCTGTGGCGCTCCATAAGCCTCTCCTCCTCCTTATCGGCCTTAGTCTGACGTCCGAACGGACTGCCGGCAACAGGAACGAACATACTCCTATTCAACCTCTTCAAATGCGCAGCCTGGTCCTCGGCTCTGTGGCCGTGGTTCTTCGCCATATCCAAATTCAATTCAGTCTGATGAAGCCTCTCACCCTGTTCACCAAGTTTGAGAAGAGTATCACGACCGACTTCCTCAGCTCTGGCAGCGGCACGGAGGGCATTACGGGTCGAAGCGACGGATTCCTGCTTGGTAAAGCGGATCTGTGACTTCAAGGCATCTGCATCTTCCTCGTCTTCTTCTTCGGCGGTCAGTTGCCTCCTTTCTCCGCCACTTCCACCCCCGGTGCTATCGGCAGAGTATCCACCGGAACCGTACCCGTATGAACCTTTACCGGAGTAAGCGTTGTCGTCTTGGCCGTTACTGGCACCACCGTAGGGGTTCGATCCGCCTCCGTATGGGTTAGAACCACCGCTTGGCTTGTTGGTGCTGCCAGCACCATACACGGAAGCACCGTAGGAGTCAGCGGCGGAGTCTTTAGCCCCGTAAGGGTTGCTAGCGGGTTCCTTGGCACCGCCGTAGAGGTTTGCGGATTTATTGTCGTAGGAGGCAGCTGGGGCACTGCTGCCGGAGTCGTAGGCTGGTGGAGGGGCCGCGTAAGGGTTTGAGGAAGCAGTATCGGGAGCAGCGACCTTTTCCTTCTTGGAGAACCAGCCCATGATGATTGATTATTTTATTCTTTAGGGGGGATTTTAAAGATCGGTGAAGCTTTTTCTGAGGTAATGCGGAGATGTGAAGGAAGATAGGAGATGGAGGTTGATGGAGCGAGGACGTTGATATGTGTTGGTGTTGACCCTGAAACGTTATCCAGACACTCAAAGCAAAGCTCCTGTTTGGTTTGTCCAAGCTGTCAGCCCAAAGTTCAGCCGTAAATCACATTTGCCTTGCTTGAGCACATTAAATAAACCTCACCTCCAAGTAAAATTCTAAAAAGTTAAGACTCCTCGAAATGAATACCCCTTGAAAATAAACCCAACTAATCGGTAGAAGATAAAGAATAAAATCCTACGATTGGAGAAATTTTTAAAAGAGGGGGGAAATAATATTATATACTCCCAAGTATGTATAAGCAATAGCTTGCGTGAGCAAATAGCTCCATTTGGGAGTGAAGCAGCTGCAGGGCGATGGATGGAACCCAGCCCAGCTCCAGAAATGGCAAAACTCGCGCCACTGCTTGCACAGATCCGGTATCTACCATGCGAGCCGCGGGTGCTTCGCAGGACCTCCACTCGAGTCCGCTTGCCGCATCCATTTTCAAGGTCCATGCGGTTTGTATTCAATTGTGTTTGAAATCTTGAAAAACTCCCGCCCTTTGCAGGCAAATTCCGAAGTTAACGTTAGCGGTCGGCAGATCCACGGAAACCCGGGGGAGAGAAAGGGTAATCGATCTGTTTTAAAATTTTTCTCACCGCCACCCTTTGCAATCGAGGGGCTAGAATGGACGGTTGATTGGTCGGTCGGAATTACGTTTCGCCAGCCAATACAGCTCGATATTGAGTTTGACATGATACTTTTGGCTTCAGTTGTCATATAGTTTCGGCGGAAACAGTAAAGCTAAGGAACACAGGTTCGTATATTTATAGTATCTGCAATTTTGATGTTCTAGCAATTAACTAAGCATACTGTCTGGCCTCGAGACTAGCAATTAATCCAGCCGACGACGGCTACCATAATCTATAATTCTTCAGAACTGGTAGCTGCTTCGTTTTGAAACTTTAACATTGCGGTGCCCTTTATGTTATCCCTATCTGTCGATACTCCCCTTATAGACTTTTGTGCCTATGCCTAAATCTAAATAGTGATTGCGTACCTAAAATCAATCCCATAGATCTATTCAAAACAACCAGTTTTAAAATTTAGGACTTAAAATAGTGATTCGGCTCTAAGCGTTCTTTGTCGTCTACGCGGTGACCAGTCCCTTCAAGTCCGACAAAGAAGCATATTTCGCCACCACAACACACCTCTAGCGCCAATTTGTTGGATTTTCCATGTCTGTGGCGAATTCAACTGTGTGGCGCAGCACCTACATCACAAAGACGACACATGTCGCCTTTGACATATGATATCGATACACCCACATCCAACATCCAAAATGCCTCCAATAACAATAGCAGAACTCCTTACCGATCTCTCCTCGCTCAAAGCCAGTGTACGTCCCCTCTTCTAACCTTCAAGGTTACATAATATCTAAAAGATATTGCACAGGAACCAGCAGACGCACTATCACTGGTCACGATCGACCCATCTCTCCTCCCGGAGTCATTGAAGTCCTCTCGAATCGATGACGGGAATGAAGTTTTATCTGCTGCCAAAGAATTAATAGATTTACACGTTGAGATATCGCAGCGGAAGGGGTTGGAGGAGCTTGCCGGTGGAAGGGGCCAAGTGGAGGAGATTGTGAAGAAGGTCCAGGGGAAAGTTTGAGTTTTAGACGCTTCGAGGTTGCTTCTTCACGCCGGTAGAGTGTTAACAGCCCTAATCACTTCTCTGGGGGCTGTATTCTGGGGATATCATAGCCTCTATTAGCATTCTAGATGGTAAAATTCGGATATATTCCTATCCACTGCTAATTAGACTTCCCATGCACGTACGCCCTTATGTATATGCTGGCAACATAAGGTCTATGATTGAGACTACTATCATTATTGCCAATAATTTCGCAATACCAATACTTTTATTCGTTGCTCTCTACTAGCTAGGGCATCTACTTTTAGTCTTACGAGACTGCTTCTAGTCTCTGTTATGGACAATTTTTAAAACAACAATTTCTCCAATCCCAAAAGCTATGCCCGACAAAAGGTATTTCCATCCCAAACAAGTGTTTCAATACAGAAAGTCCTCTTTTGCTCCGAGTCGACTATAAGACTTCAATCGTCATTCCTGATACCCATTGTATCCCAAAAGCTAAACACTATCGCGGGGGGTACCCTTAGCAGGAGCGGAAGGCCACTCTTCCCTCTGAGTTCCAAACCTGAAACGTGAGATTCGTTCCATGCGGCTCAAACATTTTGTCGGTACTCGCAAAACGGTTTCTCTGTACATCGTTTGCGTCGTCCAATCGTAAGAGCACCCGATAGCGCGCTGCATACCCCCCTCTTCACCACATAAAATCAAAGAAACCGGAGGCCGAACAGCCTCGAAAAGCGTCACTGTCATGGTATAAGTGTCGACAAGCGTGAATACCTGATTTCCCCTCGATGTTAGCTCTCACTCACTCCATATGTGCGATACTTATAGAAAGCCTACCCTCATCTCGCCGGGTAGCGCATATATTGCTCTCTCTATTTTGTCCCGTATGCTCTGGTCTTCTAATGCAGGATCCACACCAACCCGTTCACCATGTTGGTTAACACGAGAACGGCAAAGCGGAGAGCCATTGGTAGACCACTTGAACCGTCCGAACGAACCCCCAAATATCGCCTTTTCGATCGTAGCATTATTTAGGTAACCTTCAACGCCAAAAAGTATCGGCGGAATATCGGTGGGCATGCCGCCGTATGCCTCGCGAATTAACTTCGGTGTTCGCAGCCAAATAACAAAATTGTATAGGAAAATAATCCCACCGACCGCAATAAGTGCGATTCTCCCCGGTGAAAATCTCTCGGCACCCGGTTCTGGCTGGGCAATAAGATAAGATGACAGGCCGGATAGGATGCATGCTATCAAAAAGGCCAAACCGTTATACTGCATCGCCTTTATGGCTAACCGGCGGGGCCACGGGGAACCGGCGGTTGTGTCGATTGAAAGAAATGACTTCCATCGAATGCTGGCGGAGAAAGCGCCGTCAATGATCACTGTGTCGTCATCACAAATTCCAACGACCTTGCAGAAGGGGTTTATATCCGCCAGAGAGGATCCATATGCATCCCGCATATCGTACCATGGTTGTTTTGGATACAATGGAAGCGTGCAGACGCATCGCTCCAAAAGCCTGTCCGAATCATGACCAAAGGACAACCTATTTAGATCATATTAGCAGCACCCTATGGGGCATTTCAGTATTTAAGAGTCGAATGAGTTCAACATACCTAGCAAATGCTTGAAAACTTGTGTCGCCTGCACTGATTGAATGTCGGATCCTTAGAAGGCCTGTAAGCGCGGATATGTATGCGAATTGACCAAAGATGCATTGGTTAGCCCGCTGACGATATAAACAGGTGGCTGCAATCGTGGCAAGGTCCAACCTGCTCAATCTCGGACTTCCAGTATAGTTGCCAATCAGCTGTTGAGTTTCATATGTATCTTTCCAAGCACATCTTGCGACCTCGCTCTTGCTGATTATTTGTCCGGTGTTGAAGTCCTTCCCGCGTATGTAAACATAGACTGTGTTACTGGGTGACTGAAGTAGTTCGGGGAAAGTCATAATCTGCTTTCCCCATGATCGTAAGAGTTTCTCGTTGCTCCATTGTTTTCCTTCCCGCGCTGTGACAGGCTGTCCAAGCGCAATCACCAATTTTTGGGATCCCCGAATCACATCAAAACTTTGCTGAGCATAGAACATGAGCTCCCTTAGACTTTGTACGCCGCCCATCAAAAACCAATATGCATCCACCCCTGCAGACCTAGCTCCAGCTTGTGCAATTTTGTGCAGAGACCTCACATTGACGGGATTTGACAGATCGAATTGGTCCAAATTAAAACTTAAAAAAACGTATTTCAGTGGTTTTCCTCGACCGATAGTGGACTCCCATTGCGCAACCGGCCAGAGCCTCGCCCCGAGTTCTCCCTCAGCATGGGGCTCCTCGAGAAACCATAATCTGTGCGGTTTCAAGAAACGGTATTCCGGCTTGTCTACCACGGCATTGCGCTCAATTTCGTTATTCTCAAGCTTGTTTTCCCAAGCCTTAGCCTGGCCGTTGTAGTCGTAGGGAGTTGGAGCGTAAAGCCCGTTAAACATTCTTCTTGCCAGCCGTCCACAGGACCAAAACTGTCGCTCGTCAGTACTCTCCGTGCGATAATATTTGCGCCCAATACACTGGCCAGCAAAGGTGTAACCTACACAAAGAATTATCAAAAATGTAGCAAAAAAAGCCCTTATGAGCTCGAATAACCAGGTATGATAAAGGTCAATGCTCCAACCCTTATTTGGAAGCGCCCCCGTATTGTCGTTCGTGTGTGCGTCAACGATCCAATTCGCTATCCGAACTTTGCGGTCCGCCTGACTCCCAACGTAAGTGCGACGCCAGGTAGATGTCCTGGGTCCGTGAAGAACGCCTTCCGTGGCCGATATAAGGAGTTTCCGAAGTCCGCCCGTACGATGGTGTAAGTACCGGTCACTGTGGGGTCCTTCGTGCGCCCTTCCGAGATAATCGCGGTGTCGGAATGTTTCCCCCGAGGCATAGGTGTATCCGGGCTCTCTGTAGAGGTGGACACCCTTCATGTGGAATTTCATCTCCCGAGACACGCCGCATAAATATGACGAGAATTCGATGTAAGATATGCGTGATCGTAGGTCACACGGCTTCTCCCCATAAAAGATTTGCCGGCGATCCTAAATAACAATTAACAACGGGCTCAGGATAGATATATGGATATTAAGAGTCGCAATCTCACAAAATAGATTATACGCTTAGGCAACATATCAGTTTCCGGCAGCTAAACCGGTTTCATTAGGAAGAATGTCAGTTAATTATTCAGGCTCGGGAAACAAAACTCAAGGCTTTCGAGATCTTACCGGTGCCTCGTCGTTTGGCTCGTCATCTTCCTCCGGTGGCACGCTCACAGGCTCTGCCTCAGTGATCACCTACAGCAAACGTTAACAAGAGCTACTGCAGGGCTCGCCGGTATCGAGGCCCCAGGCAAAGGTTAATGTTCGGAGCCTTACATTATCTTGTTGCAGGGGGTCGGGTAGTTGCTAGGACGAGTGTCTATTAGTCGACCCCATTCTTTTCTTTTAAAACTTTTCAACGGGCTAGACTTTATGGCAGAGCCGGGCAGGCCACATCGTTAATATAATGCTTCATACCTCAACTATGACTTCTTCGACAGGCAACTAAAAGATAATAGGGTTAATTGAGCATCATACATCTGAAACTCTCAAAAAGTCCGGAAACTCACAGTTGTAGAAACTGGTGCTGCTATCGCTGAACCAGCATCATGACCAGTGCTCGGTGGATCAGCATCACCGGTACTCGGCGGCGTCGCATCACTGGTACTAGGTGGAGCAGCATCATTGGTATTCGGCGGAGTAGCGTCACTAGTACTTGGTGAAGTAGCATCATTAGTACTCGGCGGGGCAGCATCGGTGGTGCTCGGTGGACCCCCATCAGTAGTGCTTGGTGGGTCTCCATGAGTAGTGCTTGGTGGTTCCCCAACAGTGCTTTCCGGGTCCATCATGGTGCTATGTCGTTGTGAAGATTCGCAGGCTCCTGGGTACTGGGGTGCTAATAACGTATTAATAGTGGTATCTGCGCTTGAAGTTGTTATGGATATTGTATGTATATAGATACTGGTCCATGGGTCCAAACTTTTGAGGTCCGGGTCCTACACCAATATATTCTAAGAAAAAGTTTTTTATGGCGGGAATTCATAATAATGCTAGATTTAATAGATTCTGATGATCCTACGGCTAGATACAACATACTCCATCCGTGCAGATCAACTTGAGTGTTATAACGTTAGACTGTATATAATCCGTATTTATAGAAGCACAATTCTATCAAATAAATAAATCGCAGATCTGAAGCTCTGATGTAATGGGAAACTCTACCAGGAGTCCAATCTATAGCGCTGTATAGAAAACCTGACGGGCCTATGTTTGAATTTGGCCATTATACTAGCACCACGAGATCTAATGAAGCTACGGCGCAAATCTTTGAAAGAACAGCAATGAAGAAAGGTGCAACTTCTATGAACATTCCTACACCGACCAAAAGAGTCTCAATGCATATTTTTAACACAATACGCTGTGGATTTTTTCGACTCCCTTTAGATCTTGTAGATGCGTCCAATTTCCCCTAACTTAAGATATCCGCCACACAAACAAGGGTGCGGTTGGGAAACCACCAACCATTCATTTCGCGATGTGTGCTGACGTAGTTATAGTGAATTCATGGAGAGTGCTGCATGTCACCTAATATATGACGAATCGATGATGTAGATGTGTTAAAAGAGATAGGGATAAACTTTCCAGTCGTTGCCGCGCATATATATATGTATATGATGCTACGATAATACAATTATGTATATAAATGTCAAGCTACATGCTATAGCGCCGAGCTTGAGCCTAGCCCTGAACTGGTAACGATACTATAGTACTAAGCCAGGAACTGGCTAAATAGCGAGTTCCGGTACCCGAACATCTGCAAACTGAAGAGTTAATAAGATGGTAAATTTTAAATCTTGATCGATGCCTGGACTATCTAAAAGCTTCTATTATATTTCAGTTAGGGACGAATACCTGCTAACATTGAGGCTAGGAAATTTAAGTAAATCGACTCAAGGGGTCCGAGTTACGTATGGGTAACTTCTGTTCTCATTCTAATATATATAGATTGATGAGATCTAGAACGAACCATTTGGACGTATGAACGTCTAGATTCATTTGATCATACTAATCTGACAGGCTATTGTCCGTATCCTCTTCCCAAGCGTCCATGTCTACATCTGACCCCCCCATCCAATCATCCACCACCACCCCACCAACAACTTGTGAACCGAGGTCGGCCGCCTCACGGACTGATAATTCCCAATTCTTTCGAATAGATTCCAGTGACATTAATTCCGCCTCTTTTAGGATACCAGAAAGTCTGGCCCAATATAAACCAGCGCCAGAGTGCAATTCTTTAGCAATTTCATACGGTATTCGCCCGCTTTGGTCCATTTTCCCACTGCTGCTACTTTTGTCGTTTTTGATAACCTGCTTAATAATTTCCAAGCTTGATTCCGATGGCACAAGAGAAACAGCCGCATGTAGCGCAGTTCGCAGTTCGAAATCCTGAACACTAGTGTCTGCTCCGCTAGATAGCAGAAAACCAACAACAGATTTATTGCATTGGTCGACGGCATAGTGGAGCAAGGTTTTCCCGGTAATATTCCCTTGCTTATTGAGGTTTGTTGGAATCTCTATTTTCATCGCTTCCACCGCTTTCGAGAATGAAACGTGGAACATCTCATTCTCGTTTGTTGACGCAAATTCGGGGAGGCTAGAAGGAGCTAACGTTTCTGCTAACGATGCAGGGCTGGAGGACTCCATTTTAACGTCCATGGAGCCAGTGCCAGTATCGGCCCTAGGCGCCCCTTTATGCAAAAGGAGATCAAAGATGTATCGAATACTGCCGACAGTGTATCCTAAAAAAGTTGTTGTGGCCGTATTACCAGAGGGTGGTGCTGCGCAGGAGACAACCATATTACTTTTCTTGTACCCAGGCCACCAGGGCGCCATATTACACGGTCTGTCCAGATCCGTTTGAAGGCCTGTTTTTATTACATCGCCCAACTCCTCTCCCTGACGCGTAGATGCGAGGTCGGGTCCAAGTGAAGGTAGGCGGGAGACGCTATTCTGAGCTGCAAAAACATGTTGAGGGAGTGCGGAAGTCGAAACTTGGAAGTAACTACCAGTTAGACAAGCTAACGCAGATGTGTGCTGAACTTTAACCCCTTGTCTAGCTTCGGAGGCCTCCATCCAAGGATCTGCTCCGTAACTTAGAAGGACAGCCATGACCTCATAATTTTGGTGGCAGGTTGCCAATCCTAAAGGACTAATATAGAACGAGTCCGGCCCGAAAACCATGGTCTTGAAGAAGCTCTGGATAGTTTGTTCAAGTTGCAAGACCTCTTTTGGTACTGCCGCCGAATATGAGCACCAGGGTCTCACATAGGCTTCGGGGGAGGTGTTTTGGAATGATTGCCATCGGCTCAATTCCCATCGCTTAATAAATTGTCTGATCGGGGTGTATAAATCCAAGTTGGGTGGCTCGTGACAGAAACTGGAATTGATATCCAGATTAGGTACTACATGCTTTAAGACCTCGTCGCAATATTTCGCCTGGTTTGTCAAAACTGTGGCAATGATTATGTCGTGGAATTGATCTATGTCTTCTGGAGCTAGTAGCCCGACGTGCTCCGGCAAGATCTTCTCATCCCTTGTCGCAATAACTAGAAGAGTTATTATATGCCTGTCGTTTTTGTTGAGCTCGCTCCCCGTAATTGCGCCAAAGTTGTTCAAAAACCACTGCGCATGTGGGCTTCGTATCCAGATAGAATAAAACAACAGAAACCTGAAGATATTGGCCAAGTCCGCAGTATAATCTCTCCAAATATTCCCGGGAAGTCTATGAATATATCGAATACCAAAGATTCCTCCATCAGAGATTATCAGTGTCGCCATAGATAAAGCCCTTTGTATCATCATATCTTGATTAAAGACAACTCCGCCGCAGGGTCCGTAAACCGTATATTCGTGGTTTTCCGGGCATAAGTGCCGTAGGCACCTACCCGGATGATTGTGCACAAGCGTACTGCAAAACTGGAACTCTGCCACAGCAGATGCCCACTTTTTTGAAGTATCGCCATAGCTGGATGACATCGCTAGGCTAAGTAGGATGAATATTGCGAATAGTATGTCGTACGCATCATCGGAGTCTTTTGGATCATAATCCCTAAGAAGGTAGTTATAGTATCCTTGACCAATTTCAGAATCAAGGTTCTGATATAAAAATCCATCGGTCCCAAATCCGCATGATAGGCCATCGCTACAAATCGCGAATATGTCCACGAATTGGCATCTAGCCCCATGTTTCTCGAAATACGCAGCTGAATCATGTCGACCTTCGATTACTGCTCTTCGCCACGGAGTGTCGACATCTTTTCCATCTAAATACCGGGCCAAATCGTACCTCCCCAGATTCCTGAACGGTACGTGTCTACCACCCTCATACGCTTCAGCCCAGATATCGCTCAGAATATCATCCCGATCCATCGTATCGAGTTGGCCAATAACCATGTCAATAGCAGCACTCCCTACCATATCAATTTCGTGGCCGTATCCGGATGCAGAGGCCTTTAGTGTCCCCAGATATAGCCAAGAGTCGCTCTCCATCGATCCTATCAGCCGGAAGATTGAATCTCCTAGATCTAGAAATACCTGGAGCGCCATGAATAGAACCCACTCCAAAAAATACGATTGGACCGTTTTTTGATCATTGGAGTGGCTCAAGCCATAAACAAGGCACCAGATATATCTAGATATATCCGGGTGGGCTAACCTCTCAGAGTGGGCCTTCAGTAGACTTTCAGCTAAATTTAAGGTAGTTGTACACCTAAATTCTTCTCCTGCCGTGCAAAGTTCCCCGGAAAGTTCCCTGGAAAGTTCTCTGGAAAGTTCTCCGAAAAGTTCTCTGAAAAGTTTTCTAATCAGTTCAGTATCGGCATCGTAAATTGAGGAGGCCCGGTTTCGTTCCCGAAAGGCCCGTACTCGTTCCAAATAGGCCCGCTCTCGTTCCAAATAGGTCCACTCCGCGAGACCAGTCCACCCCCGTTCCAAATAGGCCCGCTCTCGTCCTAAAGAGGCCTTGGTGCTTCTAAAATCGATACGCTTTCGGATATCGTCCTCCAAGCAGCTACGCAAGAAGGCAGATCGAACAGGTGGTTCCAAAAACCCAAAAAATAGCCCCGCTACAGTCTTATTACGCGTCTGGATAGCTTTGTTCAAAATTATATCGTGAACAATCCTCCCCCGGCGGTTAGATGCCCATATTACACCCATAATTATAGATATCTGACACTCAAGGATTATTTTCACAGCGTCAACATCATTGATAACCATACGAGTTCGAGGGATACCATAAGGGGCATCAGGGTCGTAAAGATCGGTAATCAGGGTGTCGATTTTCCTTGGTACTCCAAGGCCATATTTGCTGCATATGTCAATTTCGGGGTCGTCGCTAACTTTCCGAGAGTCCAGATCGTGATCCATCCAATATCTGGAAGCGTAGGAATAAAGTAGGAAGCCTGCTCGGTCTGACCAGCGTTTTTGGTAGCCTACGATCCGTAAATAGGTTATACAGCCACGAGCTATGATTTCATGAGCGTCTCTAAGGGCAATATGCGATCCTAATGTCCCCAACGATCCAAAGCTGTTTAGAAAAACCCTTGCTGTTTCGTGTATCAAATATACTCGACGGTTCGTAATGGACGCAAATATACCACAAAGACCCCGAACGGTGAATTCGATCTGGGATTCCGGTTCCAAAACCATTTTCAGTTCATCAATAGTCCTCGCGTCTCCGATCCGGAGAATAATGTTAAGTTCTTCCAGACTCAAGGGATAATAGGCCGCCAAAATTATCGAAAGAGCTTTCTTTGTCTCCCGAATATCAGGACTCTGGGACAATGCGTATTCGTAAACGTCCTTTAATTCTTTTGGTATCTCATTCAGTTTCTTCTCAATTGATTTCCAGCTCATTGAATGGTTTGCAGGCCCGCGCAGCATTTTAAAGACCAATGACACCCAGAGAAAAGTCCTTGCCGATTTTTGCTTGACCTTCTCTGCTAGAAGTTTACAACTTTCCGGTGCCAGACCATACTCTGCTCTTAGGCATTCGACCTCTGTATCAATCATGGTTGAGATATCTGAGGTGAGCAAAGCAAATTCGTCCTCTCCTTTAATCCTTATCATGGACTGAATGAGGGATCCTCTTTGGAGGTTAGTATTTGGGCGGCTCATAACCAGAAACTTAACAGCTTCCTTTGCACAAAGTTTCCCCAAATCTCGTGCCACTAAGTCTTGAGTAGCCGATTCTCCTTCGTCAAGAGCATCGATAACACAAACGATCTGCCGGTAAAGGGTCTGTGCCTCCGCCATCACCAGGAGGAATAATCTCGAGAGCGCGTGAACCTCTTGAAACAGAATTTCTCCTTTTATCTGATGCTGTGCTAAAACGGTGCTAGCAAGTTTGCTTTCTCTTGATATCAACTGATACAGAAATAAGCAAATTGCATTTCGCCATTCTGTCTGATTCTCGCTCCCGGACTTGAAGAAGAAGTGACAAACCATTCTTCTATCCTCTGGGTTATCTAGGCGCTTTACAGCTTCTTTTGCAGTTACCGTTTTGCCACACCCCGGGTTTGCCGTTACCCAGAGAATTCTAGGTTCGTCGAGGTCCCTCCAGGTCTGGTATTCTTGCCTATTGGAAAGCCACTCTCCAGTACCATCAAGCCTATCCGGGATCGATTCGAGATATTCTCCGTAGCTGTAAGTATGTCTGTTGATATCTCTGAGAAGAGCTGCGATACTCATGATCAGCACTAGCTCGATGCAACGTGCCTCGGCTCCTTTCGGTCGGCGAGCTTACCTTGAACCTGTTCCTCATCAGGCTCGATTTCGTCTAACGCAGTACTTTCGCATTCTAAAACTAAAATCAAAGTTGTCAATATCAGCCTAGTTCCCATATATTCAATCAAAAGACCAAACCAGCGAGATGTTTTATTTATCGGCAACAGGTACTTTTGTCATTTATAGATCTAACTTCCAGAATATAACGATTCTGTGTGTGAATTACCTTCTGATACATCTGTAGATCCCTGTTCAAGAGCTTTTTTCTACGCATAGCTTCATGCGTCTGTTGGTATCCGGTTCGCTGAGGTAGCTCTTCGTGACAGCAGAGATTTCACCAAGCTTCTCATATTTCTCGATCCCAACCTGCGCCATCCCCGGGACATTAAACCGATAAAATAAGCCAGCCTCCACCAATGTTGAGTGATTTTCCTGGAATTCCCTATCTTCCATCTCCGTAGCCAAAACAATGTCCACTATCTTCTTAAACAGAGTTTTGACACTCCCCACCATCGGAGAATCGGGTTTATTTCCGGTTCCGATGCTAATCAAGAGAGTTTCTCTATCCCCCCATAGGTCGATTGCCTCTTGAAAGACCCGCGATACGGAGTTGTTGTAGGCAAAGGCCCCATCAACGAACATTTGTCGAACGCCCTGTGATGTCCTCTCGAATGGATCGAAAAAAGTTGTAGCGGCAGACGTGGCTCGGCAGGCTTCCCAAATTTTGAAATCCGCAGAGTAGTGATCCGATTGATTTTGGTTATCATAACTCCGAAGGAAAACGGCCCTCGTATCCTCTCCTTTCACGGCGCAAACAAACCTTAGCCGCAAGAATGCCAGTTGCAATTGTCAACATCTTCATGTTTATAATTCAAATACAAACGCAGTTATACTGAG